>CM059573.1:39700499-40410455 GCA_030386875.1 Morinoia aosen | reverse complement strand
AGTGAGGCATTAGGGCAGGTTGTCGGCTTGCATGGAGTGGGTGGGAGACTGTTGAATGCGATCAAAAGTTTCTACGTTGATAGCAGAGCATGTGTGAGAGTAGGGTATGAAGTGAGTGATTGGTTCCCAGATGTGACAGGCGTGAGACAGTGATGTGTGGTGTCGCCGCGGTTGTTTAATTTGTTTATAGATGGTGTTGGGTGAGGAGTGAATGCAAGAGTGTTGAGAAAAGAGACACAGTTGGTGGGAAAAAATGGTACGAATTGGGAAGTGTGTCTGCTGTTGTTTGGAGATGATACAGCGTGTAAAGAACTTCGTGGTTCTTTGGGTGCGTATAGGGTATTCGAAAACGCGCAGGCTTATCCAAACGGTTTCTGTAACAATATCATACAAAAAAACTTAAGATCTAGCTCTAAAAACACTGTTAATTGCACTTCAAATTCACAACTCTCACCTATTATGCATTTTAATAAACTAAATCAACACGATCAACGAAAATGCTAAAACCTATCATAAACACAAATTAATTTCGGGATTATTGCATGGTATAAAATAGTTTAAAACACAATAACAAAATATTAAAACCTTACCGAATTATTAGCCCCTTTCAACATACTCTTCCGTGCATAGACAACGAGTGAAACGACTCTGGCCCACACCGATTTTGACGTGCTATAGATAAAGATAGAGCTCAGCCTAAATGTACCTACCGCACACGCATGAGCTTCACTAACACAGCGCTTGTGGCTGATTCAGAGGAATAAACTACGGAGACTGGTTGCAGAGTTTGGTTGATTGCTCGAAAGTCGTAAGTTGAGAGTAAATTTAAATAAAAGCAAGGTGATGAGATATTCAAGAGGTGGAGTGTTTGGAACATTTAATGTGAGGATGAATGGTGAAGTGTTAGAGGAGGTAGAGCATTTTAGGAACCTCGCGCCGGACGTGGCAGTGAATGATAGTATGGAAGTAGAAGTGAGACATCGAGTGAGTGAAGACTGCAAGACATTGGGTGCGGTGCGGAAAGTTTTTGAATACAGGAGTATGAATATGAGAGCTAAAAGGGGACTATTTGAGAGCTTAATCGTGCCAGTTTTGCGGTATGGAGCAGAGTCTTGGGATTTGAGAGCAGCTGAGAGGAAGAAGCTGGATGTGTTTGAGATGAAGCGTTTGAGGAGCATGTTTGGAGTAACAAGAAGCGATAGGATTAGGACTGAGTTGGTTAGGGAGCAGAAGGGTGTTGTCAAAAAATTGAGCATACGGGTGGATGAAAGAGTGCTTGGATGGTTTGGGCATGTTGAAGAAAATGAATATTGAGCGGCTGTTAAAAAAGATTTATACCTCGGAGCTAAGTGATATTAGAGCGCGAGAAAGGCCACGGATGAGTTGAATAGATGGGGTGAAACGTGGTGCATTGTATGAGAGGGGTCTGACTGAGGACGTGGCAAGAATGATGACTGCGGACAGAAGTGAGAGGAAGCTGTGTACAGTATAAGAATGCAACTATTCGACGCGGTCACTGGAAGCCTGCCCGCATGTGATGAGGTATATGGTGTGTCCTGTCATGTGCGGGGGGTAACTGCACACGAATGAAGCTGTCGGGGTAAATCAGCTATGGCTCTCGGGCCTGACTCCGGAAAACGGTTGTGCTGGGCTGCTATTGATCCGGGAAGTTCAGGTGTGTAAAATTCGTTCATCATTCCGTAACATTTTGCTGCACTTCTAAAAATCTTCCGATGCACAATAAGAATGAATTTATTTTAGGATGTTATTTTAAGTTTGTTAATTGATCAAATAGAGCATTCTCCCCAACCTTATCATCGGCCTTTGATCATACCGGCTCCTTCTCGGGTGTGCACAGCCGTTAGTGCAAGTGAAGTTCGATCTTTAACGCGGTGGAAGAGCAGAGCTGCAGCACTACTTGTCCGTAAGGGTGGTCGTCTTAGAGGATCCAGGGACTCTGCCATTACCGTGGCAGTATAACCAACCATAAAGGGTTTAGCTCACTGGAGCCCGACCCCTCTTACTTTACGACTTCTTACCTACATAGCAGTACTTCGCGAATCAGGAGGAAGGCCCTTGAGGGTGGTTCCTCACTCTTAAAATTCGACATCACGGAATCCGTGTTGGCGGTGCATCACTTCTCTGCCTTCTAGTGCTTGAATTTTTTTGTGAATCTGGTGCGGCCTGTGCAACCTCTTTGGCCTCCTAGTGACTAAAGATGAATGATGGCGGCTTGCTGATTGCTAACCTCCCACAAGGAGAGCGTCCCCCTTATGGACCTTTTTTTTACTATTGAATCCAAAGCAATGAAATTCGTCATACTGATAGGGAATGCATTTTGGAAACGTTCGTCTTCCCCAAAAAAATACGATTTTCTCTAAAGAAAACGAGATATTCTTAGAAAACGGAGTTTTTTAGGGGGTTTCAAAATGCATCTCCTCCCACAGTTTTTAAGCTACATTGATGATTTTGGTATCATTGGGTGCGGAATATTGTGTAGATTATAGGAAGTAAACAGGGAGTCTTTGAAGTCATATTTAAAATTTTTATCAATTTTTTCGAGGGGCCTTCTTTACGGCGAAAATTTCCATTTGTGACGTCACAACTTTCGATCGTGACAAATTCAGAAGTAACCCTTCACTTCCCATAATCTACACGCTTTTCCGCATTGAATGATACCAAAATCATCACTGTAGCCTGAAAACTGTAGGAGGAGATACATTTTGAAACCCCACTATCCGATCCTCTAAAAAAAAGGCAAAATGGGTAAACATAAACAATCTCAGTTTTTCTTCGTTATTATTTGTGGGGTCAGCTAGGACTCTTGAAATCATTATACAGTAATAAATAGACATAAAAGATGACAAAACAACATCGCACCGTGAAGAAATAGCCAATAGGGAGGTGAAGCATGGTAAAATACCACTTCCCTCTCCCGTCAAACCCCCGTAGCGGGCGAACGATCGAACGTACGAACTTCATTTTTTCACAGGATGTACGTTACCCCTTTCACCTCTGATAGCAGCTAAAATCTATTTCCCCCCTCATTTCTCACTCTCTGGGTGGATGTTCCCCAAAAGGAGGAAAAGCCTGGTATATGAATGTACATATATGAAGGGTCTACACTCTACATATACTGTAGATCAGTTCACACCAGAGCTGTTGAGCATGTCGTGAGAAGTAGCTGCAAAGGTCTCTTTTTCCCCCTTATTAGGGGTGAAAAAGTAACATGTTCAAACGTAATTCAGTGCGCTCACACGCAGGGAAATTTTAAGTTCCAGGGGTGCTTCAAAACTTCAAAATTTTAGATACAGTTAGCAACGAAATTATTCTTCCACTACCCGCCTCTCAAAACTTTTTAGAATTACTCAAGAACTATTTTGTAAACGGCATAAGATTTTCATAGAGTGTGAAGCACATATAAGTGACAATAATACGAAGTTTCTAGAACAGAATATTATATTTGAAAGATTTAACAAGCTGAACTTCAGAATTACGATAAGACAAAATTATTCACATAGTGAGTAGTTTTACACTTTATGCTGGTGAATCTACCATTTGAGTATATTTTTAACAATTAATAGCGTGACCTTTCATCTTCACAACATTTAAAAGACTTTTATTATAGTTCTTGGCCAACTTTTGAGTAGTTTCAGATGAATTTTTGCTCAATTATTCAATGACGATACGTTTCAATTCCTGAAGATTCCTTGGAGCTCTTGTTGATGCTGACTTTTAATTCCTTCCACAAATTTTCAATGGGATTGAGATCAGGACTCATCGAAAACCATGGCAGCACATTCATCTTATTTCTTTGGAACCAGCTAGTTATAGACTTGGCCGTGTGCTTTGGGTCATTGTCTTGTTGAAATACCCACAGCCTTCTAAGTCTCAAACTATTAGCTTATACCTTCAGGTTTTCGTCCAAAATAGAAATATAGTCGTCAGAGTTCATCTTCCCTTCAATTGCACCAAATTTTCCAGTACCAGATACAGCAAAACAACCTCCAAAATATCAGTGATCCACCTCCGTGTTTAAGTGTTGGCATAGTGTTCTTCGGCAGGAAAGCTTCACCATTCTTACGTCAAACCTTCTTCAAGTCATTGTGCCCAAAAAGCTCGGTTTTGGTTTCGTCACTCCATAATACTCTCTCCCAAAAGCCTCTGTCCTTATTCGAGTGTGACTTGGCAAAGTTGAAGCAAGCAGCAACATGAAATGGTTTGTAGAGTCGGCCTTCCTTGTTCAGACAGCGCTGGATCGTGCGATTGCTCATGCTAGTTTCCTGAACGTTCAATCGCTCGGTAATGTCGTCTAGCTTCACTCGTGGATAAACGTTGACTTCACGACAAAATTTTCGAGAAATTCTCACCGAGAGTTTTTGTTTGCGGCCACTCCCAGGCAACGTTTCTACAGTACCAAACTTAGCAAACTTTTTTATAACAAATTATACTGTAGATCTTGGGATGCTCAAACGCTCAGGTATGTCGCCATAAATATTTCCAGCTTTAACATGTGGCAGTCCATAATCTTCTGTCTGAGGTCCACACCGAGTTCCTTAGTTTTTCCCATCGTGGCGCTAGTGTACGAATTGCAAAGCTCTACTACTCTGGCTCCCCGTTAGCTCAGACACAATTTCCTAGAATTATCTCACACCGAGAATGTTCAAGAACATTTTAAACACAATTTTTTTTTTACTGAAACAAGTATCACGGTAAATACTTCTCAGTCAAATGTAATGTTCCCAATTATTGTACGAATAATTTTGTCATTTCGTGCTTGTGAAGTTCAGCTTGTTCAACCTTTCAAAAATAACATTTTGTTCTAGAAACTTCGTATTACTGTCACTAATATGTGCTTCACAACCTGTAAAAATCGTATGCCTGTAGTAAAACTAGTTTTTGAGTAATTCTAGAAAGTTTCGAAATACGAGGGGTGTACGAATAATATCGTCGCTAACTGTAAATGTTAGTTTCATGCAAGACCGTAGAATCCATTTATAACTCCAAATTAAAGCTCTCTTAAACGGTCAATTCAGTGCAAGACAATTCTGCATCGTTAATTCGTAAGTATTCTTATATGAGGGGTCGAGAAAATGATATTTTTGTTTTGCTTATGGTAATGCTTTTCTTCAAACAGTTTAAATTTTACTTCAGAGTAGATAGCTAAGGCCGGTGTCACACGGAGACCAAATGGTAACGTTTCGTCATAATCGTCTACGTAGCGCTACCATTTGGTCTATCTAGCGCTACCAAACCGTAAGATTTCGGCCATGAGCTACGGTCCATTTTTGGTATACGTATCAGGGCTGCCACTGATGGGGGATTTCCCCTAGATCTGGGGGGAAACACTCGTAGTCTAAGGGAATGGGGGAAACTTTCGCAAAAACAATAAAATTTTGGGGAATTCGGCCAGCAATTATTTCCTATGCAAAAAAATATATACCATGGATAATTTTGAATTACAAGTGGACGTATGCTCATTAGGATGAAGAAATTATGATGCAGAACAGGAAATACTCCCTTTTAACTATGAATAAAAGGCGATATAACGAAGTTTGAACGAGGATCGAACTCATTAGACTAGCAACGAGATTCACATCGGAACAATGAACAGTAACATTACTCTCATTCTCACAGCTCACAGATCTAAGGTCTCGAGAGTTCGCTCTATAAAAGGAATAAAAATGCAAACAGTGACCGTGACGGTTGCTAGCTTCCTTCCTCTGAGCGATTTCTTTTTGATCGACATTCTTTCCATTAACTTAAATTATGTGGTAATTATTCCTATATGTTAATTTGGAAATTCTGATATTTTTATTGTATTTTCTTCGGCATAAGAGGCGAAAGAAGGAGTTCTTGTAGATTGAATACTTGTGTGGTTCAAAATTAAGAGATGTTAAAAATGTGCGGCACGCCTAGGTTTCAATCAGTAACTTTCAATATTAAAGTTTTATTTTTATGTCTATTCATAACTTATATGCGTTACAGAGACTAACTCTGTTACATGCTTTTCAGCAATTAGTTCTTCAACTTTGAATATTAACTTAACGTTTTAACGAGCAAAACTTTACAAAGATGACAAATAGGTTCATTTCAGTGATTAATGCTATTTATATAATGATTTCATTATTTTATAATTATTATTCTTGCTTTAGAATGCTGATTATTTTTTCCAATAGCTTACTGAACCGAATCATGTTCTACGAAACGAAAGTTCTGTACGCAGTCATTTAGAAATGATTGGCTAGGTGCCACCGAATTAAAACTCGTCTGAAATGAAATCGTAAT
This sequence comes from Morinoia aosen, assembly GCA_030386875.1. Classification (NCBI taxonomy): domain Eukaryota; kingdom Metazoa; phylum Arthropoda; class Malacostraca; order Amphipoda; family Talitridae; genus Morinoia; species Morinoia aosen. The sequence continues at coordinate 40,404,167 of CM059573.1, read as the reverse complement.
CCCAACTGTAGGTAATGTAAGTGCTGCAATATTTCTTTGTAAAATAAAACAAAACAAAGTTCAGTGCAACATAAGAGAAACATAAATGTTGCAAGTACCAGCGCTGATATCGTAGGAGAGCCATCCAAGAAATCCAGTGGAATTACCATAAGTGAGCTTACTCATGTAGAAAACTTTTACCAACACGACCTTTCCTCAAGTGTGTATAATTTCTTACCTGTGGGTAAAACAATTTACCCCTACAGCAAGATAGCTCACAAGCTGTCAATGAAAAGGACGAAATTACATTTGGATTTAATATACATTAAGTAATGTCAGTTTTTATTTAACATATACCATAATACGTTTTTCCTTAATTTTGGGGGATTTTTGACGAAAATGGGGGAATTTCTACCGCAAATCGGGGGGGGGGGGGGGGGGGGGGGGGAAGAGAAAAACCTCAGGGGCAGCCATGATACGTATCGTTACCATCATTTGGTAACCAATATGGCGGAGAGCTCGGTTCGCGAACGCTTATGTAATTATATTAAAGGATTATTTTAGTATCTTGACGCGGTAAACATATGCAAAGGGTTATAAATGTTTTTTAACGTAGCATCTTTAGTTGAGTGTATTTTTTTCCAATGCTCTGGTCTGGGGTGTCTCAAAATTAGCCCTGCCGAATTTGACTAGAGAAAAGTTGGGGTTAAAAAGGCTTGTTTTGAGAAAGTGATCTACAATGTGAAGATGACAAATTTCTAACTGTTGATGGTAAGTTTTATAAATGATTCTATACATATCGCAGGCAGCATATGTATGTGATTTACTCTCTAATGCTCTATTCACCTATGTATTCTTTTGGTGTTCTTAGTAGTAATCACACACATGTAGTAACTGATGAATAGGGAGAATAATTTTCTTGCAGAAAAGCCTTTCCCAAAAAGATGTAAATCTTATTAAAGGGATTTAATGTCTGGAAAATATATAAATTTTGCACCTTAATCAGTTTAGTGATAAATTAGCTCTGTTGGTCATCTTGGAGCATTTTATGAGCTAGTCTTGAAAATGTTTTTTTTTTACTATTCATCTGCTGAAAGCAAACTATTTTGAGATCCATTAAACTTCTTTCAGACCACAGTTGATGTGTTTGAAAATTTTGAGAAGTATTATTAACAGGCTTCTGGTTAGAGAATTGAGATTTTGTATCTGGATGCAGAGAAAACCTTAGCTATTATACTCTGGAAGTTGTTAGTTTTATTTGAGATAAAGATACATAAAAGAGTAAATTCCTAATTGTTTATAAGATGACCACTATAATAATAAAAATTCCAAACTTCATTAAATAATTTAGTAAAGCTTGCAAACTACCTACAATGGCTTAAATAAGTCATTGTGACATGTCTTGTGAAAAATAATGTCTTGTTCAAAATGTCCAGGCTGTGTTTTAGCATTTCTTGTTGTGTTGAATAGCACACTGGGGAGATAATTTCTAATATAAGTTTGATATATTCAACAATATTTTAATATACAGCACATTTATCGACCCACATTACAAACTTAAGTTTGTGCAGGACAGAACATATAATATATGAATTCAAGAAATTGCCTTGATATTCTGTGGTATTGTACGCAGTCAATTTTTTGCTATTATAACAACATTGTGTGTGGCTAAAATGAAATTAGGGATGTATTTTTTTTTGCCATGTTATATCCTTACATTTTAAATTTATTCCAGATAAAATTCCTCTAGCAAAAAATTACTTAAAAAAATTAACTTTTTGACATCTCACTCTTAATCATTTAACATTAGAAGCTTGTCTATTTTATTCAGTAGATACCCTTGTTATTTCATAACTTAGGATGAAATGATGCATTGTTTTATTTGTGTTAATGTTTCCTTAAATTAAAGTTTTCATTGGCCAATTATGACATCTTGGAAAAATGCCATATGCTCACAGAATGAGAGGCTAGTTTTCAAATATTTCTTAATTTACTAGAGGATAGATTGACAAGTTGAAAATTTCAGTAATGGATGGAAAAATAGAATTCTTATTCTATTCCTGGTTCCTATTTTTAACCATGTTTTGTCTAAGGTGAATCCACTATAAACCAGTATATTTTGGCAATTGATCACATCATATTTGAGGGCTGGTATAATGCTTGAGGTGTTCTCAACTGTCATGACTAGAGACTAATAAATTTTTGGTCTCTCTGAGGTTCAAGTGATCTATTACTATGTTATCTTTCAGTGGAATATAAATAATTTCCTTCAAGTGTTACAGATATATTGTTTCTATGCTGTATAATTGATTTATACAAAGAGTATCAGTGTACATTCACCATTCTTCCTCACTGTGTTTTTCACCCAAATTTATTTTTTTCTTTTCACATGTTTATATTGATAAGAATTTCGAGACTTCACATAAACTAAATTGAAGTTTGCACAGAAATTAAATCCAGTTAAAGAATCTAAATTCAGCATTTGTTCCTTCTTTTTCTTTGATGTTGTTAGAAAGCATGGTTAGTGAGTAAACTTCTCTCCTCACTAATTTCAGATTAATGCAACTTAGTTTTTTTCTCCATCAGCTGTTCCTGCAAAATGGGATGACTGAGGTCCTAAAAAATTGAGCGTTTCACGGCAAGCCGGTTCAAAAAATCAGGCTCAGCTGCTGCCCCCTATGGGAGCATGAGGATCACCTCAGCTTCTTGGAAGACACTATCACGGCTGACAAGAGTGTAACCAATTTGGATGCTTCACTTCTTGACTGAGAGCAGTAGTTTCTCAACTGTAAGTTGATATGAATCAGTCAAATGAGTTGACTATTTCTTGTAGAATAGCTATGTCTGCCATTGGAATTCCAAATACTGGCACTAAAAATGCTGTGAGCTCCAATTCAGTATTGGTTGACCAGGGAAGTGTGCTTATGGCTCAACTGAGGGTTTTAAGTTGGACCTGTCACTCAAACCTGGAACAGAAAGTGCTATGGGGAGAATTGATAGCTGTTTTGTACTATTTGAGTAACAAGATAGTAGGGCATTTTCTCTCCTACTTGATTTTGGAATATTTACTGAGCATAGAGTTGCCTGCCAATAGGCTACCATTGCAGGATGAGAATTTTTGTACCTTCTAAGCATCAGGTGAAAGGTCACTAAATTAAAATGGCCATTTGAGGTCCCAGGTGACCCATATCAAAATAAGGTTGTGATTCCTGATGGAGTTTTTGTTTCTTTACATGTACTTGATAAAAAATGTAATTTTTCAGTTTACATTGTTCCATTAATAATTGAAAAAGTTGAAAATCGTCAATCGTTGAATCTCAGTAATATACCTTGCAACTAGGGTATGTTACTATTAGCCGTGTTTAGTGTCAATTCAATTTTTATGACTTTAGCATGTATTTTTTCCTATTTAATGACATCCTTTATTGGAGTTGTGTTGACAGGAGCACATGAACTTCAGCATCTAGGGGCTATCATCTCTGTTGGTGAATTCATTTTTGATACATAATAGCGAGGCTCATGACTACAAACGACCCGTATTCGAGACATTACCAGGGCTCGCATGACTATACTGATGTCTCTGGTTTGCTGAGGATTTTTTGATGCTCAGTCACTTCTCACTAGTGCAAATTTTTTAATATAATGCCGTCCCAGTCTTGATAAATATAATTTTATAGTTTTGGGGTATTGTTGATTCATTTGTTTCCCCAACACTCGTATGGTTATGTCGTTTTTTGAAATTTGCTTTGAAACATTGCTGAGCGCCAACCTCTCCAGCAGGTTACCGTCCTTGGATTTGAGCGTATGGAGGCGGTGTGTGAACTTCAAGTGGAAGACACTATCTCCTCATCCAGCCTGCTGATAACTCCAAATTCGCCCTCGATCTTTTGTGGAGAATTTGTTGACATATCTCCTATTCCTTTTAGAACCATAACTACTAATATTCACGCACCTTCTGGCATGATTTGTTCAGAAATATTCGCTAGAGTATCTTCAGAAGGTACTACTATTCTCTATGCTAAGAAGCGTGTCTATTGGGAAAATTAGACCCGAGTTAAAGAATCGGTGTTTTTTTAAGTAGAATAGGGTTTTGCGTTCATGCAAAGGACACAATGCGCGTGAAGAATCAGGTCAGAGAAAAAGTTCAAACAAGAAATAAGTTAAAGAAAAAAGTAGTAGGTGCTGAAGAAAAGTATGAAAATGAATCGAGAAATGAATGGTTCTTCAACAATGTAAAACCCTATTCTATTATTTATATTAAATATATAAATATTAAAAAAAGGTCACTAAAAAGGTCACTGCTATCACATAAAAAAAACTTTGAAATCATTATATTCGTACCAGTAGGAATCAGCGTCTTCCAATCGCCTTTCTTTTACTCAGATGTTCGCACGTCCTTGGTCATTACGTCGATCCAAAATCGAAGCTCACAACATTTTTCCTTTTGGTTGTTGAACACTTTTCACCAATAAAGCTATTTCATAGAGTGTGATGAAGTCCCGAACTTGAGAAAAACTTGTGTCGCCATCCGCCTTGCACGGTTGCTAGCCAGCGACTGAAGCAAACGTAAATAAACCAATTTAACCAAATGGTCACGGCAGGCCTTCCACGCTCGTCAATCTTTGTACCCTAGGCTGGCATGTATTTTACCCTAGAATGCTCCTTCATTACCCTAGAAAATATAAATGAGGGCAATATAATAATTACCGTATAGACTTTAATAATGCTATTGTCTTTGTCCTTAATTACGTCACATTGAAAACATTTTTAAAGTTCCTGGGGATTCGTTAATTAATGAATGAATGATCTGAACACCTTATAATAGAAATGTGTATAAAATGACATCCTTCCATTAAAATTTCAAAAGATTTTCCCAAAAGTGAATCGTTAAACAACTCAACAAACTCAAAAAAAACACAGAAACAAAACACACAAAATCCAAGCCAAGCTATTGTAGTCGACAAAATTGAAGTCCAGGTTTACGTAATTGGTGCTCACAATGCATAAATAATAATTCTTACAGAAAATAAACAAAAAAAATTTGGATGAAAAATACAGACCTGTATAATATTTTTTTGGCTCGTGATATTGAATTTTTTAAACGATCCAAAACAAATACAAAATGAATGAACTCTACGTGCGGTGCTAAGTATAGTCTTAGATAAATTTGTTCAAAATAAGAAAAAGCCTAACTTAATGCAAATAATTTTTTATCTCCACGAAGCTATACTACTCATATAAAAATATAAAGTTCTGGGAATACATTGTACAAACTACAATCCACATCATAATGAAAATGCTATCAGGCTTTCCGCATTTTATTTTTCTATGGTACTGACATTGCTGAAGATTCTGCACGCGTAGCATTACTTTTCACTTCATTAATAGCCTTAATTAAAATAGTATTATTTGGCAAATTGGATGCCGTGGAACAAGATTTTTCAAGGTTACCCACTACATAAAATATGGATCAAACTTCGCACGGTTTCTTTCCTCAAACTAGTTCTTTGTAAAGTTTTGGTCAAATTTAATTGGATAAAAAACGCTCAATGAACGCATTTGAAAATGGGAAGGGGAACAACGTTGAAATTATAATTTTGAGATTTAGACAACATGGTAGCCCACTGGCGTTTGTACGGCTAAACAATGTTTCCAAGTAATTAACGGCTGACATGTCTTGTGTCAATTGTTCATCCAAGTAATGTTTTCGCCACTCTCCCCTAAGAAATTTCTTGTCGACAAACTTTTTCATTTGACGAATTTCGTCTAATAAATGTGACAAAGATTTTGGAGTCGGCGTTGAAGCTAGGGTTTGCAATCCCGGGACAAAATGAAAATCCCGGAATTCCAGGAAGACAAATACGGGAATTCCCGGGATCCCGGGGTTTCTTCATATTTTTACATTTAGGCTATTGTATTTGTTGCCCACCTCATGACAGTATTTGACGATTTAGGAAGCGAAAAATCTATACCTGAGAAGGATTCTCTAATGAATTCACTCTTAGTAGCTGTATTTACTGATTCGCCATCAACTGCTACAATCTTGGTCACTTGTTCTTCCGGAGTAGTTTTATGTACCTTCACAAAGGTTGTTATTTCTGTTTGTTTAGGTTTAGTGCTTTTCCTACTACTCGCCCTTGCATGAGGGCGCTTTGTTCCGATACGAATTCTGTCTTCTGAGCTACGAGTTGCCGCATCTGGGTCTACAGTTTCAGGCTTCACTATGTTGTGTATACTCTTTAGGTGACGTAACAAACCACTGGTAGACCAGCCTTTGCAAAGTAAACTCTTCCAGCACTTTATAAGCTTCGCGCTTTCTCCAGTTGCATCTTTAACAAAATATTGCCGCACAAAGACTTCAGTTTCTACAACATTGGCCTTCGCCATCGTATCTATAACAGTCTATTATTTATTACTTGCAAAACTAAACCACAAACCATATTCTGATACAATAGTTGAACTATATCAAGAGATAGTAGAGACTACACTGGTGTAGTGAAGTAAATTTCAATAATATTACTGCACTAAAGTCCTCTCTTGTGCTCTCTAATTGATGAATCATTTTAAACAGCAAGATTTTAAGTTATTTTCCCCCCCATATTTGGATAAATATATACTGTTTAGATTCCAGGGAATTCCAGTGAAATTTTTTTTTCGGACCGGGAAATTTCAGCCCCAAATTCTCCGGGATCCCGGTATCCCCTAGTTGAGTTATTACGCAGATACAAGTACGATGCCACGTACAGGATCCTCGATGAGAAACCTATTTTTGGATTTGTGAAACTGCTTCAATCAGAAGCATCTACAGTTAGTATAAAAATCCCTTTCTCTTGTGACTTTAAAGCAGTTATCTATGAAAACGTTTCAGTTGCTGTCATTCCAATATTGTGCATACCTCTTTCACCTATGGCACTAAAGCACTAGTGAATGTTGAATGAGAGATTCAGCAAAGAAATGTTCGCATTCTTCACAAAAGCAACAAGCATAAAATCTGAACAAAAGCTCCTAATTAGGTTTTAAATTTCTGTTCTCAGATTGAAGAAATTGAGAAAGTCAGTCTGAAACAAGGTATAAAATGTGTTTAATTTCCCCAAATTGTAATCTAAGTACTCCAAATAAGCGCGTCTTAGCTTGTTGTTTAAAGCATTTGCTATCACATCATTTGCCTGAGTTGGATCGCTAAACGATGACTCAACAAAGTAAAGTTTGAGTGCATTCCACTGCCCCATCAAGCGCCGTACACAACTATGTAAAGATACTACGCCCCAGACATTGCGGAAAGAACTGCAACTTGTTCAGTACCTGTATGGAACATATTAACTTGTGCTCTATTTATCAATCAAATGTTGATACTTTCTACCTTTGAATTAATGTATTTTGCTAAATTAATTTTCATTTGGGTTATTCAACTGAAGTTATTGTCAATCTTCTACGTTTTTTCAAAATTTTTAAATGCTAGATTTGAAATATTGATTTTACCCTTGATTTTGCATTTTTTTCCTTTACCCTAGACTGTACCCTAGGAAGGGTCTGATTACCCTAGACTAGGGTAATTACCCTAGGAGTGGAAGCACTGGGTCACGGATCGCTACAAAACCCTGAAGAACCCCAGCTCTCTTTATAATTCCGTCAAGCTACCCGATTAATTTGGTAACGTAGCGCTACGGTTTGGTCATCGTGTGACGCCGCTTTAACATTTATATAGCTTCTGCTAGTTTATCTTTATTACATTTTCAGACGTGATGGGTGACGTCTAGATACATTCAAAATTAGACCTTGAGATTTCTCCATTATATATTATCGTATGAGTTATCACCCTGGTGCTTTTATTCTTCTTACGTAAAAGTGAAAAGCCTTGAATTACATTTGCTTGCCATATCAGACATGAAATCAAATTTTCCTCAGTGTTTAACACAAAAGCAAAGTATTTCAGCCGATAACAGAGCGCCGCCGGTGACGTCTCGAGTCCCGTTATGTTAGAGAAATAGTTATCGTAAAATGAAAATTTGTTATAGACGGAATTCACAAAACAGTGCGTGCCAATTTTTCATTATTATGTACAGCGTTACTAGGAACTTGATACTCGATGCAACTTCTTCGTTATTCATGTAAGCAGAGTGTGGACGGCGATAAAAGCCCATCAAAGCATTATAAATATCTTATCAGATTCGGAGACGTATATAGGTAAAGAAGTAGACATATATATACATATTAAAAGAGCTAAAGGGGCCACTTCAGGCCCCTGCCAGGCCCCTGTCGGTCCGGTGAGCTTTTTTTGTTTTGTTGTTGGAAAATGACCCTTAGGTGGTGGACTATTCGGTTCTAAAATTTTATGGCACTACGGACACTAGATCCCTACCCAGGGGGAGGTAAGGGGACCAAAAATCCTGAATTCTGACCCTATTTCGTCCCCATATAAAAAGAAAAAAACGAGAAAAGAAAAATTTAAAACCGAAACTTCGTTTACAATGCTTCAAGAATTCTAAAACTGTCTTTGGTTTTGTTCTAGCATAAAAATTCAATGAGTTCTATTCATTTGAAATATCAAAAAAATGAACTAAAAAAACAACATAACCTATTTTTCCCAAAAAACTAAGGCCTGAATCGAAAAAGTGAATAGAAGAAATTGTGTTTTTTTCCCGAAAGTTACTTCTAATATTCAAACTTCATAAGAATCAGACTACATGTATAAAATTTCTTAATTTTTATCAAAATAGAATATTTTTATTCATTTTTTGGGGGGAAATTACAATTCACAATGTGAATATGAAGTTATGCATGGAGATTATCGAAATAAAAATGAAAACAGAATTCAATTACATAAATTGTCTATTATATTACACTTCAACAAAAAAATTGTTTATGGCTTATACCCAAAACCTCTAATTTTCATGATTCAAAAGAATAGAAGACGCTGAGTTTTCATGCTAGGAAAAAACAAAGGTAGTTTTGAAGTCCTTGGAACATTTCTAACAAAAGTATGGTAGCAAACTTTCCAATTGTACAAATGATTTTTTTTTATCAAGCTCAAAGCCCAAAATTAGGGTATATTTGAGTTAGTGATCAAATATCGCATATAAAAAAACGAAAAGCTACAAAGGAATAATTTGCCACCATACTTTTGTTAGAAATGCTCCAAAGATTTTAAAACTGTCTTTGGTTTTGTTCTAGCATGAAAACTCAATGACTTCTATTTCTTTGATATATCAATGAAAATGAACCAAAAAAACTAATTTTTCGTATTTTTCAAATAAAGAAGTCCTAAATCGAAAAAGTTACATGAGTAAAAAAGTTTATTTTCAACAAATACATTTACTGGCCAAATTTCAAATGAATCGGATGAAAAAAATTGAAATCGTGGAGTGACCCCCTTAAGCTCAGTATATATATACTGAGCTTAACTCTGTGAATACAACCTCAATTGATAGCACTGTATTTCATGAGTTACATCCTCTCTATACATGTATGTATAGGGTGACACAATAAAACGGAAACTTCATTACAATCCAATAAAATAAAGAGTGAGAGAAGAAAAATATTCAATTCATAGTAATATATTGTAAAACATGCCGTTTAAGAAACTAATGAAATTGTCATTTTTATTAAATTACGTCCCGTAGATGGCGTCCGGTACGAACGCATCCATGAAATTTGCTTTAGATTCATTATATACCGCTGCAACATTTCAGGTGGGATACTGCGAATTTCATCCTGAAATCTCCGTTTTAGCTCATCCAGAATTCTTGGTCGAGCCGTGTACACTTTACTCTTCAGATAGCACCACAAGAAAAAATCGGAAACACACAAATCTTGCGATCTAGGGGGCCAGGGAACGTTACCGAATCTAGAGATAGCACGTTTAGCGAACAATTATACTGGCACAGCCTCCAGTGGTTGCTGCGCAGTGTGTGATGTTGCTCCATCCTGTTGAAACGAGGGTATTTTGAATGTGTTGAAAATTCTTAAATTCAGGTTTAACGAAAGATTGTTACATCTTTATGTGACGATTCGCGTTTGACAGTGACTGAGATCTCCTGCTCATTTGAAAAATAAGGTCCGGATATCCCATGTAATGAAACAGCGCACCATACTGTCACCTTACTAACATGAATATCATTAGGATTTGTGTCTGCTCAGTAACAGTACATGGTTACTAAATGGGCGGAATGTTTACCTGCTCAAGTTCAGCGTCTCGCACAGCTGCCACTTGCTCATGTCGGCCAGTACGTATTTCAAAAATTTCCTTTTCATTGGGTGACCCACTATGAAAACACAACAAGAAATTTTTCATTCAATTTTTGCAGCAATAACTATACTTCTTAGAGAACTTTACGGAAGTACGCAAATGAGTTAGAGCTGCAATATGTAAACACTGCCTTCATTTATAAGAAGGAAGGAGAAGGATACGCTATTTGAATACATTTCAAGTGAACTCTCAATTTTTATAGATTTACTTTAAATATTTATTATTATTATATAGAATATACTATTTTCTTTACAGAAATTTTTACATTAAAGTTGCAGGAAACATCAGTGCATAGCGATTTGCGTGAGAAAATCATTTTAATGCAATATTTATTGTACGCATTCACGTTACACACATTTTTCATGTTTGATTATTCTACGCATCGGATATATCTATTGTCTAGAAAATATTTTTCTGGCTATTATTAAAAGTTCTAATGACAAAGAGAAGTCAGTCTAGTTCTTCAAACAGATCTATCTTTCTCGAAGCGTTGCATAATTTCCAAGTTTTCATCGAATCTTTTGATAGAATTTATCGGCTTGCCTACATTTGAGATATCACACACTGATGTCAAGTCACAGTGCAATAGTGAAAGCTACATTCTCCAAACAAACTCCAAAAAATACAGAGTTAAAGCACGAATCTCCAAGGTAAAAAAAATCCCAAATATTATAAGGCGTACGACTTCATACTGCACATTGAAAAGTTAGCACCAAGTTTGAGGGCTCAGACTGCTCAGACGATCCTGCAAGCTCGAGATAAACTTCTGAGGTGAATAATTCAGCTGTGTTTTTAATTCAAACATTGTATAGATATTTATTCCATATTCCATTCTTCAGTGAAAATTATCTGCTCAAAATTTTCCAAAATAGCCTGCTCCTAATCAACAAGCTATTCACGTTTCTCTCCTGCCTTCTTTCAAAAAATAAACCCCGCTTTTTTGGCCATAAAGAAGTAGGATCTTCCTTCTCCCATCACTAGTCGTAATTCTGAGTCCTCTCATAAGGTCCAAGTCTAAGCGCTACAGAATATCTGAATGATGGTAAATTTGCCGCGGGTTACTTTGCGCTGACAGACGGAAGCAAGCCGGGACTGCATCAAAGTATAGCTAAATATGCTTTCCTTGCGAGTGCAATCCCAATCTACAGCAAGGCTTCAACCCAAAATGAAACTCTTCTTCCCTCTGTCAGCCCTTAATTAACTTGGAGCTCGTTCGCGAGTTCTTGCGGTTACTTTTTAGCTCGGCCTCAGCGCGCGAGGAAGGTTGGCTGGCAGCACTGACGATAGTTTTTCTGGTGTGGTCTTAATGAGAGTTTTATTTAGGTGTCCCGCGAGAGGTAGTATAACAGAGTTAGTGTCCCTTGTATTTACTGCAGCAGTCGCCCACGCTTTTGTCAACGAGAGGGAATCTTTTCAGGAAAGCTGGGTTATTGTCGGTAGAGGGGCCGTTCCTTATTGTTTCGCAGTAGCCTTCCTGATAGATCACGAACGAGATAGCGGAGCCAGAACTGAACGTTTGAAATTTTGAAGCAGAACTTGCGTCCAGCAAAAAAGGAGTAATGCAACGAGTTAATCCAGAGAAATTGTAATTCGCAATAAAATTGCTGCAAAAACAATTCAACAACAATAAAATCATTTATGATTTACTTAGTCACTACACATTTTCGAATTTAGTCTAGTGGATTGTCTACATCTGTGCTTTACTTCTTTTTCACGTTCTGTTAGTTTTGGACGTTCTCCCGGCTGTGCATCACTACTTTGAATGTCAATTTTTAAAAATTTTGACCCTAATATAAGCATGGCCCAAATTGACAGTTTTGCGACATGCATTCGCTTCATGTAGGTATACTTTGAGTTGAAACCCATGATAACTATTGTGATTCTAAATTTGCTTGATGCATTGAAACGGTTGTTCAGTGAAGCTCTGTAGAGACACACTAATTTATTTTACAATACATGAACAATTTCATTGGTACGTTAATTATTGAACAATCTGTGCATTGTACGGCGTACTCAATTTCTCATGAGCTAAATTATAGCGGTAACAATCATAAACTTATGATTAAATCTACTAGTCGGCAGAAAAAAATCACTTGGCATTATCAGTTTTCGCTTCAATTAAGGCTATTTCATATTATCAATTTTATCTAATAAACAAATTCATATCTGTCAGAAAAATATTTGGTGACTTCATTTCAACCTTTAGAGGAATTACAAAGTCAATATTTGGTAAAGTAATACTACCTGTTAAGAGTAGGAGTAAATGTAAAAAGCAGTCATCAATTAAAATGTGAAATTTGACCTTGATGTTGGTTAATATAAATTTGAACACAATTTCTTTGAATATGGGGATAATTAACTTTAATATAGGTTTAATTACTCGAAATTTGTGTTTGATTATATTTAACTTAAAAATTATTTATTCGAATTTGAGTTTAACTCGTTTGAACTTTCCTTTGGTTAATATAAACTTGGGTTTGAATAATTTGAAATTAAAAACTTGCAGTTCAACGAGCGAATATCCATGAGTGATCCCCGTGACACACTCAGAGGAAAATTTGAGATTCCGAGCTGAGACTTAGGTAGGCCTTCTTTTTCTTGAAATCAGTTAACAAAGTATGATTTTTGTTTTGTTTATGAACTTTTTTTCTGTAAAATGTTTTTTCATAACCTCTGACTTTCTTCTTCAACTTTTACCTAGTTTCCTAACCTTCCTTCTCCATTTACGGTTTCTACGCACAGGAGATCCTCTGTGGAATCACATCTTCGGTATAGATTTCGCGTTCGCTTAACTCCATATCAAATAGAGCCTTCATTATTCCTAGCTTTGAACATTTTTGTTCTGGTGTGTGAGGCTGGAACTAATTTATAATTAATCGTGCAACCCTTCCCGTGAGTGATTTCCCGCACAGTAACGCGTAATTTCTACGCTAGAGGAAATATCTAATCACAGAGATAATTTCAATAATAAATTTTTACATAATTTTTTTATTTATTCTTCGGCTACCTCATGAAAATTTTCATCAGAACGGTCAAGTTTTTTATTAAAAACCATTACTCTTATCAGAGCGTTCTTGCACTCACACTTATCAAGCTCATCAAAGGAAAGGAAAAATTAAAAGCAACATCTTTTTCACTCGGTGAAATATGAAGCAATGAATATTCGAACAAAACTTTTATCAAAGGCGAGCCATTTCGAGCGAAGTTTTAATGGGCTGACGATAAACGAAGCAAAACATCACGAAAACTTTCAGGAAATGTAAGCTGTGCAAGTCCATTCCATATAAGAAACCAAAGCGCAATAAAAGCGTCAGAAGTCAGCTGACTCAGACTTAAAAGTAATGAACACGTTGAAGAAAGATCAATAAAACTGGCTTCTTAGGAAAGGTCTAAGAAGAATCCGTTAGGTGAAGAAATTTTTTGCATTATTTACAAGTAGATCTTCGCTCATTCAGCAAGTTATTTGCATGGCGACTTACACGTTATGTTAATATTGCAGGGAAATGAGTTTGTAGAGAAAATTTACTGTAATCTTGGAAGTCAGCTCGGCGTAGAAAAATTAAAATCTGAATTATTTATAAAGTGGAAAAACACTTCTTTAGTGGGATCATTATCTTATTTAAATGAATAAAAATACTTGTGCACTTTTCGACCTCGTAAGTCATTGGCAACTTTATAAATAAATTGAGAAAAAAATTAGTTAAATTTAAATCAAAATGTATCAATCATTCGTATAGATAAGCAGAACAAAAAAATAAAAAAAAACACTGACTAATAAGAAAGTTGAAATGTACAATATCAACATTACGTCATTTCCAAAAGGAAAGTTGATTGCTTTAAACCAGGTTTTTCTTTTAAAATGTAAAGAGATTCTGAAATACAGAGGTATATTTGAATAAAAGCGGAATATCTTACTTCAAAATCGCCTAACCGGACGAAAATATCACACTTCTCTCTTTGAGAACAGGTTGAAGAATGGGAAGGTGCGGAAATGAACTGGCTGGTTCTAAAACTTCTGCCGGCATGCTATGCAGTACGAATACCAAGGGCTCGAGTAGTCGAGCCCACGTACTCGGATGCACACTGAATTACATTTGAATTATGAAGATAAAAAGGCTGAAAGACATACTCTCCTCTTTCATTAAAAATATAGTTGAGCACAGTGTGCGTCAGAGTACGAGGGCTCGACTACTCGAACCCTCGGTTTCGTGTTGCAGAGCATGCCGACAGAAATTTTAAGACCAGCCACTTTCATATCGCACCTTGCCATACTTCAGACCATTCTCAAGCAGAGAAGTGTGATATTTCCATTCGGTTGGACAATTTTTAAGGGATATGTCCCGGTTCTAGTCAAATCAACCTCTGCATTTTAGAATCTCTTTACATTTTAAAAGAAAAACCTGGTTTTCCTGACATGCAATCAGCTTTGCTTTGCAAGTGACGTAATGTTGATACAGTATATCTTTACGTTCGTTTTAGGCAGTGCATATTTTTTTCCTTTGGTTTTTTGCATTTCTTTTCGCATGATTAGTACATTTTGATTTACACTTGAAATTTGACTAGTTTTTTCTGTAATTATGTTTACAGTTGAAAACAACCCAGGAAGCCGAAACGTTCACAAATACTTTCTTCCCTTAAATTTTTTAAATATGATAATGATGTCACTGAAGACGAGCTTCTTTGCACTTCTATTAATAATTCCGATTAATTTTGCTGCGCCAAACTGGTTTCCATGACAACGTAAATTTTCTCTACTAACTGATTTTCCTGCAAACTAGACATAACTTGAAAGTCTTACTGCAGATAACTTGCTGAATGCATGGAAATTTACTTGCAAATAATGCTAAGAAATTTCTTCACCTAACATTTTCTCCTCAGGCTTCTCCTAAGAAGCCGGTTTCATAAATCTTTCTTCAGCCTGTTTATTAATATAGCTGCTTCCCTTTTTTGGTGTTAACTAAAGACAGTGCTCGTTATTCCTAGCCATTCACTGGTAAAATGAAGCAGATTGCTACCTTTGATCATGCCTCCAGACAATCGCTTACGCTGATCTGAAACATGGGCTTCAGCCTGGCAAGAAACCTCATCATTAATTTTCTCTACAATACTGTATTGTTCACTGATGAAGTTAGATTACCGTTTGCCACTGGTATCAAAATAAATATTCATGAGATGAATATATCTACCATATTTTATTGACATTTCACTTATTGAACTCTGGTCGACACGCGCTCTCTTTGTGTGTTGCTTACGTGTTTTTTTCAATTTACATAATTGCCTGGGGACAAATATCAAAATCCCATGGACATTATCTACTAATTTTTAATTATGGGTTTGATTCCTCATACGATCTGAAGAAAGAAGTCTACTGACCACGTGTACTGCACACAACGTTTCAAAGAGTATTTCTTTTATGAACTCTGATGAATCGACAAATGCAAGTGTTTATTTTGTCGTTTGTTCATTAATCATTTGAGATGTAGGAACAGAAGTTAAACCCCTATATCGTAATATAATATCGTGAGTATCTGAGATTTACTCTTGAAAAGCTAGTGCTCTTAATGTCTTGAAGAAACAGTTTTATGTTTCTGCATTCTGTGGAAAAATTTCTTACTTTGTGTTCATAACTTAGCTGAATAATTCCCCATTTAATCAACATTTTCTTCAAGTAATGTTAGTGATCAAGTTTTTTTGCACAACACAATCTGCATTTATCTTACATTAATATACACATAGGATTTGGTCGGGCTCATTTCATTTGAAACACTCTGTTCGAGTTGCAGAACTGTGCTGCAATAATTTATTTTATTACTCTTCTGTTTCTCTACGGTTTCCTTATTTAAAGCGAAGAGCGTCTATTGGTAGAATTGAAATTACATTCACTACGTTCTATTTATTATGCTCCTAGTGTGCACGGCCCGTCAAATATGACAAGATTCAACACGATTCTTGAACAAATTTTCCGGTCATGGATGACAAACAGATATATCCATCCTAAAAACACCAGTGATAAATATATTCTTGTACATGTGCACTGGTGAAACTCGTAACACAGATACGGTCATTATAACTATCCTTATGAGCGTTACAGAGAAATGCAAAGAGCAGACTCCAAACAAATAAACCAAGGGTATTATAAGGTAGTAGCAGAACCCGTGTAACCAAACAAATATATAAATGAACATATAAATAAACACACAACTGGTACTATTAAGTTAGCTCACGTGAACGACGAAGTGTAAGACCAACGAAAAGTTTTGACGGACAAGTCAAAATATCAGAGCATCGTCAATCATGAGCAATACTTCGTGTATATGTTATGTCTAGGTACATTGTTCGTGGATACGTATATATGTGAGTTCCAACTTGCTCTGCAATGCTCGAATTTGAATAAGCTTTACGACTATCAGATTATCGACTCTAGAATAGAGCAATTTCCAGGTATAACGTAAACATGTCATTTATTCCAACAACGAAGAATGATAAACGTTAAAGGTACTATTCACTGAAAGAGGTATTCAATTTAAACACTAATGAGAAAAAATCAGAGACCTAGCTGGATACGCGAACTTAACCTAAGAAATATCGTTACGTAATAATGACGCGGGTCGGTTGTTTAGCCCCAGTGCTTCAACATACAGGTTTTAGAAACGAGTCTCGACAAAGTCTGCAGATGCCTTTGTTTTCTTTCAGCGCTTTGTTTTTGATCAGTTTGTAGAAAGCAGAACAGCGTGAAAGCGATGAACAGATGAAGGTTTGGCGAGCGTGCCTTGCGCTTATCGCAGCAACGTTATGAACGCTAGCGTGGCTCAAATGAAAGAGACAAGCGTGATAAACTGCTTTTTTAGCCTATTTTCCTGTCCACAGCTAATCTCGTACGCCTGCTGAGCTGATAAGTCAGCTTTACGGTTCTTTAATGAGCATGCACACTACCACCACGTAATCTATGTCATGCGTGTGCTTCTGGTTGCAAGAAATGAATGATTTCTACTCAGGTACTTTGTGTCTTTGAGCTGAGTATTTATGTCGTAATGTCGACCAGGAAAACAAACGAATTGTGTTATTTCTTCTCCAAAACTTGTATCGAAATCAAACTGAAGCAAGTATGCGAAAAAGGCAATCATAATAACTCATAACGTACAGCAGAAGGATTGCATGGTCTGTCTCTTCGTCTCCTCCATATCCGTTTGAATAATTAGTGCTGAATAAATGGAGAAGTTGAAAAACCATGTAACACAGGTGTACGATAGCACACTTGAGTTCATGAAGTAATCTTGGAACTACAAATTCTAGAGTGAGATATGTATATATTTGCAAGCTTGCTGGAACTTTTCTGTTTTTCCCACACAATCGTTAGAGAAAATGAATAGTCGAGAAGAAGTTGATTATAATATTTATTTCGGCTTATTGGCAACGATAAATAGTACCCGGCAATATCGATCACTTTGGTCGATGTAGCTCGTTCATAAATTACTTGTAATAGGAGAATAATGTTAATTGCGACCGCCAGTTAATTCACGGCCACTTCAAAGTTCAACACGCAATAACATTAGCGGTAAAAATGAACTCACACGGACCTTAAGCCTAAATCTCAAAGCATCGAAACGGCGAACTTTGATTTACAATCGCCATGCATGGAGATATTTGGCGTGCTTTTAGTGTACTTTATATTCAATGAATTCTTTATTGGTTACAAATCTTTTAAAACTCTGATAAAATCCTTCCCTTCGCAGTTAGGGTCGAGGTAAGGTCAGTCACCTGGCAGTCGGAAGCACAGGGCAGGAAGTCCACAAGAAAATTGGGATATCGGCGTCCCCACCCACACAAAGATCTGGCTGACCAAAAGTACAAGCTCACAGGCTAACGCCACCTGAAAACAATAATAAAACTCTAGATAGACACTGATAACACACTAATTCCGTTACTGAAAAAATAATCAAATGAAGGACAAATAGAGGTAAAATTAAAGAAAATTAGTCGAAGACCATCGCCAAGCCAAACTACGGAGTAGTTTCAGAAATAAAAGTCAGCCGAGACCAACTGCGACAGGATTTTGAAAATACTCCGTAAGTAATCACACTCCAATAATTTCGATTCTGAAGACTCCACCAAAATATATTATTCATTCATTTATTCCGTTTTATCACAGAGACAAATTAAGCTTACTCATTAGCAATATATACCTACGTTCATGGTGAACCTTGAAATAATGAAGAAAAGTTGAAAATTCTAAGGAAAATGGGTAGGATAGTGCTTCAGAGAAAATAAAGTTAGATATACAGTTCGAGGTGAAAGGTTAAAGTAAAGTAAAGTAAACTAGTAATTTGAAGTTAAAATATAAGTTTGAAGTTAAAGTAGAACTTTGAAGTTAAAAGAAAAGTTTGAAGTTAAAAGAGATGTTTGAAGTTGAAAGAGTAGTTTGAGGTTAAAAGAGAAGTTTGGAGTTATTAGAACTTATCATTTTGAGCATCAAACAAAGTTGCAAAAACAGATACTTGTTGACGCCTAGATTCATCAATGAGTAGATAAAACATACTAGCAGGACCCGTGGAAATTCCACGGACAATGTCATCGTTAAAGCCAGGGTTGAGGAGTCGGAGGAATAAATTTGCGACTTCGACTCTCCGTTTTCAGAATTTGGCGACTCCGTCTCCGACTCCGATTCCACCTTTCCAGAATTTTGCAACTCCGACTCCAACTCCACCTTTTCAGAATTTTGCCACTCAGACTCCAGCTCCGACTCCTTTCCAGAATTTTGCGACTCCAACACTGAGTCCACCAATTCACAATTTTGTGAATCCAACACCACTTATTCACAATTTATAAGATGGACATTTCGTTTCTTAATGGTTGTAGGTGTTGCAACCTGTACATATTTTTATAATATTCTTTGAGAATGACTTTTAAATTGGCAAGAGAATGTTAAAAATCAAGTTTTAATAATATATATATATATACTATATATCTACTAGTGTACATGATCCGTCAAAAATGACGAAATTCGATAATTTCCATTAAAAAGGCGCAAGGTATCGATGCCAAACCAATAAATCCATCCTAATAGTACCCGCGATTAAAATATTCTTGTACTTAAGCACTGGTGAAACTGGTATCACAGATACGGTTGTTAAGCATTCTCAAGAAAGTCAGACCCACATACCAACCAAGCAATCAACCACTGTGTATTATAAATCAAATTATAATTAGCCAAGAAATTTTTAAAAACCTTGCCAAACTTTTTTACCGCGATAAGCTGCAAAATACAGCTTATTGTGGCTTTACATTTTTCAATATATATATATATATATATATATTATCAATAATTCAATTTTCATGCAATATTTTTCAATTATAAACAAAAGTGATTAGATGCCAGATTTTTCGTATAATTTGAATAGTATTTTTGATACCCTTCAATCAAGCTGATTTCCATGATAGTAACATATAGGGGAAATTACGCACAAAACATATATTTATAGTACTCATGCAAATACAATATTATTCATGTACAGGGTGTTTTTTGTGCAGACAAATTTAAACCATAGGTTGAAAAACTCAAAATGAATCGATTTTTACGAATAATGAAATATTAAAAACTCATTAGTTTTGGAGTTATAAGAACTTACAGAAACTTTGAAACCTGAAGTTATACAAAATAATAATTAAATTTTTCCTGTACCATGCGAACAAAGATTAACTGCTCCCAGAAAGGGGATTCCATTATTTAACAATAAGCTTAGTTCACAAATAAAGAACTATCAAGAATTGTAATGCACTGCAGCATGGCGAGTGGGCCTCAGCAGCAGCAGCGTCCACCACGGCAGCACAGTAAGCAGTGAAGCGGCAGGCGACATCTCATTGGCTGCAAGAAAAAAACGAGCTAAGCACACTTTCATATTGGAGAGCTGATGCCCTTCCAGTATAGGTAAATACGAGCCGAGACCAGAAGATAGTTACAGACTAATAGTTGAGCGCGAGGCCACTAGATTGCAGATTAAAGATTAAAGATTACAGATGACAGATTTCTGCATTAGGCGCGAGGCCACGAGATTAAAGATTACAGAGTTGGGCGCGAGGCCACGAGAATAAAGATTACAGAGTCGGACGTGAGGCCACGAGATTACACAGACTACACAGACTCCTAAGTTGGGCGCGAGGTCACGAGATTACACAGATTACACAGACTCCTAAGTTGGGCGCGAGGCCACGAGATTACACAGATCACACAGACTCCTAAGTTGGGCGCAAGGCCACGAGACTCATGTTAAAGAACACGATAACAAATTGAATTAGGTTTCAGGGTTCATCGGTACAGATTGAGCAGCGAGCCACATATCGAAACGATACTAAACCTAAGCTAAGGACAGTTGGCAAACATTGGACAGTCCATCTCACCTTAGCCAGGCTCATTGAGCTCGACTACGTCAAGCGAGGGGCGCAGCCATCCATGGAGCTAGGATATATGGAGGGAGCATAGCCGACTGTGAAGAGAACAAGTTTTTGAGATTTCTCCTTTGTCTGTGGTAACCAATAGCCGTCTCGCAAGTGTGACGTCAGCACGGAAGCCAGTTACCTTCTGACTACGTTGGGATGCGCACACGCTCGCTAAATGTTCTTCCAGCTGTTGAGTTAATCGTCAATCATTAATTTGGGATTCTAAGACTCCGAAAGATAATAATTTGTGTTTCCTTTCTTGAGGACACTTAATAATATCAAAATTACTAGCAAAGATACATTTAGAGTTGAAAACTATAAAGATTACAGGACCTTGAATATAACAAATTAGAGAGCGACTTGCACGCGCACCTCATCCTTCGATTTGTGGAGCGGTACTAATCTTGCTTTGGAAAATGGGAGGGCGAGTCGTAGAGTAGGTGAGGAGGCGAGGAGGAGCCAACTTCAGCCAAGCGTCTGTGGTTGGCTCACGTGTGGGGCCTTGCCAATGTCCCAGTCTCCCAACTTTTGCAGCTAATTTGAACCCGATTGGAATCGGCTATGCTCCCTCCAGTATATCCTAGCTCCATGCAGCCATCGAAGTGGGGCGCAGCCATCGAAGTGGGGCGCAGCCATCGAAGTGGGGCGCAGCCATCGAAGTGGGGCGCAGCCATCGAAGTGGGGCGCAGCCATCGAAGTGAGGCGCAGCCATCGAAGTGGGGCGCAGCCATCGAAGTGGGGCGCAGCCATCGAAGTGGGGCGCAGCCATCGAAGTGGGGCGCAGCCATCGAAGTGGGGCGCAGCCATCAAGGCATCCCTCCGCTCAACAGACTCAAGCCGGCCAGAGTGTCGCAAGTTGCCGCCACCTAACTCTTCGCACTATCATCTTTAAGTTGGTGATGAACTAATGAAGAAGCAATAAATAGATAGATGAATAATTATTGTCCACTTGATGAGATATATTCCACTGTAGAGTGGTCGACTCAGCTAATACTAGCGAGTTCATGAATAAGTGACGGAGACGCTGCTCGCTCGCGCGGCGCAGCGTGAAAAGAGCCGTCCAGAAAAGGGGCGAGTCAGGCTTACTTAAAAACTTGCTTGCATCTAAGAAATGTGGATGGAGCTCTCAATGTTTGCCGACAGCTAACCTATTACGAACTTGAGAAAGATCACAGCAAACTAACTTCGAACAAAGATTATTTAATACATTTAGGAACACTTAACTCAGCTAAAGAAAATTTAACACTGGCAAAGAACATTAAACACAGGCAAAAAACATATACATGGGAACACGAAAAACAGGCGTTTTGTAAAAAAGTAGGATACCACGTTCGCGACAATGTTAGCGCTACACTTTTCACTTCAAATTAATCCTTGTCAAGTTCATTTTAAACCAAGTCAAGTTCAATTTATTTCAAGTCAAGTTCGAATTAATCGAAGTCAAGTTCAACTTAATCCAACTCAAGTTCAAATTAATCCGACTTAAAAGAGTACCCCCAAAATGCCGATTTTTTTGGAGATATTGGGTTTTAGCTGCCATAGAAAGGGTAAGATGTCAGGTACATCCTGTGAAAAAATGAAGTTCGTACGTTCATTGGTTCGCCCGCTACGGGGGTTTGAAGTATGGGGGGGAAGGGGAGAGGGAGGTGATAGTATATCATGTTACACCTCCTCCTTGGAACTTTCTTCTCGGCTTGACGTTGCTATGTCTTCTTCTATGTCTTTTTTTACTGTATAATGATTTCAAGGGCCCTAGCTGACCCAATAAAAAATAATAAAGAAAAATTAAAAATTGTTTATATATCTTTGTTCCCCTGTTTTGCCTTATTTTGGAGGATCGGAATGTGGGGCTTCAAAATGTATCTCCTCCTACAGTTTTTGAGCTACAGTGATGATTTTGGTATCATTGAATGCGGAATGACAAGGGCTTTCCGAAAACTAAATGGCAGGTCGGAAGTTCATTTTCCATCGGAAGTTTCGACGTCATAAAGTATGAAATTTTTCGAAAAAAGAATTTTATTTTATTTTTTAATTTTTTCAACTTCAAACTGAAGTTTGGAGAATGCCAAGTTAATTTTTGAAATCTACAAGTATTTCTGCATACAATGACACTAAAATTATCACTGTAGCTCCAAAACTGTAGTGGGAGATACATTTTGAAAAAAATCTCGTTTTCTATGAATATCTCGTTTTCTATGGGGAAAATCGCATTTTTGTCATGAATGGCAAATGATTCCAAATTGAATTTCCTATCTGTATACCAAATTTCATTACTATGTGTTCAATATTAAAGAATTTATTTAAAGGGGTAATCTTCCCTTAAATTTAAATAAATCCAAAACTAATTAACAGAAGCACTTAATTTGAGCATTTTTTGGGTTAAATGTGTTTCTTTTGGGTGTGATGAGCAAGACAATCGTTTTTCCTATCAGCAAGGAATACATAAAATATTCGCCGGTGTTGCAATCTCTAAAGACAAGCTGTCGTAAAATGTGATAAGTGTCCAGCATCAGGAGAAAGAGTATAATTCAGATCTTTGACCAGCGTAAAAGATACAAGTCAATTATTAAATTATAAAAATTTTGTATTATACTACTCATTAAAGTTATTTTAAAATTCTACGTTAATGGCAGTATACATCCATTCAAATATTTATGTTCAAAAGATAATTTTACGTTACACATACGCATAGTATCATAGTATCGAGGATTTATGTACACTCATATAGAGATTTACGTGCATGAAATTCTGCTTCATCACATATTTATATCTGAAATCGTATACGTGCAACTACATAAGATTACTATTGGACCATTTGCAGATTTAATTTAAAAAAATACGTACTAACGCGATTCACTGAGTACTTAATTACGATTCCGTTAGAATACAATTTATATGAGTACATTTTACACATATATTCATGCATTAGCAATGAAAATGTTGCCATTTCTTCAAATTAATAGGCCAAAGCAAATATATCATTTGTGTCAATGAAACAAATTGTAACTTGTTTCTACGAAAATCGTTCGTACGAGCAAAAAAAGGACTTCGTTGCTATATTTCTTTTAAAGATTAGATCTACATATCGTCCAATGATAATCTTATGTAGTTGCATGTATATATGATTTCATATATGGGTTAAAGTAGAATTCTACGAATGTAAATCTCTATTTGAGCGTAAAATAATCTTTGATACTACTTTGTGTAACATAATATTACCGATTGAACATAAATATCGGAATGGATGCGTACTACCATAATGTAGAATTTGAAAATAACTTCATTGAGTAGAATAATACGAAGTTTTTTTAATTGACTTGTATCATTTACGCCGCTCAAAGATCTGAATCATACTTTGCCTCCTCATGCTGGAAACTTAGCACATTTTACGACAGCTTGCCTTTAGGTTGCAACACCGGGGAAAATTCTATGTATTCCTTGCTGAAAGGAAAAACGATTGTCTCGCTCTTTACATCCAATAGATACATATTTAAAAGAAAAACGATCTAACTAACGAGTAATAATGACGATTCCTAACTCAACTTGGGATTGGATTTGTTTGAATTTGACTTGGATTAATTTGACCTTGACTTGGATTAAATTGAACTTGACTTCGAAAAATTCGAGCTTGACTGGGATCAATTTGAAGGGAAAAAAGTGTTGTCTTGATACTTTTGACCTCACATAAAAGGTTTTGATATTTTTACAATATAAACTGCAAGTATTTAACGGTAAAGGATTTTTTACATTGGCGGCTTCTTCGCGCTCCACACCGTCGCTCCATCCCGCCAGTCAAAACAGCTCCGCCCACAGCAATGCAAAATGACCCTTATTGCCACGCTCACGGTAAGGAGCGGCAACTTCTGCATGCTAAATATTGGCGGTGTGCACTGCCAGTCAACAGTGTTCAGTTGCACTTGAGACTATAGAGAGCATGTATAATCATGGTTTACATATTTGGGAGTAAATAAGAAATTAAAACTCCTTTCGAAAAATGTAAAGAATTTTCATGTTTATGGATCCTTAAGCTCGCACCGTATAAAAACAGTGTCCCGAGAAGATGCTTATAAAATTATAGCGTCTCACTTCCTAAATTATGATATTGCAATGGTTAAAATGAAAATTCAAACACTGAGAGGCCAAGATAGGAAAGAGCTCTCACTATTAAAAAATTCGAGGAAGTATACACAGCGTATGTAAATGTCAAATTAATTACAGGGTAATTAAAATTGCACAAGGTACATTGCTCTCAGGAAGAGTACTTCAAATAGACGGTAAACATTTGGCAGGTGTCATAAGATAATTATTTAAATTAAGGGTAAAAATATAGAAGAACACCTACAAATTAGTAATTGTTATTTATTTGTTCTTTCTATTTTCAGTGTTTTTTGAAGGTAGTTGGGTAGTATTCTTTTTTACAATATTATCGTTTTACTTCTGAAAATTATTCTGTAAATATTCTGCAAATTATTCTCTCAGTATTGCATAAGCAATAATGACGTCAGTATTGCATGAGCAATACTGACGATTGCTGTCTCTGGGGAAGGAGCGTCGTATTGAGCAGCAATGTAAAAGAAAGTCGGTGTGCACTGACGCTCAATCCTCTCGTGGGAGGAGCTGTGGCAAGTTCAATGTCGCTACACACCGTCGCTCCACACCGCTGGTATAAAATGAGCTTAACGTTACATATCCTACCTTAATCTATTACATCATTACCTAGCCTAACCTATCCAGCACGACTCGTGAAAATATTCCAATATAACCTGCTTCAAGAAATTCCAACATATGATCACGCTGAAGCTAAGTTATCTCAATGGTCTTTGTATTTATTAATGAAGGCGATGGAAGCGCAACGGACGGACTAACTAACTAAGGAAGGAAGGAACAAGAAGAATATTATATACATAATCTATGTCATTCAAGATATTTGAAATGCTTCGTAACAGATTTTCTCACAGACGTTAGAACCCATCGAGTTCTTAGCCTTGATTCTATGAAAGTAGAAACTGAATTGAAGCCAGGTTTAGTTATTGTAATGGATTCTAAATTTATTTCGGTTTCTAATGAAATTATCACGATGGCCAGTTTGATGAGATACTAATTTTCAATATCTTTGCCGACCTCTAAAGTTTATAAATAAAATTAAAAAGAAAAGCTGCTTGAGATCAATGAGCTTAAGTATTTCAAAGCATTTGAGTGACCCTTTGCAAGGACATTGTGAATATTTCAAGTATCTTATTGTTTTTATGACTATCTTTTGTAGGGTAAGAAAAACGTATACATTTTGTCCGTCTCATACTATGTTTCTGTTGCATACTGGAAAAATAGATTCACTAATGTTCTACGTATACAGTATTTTTAATGCTTATCTTGAAAATATATTTTGTACTCAATGAAGAACTCCACTTTATTTTAATACTAATGCAT
Organism: Morinoia aosen; assembly: GCA_030386875.1. Classification (NCBI taxonomy): domain Eukaryota; kingdom Metazoa; phylum Arthropoda; class Malacostraca; order Amphipoda; family Talitridae; genus Morinoia; species Morinoia aosen. Next base: position 40,378,081 of record CM059573.1, on the reverse strand, counting down.
GTAAAAGACATACCCTTAGAAAGTCAGTTCTTACTAATGCTAATTCCTAGGAATTCAGATTAAATAGTTCTCCCATCTGGCCACCACTGGTTTTGATTAATGAATGAGACTAAAGAAGGAAGAGATATATTTAGTTCTATTGTCTTTGATGCAAATTTTATTCATTTAGAGCCACGTGGAAAATTTTCTAGCTCACCGTTTATTCTGTTAACCTTTGTACCATAATTTTCTCTGGGAATTGTGAAAAAGAAAGTATTGCCATTATCAAACAGAATTAATATGAAAGAAAGGAGTGCATTTAAAACATCGTTGATGAATATAAAAAACAGAAGAGGTGCCGAAGCCGATCTCTGTGAAGTGCGATGGCTAATATCGATAAGTTCCAAATGGGAGTTACCAATTACAGCAAATCGTTAACGATTAGCTATGTATTATCTGAACCATCATGAAGAAACTCCTCTAAAGCCCCCTCCAGACCTTGCATTACCATGTTGCCTCTGGACGTCGGAGTGGCGCTGCAAAAGAACCGCTGATGACCAGACTGGCTTGACTGACTGCATTAGCAGTCAGTTATCAGTTATCATTATCAGCAGCCTAAAAAATGATTTAGATCCCTAATTGCTATTCATAAATGGTTATCGTAGTACATTAGAAGGGAAGGATGTTTAATAACGACGATGCGCTGGGCGCAGCTGCAGACCATAGCCGCGGAGAGATCGCGGAGCGCTGCAACCTTTCTCAATGCCTTCCGCGATCACACTGACTGGCCATGCATACGACAGCGATCGTGTACGTTCAACTCCGTGGTGGGCTTGAAAAATCTTCTTCCCGAGCGGTCGGAGAGCAATCTGCAGTTGGTCTAAGCGGCATCAAGCAACATTGTAACGCAAGGTCTGGAGGGGGCTTAAGGCCGTAGCAATGAAGCTTCGAGAGTAAAGCCCCCTCCAGACCTTGCATTACCATGTTGCCTCTGGACGTCGGAGTGGCGCTGCAAAAGAACCGCTGATGACCAGACTGGCTTGACTGACTGCATTAGCAGTCAGTTATCAGTTATCATTATCAGCAGCCTAAAAAATGATTTAGATCTTTAATTGCTATTCATAAATGGTTATCGTAGTACATTAGAAGGGAAGGATGTTTAATAACGACGATGCGCTGGGCGCAGGTGCAGACCATAGCCGCGGAGAGATCGCGGAGCGCTGCAACCTTCCTCAATGCCTTCCGCGATCACACTGACTGGCCATGCATACGACAGCGATCGTGTACGTTCAACTCCGTGGTGGGCTTGAAAAATCTTCTTCCCGAGCGGTCGGAGAGCAATCTGCAGTTCGTCTAAGCGGCATCAAGCAACATTGTAACGCAAGGTCTGGAGGGGGCTTAATATGCTGAAATCAACACAATCAAACATTTTGCTCAGTCGAGAAATACGGAAAATGCAATATCCTTTTCGTCGATATTAGAGGAAAGATGTCGCAGATGATTCAGTAAGGTGTGCTTTGTCGATTTTTCAAGTCGAAAGCTATACTGTTCATCATAGACAAAAAAAATTTGTTCACGGTAGGAATACATCTTGTAAATGTTTTTCTCCGAATAATTCAGTGAAAATTGGCAGAACATTTATAGGTCGATTTTTCTTAACTGCGATTGTAACACCATTTATGGAAATAGAATTTTTTTCGGATAATTTCCGGACAGTCTGAGAAATATCTAAAGAAATGGAATGATCCGTTAAGTTTGAAAGGATCAGAGAGGTTACATCTATTGTGTCTTGTCATACTTTTACTCAGAGCGATTTCATTCAATTTGATTTATTTTTTAAATTATTTACATAATCAGTTACATCGTAGGCAATAAATAGTAAAAAGATGACTAAATAAGAATTTCTTGAGAGTGTTCATTTTGGTAATGAATTGGATTCCTAGGGATATCATCAAAATTTTTGCCTTTGCTCAGAAGGAAGTCGTTGAACTGATTTACAATTCCTCGCGACAAGTTGAAGTTTCTTGGCAATAGATTCTCTTTTCATCACCGCATTATTTTTGGTCTATAAACAAAAATTTAGCTTCGCTAAGTAATTATAAAACTTTGAAAATATGAGCGTACAGTAATTTCAATTTGAGTTTTTTATTTGATTTAGGACATTATTTCTGAATTTAGTACACATTACTTCTGATATTCCCCTTCCGCTTATATTATAAAGTGTTTAACTTTTTATTGGCATTTTGAGAAATGCCATACACGGCTTATGTCTGTTTTCGGTGTAATTGTCCGTTTGATGATCGGACAACAAATATTACATGCAGTGTTTATGGCATTATAGTTAGATTAAGCAATGTGTAGTCAACTCTTTATTACATCATGTTTTGTTGATAATTGATATTACAAGAGATGAGTTCTAATAATATGCTGCAGATTTTTTCTAAATTTATATCATTCACTTCTGCTGTGGGGCACAGATATTAGGTGCGTTCTTTAAAATTTATAATAATTAAAAATACAAAATGAAAATTCTAAGTTGGGTTTGCCAAAAATGCATTATCAAAAGAAGTATTGGCTGAGCCTGACGTAATACGTGCACATAGATTTAGTGACTCTAGGATGCAAGGGCTCAGAGTTCATTGCATTCGAACCCAATTGGAAATTGAGGACGTGTCGCCGGCGAATTTAGGACGAGACAGTCGATCATGGACGTATTATAGGCGCGGCGGCCACTTCGACCGTAAATCGCCTATGTGACACTTATTTTGATCTCATCCGTGCAACGCCCGACAATTCGTCGACGTGTACTCGCCGATTTATAGGCGTGATACTATCGACGTTTTTTGGCCGTGCAACAGTCGATCAGACGGCTATGTGTGTGATGTCATCGTTATCTGTTGGCTATTATATTAAGTTACAAAGAAATAATTATATTAAACAATTAAATAATTTAACCACATATTACCTGAAGAACCTCGAATTCATACGTTTTTATTTCACACGACTCCTAATGTCTAAAGTAGTTTAATTCAATTTTAGTTAAAGCACAAGCGATGTTCATGTCTCGTTGCCAATTCATACATATCCGTTATTAGTTTGTTTTGATTATTTTAATTAGTTTGATTCATTCTTGTATCAGGATTAGTCTCAGGAGGGTTTCTTCGGTGCCACCTATTCTCTTTTGATACTAATTAAAAAGTCTGAAGCATAAAAAGTCGGTACACGTATTGCTCTGTGATCTCTTAAGCGATGTTGCCAGATGTTGCCTGCCAACTAATCTTTTCAGAGTGCGAACATCTGAATTTCAAAAAGATATTAACATTTCTGCTAAATCATTTTTTATCATATTTGCTTACCTCTTATTCCTGTAAAATATTTTCTTACAGCTATTTTCAAGCAGCTGAATTAACTATACCTCCCAGCATACGTATTGAGGTGTCACGTTTCGGTTATGTGTTCCCTGCTATGCTGTAAGTGCTGAGCGTCGGAGCGAGAACATTCAGTCGTGCTGCAACTATGGTCGAAAGTGCAGGTGCGTGTGTGTATGTGATCCTTAAAAAGCAGCTACCACTTTACTTTAAATTAGACGTGTAATGACGTGTGACACTCTAGACGTGTGATGACAAAAAAGTGATCTAATTACGTGCTTGTGATAAGTGCCAGTAGTTTTGTGTTTGCTAGTCTGTATATTGGGAAATTCTTCTGCAAATTTGATAATTTTTTCATGTGTTCACGCGACTGGAATGGGTTAGGTAACTAACTTAGGCTAGGCTAGTTAGTTGGGTAAATTTTTACTTTAGGCCCAATTAGGTCTATTTTTTGCCCCTTTTTTGCTTAGTGAACTAATTTTTTGACGTTCATTACGAATCTGAAATCCGTTTGTAGCGGGCGGACTTGATTTTTAAAAAAAGCGATTTCAAAATTTGAAATTTCCGTTACGAATAACCCTTATCGCGAGGACGCGGGCTGGTATGGTGCGTGAGAGAGAGTCCATTTGCAGGGGAAGGAGGGTACCTAGGCTAGTTTTTTTTCTTTGGTACTTTAAGGTACATTTTGGTACTTATTGGTACTTATTAGTACTTATTGGCACTTTTTGGTTTTTATTGGTACTTGATGGTGCTTTTTGCGACTGTTTGATACTTATAGTACCCATTTAAAAAAATTTTTATTATTGAACCTATAGTAATGAAATTTGGTATACAGATAGGATATGCAATTTGAAATCATTTTCCTTTCGTGAAAAAATGCGATTTTCCCCATAGAAAACGAGATATTCATAGAAAACGAGATTTTGGGTTTTTTTCAAAATGTTTCTCCTCCTACAGTTTTTGAGCCACAGTAATGATTTTAGTGTCGTATGCGGAAATACTTGTAGATTTCAAAAACTAACTTGGCATTCTCCATACTTCAGTTTGAAGTTAAAAAAATTGAAAAATTCAAAAAAGGTATTTTTTCTCAACATTTCATACTTTATGACGTCACAACTTTCGATCAAAAATGAATTTCTGAATGGCTTTCTAGTTTTTGAAATGCCCCCGAATTTCCGCATCCAATGACACCAAAATCATCACTGTAGCTCAAAAACTGTAGGAGGAGATACACTTTGAAGCCCCACATTCCGATCTTTCAAAAAAAAGGCAAAACAGGTAAACAAAGATATATAAACAATTTTAATTTTTTTTTTATTGGGTCAGCTAGGACCCTTGAAATCATTATACAGTAAAAAAAAACATAAAAGAAGGCATAGCAACGTCAAGCCGTGAAGAAAGAGCCAAGGGGGAGGTTTAACATGATAAAATATCACTTCCCCCTCCCCTCTCCCCCATAATTCAAACCCCCGTAGCGGGCGAACCAATGAACGTTCGAACTTCATTTTTTCACAGGATGTACCTGACATCTCACCCTTCCTATTGCATCTAAAACCCAATATCTCCAGAGAATTCGACATTTTGGGGTACTCTTCCCTTATTGGTACTTTTTGGTTCTTTTTGGTACTTATCCGTTTTTATTGGTACTTGTTGGTATTTATTTGTACTGATTGGTACTTATTTGTACTGATTGGTACTTATTTGTACTTATTTGTACTTATTTGTACTGATTTGTACTGATTTGTACTGATTTGTACTTATTGGTACTAATTGGTCTTAATTGCTATTTAGTGGTACTTATTGGTACTTATTGGTACCTGATGGTGCTTTCCGGTACTGTTTGGTACTTCTTGGTATTTTTGGGTTCTTTCTGGTATTATTGGTAGTTATTAGTACTTATTGGCACTTTTTGGTTTTTATTGGTACTTGTTGGTACTTATTGGTACTTGATGGTGCTTTTCGCTACTGTTTGGTACTTATTGGTACTTCTGGGTTCTTTTTGGTACTTATTGGATTTTATTGGTACGTATTGGTATTTATTTGTACTGATTGGTACTTATTTGTACTGATTTGTACTGATTTGTTCTGATTTGTACTGATTTGTACTGATTGGTACTTATTGGTACTAATTGGTCTTCATTGCTATTTAGTGGTACTTATTGTTACTTTTTGGTACTTATTGGTACTTCTTGGTACCTATTGGTACTTATTGGTACTTTTGAGCATTTTTTGACACTTATTGGTTCTCAATTACACATATTGGTACTTATTGGCACTTATTAGTTCTAATTGGTACTTATTGGCACTTGATGGTGCTTTTCGGTACTGTTTGGTATTTTTTGGTACTTTTGGGTTCTTTTTGATACGTATTTGTACCTATTGGTACTAATTGGTACTTATTGGTAATTATTGGTACTTTTTGGTACTTCTTGGTTAGTATTAGTTCTTATTGCTGCTTATTGGTACTTATTGGTGCTCATTGGTACTTATTGGTATTAATTGGTCCCAATTGCTATTTAGTGGTAGTTATTGGTATTTTTGGCATTTATTGGCACTAATTGGTTCTCAATGTCACGTATTGGTACTTATTGGCATTTATTGGTACTAATTGGCATTTATTGGTACTAATTGGTTCTTATTGGTACTTGTTGGTGCTTTTCGGTAATGTTTGGTACTTTTTGGTACTTTTGGGTTCTTTTTGGTACTTATTTACAGTTATTTTCAGTTATTGGTTCATATTGGTACTTTCTAGTACTTGATGGTTCTTTTCGGTACTGTTTGGTACTTTTGGGTTCTTTTTGCTTCTTGTTGGTACTTATTGATAATTATTGGTTTTTCTTGGTATATCTTGGTACTTGTTAGTACTTTTTGGTACTTATTGGCATTTTTTGGTACATATTTATTCTTATTTGTACATATTGGTTCTTATTTTTACTTGATGGTACTTGATGGTGCTTTTCGGTAGTGTTTGGTACAATTTTTTTACTTATTGGTACTTTTTCGAACATGCTTGTGCTCATTCGTACTTTTTGTACTTATTGGTGCTTTTCGGTACTTTTTCCTTCATGTTGGCACATATTGGTATTCAAGGGTACCTATTGGTTCTTATTAGTACTCCATGGTACATCATGGTACTTTTTGGTACAACATGTAAATATTGGTAGTTGAAATTGGACACTCCGTTTCGGGACTTAGCATATGTGTTGGATCGCGCAGATGAAAAACGAGTAAACCAGTGGCAGTGGCGACTTTGAAGGTCGCCGCTGCCACTGGTTTTAGAAACACGGAAAAAGTACAATATCACACAAGAACTTTAGATTGGGTTAAATTGTGGATGTCTTTCATCAGTAAACCGGTAAAACAGATTGAGTTTTTTATGTGGCAGATTATGCTATAAGTTATTGTAGTCGCAAAAATAAGAACTTATGCTTCACAATGAACCACTTCCAGCGCGCTGAACTGCTTAGAATAATGACTGAATTCATTTAAATTGATTTCTTCAGGTAATTAGCTGTGGCCGGCAAATGGTGCATCACTCGTGGCTAATTATTTTCGGTAAATTTGCGTTTTAGGTCCGTCACGACTTTGTTTTCAATTTTTAACACCATTTATAAATAAAATGAGCAATTTAAGACAGTTTTCACGAACACAATTTTGTGTGCAAACGTCTAAAATTCGAGATATACTCGTATATATAGCGCAATTATGTTTCCGGTACGAATAGCATTACCACGACCACACCCCTCGACGGTATGAATGCTTTCGCTGTGAATGGTGCGTGCGACACTTGTTCTCTCACATATTGTGACTGCGTTTCTACAAAGACGATAATGCTAGCATTGAATTTTTCGTACACCATGATGTAACCAAATCTAACTTGACCCAATCCAACGTAATCTAATTTAATCTAACCTAACTTTATATGACCTAACCATATATAACCTAACCTAATCTTGCCTAATTTAATCTTACCTAACCTAACGCAACGTAGGCCTTATCATAACCTAACCTAAACCGAACCTCATTCTCACCTGCGAGTGGCGTGGTCGCAGTAATGATATTCCTACCGGAAATGTAATTGCGCTATATCTCGAATTCTAGGCGTTCACGCATAAAATGATATTCATGAAAAACGTCTCAAAGTGGCTCCTATTGTCTATATATGCAGTCAAAAATTCGGAAAGAGGTGACTGGCCGGCCTAAAATGCATAAATACCTTTTTTTCTTCTAGGTAGTGATTTATTTTTTGAGTGAAAGGTTGAGATTGAAGAATTTCAGTTCGAGAAAAGATCTAGATCATTGTGTCATAGCCTACTTGTTTGATAAAAATGGGCCGTGTTAGGGCTTATTGCAGTATGTAACAGTAAAAGTTATCAAGAATATATTATTGCGTATATATGGAATAAATATCGCACGATGTGTTTCTGTGCGACAATATCTCAGTATTTAGCGCAAGAAATCTTCATTTGCTAATTTTATTTGCATCGATGCGCAGAGCTTAAACAAATTTTTCTATCAACACCTGAATTTATCATAATCAATTAGTTCATTAATTACTCAACTAATTAAATTTGTTTCTAAACCATTTGTAGCACCTGTTACATTATTGCTATAGTAACAACTTTAATTTTTATAATGCTTTATCGCCAGATGATTATAACAAAGCGGAACGTTTGATGTTCGGGGAAACATCGTCCACATCATCCGATGAACAGTGCAGCACCAAACTTCAACACATGCTAAAAATCGAAGAACTTCCCCAATTGGCAGAGCTGCTCGGCGCAAGGTTTACTTCAGGTAAGCTCGGAAAGACCTAACTCAAAACCCATTCGTACGACCGAATCACCTACCCGAAGAAGTCTTCGAACACAAATTCGGAGGAATTTACAGGCATCATCTACTCCATCAGGTTCGATTAAATTCAATAAATGATTTTAGAATATGTGAAGTTATTTGTTTACTGTGAGTCCAAGTAAAGGCTACAACTTTTGTGTCTCAGATTTTCAAATTCTAGTCTTATTTGGTCATCAAGTTTGCAACATTTTTTAGAAATGCTATACAAGGTTGAGTGGCTATATATATTTGGTTTCTTTTTTGTATATATTTAGCACGACGAGTTCAGCCAATGCGAAATTGTATATTGCAAGCCAATACTACGTAAAAGTGTGTTTGAATGAAAAACCTAATTATGATGGTCTAATCTACCTAAAATGCAAATTTGCTGCTTAGGACGACTCCGATTCATCTTTGGACCAGCAGAGAATTGGCCTTATACCAATTGCCTTCACGGACGAATTTATTCCAGTGAAGAATCGGTATGTACGTTCATAGACGTGCCGAGTAGTGAATTTAAATAGCTACATGAATCACATTTATGATTGAGAAAAATAATTGAAAATACACAGTCATTTTTTGTACCATCTGGGGTATATTAGACATAAAATAGCTTATGAACTAAATACTATGAAATAATATAATTAGTTAAATTAGCATTGTGAATAACTGATACAAAAAACTATAAACTGTTTGTCTAACTTTTATCCAACCTGTGAAATTTTGAAATTAGAACGTGTGATTTGATATTTTAACGTGCATTCCTTTTCATTGTCAAATGCGTTTCTTCAACATAACCAAGCCCATCTTCAGAAGAACTGGTAGCCATTCATACTAGAAAATTCTCAAAGAAAATCTAAGCGATAAGCCTGCACAACCGCCAGCCGTGTCTCAAGGATTTGCACCTGCAAATAATGACGAAGAACTAAATGAAATACTACAAAGAAGCGACCTGGTAAGTCTTTTATTTCTGTCACAATACCCTCAATGGCAATGAATGTATACCTATTGTTTGTATCTTTGATTGTTTTCGTACCGAACATCAATAGTCGTTTGTCTTGAACGATTCGAGAGGTAGCTATATTATAAATCATTGTTGAATCGCCTTTTTTGAAACCCAAGGTTCCTTATCTGGTCGTGGCAAAGGAAGTAAACCTCACACGGACAGTAATATCCATGATGAAATTGCTGCTGTCGCGATAATATTGCCAACGAATTCTCTATGACGGGGCTGGGAGCAAAGAGGAAACGTACGAAAGTAAAGTTTGCCGACAGTGCGACCTGCAAGGCAATTGAAAGTAAGGATGATGACCGTGAAAATCATCTAAGCACAATATGAATAAGTACCCTGATGCAAAATAATACGATAAACAAGTCTTGTTTATACTAAATCTAATCGTGTATACATAAACACAAAATAATGTCGAGTGCTTAATCTATACTAATCCACTATATTGTCAATCCAACCAGGTTCCATATCGAAAATTCCAGAGTTCCAACAGGCACCTCGCAGCGCTGTAAAAGCCGCCATTCAGAAAGCGTTATAAGGTAATTACATTGCTGATATTCAAACGAAAATTGCTCCATTGTAACCTACTAAAACATTTGTGCTGTTTAGCGTGTCGCTCGTGTGGGAATTCATTGGTACAAATGAGGCTGCGGAGTCGGAGTTTGTACAAGTCGGATATTTTAGAGGGAAGCAGGAGTCGAATGAGGTATGAAGAAATGTGAAGAATTTTGTGGAGCAGGAATTCAGAGATGGAGTCCAAATTAGATATTCAAATATTTCAGGATTCTGAGTGGAATATTCACCATTCGGTTCTGTAATCCTAGCGTAAAATAAATCGCAAAAAGATAGGTATTTGATGAGAATTAGTGAACTAGCTACCTAATTAGACCATAAAAACAGCTAATTTATAATAGTTAACAGACGAGGAAGCTGGGTTATGGTATGATTTCTTGATTTTTGTACTTTCTTGTAAGTTCTTATACCCGAGAGTAAGCAAACTATCCCCAGCTATTTCTTGTGTATAAGTTGCAAATAGAAGATATTTACCTCACAGTTATAGTCAGTTAAATTTATAGTGAACTCAAACAGTGTCATGGATATTTAAATGATTCATCTTTTCCCATTCAGGATCCTCTGACTGGGACGGCTACCACCCAATTAAAAATTAAGGACGTGTCGCCGATGTGGGAAGGCCGTGCATGCGCGTTGCTAGAGCCGTCGCGTCGATGCGGCACATCCGCCGCGACGGCGAAACCGCCGCTTTAAGGTCGTGTCACACGACCACTACACGTCGACGGCCGTTCGCGACCCACGTCCTTAGCGCGTCCTTGCATGGCTCTACACGTCTCTCATCGGACGCGACGTGTCGATGCTGCGCACGTGGCCGTCCCCAAATTTCGAGGTAAAAAAACGGCTCTCGGCTGCGCCCAGCTGATTATTCGTCGTCTGCATAGCCATTACTCACACGCACATATGCCCATATTGCATAAGTTCGTATGCGTGATGACTATACAGAGACGACAATATCAGCTGAGCGCAGCCGAGAGCTTTTTATATACTTGTAGATATGTTCACACATCCACACATATATATGCATACATGTGCACGCATAAGTTTGTACAAGCGCAGGCAAATAAAAAATAGATTATTCGAACGAGGCACTGAATTTCTGCAATCATTACCAGACTTTCAATGTGACTTCTATTCGAATGACAACTGTTGTTCGATTAGAGTATATTTTTCTGTCCCAGCTCTCATATTCGTTTTCCGCGAGAGCATATACGTTTTCCGCGCTTTTTCGGTTTGACACTTCAATACTAAAAACGCGGAAAACTTAACCTTGTATTTAAAATAACTGTTTTGTTGGGCGAGAACAAGAGAAACGTTTTAAATTGTGTATTCTGGAACAAGCGTTTAATAAGCGAGGGATAAAAAAAAATGAAGTAAACAACTCGTTTAACAATTTCCTTTACAAGCAGGCAATCAAATGGCTCAAAATTATTCATTAAACTATTTAAAGTTTCTGCTCCCACTTCGCATACAAATAATATTGTTTCCCGAATAACACGATAAAACAACTCATTTATGAGTAAAATTCGTATGAGTCTAAGTTCCACTAAAATCTAAACACAATTAAGGAACTGCAGCATGCGCTTCCTCTGTCATAGAACGATTTTAAATGATTGACTTATGACTGTAATACGAATAAAAGCCATTGAAGGAATAAAACACAAAAAAACATCAAAAAAGATTCCCCTAAACATACACGTTGAGTTCTAAGTGACGACGAAATATTTCTCTATTAACTATATTAAATCGCGTGTAATATTGTGTTGTGTATTTTGTAAATAAGTAGCTATCTTTATGTAAGAACAAAGTATATGTTCCAGTAAATAACCATTCCATTTTAGATTTATAATCCACAAATCTCTGCGCACTAGATTTACACGACTGACTTCTTCAAGCGAAATAGGTTGTAAGTGATGCCGGCTGTATTTTCTTCGACTTCAACAAGCTGTGGATTGGTGTCTTCGTTGCTCTCGCCTTATGGGATCCGAGAGCTCGAAGGTCTTTTCCCTCGGTAGCCGTCCCAGTCAGAGGATCCTGAATGGAAGAAAATGAATCATTTAAATACCCATGGCACTGTTTGAGTCCACTATAAATTTAACTGACTATAACTGCGAGGAAAATTTCTTCTATTTAAAACCTATACACAAGAAATAGCTGAGGATAGTTTGCTTACTCTCAGGTATAAGAACTTACAAGAAAGTACAATAATCAAGAAATCATACCATAAACCACTTTCATAGTCTGTTAACTATTATAAATTAGCTGTTTTTCATGGTCTAAATAAGTAGCTAGTTCACTAATGCTCATCAAATGCCTATCTTTTTGCGATTTATTTTACGCTAGGATTACACACCCGAATGGTGAATATTCGACTCGGAATCCTGAAATATTTTAATATCTGATTTGGACTCCACCTCTGAATTCCTACCCCACAAAATTCTTCACATTTCTTCATACTTCATTCGACTCCTGCTTCCCTCAAAAAAATTTCCGACTTATTCAAACTCCGACTCCGCAGCCTTATTAGTACCAATGAATTCCCACACGAGTGACACGCTAAACAGCATGAATGTTTTAGTAGGTTACAATGAGCCGATTTTCGTTTGAACACCAGCAATGTAATTACCTTTTAACATTTTCTGAATGGCGATTTTTACAGCGCTGCGAGGTGCCTGTTGGAACTCTAGAATTTTTGATATGGAACCTGGTTGGATTGACAATACAGCGGATTAGTATAGATTAAGCACTCGACATTATTGTGTTTATGTATACACGATTAGATTTAGTATAAACAAGACTTATTTATCGTATTATTTTGCATCAGGGTATTTATTCATTTTGTGCTTAGATGATTTTCACGGAAATCATACTTACTTTCAATCGCCTTGCAGGCTGCACTGTCGGTAAACTTTACTTCCGTTCGTTTCCTCTTTGCTCCCACCCCGTCATGGAGAATTCGTTGGCAAATTCTCGCGACAGCAGCAATTTCATCATAGATATTGCTGTCCGTGTGAGGTTTACTTCCTTTGCCGCGACCAGATAAGGAACCTTGGGTTTGAAAAAAGGCGATTCAACAACGATTTATAATATAGCTACCTCTCGAATCGTTCAAGACATACGACTGTTGATGTTCGGTACGAAAACAATCAAATATAAAAACAATAGGTATACATTCATTGCCATTGAGGGTATTGTGACAGGAATAAGATTTACCAGACCGCTTCTTTGAAGTTTTTCATTTAGTTCTTCGTCATTATTTGCAGGTGCAAATCCTCGAGACACGGCTGGCGGTTGTGCAGGCTTATCGCTTAGATTTTCCTTGAGAATTAAATTATTTCCTACGATGAGACTCTCGATTCGGGCGAGCCTAGTATGGATGGCTACCAGTTCTTCTGAAGATGGGCTTGGTTTTGGTGAAGAAACGCATCTGACAATGAAAAGGAATGCACGTTAAAATATCAAATCACACGTTCTAATTTCAAAATTTCAAAGGTTGGATAAAATTCAGACAAACAGTTTATAGTTTCTTGTATCAATTATTCACAATGCTAATTCAACTAATTATATTATTTCATAGTATTTAGTTCATAAGCTATTTGATGTCTAATATACCCAAGATGGTACAAAAGATGACTGTGTATTTTCAATTATTTTTCTCAATCATAAATGTGATTCATGTAGCTAGTTAAATTCACTACTCGGCACGTCAATGAACGTACATACAGATTCTTTACTGGAATAAATTCGTCTGTGAGGGCTATTGGTACACGGCCACTTCTCTGCTGGTCCAAAGATGAATCGGAGTCGTCCTCTGCAGCAAATTTGCATTATTAGGTAGATTAGACCATCAAAATTATGTTTTTTTCAAACACAATTTTACGTAGTATTGGCTTGCAATTTACAATTTCACATTGGCTGAACTCGTCGCGCTAAATATATACAAAAAAGAAGCCAAATATTAACCACTAAACCTTGTATAGCATTTCTAAAAAATAAGGCAAACTTGATGACCATATAAGACTAGAATTTGAAAATCTGAGACACAAAAGTTGTAGCCTTTACTTGGACTCACAGTAAACAAATAACTTCACAAATTCTAAAATCATTTACTGAATTTAAACGAACCTGATGGAGTAGGTGATGCCAGTAAATTCCTCCGAATTTGTGTTCGAGGACTTATTCGGGTAGGTGATTCGGTGTCTTACTGTCTTGAATGGCTCATTTTTATTTATGAATGGTGTTAAAAATTAAAAATCGTGACGGACCTTAAACGCAAATTTACCGAAAATAATTAGCCTAGAGTGATGCACCATTTGCCGGCCACAGCTAATTACCTGAAGAAATCAATTTAAATGAATTCAGTCATTATTGTAATCAGTTCAGAGTGCTGGAAGTGGTTCATTGTGAGGCATAAGTTCTTATTTTTGCGACTACAGTAACTTATAGCATAATCTGCCACAAAAAATAACACTCAATCTGTTATACTGGTTTACTGATGAAAGACATCCACAGTTTAACCCAATCCAAAGTTCTTGTGTGATATTATACTTTCTCCGTGTTTCTAAAACCAGTGGCAGCGGCGACCTTCAAAGTCGCCACTGCCACTGGTTTGCTCGTTTTTCCTCTGCGCGATCCCACACACACATGCTAAGACCTAAAAAACGGAGTGTCCAATTTCAACTACCAATAACTACCAGTTGTATCAAAAAGTAAAAAGATGTACCAAGGAGTACTAATACGAATCAATAGATACCCTTTAATACCAATAAGTACCAACATGAACGAAAAAGTACCGAGAAGTACCAATAAGTACAAAAAGTACGAATGAGCACAAGCAAAACTAAAAAGTACCAATAAGTAACAAAAAGTAGCAAACACTACCGAAAAGCACCATCAAGTACCATCAAGTACAAATAAAAACCAATAAGTACAAATAAGAACCAATAAGTACAAATAAAAACCAATAAGTACAAATAAGAACCAGTAAGTACCAAAAAATGCCAATAAGTACCAAGAAGTACCAATAAGTACAAGATATAGCAAGAAAAAACAATAATTACCACAAGTACCTATAAGTAGCAAAAAGAACCCAAAAGTACCAAACATTACCGAAAAGAATCATCAAGTACTAATAAGTACCAATAAGAACCAATAACTGAAAATAAGTGTCAATAAGTACCAAAATAAACCCAGAAGTACCAAAAAGTACCAAACAGTACCGAAAAGCACCATCAAGTACCAATAAGAACCAATTAGTACCAATAAATGCTAATAAGTACCAATAAGTACTAATAAGTGACATTGAGAACCAATTAGAGCCAATAAATGCTAAAAAACACCAATAACTACAACTAAATAGCAATTAGGACCAATTAATACCAATGAGTACCAATGAGCACCAATAAGTACCAATAAGCACCAATAAGAACTAATAAGCACCAATAAGAACTAATAATAACTAAGAAGTACCAAAAAGTACCAATAATTACCAATAAGTACCAATTAGAACCAATAGGTACAAATACGTACCAAAAAACACCCAAAAGTACCAAAAAACGCTAAAAAGTACCGAAAAGCACCATCAAGTACCAATAAGTACCAATTAGAACTAATAAGTGCCAATAGGCACCAACAAGTGTCATTGAGAACCAATAAGTGCCAATAAATGCTCAAAAGTAACAATAAGTATCAATAAGTACCAACATGTACCTATATGTACCAATAAGTACCAACAAGAACCAATAAGTACCAACAAGTACTAATAAGTACCACTAAATAGCAATTAAGACCAATTAGTACCAATCAGTACCAACCAGTACAAATCAGTACAAATAAATACCAATAAGTACCAATAAAAATCAAGACGTTCAAAAATGTACCAATAATTACCAACAAGTATCAATAAATACCAATAAGTACCAAAAAGAACCCAAAAGTACCAATACGTACCAAACAGTAGCGAAAAGCACCATCAAGTATCAATATGTACCAACAAGTACCAATAGAAACCAAAAAGTGCCAATAAGTACCAAAAAGAACCCAAAAATACCAAGAAGTACCAAACAGTGCCGAAAAGAACCATCAAGTACCAATAAGGACCAATAAGTACCAATAAGTACTAACAACTACTAACAAGTAACAATCAGTACCAATAAGTACCATAAAGTACCATAAAGTACCAAAGAACAAAAACTAGACTAGGTATACCCTCCTTCCCCTGCAAATGGACTCTCCCTAACGGACTCTCCCTCTACCAGCCCGCGTCCTCGCGATTTCAAATTTTTAAATCGCTATATCTCAAAAATTAAGTCAGAGGAGCGCTACAAACGGACTTCAGATTCGTAATGAACGTCAAAAAATTAGTTCATTAAGCAAAGAAGGGGTAAAAAATAGACCTAATTTGGCCTAAAGTAAAAATTTACCCAACTAACTTGCCTAGCCTAAGTTAGTTACCTAACCCATTCCAGTCGCGTGAGCACGAGAAAAAATCATGAAATTTGCGGAAGAATTTCCCAATAGACAGACTAGCAAACACAATACTACTGGCACTTATCACAAGCACGTAATTAGATCACTTTTTTGTCATTACACGTCTAATTTAAAGTAAAGTGGTAGCTGCTTTTTAAACGATGACATGCACGCACCGGCACTTTCAACCATAGTTGCAGCACGACTGAACGTGCTCGCTCCGACGCTCAGCACTTTCAGCCGTCTGATCGACTGTTGCACGGCCAAAAAACGTCGATAATATCACGCCTTTAAAACGGCGAGTACACGTCGACGAATTGTCGGGCGTTGCACGGATGAGATCAAAATCAGCGTCGCATAGGCGTTTTACGGTCGAAGTGGCCGCCGCGCCTATAATACGTCCATGATCGACTGTCTCGTCCTAAATTCGCCGGCGACACGTCCTTAATTTTCAATTGGGCAAGGGAAAAGACCGCCGAGCTCTGGATCGGATCCCAGAAGGCGAGAGCAACGAAGACACCAATCCAGAGCTTGTTGCAGTCGAAGAAAATACAGCCGGCATGCCACATGCACTCAGCCCCAAAAGCGGAAAAATATTCATGAATTTATAAACATGAGAGGGAACATATGAGAGAAGGAAACGTGCACAGCACAATGAAGTTTTTCTATAGGCCATCACTTTCAATCTATTACGCTTGAAAAATTCAGTCGTTGAAATCTAGTGCGCAGAGATTTGTGGATTATAAATCAAAAATGGAATGGTCATTCATTGGAAATCCGTGGCAGTAAAGCCAAGGTTGAGACGGAAGCGGAAATTTTATCAAACATGTATTTTTCTTCCGGTAAGATAGCTACTTATTTGCAAAATACACAAGTAACACAATATTACACGCGATATAATGTAGTTCATTGAGAAATATTTCGTCGTCACTTAGAACTCAACGTGTATGTTAAGGGGAATATTTTTTTATGTTTATTTGGTGTTTTATTCCTTCAATGGCATTTATTCGTATTACAGTAATAAGTCAATTATTTAAGATCGTTCTATGACAGAGGAAGCGCATGCTGCAGTTCCTTAATTGGGTTTAGATTTTAGTGGAACTTAGACTCATACGGACTTTACCCATAAATGAGTTGTTTTATCGTGTTATTTGGGAAACAATATTATTTTGTATGCAAAGTGGGAGCAATTGTTAAACGAGATGTTTACTTCATTTTTTTATCCCTCGCTGGTTAAACGCTTGTTCCAGAATACACAATTTAAAACGTTTCTCTTGCTCACGCCCAACAAAACAGTTATTTTAAATACAAGGTTACGTTTTCCGCGTTTTTAGTATTGAAGTGTCAAACCGAGAAAGCTCGGAAAACGTATATGCTCTCGCGGAAAACGAATATGAGAGCTGGGACAGAAAAATATACCCTAATCGAACAACAGTTGTCATTCGAATAGAAGTCACATTGAATGTCTGGTAATGATTGCAGAAATTCAGTGCTTCGTTAGAATAATCTTTTTTTTATGCATATACAGGGTGTTTTTTTTACTTTGAACAAACTTCGAACTTATGTACAAAAAATCAAAATAAATCGATTTTCATGAATGACAAAATGTCCAAAACTCTTTAGTTTTCGAGTTATGGCGTCGCAAAGCATGTTTAGAAGTGCATGTTATAACTGGGCGGACACTAAATCCTCCCCCCATCAGGGGGGAGGGGTAAGGGTACAAAAATCTTTAATTTTCGACCCCATTAAAAAAAAAAAACGGGAAATGGATATATAATTGTATAATGTACTTTTTTAGAAATATTCCAGTGATTCTAAAACTGTCTTTAGTTTTGTTCTAGCATGAAAACTCGATGAGGAGATACGTTCTGAAATATCAATACAAATGAACTAAAAACCCAATACGTTCAATTTTTCCAAAAACTAAGGCCTGAATCTAAAAAATTATTGAAATAAATTGTGTTTCTTTTCAAAATTCGCATATAATTGTCTAATTTCATAAGAATCAGACTGAAAATAAGAAATTTCATAACTTTCAAAATTAAAAAAAATATTTTATTTTTTTTATTTATGAAAATTGCAATTCACAGTGTGAACATGAAGTTATGCATGGAGATTTTCGAAATAAAAATGAAAACAGCATTCAATTACATAAATTTTCCATTATATTACACTTCAACAAAAAATTTTGTTTACGGCTTATACCAAACACCTCTAACTTTCAACATTAAAATCGTATCAACTCATTGAGTTTTGATGCTAGAACAAAACCATAGACAGTTTTAGAATCCTTGGAACATTTCTAACAAAAGTTTATTGGCTTTCTTCCAAATTTGAGAAAAAAAAATTATGTAGCTTCAAACACAAAAATAATTTCTTTAATGTAATGATACAATATCGTTTATCACAAAAAAAAGTCAAAATGGTAAAATTTTACATTACAATTTTATTAGAAATGCTTCAAGAATTCTGAAACTGTCTTTGGTTTTGTTCTAGCATCAAAAATCAATGAGTTGGTACTTTTTGAAATCTATACTATAATAAGAGCCTCGTCCGTCCGTCTGTCCGTCCGAAGCCAGCCAGCAGTGTGTGATGAGCGTATCTGTGATACAAGCTCCAGTCCAATAAATTTTGAC
Organism: Morinoia aosen; assembly: GCA_030386875.1. Classification (NCBI taxonomy): domain Eukaryota; kingdom Metazoa; phylum Arthropoda; class Malacostraca; order Amphipoda; family Talitridae; genus Morinoia; species Morinoia aosen. The sequence goes on along the minus strand of CM059573.1, from coordinate 40,359,218 downwards.
GGGCCGTGTTCACGCGGCCTCATCAACTCTCGAGAGATTGTATTTTTTTAATTTCTTACGGCCTTTCTCTCATTTCGCCTTCTTTTTTTATTTCGAATAAAGGGGGGTGGACTAGTATACATAAAAATGTACCAAAATTTTTTTTTTCGTAAAAAAATAAGCCTAAATCGAAAAAGTGGTAGGAGTGAAAGAAGTTTACTTTAAAAAAATACATATACCGGCCAATTTTCAAACGAATCAGACGAAAAAAGTTCTAAAATCCGGATGGTGTCATTAACAACGTTAGTTTAATTCAAGGTATAAGAACTGTTTCTTGAACGCCCACGTTTCATAAGTGAACAGATTCGAATTTTTTCAAATAGAACTTTTGCTATCCTTTTTGAAAAGCGAGTACATTGTTACCCAGTAATTGAGTTTTGCTTACGTTTAAGCCTATGTTATCCAAACAATCATTTAGGAACTTTTTTGAAAAAGCTTTTTTTAATTCATTCAAGCTAGTGACGTCCTTTCCATCTATCGGAGAAAACACCCCTAGTTGCGCATTGTAATCCAAGGGGTCACTGTTGAACCTAAGCTCTTGCGTGTAAAATTAAAAGATGTTTTTAATGCATGATACAATGCATGGGCCTTCTTGTAATTACCTGTATTTGATTCTCTATAACAGTTCTATTATCTCTTAGCGAAGAGCCATGCGTGTCACCTCTCACGTCCCCTTTCAGCTAGGTTCTTTGGAAAAAAATATGAGGTGCATCTTCTCAGTAGCGTTTGCACCACGAGATCCCGGATGATTTGGGGTTGAAATTTCCCGGTCCGGGAAATTCTTTTTCTCCCGGGAATACACAGGGTTCTACATAGTATAAATATATTTGAAGATATGAATGAGAAAATAACTTAGCATCTTACTGGTTAACATGATCAATGAATAAGAGAGTTCAAGATAGAACTCAAGTGTTTTTAGTATTATTGAAATTCACATCACATCACAGAATACTCTTTACTATCTATCTACTAATAAGAATGACCGTCGTTAATTGTAAGGTCAGATAAGTTATATTGTAAGCCCAAATGTTGCGGCTTCGGCCGTTGAGTTCCATTTGCGGCAAGAGAAGAAGCGGTCCTACGTGTGTATCGATGATACGCAGAGCAGAAGCCGGAGCTTTGTACTGGATAAATTTACATTGTTACAAATTAGGATTACTGAACACGAAAAGACTACACCTTTTTCACTTTAAATTAATCTATGTCAAGTTCAATTTAATCCAAGTCAAATTCAAATTAATCCAAGTCAAGTTCAAATTAATCCGAGTCAAGTTCAAATTAATCCAAGTCAAGTTCAAATTAATCCAAGTCAAGTTCAATTTAATCCAAGTCAAGTTCAAATTAATCAAAGTCAAGTTCAAATTAATCCGAGTCAAGTTCAAATTAATCCAAGTCAAGTTCAAATTAATCCAACCCTCAGTTGAGTTAAAAAATAATTTGTTAATTTGAGTTTTTTTGTGTTAAATAGGTATCTATTGGATGTGATTGGCAAGACTGGTTTCGAAGATTTATTACACTCATAGGTATTTATATACGTGAAATTCCAGTTTACCACATCTATGAAATAAAATACGTGCAAATACATAAGGTTATCATTGAACGATGTGTAGATTTAATCTTCAAAAGAAATATACAAATGCGATTCACTGAGTACAAATGTACGATTCCGTTTGATTCCAATTTATACTTGTACATTACTACCCATATACATTCTTGCATTAGCAATAAGAATGTTCCCATCCATTCTAATTCCGTGTTAGTCAATGTGAAGAAATGTAGGATCCACTTACAATACACAATAATAATAATAATAATAATACAAGAAACAATGTTTTAAACTTAATACTGATTTTATTTGTGTGTGTTCACAATTCAATATATAGTATTTTCAAGACTTGAATATTCATAAAATGATTATTATGAAAGTTATTGGAGTCTTAAAAGTATTATGTATTGAATTGTAAATAAATATTGAATTGGTTAAATCTACACACCGTCCATTGATATTATTTTGTACTTGCATGTATTTGAATTCATATACGCAGTAAAGTGAAATTTTATGTATATAAATATCTATGAGTGTAAATGAATCATCTAAATCAGTCTTGATTATCACATCCAATAGATACATATTTAACACAAAAAACTCAAATTAACAAATGATTATGTCATTTTTACCTCAGTAGTAATGGAACTACCAATCAGGGCACAATTCACCCCAATTAGCTTGAAATGGAAATTATTTAAAAAGTAATTTCGAAAAAGATTTATTCATTGACGAATTTTTGACTTTTTTATAACCAGAAATCAGTTACACAAACGACCAAGTATCTTTTAGATATAAATTTCAATTTTCTTAATCTACCTGTATTTTAACATACGAAATTAATTGTACTCTGTTCGGGAGCATTTTAGAAATCCATGTTTTTTTAGTTCAACGGTTCAACGGTTTCTCGTCTCAAAGTATTCTCTAACGATATTAATCTGTTTTTTATATCAGCGTAATCATACTCCAATTTCAGTGATGACTGTTTCAATTTTTCTATTTCATTTGTATTTATGATAGTTTCTCTATCCTGTTCATGAAGATTATTCTTGAAAGTTTCAATGTATGAACTCATATCGTTGAATACTCTCTCGAGATTTGCATAGTCTAATTTCACACTTTTTATTTCCTCTTCTTCCAACCTCTTTATCTCATTTTTCAAAAAGTCTGTATGTTCTAAAGTACCTGTTCGAATCACCTCTATTTTTTCCTCAGATATTCTACTATGTTCATCGAGATTTGTTAAAATTTCCCTGAGTTTTTCTTGGAAACTTGTAGTATTCTCATCTATAGATGCTTGGAACTGAACTTATCAGTTCACTTCTGAACTGATAATTTTCAGTGATAAGATTTTCTCTAACCTCTATATATTTTCTGAGATGAAGCCTCAAATTTTCCAAAACTTCGTCAACGTATTTTTTGTTCTTAGCGTCAAATTCTTCGATTAGAAAAGAAATATTTGCAAGTCTTCTATTATTTAAATCGAAATTTTGATCTTCATCAAGATATTTAAAACCTATTCCAGGAGGTCCTGGTTGTGAAGATAAAAATGATTTTTTTCCTTGTTGTCCAAAAATATTTACGCCTATCATTTTTTATACATAGAATTTTCAATTCTCTAAATTTTCTCTAACTCTCATTGATATCAAATTGTTTACTCGGTCACTCAAACTTTCCACTTCCTGGTTTAATTTTACATTTTTATCAGTTTCATTCTGGAGCATTAATTTGAACTGACTGATTTCATTCTGATTTGAAATAATGTCTCTTGAAAACTCCTGGAAAAGACTTTCTACATCACTCAAGTTCTTAGCTAGTTCTTCTATTTTTCTTAATGGGACTGACTCTGCTCGTAATTCCATTATAATTTTGTTAAGACCATTGAATTTTTCTTCGCTGGATGAGGTTATGGTTGACTCTAAATTTTTAAGCTTATTGTCAACTTCAACAATTGAAGGTGCTAATGCTACAGTTCTTTCCATAACAAAAAGGTTTCTATCACTTAATTCAGTTAGATGTGCCTCTAAGCTTTTACTTTTTTCTTCAACAGTATTGTTCAGTGTTGATTCTAAACTCTTCAGCTTTTCTTCAATTTGATCATTAAGTGATGTCTGCAAGCTCATTTCTTTTTCATTCACAACATTAATTATACTAATTTCTTGTTCTTCAACTTTATTACTTATTAATTTGTTCTTTGAATCAATTTGATCATTAATTTTAGTTTCTAAAGTCTTCAGTTTTTCATCCATTTGATTTTCCATAACTGACTCTTGATTCTTGAAATTCTCTTGAATCTCAGGAATTTTAACATCAATCAGATTGGTTATCTTAGAGTCCACAAGCTCAAATTCAGCTTCAACTCCTTTAATCTGATCGGTTAATGCCGACTCTTTAACTAAGAGCTTTTCATCGATTCTAGTTTCAATACCTGACTCTAGACTCTTCAATTTGTCCCCAATCTCTGGAATTTTTACGTCTGTTAGGTTGATTATGTTTGAATCAATGTTTTCAAATTTAGCATCAATTTCATCAATTTTCTTCATCAATGTTGAGTCTATGCTTGATAGTCGTTCATCATTTGAAACAATTTTTGGTTCGAGAGCAACGAACTTTTCAGATGAATCATAAATTAACGTCTCTAAGAATTTAATGATTGAGTCCAAATCAGAAAATTTCACTTGTATGTCTGTTTTCAGAGTTACATATTTCTCATCATACTCGTTTATAATTGATTCCAATTCAGATCTTTCATTTTTGAGAGCTTCAATTGTGTCTTTCAATGACTCTATATTAGAATCTTCAAGTAAACTTTTTATTTGCTCTACATTCTGCAAAAGTCCTTCAGAATTATTTTCACTATTTTCATGTTCATGATTTTCTTTACAGGAAGGTAAAAAGACAAACTTTGCTGCATAAATATTTCCACAAGACATTTTTTAAAGAAAAATTATTAACTGTAGTTTATTTTCTAAAAACTAGTTGGGGTTTTATACAGATCTAAAAGAATTGCTTGAAAGCTTTCATTTTCTAAACGCTTTAGCATTTCTAGACATAAATGTCCACAAATTACATCACCTATTTTCTGGATTTTGTAAGTAGAGAAAATTATATCAACACAATCTGTTAAGTAGTCTTTAAATTCAATTGGATAAATCAAACCATAACTGTCAAAGTAGTAACATATGTTATCTTTCTTATACCAACAAGTCCAATGCGTTCCTAATCCTTTTTCAGTGTCTAAATTTAGGATTCCGCATTCCGTTTCTAAAGGGTGTTTAGGTAAAGTATCTCTCATGTAAATACCTCGAAAATTCGGAATTTTCAATATATTTATGTAGTATTCTAAATCATGTTTAGATAATGATTGGTTAGGTATTACTTCTTTGGTGGTTTCAAGTAGAGACCCTTTCCACAAGGTTTTTTTTTTCTCGGAGTTATCCGTATACCTGAACCTTTTTTACTTTCCATTGCTTCATTGTGCCTTTTAGTTTCTGACAAGAGTTTATCGTCAGCTTTTTTCTTATTAACTGCGGATGCTATTGCAGCAGCACCTCCAGCCAAAGAGCCAGCAGCCCCAAGGCCAGCTAATAAAGCTGGAATTGTATATATAAAACCCCCTTTCGTCGCAGTATCTTTAGAAACAAAAGAAGTCTTTGTCTTTTTACAAATAATACACATACCTTTGACCAGTATCTTATTGTTCTTTGTAATTAAATATTGAGGATTATCAGTATCAGTTTTCTTCTTACACTTCACACAATACATTTTTTAAACATTATTATGTGAATATATTTTAATTTTTAGTAGTTTAAACTCATTTTATCACCGTCAGATTGCAATCGAATTACTCTGTCAGATAGAATCAGTGCATATGCATGTGTATCATCAGGAATATTGGTTTTAAATTCTGCTTTAATTTTAATATCAATTGTAGTTTCCTTGATACGTTCATTTTGTCTGCTGATATCAAACACATAGATGGGATACAAATATTTAAAGTGTCTGTATTCGATAGCACAATTTTCATTAGGTACATAATCTATTAACATCTTATAAGCTGTAGCATAATCGTTAGAATCGAAATCAATCTGTAAATTGTGATCAGGGTATTGTTCATTATTCAGCTGAACATATGCATTCGTCAAGTTACAATGATCGAAAATTGCATTGTTTACAGCTTGTGAATTAGCTTTCTTAGTTTGGAATGCTAAAATTATGTATCGAGGTCTTTGAGATCCTGAATTTGGAGTTAAAGTCCAATCTAAGAATTTCTGTTGAGAGTTTACAATTGTTTGTTCCAATTGTCTATTCAAATAAGGAATAGGTAATGTTATTTTATCCTTAATTTGACGATATAGCTTTATTTTATACTCATCAGACAGTTTGTAAGCTGGCATTTTCCAAATTAATTTTGTAATATTAATTTTACCATCAACTACTTTATCTTGCTGGTTTGCATCTTTCTCATCTGATTTGAATATAGCATTAGAATTATCACCTCTTCTTAAAGTCAGAGCATGTTTCACTCCATAAATTACCTTCTTATAATTTTCACAAAATCCAAACACATGTTCAAGTGGGATAGCAGCGCTGAATTTCCCATTAGCTGAACTTAAGTAGTCATTTCGATCGCTAAATCCTTCGTTTGATTTTTCATTCTTCTTAGTATCAACGCTCCAGAAAAATATCATGTTTTCTTTAACATTTCGGGGATAGCTAACTAATCCTTTTAGAGTTGTTGTAATTCCAGGGTAACTATAACCTTCAATTTCTTCATCTCCAATTCTGTAAGAAACTCTATCAAACAAATGCATTAATCCGTTGTTGATTATTGTTATTTTTTCATCTTTAAAATTATAATCACTTCCATCTTCTTTATTCAAAGCTCCTATATATATAAAACTTTTACTAGGTAATACAAACTGATCTTGATTCTGGATAATGATCTTGATATCGTTATGTTCACGATTCAGATCAGTACCTATTTGTGGTTCATAGTTATGCGTTTCAATTTTTTCAATTGATTCATCAACTTTAATATTTTCATTCCATCTTAAAGAATCCATTTTTTAAAGATAATTTTATCAAATTATTTTAATTTCTAGACCTTAGGTGTAATCGAACAGTTACTTCTTCACCTCTAGTATTCAGAGCATGTCCATTTTGATCAGTAAGCCAAATTCTCAAATCATAGAGTAAAGGTTGATATATCGGTAGACAAATTGGTTTATTTGGATTTTCTACAATTTTATATCCTGGTGGGACGTTTGGGAAAAAGGAATATAAAATATTATGCAAAGAACCGTTGAGGTATGAGCCGTTAATTGCACTACAATGAACGAGTATTGCGTTAACAGACATTATGTTCACTATATTTATACTTTCATGTTCTCCAACACCTTCTAAGATAATTCCTCCAAATCCTAACATTGTATTTAAAGATTTTTCTTTATTGAAAAATACTTTTAACGTAGATGAATGGAGAACTATGACGCATTTCAAAGTATTAGTATTTGCTTTGATTTCAATAAAGCCTGCCAATGTTTTTTGAATGAATTCGTTTATACTTTCTATTTCATAACATCCTGTTGGAAGTGTAATTACATTTTCAACACCATTTAATTCATAATAAAATTTATTATTATTTTCATCAATGTTAGGAATAGAATGATACATGTCTAACCCAACCAGTGTCATTTCGTGAAATTTATTTTTGTTCAATTCTATTGCTGGACTAAAGTTTATACTTATGTCACTTTTTCTTTCACTAATTACAATGCTTTGAGATTCCATTTTTTAAACAATAAATCATCAAACACCTTTACTTCAGCAGTATTTAATAGACCTTGCTTTAAAAGTTCATGCGTAAGTATTTGAAGTTCATTAAAAACTCCTGTATTTCCAGCGGTAAACGATCCGAACAATAACTGGTGTCTTTTTACAAGATCATTGATGTTAGATGGTAATACAATAATACCTGATCCTGAAACGTCTGAATCCTCTCTGGGAGGATGATGAGGGGGTATAGGAGAAGATGTAGGAGAAGGTATAGGAGTAGGAGTTGGTCTAAAAGTAGACCTTCGTGAAGGGTCGAAAATTGGTCTCTGACTTGTTGAAGGACTTTGGTATTGACTCAAAATTGAGGATTCTACTGTGTTTGTGTTTCTTAAAGGATTTGGTTCAGGGCTTGATTCACGACTTGATTCACGACTTGAGGGACTTGCTGATCTAATTGTTTCAACTGCAGCTTGAGCTTTTTTTCGTTGAGCTATTCGATAGAAGGGTTTGATAAATTTAGAATATTTCTCACCCCTATTTGCCTTTATGGTGCCGTCTTCCTTCAAATAAGCATCAGTTGAATACAACATATCATAATAATTATTTTTATCTTCGTCCCTAAAATCAATAGGATTTTGCTTTGTTAATAATTCCCATAATCCAGTTGTGCCTTCGTATATTTTATCTCCAATTTTCAAATCATTACCCAAAATATCTACCTTTTTATTTCCTAGCATAACTTTACTTCCATCCCAACAAATGCCATAAGCTTTATCATACTCATTTCCAGGTTTCCATGCAAAACGCAAGAAATCCAATGCGATAGGCCCAACTACAGTGTTGGATTCAGAAGATGGCAAAACTAGTTTCTCAACAGGTTTTCCTTGGATAGATTCAAGTTTTTCATGAGGTATATCTTTTATTGCCAACCTAGTTTGTTTAGTTTCGTCAACAATTTTAGATAAAGGTTCAATCAATGGTTTGTAAACTTTTTTAACATCATGGTATAAATCTTGTTCGATTATTCTATCATTTGTGAATTGCTTTTTCAAACTCTTTGCTAAGTTTAGTAAATCTGATTTAGTTTTGATATCAATCAACGCCATTTTTTAAAGAGAAAAATTCAAAAAGACTTTAACTTAATATAAGTTCACTCTGAACTGACATTAAGTTCAGTTGCTGAGATCCATGAAGGTTCATCATAACCTTTCCACTTGACCAGAAGTTTTCCTTTACTCTTCTTGAGGATTTTCTCAATTGCATAAACATCACTAGTATATTTTGATAGTTCTTGTTCATAAAAACTTCCTTTTATTTCTTCATCATCCATATCTTTTAATCTATAAGTAATTGGTTCAGTAGACAGTATTTCGGATACAATGAATAACTCATTAGTGAAATTTGGCAAATAACCCTTCCGAAAGTCTTTCGTTTCTTGCTTATTCTTACCCTATCCCCGATTTTGAGTTTCGGTGATGTGAAAGTTGGTTCGGTTGGAGGGAATAAGTTATCATAAACCTTTTTACTGTTCTTTTCCAATGATGCTTGGTTAGGTGTCATTTTAATTGTTCTATGATAGCTATTATTGTAATTTTGCAATAAATCTTGTAAAATATTCACCCATTTTTTAGTTTTCATGTGTGTAAAATATTTCCACATTTTAGTTTTTAACGTCCTGTTGAAGCGTTCTACAACTTGAGCTTTGGTTTCATTTTCTGAACTAAACCACTGAATGTTATGTTTCCTGAATAGTTCTTGAGTGGATTTATTTGTAAACTCTAAGCCTTTATCTGTCTGAACTTTAGAAGGAATTCGTATTTTAAATATTTTTTGAAATGAAGTTTTGATTTCTTCACCTGTCTTCTTACTTATTGGAATCGCCCATGCATATTTACTGAAAATGTCAATTACTGTTAAAATGTAGTTTTTTCCTTGATCTTTATAGTTTTGCATGTCAACCAAATCAGCTTGCCATTGATCATCAATTTTTGATACCTTCACCCTTCTCGTTTTGAAATTATGTTTTATTGGTTTATGTAGAGTGTGAGTTTTTTGAGTTTCTAACCAATTTCGTACGAGAGTTGAAGATAAGCCGGATTTTTTAACAAGTTGATTCATTCCAGTATAACCAGTCTTTGGATTATAATATAAGTCATTCAAGATTTTATCGCTCACATCAGTGAGCGTGTTTAAAAGTTTTTTGTCGACGAGAGGCCCATTCCTGCCCAACTCTTCCCAGCCATAATTGCGTTAACTAATTTAGCATCTTGCCGAACGTATTCTGATTCATTTGGATCAGTTGCAATTTCAGCGGCTCTTTTTGCTAGAATATCATCAGCATAATTTCTTTCTTTCGTTGCTGAATGTTGTGAATAAAATATGTCATGATTCTTACAAGCCTGATCGAGTGAGTTAACTCCTCGATAACCTTCTTGAATTCGCTTATGCACCTTAGTTCCTGGACCGCAAAATGAGTAGGTATGTTTATTGTTGAATGAACCGTTCGGGACTTGTTCAGATTGAATATTAGATGGTAATTTCAAATGCATTTCAGGTAATGGAAGTTTTCTAAGCAATGTATTTACAATACCCTTCCCAGTTTTTTCTTCATTAACTATTGATTTCAAATCACTCAAATACTGTTCATTTTCAACAGATAATAAATCTTGGTTATAAAAGTCATTATTGTTGTAGATAATCATTTTTTATACTTTATTTAATTAATATATTTTATAGTGATTTAATGCTAGTGTGTTGATATCATCTGGTAATATATGTCGCTTGTCATCATTTCCATTTAATGCAACCTTATTTATTTCTTTAGTATATATTTCGTGGTTAACACTTTGGATATTATACATCGTTTTGTATATGGTTTCATTATTCAATGCTCTTTTATATTCATCCATTGTGATATTATGCTCAGTTATGTTTTTACTTACCCCTTTTGCTTTCTTACTCACGGAATTTTTCGTCTTGTAACAATATAGTTTTGCTCTAAGGCCGACGAACTCTTCAATTGGTATTCCACAAGTTTCGTCTTTCATTTTCCCAATTACTTTCATATTATCAGTTGAATATAAGAAGTGTTCTTTAGAATAGTTTGATGTATCATACAAGTCTTTATTTCTTTCCATGTCTTTGTACAAATCTTTTGTTTCGATGTCATAACATAATGAATCTGTATCTGTAAACAACAACTTTGCCTTATTACCATATTTCTTTTTAATATGATTATAATGGAAATCATACATTGATGTTTTACTCATATCCAATACAGATAACCCTACGTAGATTGGTTTATCAAATTTCAGTCTTTGTTTTTGCATATGACATGCTATCAAACTTTCTGAGAATATTTTAAAACTGGTAAAGTTTGGTTTATTTGCTAATTTAATTAATTCTTTCTCTGACTTTACCAAACACACATCTACTCTATTTCTAATATTTTCCATTGTTTTACCAAATACTGAATTGTTCATCAGCTTGTAGAAGTCTTTTTCAAATTCAGATTTAGCTTGCTGACGCATTTTTGTGTTGATATCAATATATGATTTCATCCATGGACTTTCATCAAACTCTAATATTCTATGAATTTTCTCTAACTTCAATCCTAGATCTAGATATTGTGTTAGAGATTTAAGATGTACAACATATTTTTCTCGTTTTCCAAGATGTGGAATTAATTTATATACATCGTTTACTTTGATATTTTCTGGAGCTAATGGTAAATCATTATGGAGAGCATGTAAGTCATTCGGATAACTTAAATCAACTTCTAATATATAACCTTTATCTGCTTTCAGTTTCGACTTTGGATTTTTCCATTTAAAGTTTCCAGTAGGTAATGATCGACACATAGCCCATCCGTAAAGATTATTTGCATCTATGTATGTGATAAAACTATTTGGTTTTCCTTTATCAAATGTTTCTGGAATATATGGATTGTTTGCTTTTGCATATCGTGTTGATATTGTAGAAATCCCACCTCTTATTCCTTTTTCGATGAATAGGAGCATATCAGGATCTTCAAACAAGTCCAATTATATTTTTGTATGTTTCAGTAGAGCATCGAAAGACAATCCGGGAGCTGTAAAATAATGTGCTGGATCTAGAGAATAAGTTTTCATGCATGTTAGTCTAAATTCTTCAAATACTTCGGCTAGTAATAATGTATCGACTTTTAGATATAAATTATGGTAATCTTTGAATGTTGTACAATTAAAAGCTCTCCACACTTTGAGTGCATGCTGATATTCATCTTCTGAAATATTTTTACTATTTAATCTACTGTAGAATTCACTTTTAGCTGGTAAACTATTAACGTTCATTTTTTCATAACTATTTGCATATTCATACGGATAAATACCTTTTTTGTTGATCAACTCTAATTGTTGTTCATTGAGAAAGAAATTCGACAATTCTTTGTGCTCAGATTAATTCTTCGAAAGTTTATCTAGAGATGAAGGTAAAAACCTGTAGCTGTCTAAGAACCGTAAGTCTCTGGTGATATCTTTAATTTTTCCTGTATGTTTACATACATAGGAATCTACTTTTATGGTTTGTGTAAAACTAATATATTCTTCATCTGTTTGTGGAATAACGTTCAACTTTCCGGATATATTTCCCAAGTCTTTCACGAAAAAATGAGCATCGTAATTAGACAGATTATGTAGAAACACAGGTATAAAATTAGGATTCCTAATTTTTAAATTACATTTTAAATGAGCTGGACCTCTATAATGACCTGTCAAATGATTGTGGTCTCTAACTTTATAGTTATCTTCCGTAAATTTTCCGCCACATACATAGCATCTTGTGGCTTCTTTATATTTTTCGAATTCATCTGATGGTAAATAGATTTTCTTATTTATTTTCAACAGACTATAAATTCTCTTGGTTTCTTTTTCTAAATATTCCACAAACTTTTGGGAAGCATCTTTACCATTATATATTTCTAAACGAGAATATTCATCTGCTTCAGATTTTGTATAGCAACAGAATGAATTAGGATTGTGCTTCTGAATGTTCATGGTGTAACTTGAGTTTTGATTTGGTTGACACGTATCTATTTTTGTCAATGTTGATTCGAAGTCAGCATAAATTGTGAAAGGATGTCTAATTGTTTTTTGGTAATGTTTAAATTTCAATTTACCTCCTTCAAGCACATACTTTGTTGGAGTGTGAACTGAACAATCATTAATGTGGTTTGTTAATAAACATTCTTTTGTGAATGGCCATAAACAATATGGACAGACATGTTTTTTATGACCATCTTTAGTTTGCATAAATGGACCTAATGACTTCATTAATACATAATGACTTTTATTTTCATCTGTTAACAATAAAAGTGATATAACATCTTCATTTTTTACCTTTGTTATTCTCAAAGGACATAATTCTTTCAAGTAATTAAAGTTGTAAACATTTACTGACACATTATTGTTTCTCTCAAATTTATCGATATCTTTAAGTTTTACTGGGAATGTTATGTCTCTGAAATTTAACTTTTCAGCTTCAGTTTTTAATCTTTTAGATATTCTATTGCCGTTTTTTTCATCTCGGCAATAATATCTCCCAACAGTCCACATAAAGCATTTATTATCGGTATTTTTAATATTAATTAGTTTATAAGTCGACTTTTGAAACTTTTCAGGTAATTCTATATAACTAGAACCTTTGATAGGCTTGTATTCAATAATTTTTACATTGAAGTCTAATAAATTATCTGTTATCCAGCCCGAGGAGTTTTTTGTATATTCTTCAACCTTTCTAATAGCTTCTTTATACAGATCATCAATGTTTGTAAAGTTTTTCGATATGTCTACAAACTTACCTGTATTCATCCATGCTGTTGAATATACTTTTCATTTTTTTCATTGTATTTATAAAATTGAACTAAAATTGCCAATTGTATCTTCATATTATCAAACTTTTGCTCTCTCAAAATTGATTTCACAACCGGGGTCATATTCCTCATGAAAACTGTCGGATCTATAACTGATATATCAGAGAACATATATTCCAGGCATTTTTCATTTATAGCACATTTTTTTCCTCTGAATTTACAGCCATAAACGTTTCTAAAATGCTTCTTTGATTTCTTATGCTGTTCTAGATTTTTTACTTCTACTTTACATATTTTACACACCTTTTTCTCAAAATATGAATCGGAAATTAATTATTGATTTATGTTTTTAATATGCCTAGTAGATTTTAGATGTGTTTTTAGATCAGAGACATTTATATTACATATATTACAGAAATCTTTGTTTTCATCAAAATACAGATCCGAGATTAATAGTTTACTCACGTTTTTATTGTGTTTCATGCTTTTCTCATGTCTTCTCAAGTTGATGATGTAAATATTACATATATTACAAAAATTGTTACATGAAGTCATCTCTACTGAAATTTTCTTTAAATTATTATGCCTTTTTGTATTCTTAGTATTGGATAGATGTGATACATTAAATGATTCCATTTTTAATAAATTATTTTCTCAGTATATTTTAAAAATTTCAATGTATTTATCCAATGTAAATTTTAAAGTATTCTGAAAATTTATATTTATCAAAATGAAAAGCAATATTCCATATGAAGTAATAGATGCTCAAAAATTGCAAACTCGATGTATTTACTTTATTTACAACCAAAGATAGCTCATTCTCTCGTTATTGCCTAACGAGACAACCATAAAAAGAAAAACACATTGAAGAAATAAACTTAATAAAATGGAAGATATTATTACAGATATTCAAAGAGAAGTTGTTCTCAATACTGCAAAAATAAATCAATTGCAATTAGATGTTGATCAAATTCAAAATGATGTCGAATTAAATAGGGAAGTTATAACTCAATTAGAGTCAGATATCATTCATCTTGAAACATTAATCAGTAACGATTCTTATGACACCAATGGTAGCTTTTTCTCTCGTAATTGCCCAACGAGACAACCAATAAGAAAGAAAAATACATTGAAGAATTGAACTTAATGAAATAGCAAATTTAAAAAAACAATGTTTACAATTGCTACAAACAGAAAATAAATTTTGGAAATTCAGTTGTATTTTATTAGTTAAATAAAATGGTGTATATGTGGAAAGACAGTAAAAGAAATAATCAAAAGAATCACTTCATTTTTCCTTCTCCTGGCTTGAGATGTCTCATCGTAGGGAGATCAAACTGTGGTAAAACTTCTTTATTAATAAAGCTTCTGTTAGAAAAATTTGTCGATTTTAATCATCTTTTTCTGTACAGTAAATCAATACATCAACCAGAATATAAACTGTTGAAGAATGCTTTTGATAAAGGCTATAACCAATCTGAAATAATTGAAATTTTTGAAAAGGGCAATGGTAATATTGACGATTTCCTTGAGAATTTACCTATTAAAAGAAACTCAAAATCTGAAATTGAATATTTTCAAGATATGACAGCTATTCCCGATCCAAGTGACGTAGATTCAAAAAAGAAAAATCTTTTTATTTTCGACGATATAGCAACTGAAAGAGATCAAAGTCCAGCTGATAGCTTTTACACTAGAGGTAGACACAACAACTGCTGTTCAATCTACTTATCACAAAATTATTATTTATTACCGAGACAAACAATTAGAACAAATGCTAACGTTATAATTCTTTTTGGTTTAGACTCAACTGATATGAAGAACATTTACACAGATATCATGTCTCAGGACATGCCCTTTGATGAATTTAAAGAGTTTTGTTCAAACACATACAAAGAACCATATAATTTTATCTTTATTAATAAAGACAGACATCCACTTCAAGGTAGGTACTTTCAAAACTTTGATCAATTATATATTCCTAAAAAATACATCAGAGAATGGAATTATTCCTAAACATACTATTTATTGTTTTTATTGATGAAACCCTTGTGGTTAGATTAAGAAAATTGAAATTTATATCTAAAAGTGACTTAGTCGTTTGTCTAAGTCGCTTCTGCTTATAAAAAGTAAAATTCATCAATGAATAAATCTCTTTGAAATTTTACCCTAATTAATTTTTATTTTTAGGTAATTGAAATATTTGACTCTCACTCCATTAGCTTCGTGACGCTCACTCCAGTTCGTGCGGGGATTCTATTGCAGGTCCATGTAACCATGAAAAACCCAGCCATTCATTTCCGGAGTCGAACCCTCAGCTCTTATCCATTTTCATAACACAAGCCAAACGCGTTATCCACTCGACCAAACAGATCTACTTTACTTTGGAGAATTTTAGTCTATTTGTGCTAACTTTTTTCTTAATATTGAAGAAAAATGCTTCGATTTTTTACAATTCATAGTCATGTTAAAACTTTCTTTACTTTCATTCGTTAAAGAGAAAAAATAGAAAATATTTAAATTACGTATCAGTCCAACGTTTTCTCAACATGAAAAAGTGTCACATATGGTGAGGCTCGAACCCGCGGAGTCCCGTCAATAGCTTCCTGCGGTAGCGCCTTAGACCACTACGCCACCAAGATAGGTGAAATTTTCGTGAAATTGTTGTGTATACTTTTTAAATGTCTCTTCATTATATAAATTATATTATTTTAACATCTCTGTTCAAGATTCTATTTATAATTTTAAATTCAATTTTGTTTGTTTTCAATAGTTTCTTATGCAATAGTTCAGACGTAATCAAATCTGATTGAAATTTGACAAGTCTACCACGAAATCTCAGTTCATTTTCTATGTACGCTTTAGAAAAAATAGTTGAAAGGGAAACTAAAATTAATTTCGAACAATTTTTGCAAATAAGGAAAATGATAAAACGGAAGTAGTTTTTATTGATGAAACCCTTGTGGTTAGATTAAGAAACTTGAAATTTATATCTAAAAGATACTTGGTCGTTTGTGTAACTGATTTCTGGTTATAAAAAAGTCAAAAATTCGTCAATGAATAAATCTTTTTCGAAATTACTTTTTAAATAATTTCCATTTCAAGCTAATTGGGGTGAATTGTGCCCTGATTGGTAGTTCCATTACTACTTACCTCAACTGAAGATTGGATCAATTTGAACTTGACTCGGATTAATTTGAACTTAACTTGGATTAATTTGAACTTGACTCAGATTAATTTGAACTTGATTCGGATTAATTTGAAATTGACATGGATTAAATTGAACTTGACTAAGATTAATTTGAAGTGAAAAAGGTGTGGAATCAAGATTTAAGGGGTAACTAAGGTAGGGCACTACAAGTAACCTCCCCCTAGAAAGAAAGCAGTTCGAACGATGGATGTTCAGATGGTGAGGTAGGAGCGTTGAGGTACGATGCTGTACTGTAGAGCGTTGAAACCGAGCGATGACGCCCTGGGATGAGGCCGTGTGCTGAGGCCGAGACGTAAGCGTTTTGGCGGCTCGGTTGTGCATTTTCATGCTTTGTGATACGTCCTTTGAGTGATAGGAATACCTGGCGGAAATTGCGACGAAGATTGGCTGAAGCTGGAGAGCAGAGATGGGTGCTGCTCGGGTCACCAGTTGTTAGGGGCAGGCACTGTAGAAGCATCGGCCCGAAGGTGAACCCGCTGAAGAGCTGCTGCGGCCTCCAGTTATAAGGGGCAAGCGATTTTGAAGCCTTGGCCCGTTGGTGAACCTGCTGACAGAGCTTGGTATCCAGTTTTCGGAGCGGCTAGGGTCACCAGTTGTAAGAGCAGGCGAGTCGTCTGGGGTCACCAATTGTAAGGCCTGGTGTTGCTTCTGGGTCATCACTTGTAAGGTCAAATATGTTGCTTCTTCAGCCGTTTAGTTCGATTTGCAGCAAGTGAAGAAGCGGTCTTACTTATTGTTCTCCTGGCGAGTGTATTGGTAATACGCAGAGGAGAAGCCGGAACTTTATATGGGATAAATTTACATTGACTTAAATTAAAATTATTGAACACGAAAAGACTAGAATCAAGATTTGAGGGATAACTAAGGTAGGGCACCACAATATGTTTCCTTTCACGCTCCTAAAAATAGATTAGATAAAATTAGTACTGGCGGTCTTGATTTTAGTTTACCTGTAAATTAAGACACTTATTTTCGCTGTACAAGTGCACCATAATAAAACCATTTAAAAAAAAATTAGAGAGTTCCACAGCCTTAAGCGGCCCATAGACGATGAATTTAATAGGCAATATCATTGACTCAATATATTGATGGAATTTATTTTGCCCACTAAGTCAATTAATTGACGGTCGTCAATCAAGCCCACAGACGATCAATTAGATTGTCAATATTCATTATTGTCAATTATATTGACACTAAAATTGATCGTCTATGGGCCGCTTTACATATACTCGAGTCCGTATCGTGGATACCAAGCGCGGCGGGGTATTGCACATTACAATATACAAACACAAGCCACTGAACACTTACATAGTAGTATATGGTCAGTGCACAAGCTCGCAGTTGCTTTCAGAAGTGCTGAATTTCTGTATCTAGGATACGACACGAATAGCTCTAACTACTTCTATTGCGGCTCAAAAATACTGTATTCTAAGTGTTTATTACTGTCACAAGAAAATAAAGTGACCTTTGAAATAATCTGGGAATGAATTTAAATCCATGGGAACTCCACTCGAACGAAAATTTGTTCAAGAAATCTATTGAATCCCGTCATTTTTGACGGGCCGTGTTTATTAGTCCCATAATCAGTCCCATCAGAATGTATTTTGTGGTTTAGTTTGACAGGCATTAAAGAATAGTCTGTAATAGATACGACGCAACTGTCGATGTTCTAGAGAGTAAATCCTTTGTGTGGCGATACTATGTTGAAGAAGCATCTGGAGAGAATGCGAAGCGTAAGTGCGGCTAGAGTTTACTCTGCAAAGGTTGGTCTACCAGTGGTTTGTTACGTCACCTAAAGAGTGAACACAACAGAGTGAAGCCTGAAACTGTTGACTCAGTTCCGTCAACCTGATGTTCTGGGTACTGTGCCCGCTGTTCCTCATCCTTATTTTGTCATCTTTGCTGGGATAAATTCATTTGCTGCTCGCAGTACTGTGAATGCTGCTCATCGTCCATATTTTGTCTTCGTTGCTGAAATAAATTTCTCTGACACTTTAGGTACTGTGCCCGCTGTTCCTCATCCCCATATTGCCTTAAATTTACAAGTTGATTTGATCCAAATGAATTTTGATTTGATCCTCGTGAAAATAGAATTCCTGAAGGTGAATTTTCATTTGCTCCTCGTGAAAATAGAATTGCTCAAAGTCAATTTTAATTTCCTCCTCGTGAAAATAGAATTGCTCCAAGAAAAATTTGATTTGATCCTTTTGAAAATAGAATTGCTCCAAGTGAATTTTGATTTCCGTTTTTCCAATTTGCAATCGATCCAAATGATTTTTAGTTTGCTTTAGTTTTAATATCAAAATTACGCAATTTTCAGCTTGTGTATTTAAATATATTTCAAATACCATATATTGTCCTAACCACAGGGTTGGACCTTGGTTCGAACCCTCTAAATTACCAAATCAGTGTTCTCATGAGTAATTAATGTTAATTAACAACTAAATGCATTTTAATCATTGTTGATTAAAAATTACCTAACGTTCGAATAATTTTGTAGAAAGACTAATTAATTAATTATTTCTTTAATGAATTAATCCCTTAGTGAAACGCATATAAGCAAAGGAACTTTCAATATAGTGGGCAGGGTTTTGCGATCACATGTTCAAGCGGTAAACTACTGACGATCATCCAGTAGCTGTATTACCCACGGGTTATTTCCTACAGATGATCATCCGGTAGATGACGCCATATTAGATAAACTATTGCTATTATTATCATCATTATACATGTTTAGGCCGCGCAACCCCAATCGGTATTGGACAATATATTAATAGAAAGCGTTTTAAAATAAAAAATAATATATATATATATATTTTTACTAATAACTCGTGTACAAATGCATTTCGATAAAAAAGTACACAAATATGATCAAAAGAATAATACTGATGAAACGTCATAACTAAGCATGACAGAAAGAAAAGTAGGCCTATATTACAACGTTTGCACAAGACGAGTTTTAACAATTATTGCCTCAATAACATATTTTTATAAGGTCTTCTTGACGAGTTGCGACAGCATAGGACTTTTCCACCCTGTTAGTAAAGTTGAGCAACATGCCGGAGCTTACAAGACCAGGGGCTTCAACTGCGATGTTCTCCATCTTTTGCATCCTTTGCTTAGTAACTGGCAATGTTACGCCTTGTGCTATAACAAGAATTCCACGCATCCTTTCACGCAAGTGCTTTTTTACGTAACTCTTCACTCTATATAGGCTCCAAACTAACTCTATTTGATTTAGCAAATAAGAATAAGGAGCAAAACAAACTTTAACAAAGTATCTGAATGCTGGGATATTCTGTCTCTAGCCCCACATGATTAGAATGAGTTGGAGCATTGTCAATTATGAAAGTAGGAGGGTCAATCCTGTTCTGACGACATGCATCTATGAGCTCCTGGAACCACTGCAGACAATTCTCACGTTTGAACGAAACAATTTTTTTTACATAAACATTTTATTTCCAATAAAGTACAAACATGAAATGTCGATACATTGGTTTGTAGAACACCTTAACATTAACATCCTTAACTGATTATAACACATTGGTATCGTACTACCCGTGTAAAATGTTGAAAAAAAAGATTGACAGAAAAGCACAACAGAAATGAGTTCCTTTCCTTGCCTAATCTGATTTTGAACTAAGAGAACACAGTCCTCACGACACTCATGTGAAAAACACTTTCATAAGTGCGCACAAGTTTTGAAATAAAAGCAAAAAATGCATTCAAATACCTTAGCATAGAGACCCTTAATTGCTTTTTAAACATGGTTATCGTAATACCCATGTTAAGTGTTGAAACAAACGATTTAGATCCTTAATTGCTATTCATACATGGTTATCGTAATACACATGATAATTGTCGACACAGGATTTAGAGAGAAGCACAAGTTAATAAAAAATAAAAAATAATACGTATAAAGGGATCGTTTGCATTTGGAGTGCGGCACTGAGTTTCAGTTTCTGTGTTTCAATTTCTAAGTTTCAATTCCTTAAATTTTGGCTAGAAAGTAAAAATTTATTTTATTTTACGTTCGCTAAGTCATCTTAATATTGATCTTACTTATTCCTGTCGACTATAATGAGCATCACAACTGTTGGTTCAATGTAGCGGAATGAAGTTCGTTTTTCCACAATTAGTAGTACTTCATCTGTGGTGCCCGGAAATGGAAATGGAGCTTGTTATTTTCTAATAAAGTATCAACTCCAAAATCCAAAAATTAATATCGCCCATCCAGCAAAACTTCACCCCCTCTTCCGGTGATGCCCCGCATCCGGTCATGCCCCTAAATTTGGTCACGCCTCACATTTATCTATACCCCACATCCGGTGAAAACCCACATCCGGTCCTTCATCCTATATAAGACGTCCCAACGATAATATTCTCTATAACAAAACAGAAAATGGTTACCATATTTCGTACTTACGCTAATAGTACTGGCGCAAAGAGTTCATCGGAGTCGAGATCAGAAGCAATTGGGAACTTGTTATTGCTCCAATGATGTGCAGATTTGCACCTTTGCTGGACGGAAGAATCACTGAAGCTCTCGTACCAATTCCATGGTTTCTTTCACAGTAAATGTTGAAATTTGTCTCATCAATCCATAATGGGGTCCACCCTTCTGATTTCAAATTTTAAAAATTGGTCCATTTATTAATCGCGTTTTCCTTTGTTCTCTTCATTATTCATTCTATCAAAGCTTGGCTTTACTAGTTTGACGGAAAACATTTCACCATGGAGCCAATTTTTGATCGCATTTACACAATTTTTGATCGTCAATGTCATGATCTTATTGTACTTTTTTGCGAAGTTGTGAGAGAGTATTCGAAGCATTTTCTTCTATATCTGTTGTCATTGTCCTCAATATTTCGAAGCGCTTTATCTTATTATTTCCTCCCTTCTTCATAGGTAAGACTTGCTAATTTTTCAGCCACCTGTATGCAGTCTAAGCATTCACTTCAAGTGCGTTTGCTACTTTCTTCCAGTCCTCTTCATTATTGAAAGCTTCTATTATTCTTTGCCTGTCTCGTACACTTGCTTTATTATACTTCATCTTGAAGGTTTCGGTTTCTGAAAGCTGAAGATGTTTGGAGTTGAGATGTACACTTATTGCTGATGACATACTATAGCATGTCTACACAAGGTGCAACCTGATGTGCAGCAATGTGCAACGTAGCGGTATCTCTGTGATGTTTCTTTGATCAAAGTGCCTGAGATACAACTCCTTTGTGCAATGGTTTGATAATGAGTAATGGTTCATACAGCGAAAATTATACTCTGTATATTTATGTGAATTTTAATCTATAAAAACTCTGTATCTATGTATCCATTGTTGGAATAAAATTGCTTCACAAAGAATGATAAATTTCACTGAGATTCTACCAAATTACATTATGAAGCCGATAAAATTCTTATGGAATGATTTTAAATTGAAAAAGAGGAAATAAAAAATTCCTTATAGGTATTCTATTTTCACTGAGATCCAATCATATTTCACTCGGAGCAATTCTATTTCACGAGGAGCAAATTGAAATACATTTGGAGGAATTCTAATTTCGGAAGGATCAAATCAAAGTTTATTTGGCTAAAATCAACTTGAAAATGGTGTAGTAGCAAAGAAGACAGAATTCGTACTGAAACAACTCTCCCTCATGCAAGAGATAGCCGTAGTGTAAGCGCTAAACATAAACAAACAAAAAACAAATTTCGTAATGGTGCGACAAAGTACTTCGGAAGAACAAGTGACCAAGTGTTCAGGTGACGGATACTCGACTTGGGTGAACTGGTGGTGAAAGAAAAGTAAGGTTTAAATGTTTACTATTTCAACACCTTAATGGATTTTTAGTACAGAGTACAAAACAAATACACACAATTACCAATGAACTAAGATAAATGCCGGAAAAGTTGCGTTGTCAAGTCTTCGAAAATAACTTGCAGTTATAGAAACTATGAAATTGTTTGGTGCCCTGAATCCGCCACTCGCAGCAACATTCACAGCAACGCAGGTGTTCAAGCGAAGGGGCGAGCTTAGCATCTGGCACACTTCTGTTTTCAATTCCAAGTTACGTGGGACAAAAGAATATTCTAAAAGTACAGCAACCTGTTTGGATGTGGCTGGGCTTGCCCCGAGTATCCCAGTCTGGGTGTCGACTGATGAACTCACTGAAGAATACACAAAAACATATGTGATACACACTAAAAACACATAATAGTTAGAATATTGGCAGTGCCATTACTTTAAACTAACCGATAAATAAAGCTCTGTTTAGTTTCGTTACCAAAACGCACCTCCGCCTCGAGCGGTTACTGCTGAAGCTATAAAAATACACACAGATCTCGGACTATATAATACAAGGTGTTGCGTTCAGAAGGTATTGTCTTACCGCAAAATACAGTAATGAAGACAACTGTTCGAACATAAAAAACAAAAACTCAATACCGGGCGACATAAATTAAGAAAAGTTAAACCCGCAAACCCTTTAATATCTACGGCTTTCCATTGCCTTGACACCAAGTTTGTAGTAGTTGATGGCGTGTCAGTACAGTTGCAAAGGGTGAATTCATTAAAGAATCTTTCTCAGATAAAAGTTTTTCGCTCTCTAAATCGCCAAATACTGTGATGGGGATGTGCAACAAATTACAATAGCATATATGTTAAATTTTAAAGAAATCCCGGGATCCCGGGAATTCCTGGGATTGTCTTCCTGATATCCCGCGATTCCGGGATTTTCATTTTGTCACGGGATTGCAAATCCTACTTCTGAGCCTCCACGGATATATCATTTCCATAAATGCAAACTGCATAGCTAGTATTTCTGCATAACAATCATGCAACAATGCGACGGCATCTAAGCGTTGTTCAATAATGCCCTTTGCTTCTCACTGTAATATCTGTTATTCATGTTTGTAGTTAATTTTTTCCATCTAAAATAGACTGTCCGTGTTGGTGCAGCGATTTTATTTTGTGTTGTCATCTAAGTGACAATAAAATGACCATGGGCATGGCAACCGATGAACTTTTAACAAGCACACTAACTTGCTTAACGATTTTTTCTAGTTGTTCAGAATGAACCAAGCGACGTTTTCTTTACGTTCATTGGATCCCACTTAGAAATTGTTTGCTCTTGCATCTATCTTAATGGAGTGCGCTTCCTTTATTGGTTTTTCGAAGGAAAAAGATACATCCCACAAAAACGGATATCATCATCGTTATGAGATACAAGTATCAGTTGCTTGCCTTGTGAAATCGTGTGCATTTCTCGTCCACGAGTAGTGAATGTTTTTAAACAATTGCTAAATTTTAAATGTACGTGTATATTTCCTTATGCGTATTTATGTTACATCATTTTGTGCTTCAATTTGTGAATTATTGTGAACTAATGTTATTCATATTGAACTTGTATTCAATTTTGTAGAATACCCGGCGGATATTTTATTTACCGATATCCTCAGAGGAACAATAATATTACTTTTGAAATACTAGAACCAGAATATATGATAATACTTCCATGGCTAACGTGTCAGTTTTACATTCAACAACAACTGATTTTTTTATCCAATTTATCTTTCGCATGAGGCGATGAAACTATCAAAATTAAATAATTTTTTCAGCAAGTACCTATTGAGTACTTTTAAGACATTGCGTTTAAGTGTACTGGCGTCTAGCTACTTTTAAGATTTAGTTACAGTCGTTCAGGATAAACAAGACTGCTATCCTTTGAATACGTGTAGCGTAGCACCTGAGATTAGAATGGAGGCTTCCATTCCAAGGAGAGCTCCAATGAAATCTGACGAATACTTCTTCTAAAATGATGAAATTTTTCTCACAGTGCAAGAGACACACTACGGAAGATCTTGAGAGTTCGAAGTGGATGGCTTTTTTCCACACGTTGCTTCGATCACCGGATGGACATTTGAATAGAGTAGCCTCTAGATCACTTTTGAATATAGTGCCACGCCGCTGCGCGCAACAACGAAGTGACCTGCAGGTACAACAAATGTAAAAAATTAAATAAAAAAGGAAAGACTAACCAACAAAAAAACTGTAATTACTATCATTATTATATCGGGAAATTAAAAAAATAATGTACAATGTAGTTGGTTCTCTTTTCCATCAACAAGAGAAACAACCCTTAGTTAAATTTTACACGTGGGACATTTCCCATAACACATTGGCAATTATGATAAGTTCCCATTTATCGTCTTCAGGATTCGAAAACTTTTAATAAATGACTGCGACCACTTTTTCATTCAATCCACATTAGGTAGAAATGCAAAGTAATTTAATAGCTAATGATGATTTCCAAAATAACATTAAAATAGAGAGTATTTTTCATTTTTCAATGAAATTTCACACACGTCAAAGAAACTTTTTACATCATATATACCCTTATTGTACAAATTTTAAGCAGAATGAAGGGATGAAAAAAATGACCTGGTTTTATTTCCTGTTTTTTTTCAATTACATTGATATCTTAATGAAAATATTCTTTTGAAGAAAATCACATAAGCAAAACAAACTCACTTTCTGCCGGAACTATTTTCGGTAAAAACAATTCAAAATGACCGTCGTGGGAAGCAATTAGTGAAGAAGCTCAAAATAAAGTTCAAAGTTCAAAAGCAGACCACTTCCTGTCAATTTATCAGCGATACGAAATAATTTTTGCTCACCGAAAAACACAAGAGGCAATAAGACATTGAAGTATTTGCCATCAATATAGTAAACGTTGTTTCCCAGTTACAGCACTTATGATTCATTTGTCAGTAAATCATCCATAGCAATTAATAACCCCACCGATCAATGGGAACACTCCGTAATTAGAGTTATGGAAAATCTTACGACATTAATCCAGCCAAGTGAACAATTTAGGCGATTGTTCCGATCAAAACATGTCCTTCAAGTCTCACGTGTAGAAAACGTCCAATATAATTAACGAAACTTTAGAGTTTTTCAGCGCGTTTTAATCGCATGAAGTGAGTTCGAGGAAAAATGTATACTATTAGCCATTAAATCGTTCGCGATATTGCGTCTTGACCATTACAGTCTAGTCTGGGAAGATATACACCAATACCTCCAAAGAGAGCTACAAAAATGCATGAATTTTGCAGCCATGATGGCACGCAAATGTGAAGTTTAAAAAATGGTCATGTAGCCTCTCTTCAAAATTTTCAGTACCCTCCTACTTAAAACCCCGATTCAAGAAAGGTTCATTAATCATAAAGCCCATTTCGTATTCCCTTTCATACCTCCCTCGCAGCAATGCTGATATTGTATGATCACTTCCAACCACTTTAACGAACAAAAAGCCAAATTATAGAAATGAAGTCCTATACTCAACTACGGGTACCGTTTATATGACATCAAACAAATATCAGATGCCCTACCGCGAAACAAATTTTCACTGGTTGTAAATCTGTCTCAAATAATGAAAGAATACAGGAGTAAATAACAGGTCATTTTGCATGTCAACAATAAAAGTTACTGTATGCACCAGTATGTCCTGAAAATGTAGTTCTGAAATACTTTACCTCATTACTCTGCATTACTTGTTTGTTAGTGAAAATTTTTTATCGTTAGGGTATCTGATGTGATGTCTTGTATGCTAGGACGCAGCATCTGCATACGCCCAGCAGCAAATGAAAAATTACTCAGCCAGTGACTTTTATTCTCACTCAAAATGCTGTAAATTTTCTATTACTGGTCAACTTGTTACATTACTTGAGACTACACTTCGTTTCATTGTTATCGTCAAGCTCATGAGTCAATGTCTGTATAGATTTATCTAATGGAAAGTAATTTACTAACTTATAGAAGGCTACACTGAGACTTTGATTTGAACTGCGAATATGCTCGATTTTCGTCGCTTGTGAAGCTTATTCAGCTTCAACAGTTCACAATCACTGTCTCTTGACGGGCTGCTAGCATTGATTCAGATAGTCAATTGAAATCAACATTTAATTACTGAATATACAAATGAAAATCAATTTTGCAAAGCAAATTCACAATGAAAGAATTAGAGAAGAAGTACTTTAAAAACATTTACTCTGAACGTTTCGAGCATAGACTCATTCTCAACAAAAATCTGCAAAAAAATAATATACAAGTCAGTACACCCAAAATTACAGAAGCGCAGAATATAAGCACGAAAAAACAAACAAACAAAAAAAAAACAAGTAAAAAAATAATTTATCGGTTGACTATTTTCAGAGGGTATGCACTCTGCATTTCGTTGAGAGAAGGTTTGAGTTTATGAATGAATAATGACTCTACAATACGTAGGTCTAATTTGGCGGTACAAGTATCTAATATTTTAAATTTGCTAATGTCAATAATCTGTTCACAGGAATCAATACTACAATGTTGTCAGATACTAGAATGAGTAAGAGAGGTGAGCAAGCGACCTGTACGATAACTTCGACCTGCATGTCCAACAACCCTGACGTAAAGTGCTCGGTGGGTGGAACCCACATTCTGCGATGCGCAACGCGCACAACTGATATCATAGACGAGGGAAGACCGCATGCCAGTCGGAAGCACCTCTTTAAATTTAAAAAATGATCCAATGGTACGCTTGTTATCTAAAATAACACGAAAGGAAATTTCCGGGAAAAATTTAGTCAAAAGCATTAAAAGGTATTTTCTCAACTTCTCCGATTGATATCCAAAATATGGCAACACACAATAACTCTAGTTTAGAGCTTGAACACGAGATTTCGGAATAAATTCACTATTCAGGAACTTATTAATGGCACAGACAATAACAGCATGGGGATAACCATTGGTTGTAAAATAAGACTGCAAAAAAGTTAATTCTTTTTGAGGGTCAGTGTAGTCAGAAAAAACATTATAGGCGCGAGTTAAGGGTTGAGATGCTATTAAATTTAAATCTCTTGCAACAGAAATTAAAGTAACTTAGACCTAACCGAGAGAATGTTGGTTTTCTGTAGACTGAGGTTATGAATTTATTACCAGACCGGTAAACATTGATATCAAGATAATTCAATTGGTTATTTTTTTCCTGATCTAAAGTGAATTTGATATTGGGATGTCTGGATTTGAAATATTGAAGAAAATAATGGGTATCAAAATGGTTTTTGAAAAGGAAAAAAGTATCATCAATATAGCGCCTATAGAAAACTGGTTTGAATGAAGCCGGACACTGATTTAACCATTTCTGTTCATTGTGGCACATGGAAATGTTGCCGAAAGTAGGGCCTAAAGGGAGACTCATACCCAACCCTTCAATCTGTTTATATATACGACCATTGAAAATAAAGAAGGAATTTCGTAGACATAGTTCTCAAAGAGTCCTAAAATAATTTTTTGTTAAACCTATAACTGAAGAGGACGGAACAGAAAACAGAGAATTTATGCAAATATCAATGGTTTCGTCAAGAGGTACATTGGTAAAAAGATTCTCAACGTCAAGGGAAGCCATAAAACACTTATCAGCGTCAAGTTCACTAGATATGGTTTGTACAAAGTCATAAGAATTTTGAACAGTGAAATCATTAAGAGTTAAATGGCTAAGCAGCGGAACTAAAAATTTGGAAATATTATTGGTAGCACAATAATAAGCGGCGAAAATTGGGCAGAATGTTAACGTGGTCGCGAAGTTAGGCTTACGAATTTTTGGTAATCCATAGAGAATACCTGGGCCTGTGCCGGAACAAATTAGGTTCTTACAAATGTCATCTTGCAATAAATTTAAATTTTTGTGTTTGCGCGGAAAGTTATTTACCCTATCTTCTATTTTCAAAGAGTATTTTTGCATTGGCTCAGCAATTGGGAGGAATTCACTCGTATCAGAAATAATTTATTGCATGCGCACAATTTAGCTAGTATTGTTCAGAATTACGACGGCACGGCCTTTGTCAGGTTTTGTTACAATTACATTAGGACTAGTTGATAGTTGTGTCAGCTCAGCAATGTCGGTCTTCAAAAATATTGCTGAGAAAATTTTGAAAGGTTTGAAGCCATAAAAATATTTGAATGAGAGTGTTTGCAATTGCTCAGTGAAGTCGACAATTCTGGTCTTGTTAGGAAATTTCTGCTTCATTGTTAACGCCAATTTTCTAAAATTAAGGAAGTACTTGTGAAAATTAATCTTGTAAACGGGTAGGCAAAAATCTAGACTAAATTCCAATAAGAACTTGAGACGGTTGCAAAAAAACTATAATTATGCACAACTTTGTTTGGATCACAGGGCTGAAGATGGTTAGAAATTCCTAAATTACACAGTTTTATATCATGAGTTCTCTTAGTTTCTAATACAAAATTGTTCATTTTGTCTTTTACAACACTATAGATCGCGGCACGGGTCCCTCCAGGAAAGGCTTCTAAGATTCTGCTGCGGCATTCAGATAGATCGGTGGTTAACTTTGCCATGGTCTTTTTCTTGAAGTTGATCTCCCGAGGAAGGAGGCTGGTCTGCATGCCAGGATTTATAGAAGTTGGTTGTATGGAGGGACCTCTTGTACAGCTGGAAGCGTAGAAATTTAGGCATGATGTTGTAGATCTTGCATTCACAGAGAAAATTGTAGTCTAACTTGGATTTCTCCAATTTACGAGATGCATTGAGAAATTTGTGGTAAAGACGATAAGCTTCTTCGCCATAGTTATTTCGAATGTACGAAGGAAAATTTATTTTGCGAAGCAAATTCACAATGAAAGAAATAGAGAAGAAGTACTTTAAAAACATTTACTCCGAACGTTTCGAGCCTAGGCTCATTCTCAACAAAATGTCTGCAAATAAAATAATAAACAAGTCAGTACGTCCAAAATTACATAAGCGCAGAATATAAGCGCTTATATATTTTAATATCATGTCCAGATTTGCAATAGAAATTTTCAAAATGAAACTTAGAACTTTAGCTCATAAATTTTACAGCAGATTTGATGGTCATCAGAACTCTTGTGCAGTGTTTGGGAAAAATGATTTTTCAGTCCTTAGGAATTTGAGTAGTGACAAATCAATTTATATAACCAAACCTGATAAAGGGAATGGAATTGTGATTTTGGACAAAAACGAGTACATGAAGAAAGTGGAAGATATTATGTCCGATAAATCCGTTTTTCGTGAGCAAAATACTGATGTAAAATCCCTTGTATTGAAGCTAGAGAATAAAATAAACTACAGACTTAAAAAAGACAAAGATTCGGGAAAATTACCTGAAAACATGTACAATTCAACTAGAGCTAGTGGTTCTCTAATTGGTATTTTATACGGTCTTCCTAAAATACACAAGCCTGGCGTGCCCATTAGGCCCATCTTATCTGCATGTAATACGCATAATTCTAAACTCTGTAGCATTCTTGTGCCGTTGTTAACACCTTACTGTAATAGCGAATTCATGGTAGAAAATTCTTATCAGTTTGTACGTGACCTGTCTGCTATTGAGAATATGGATAAAATGTTTAGGTGTAGTTATGACATTGAATCTCTGTATACCAATGTCCCTCTGGACGAATCAATTAAGGTTCTACTTGACAGCATTTACCAGAAGGGCGAGCAAATTCTTAGTTACGATAAGGTAGAACTTAAACGACTTCTAGAAATCGCTCTGAAATACTCCTACTTCTTGTTTAATGATAAGGTTTATCAGCAAATTGGCGGGTTGGCATTGGGCTCAAGCCTTTCGCCTTTAATTGCGAATTCTTCTTTAGCTAGTCTGGAAAAAACTTTTTTAGAGCAATGCCCGCCTGAATTCAAGCCCAAATTCTACAGACGATATCTGGATGACACCTTTGCAATTTTTGATTCCCATGATCAGGCTGAGATGTTTTTTCATTACATTAATAATTTTCACTCTAATATTAAGTTCACAATGGAAATGGAGCACAATAACCAATTACCTTTTTTAGACGTGTTAAGTCGAAAAAATAATTCTACGTTGCTAACATCGGTTCACAGAAAACCCACATTTACGGGCCTTGCAACGAATTATTTTAGTTTTATTTACATGGGATATGTGAAATCATGTGTTAATACGCTCTTGCACAGAGCATATAATATTTCTAGTTCGTATCAAATTTTTCATGAAGAGGTTGAATTCTTGCGCCGAATGTTTCTTAAAAACAAATACCCAATTTACCGGATTAATAAGATTGTAAAAACATTTTTAGATAAAAAACTTTCTTCTCCTCCTTTAACTCTGACGGCTGCAAAAGAAAAAGTATTTTTCAACTTACCTTACCTCGTCTATTTGAATACTGAACTGAAGAAAGAACTCATGTCGTTGGTGCATACGTATTTTATCTCTATTGACGTTCGTGTATTTTATAGGAACAATTTTAAAATAGCCTCATTTTTCCATAGGAAGGAACGTGTGATTGAATGCCTGCAAAGTGGTTGTGTGTATCTGTATGAATGTGATTGTTGCATGCAATCGTATGTTGGTAGCACAATGCTCCAGCAGTTTATTCGCCACAGCCAACATTCAGGTATATCTCACCGTACAGGTCGTCCATACGCCTGCCCTTCTCAGTCTGCAATCCGAGACCATTGTTTTAAGTGCGACCATCCATTTAAAACCTCAAATTTTTCAACTCATGCTAAAACTAATAGAGAACACGATCTGAGAGTTTAGGATCACTATTCATATATACAGTTAAACCGAAATTGAATAATGATCAAAGTGCCGCAAAATTACACATTGCCCCAACAGCTTAGGTATGCCTCTAGTTTTTAGTGTCCGTGTGTCCGTGTGGGTGTGTGTAGGTGTGCGATTATAGTTTTTAGCAGAACCTTTTCCCCCTTTTTTTTGTTTATACTCGCATTTTATTTTTCATGTTTATTGAGGTTACTAGAAGTTCTCTTATTGTAGTAGACATCTAATTTCATTTTTTATCCGTTACTTTATTTTCAGTACTGATGATGGAAACCAGATTTTCCGAAACGTTTAAAAGTAAAAACGTTTACAAGTAAAATGTTTACAAGTAAAAATGTGTAAATACGCCTTGGTTCTCCTTTTCATTTTAAAAATAAGATTTCCGAAAAATCGACCTGTCTGCTCAATTAATATAAGCACGAAAAAACAAACGAACAAAACGAAAAAAAAAATAATTTATCGGTTGACTATTCTGAGCAATGTACCAGAATAAGCATTGAGATAAGGGCTCAACGGGATAAATGGTTGTTCAGTTTTATTCGTGTCGTATAATGTTTTTGGATAACCTCGTGAAACAATTTCTCGTTTCTGATGTTAGGGAGCATATTATGACTGCCTTATTTCAGATCATGAGGTTCACAAATTTCTCCGTGTTGTACAATATTTCGGTTAGCATATCGCCACAATCTTTTTCTTGTTCTGGTTTTCGTTATTCTTTTGTGTCAAATACATTGTAATTCATTTTGGTGTTGTAACCATTTTCTGTGAACTATTTTCATGGTGTACAAGTCTATAAATGTAAGAACGAAAAGATGATTCGGAATTTCAACAATGTCGACCTTTTAGTCCCAGACGCAAACTAATTTACATCCGCCCATTTTACCGTCAACATATTCCCTGATATCGAAATTGTCTAAGTTCATATTTCAATGTTAGTAGACATTCACACAAGTCTTTTTTATCATTGCGTCACTGGCATTAGGTTTTTTATTTCATGTATTCATATGCACTATCTAAGTTGAAATAACTTAACGAACTGAACAAAATTTCCTGTTTTTCCCTGAATAATTTGTTCGACAATTGGTATGGGTGTTATACCCACGTGTGTTTACCAACCAAGGCTCTCTATACTGAACGATTTACAAGAAAAGTTTTGCATAATCTTCATTGTAAATAAACATTTCATTTTCCTCGTTTCTGTTCTTTCTTGTAATAGCTAACTCAGTCTTCATATACAGTGTGATCATGATCGTGGCCCAATTTTCATGAAAATTAAAGTGATTGATTGTATATGAATATGCTTCGGGGTAAATCAAAGTCTCAAGGCAAAGCTACACTATGCGTTTTTTACTGCGCAACTCTGAAGCATTTTTAACCGCTGAGCGTGGCTCGATACATGAGCGGCTACACTACGCGGAGCCAGGGCTGCCCCATCTTGGGAATTTTCCCCAGATCTTGGGAATTTGATCATGGCCTGGGGATTTAGGGAATTCGAAACGAAAACGGGAAGGATTTTGGTAATTTGAGGTGTTTCACAATATATTGTATGCAAAAACTAAAATTTCTTTAATAATATTTGCTTCTAACAAGTAGCAACTAAAATAATTAAAATACAATCTATAAATAAATCAAATTATCAATACAAGAGGCCTGAGTTAGCTTCTTGAACGCATCATAGTTGAACAATTCAAGTTTTTACGCTTTCCGAAGGAAGCGCGTAGTGGCGCAATTGCAGCGCCTGGCTCAGTCACTCGTTATTACTGCTGAGGTGCTAATTGTCTTTTATAGTGTACGCCTGTGGTACTAGCGCTACCGGTAGCTGTGTTTTGTCCTTAATGCTTTATCTGCTTGTAGTTAGACACCATAGAATCACCTAAAAATGTGGTACAGTTAAATATTCAGAGATAATTGGTTGAATGATTCCGAATTCAAAGATTGGCTACAGAAAGTTAAAGATGGAAACCGTGCCAGTCGTAAGTGCTGCAATATTGTGTTCAAAAAATGTGAACAAGTCAGCCCTTCTAAAATAGTAGACATCCGAAAAACATGAAAAATTATGGGCTTATGAAGTCGAAAGTTGACATCGCACAATTTTTTAAGCCGGAAACGCGTAGTGATGACCGAGTGGCACTTCCCTCGCTTGTTGATGAAGCTCATATAAATAAGATAGAGAGCGTGTGGAGGTTTTCGTCTAATTGCAACTGACCTACCAGTAAGGAAATGCCCAATTCCTCAGTATTGGAAATCATTAGGGGAAATGAAAGATGGCCTGGGTAACCCTAATTTGGCATCCTTTCATATTTAATGACTTGTCTCGATTGCGCTTTCGTCTCCATTTGTTAATAAGTATTTTCTCTACTTAACTGAATAAAAAAACTAACAATTCCTTAAGACCAGAAACTGCCAAACACCTCCTTCTTGCTAAGCAATAATTGACAAGAAATAATGCAAAGTATGCCAAGTGGGGTCCTCCACAAAGTTTAAGAATTAAGGGGAGTTGTCTATCGATGAGACCAAGATTGACGGAAAAGATTGAAAAAATTAAGATCTCTTGACTTCTGTGCTGGCTTTGATGATAACAATAATTGAGAATAAACCTGAAAATGTATTTAAGATAAGCATAAATATCATATTCATCACTTGTGGTAATCCCTGGGGAATTTTATCCCGATCTGGGGAAATTTCAGGGTTCAGCTTGGGGATTTTGGAAAAAGTTGACTGGTAGCCCTGCGCGGAGTAGCAGGAGTCAGTTGTTGCGATATGAGAAGTAGGTGTTGTTTCGGGACCCCCTTCCCAGACGCTTGGGGGACTCTCAACCCCCGCACAATTTAGAAGTATTATACTTTCATGCTTGCGTACACCTGCATACCAGACATGGAGAATAAAAGAATTTGAAAGATTAACATGGGTTTATTTAAGACACACGTGGATGCAAAAATATAAGTTTTGTCAACAGATTCTGGCCCAAAAATAACACACAAATGAGAGATTCAGGCTAGAAATTCAATGAACGCCTGTGAACGATCACACGATTTAACTCGACACAGTCTTTCTTGGCAACCGTCAAACGGGGAGTTTACGCACAAACAAAAATGAAATAAGAAACATAAAAATGAACATCCTGGCTAGCGCACACATGAAATAAATGGTTATGCCAAAAGAATAGAACCTTGACTCACAGCAAGGTGTCAAATATAGAATGCTTCGCATTATGCACAACACAGAATTCGAACATGAGCTAATTACCCGCCTCACACAAATCACATTTGATTGCGCGCCGCTCGGAACGCACTATTCTATTGTTGGCTGCACTTGAATCTTTCAACTTGGAATCACTGTCTGTGCCCTCAAATAGTCTTGGTATTAACACTTTTCTTGCAATCGTAGATCACGATGACTTAATACACTTCCAATACTGCTTGAGAATTCACGTAGTGCAGATCCGACCGCCCCGCGGTCCCAAAGTTCCTTCTCGCTCGTCGGCCGGTCTTGGTGCGGAGCGCTGCACTCAGTTCCCATTCCCAGTTCTGAGTTCCGAGTCTGCTTGACCACAGAACAGTTACATAAGAAGAAGTTCAAAACTACGGTGGACCGCACACCCGGTCTACACAAACGTTATCACGCACGCCAACCAATCAGCTTCTAGCAGCCATTGCTGGCAGCTGACGTCATTGGTGCCAAGGCTTTCAATTGGCTGCGTCTCCAGCAGGCTTTACTATGATTCTCATTCGGATTGGAACTCAAGTTTTTATTCAAAAGTTATGAAACGTTTCTTGGTGTAATTAGGATAGTGAAAGCCAAAGCAGTACATTTCGATTAAATTGATAAAACTTTTTTATATTGTCCTTCACTATACATAAACGTGAATGTGCATTCATGCACATATATACAATTGATATTTAAAAACTACGGTGCATTTAAATTAGACTCAGGTTCTAAATGTGATAAAACGTCGGTGCCGTATATTAAGTTTTTCGGAAAGAGTTCATCACCATTTTGAACCTTTACACCATTAAACACCAGATTCTAATATTAGTCGAAACAATACGATAATGAATAAATTAAGATGTTTGAGTGATAAAAAACTGCCATAAATAAGTAGCACAGTTTTCCATTGAGCATTTTTTAAGCGTACGTAAGGAGCCGTTTCTGCTACAATTTTCGATGCACCTCTGTCACAGGCTCACAGCCGACTAACGACTTCAGAGATTCAAACAAGAGTCACGTAACAATTTATCGGCTCCGTCATTGGCCAATTGGCACCTACTTCATTGTCGACAGGGCTGAAACTCACTTAGTGATAAGTTGAGGATCTTCTAGTATATGATCTGTGGCTTGACCACTGCAGGACTCGTAGTGGCGGCATCATTGCAGACCCTGAAGGCGGCACGGCTTCAATATTTCACCGCTGAAGTTGCTTGTGAGCCCGGAACTGATTACTAATATTCCGAATTCTCTCCGTGGCATGGTTGCTATGTTGATGCTGGACGATTCCACCATAAAGCTGAGTTGCTTCGAGCAGTCGTTGTTGCAAAATTGGAGCTTCAACGATTTGTGATGGACGACGTTGCCTTTCTTGAAAATTTCGATGTGCTCAGGTGTTCGATTTGCTGATTATGTTGGACGCACACCAGCAGTGCGCCGGCGTGCCTGTTTGCGTGCCCCTCGGATACGTGCACCTCTTCCGCACTCGCTTCCACCAGAAAAAGCCTTGATTATCCTCGTCTCACTCCTTTTATGTGTGTCGCCTCTTTCTTTCTCAAAGGATCTGGGTTCTTCTAAGCTACAGAGAAAGTCACTCGATTTTTTCAATTTTGATTCGTTGGAAACTTGCCGGTCCTGAAGTTTCGCCTATGATTGGTTCGCGCTCGACACACCTCCACGCGTGATGTCTTCGCGAGCTCTTGATTGGCCCGTGTGTTGCGGCCTTCTCTTGATCCCTCTTCCCTCCGAAGCTTCCCCTCGCACTCGCGGCGCTGTCTCCCATTCTCACGCCTATATCGGCGCCGGCTTAATGGTCTGACATTCCTTTGTCGTAGCCCAGCAGAATGTTATATACGCAACATGTCTTAAATACGTTGTAGATTTACGGGATTCTTAAATATGTTGTAGATTTACGGGATTTAGCCAAAATAAAATATCATGTGATATGAACATAGATCATATATCGTAACACAGTTGTACACCGCGGCCCGGAGAGAATGAATGCAGATGAACGTGCGCTCTGGTCAGTAGCTGTCGCATGTGTGATAGGGAAGAAAAAGAAACTATATGAAGAAAAACAGAAACGACAAAGAAAACTCACGCTACCTGTCTATTTCCTTCATATATACATAATTTACAGTCAATCAAAGACATAACTACCCAACTATGTTTCATAGTGACGCATACTAATTTCGGTTTACGCTATCTAACTAACAAGAATCAGGGTTGATTTATTCGAGATTAATGCAATATATTTAAAAAAATTATACACGGTATTCATTTTTGATTATATTTTTATTTACTCATGTACAAATGTTATGGGAGGAATTATTTTACTATATTTTCTATATATATAAGTAAATAATAAACATAACTTGCCTGAACGACTACTTGACTATGCAAATTTGTCGTTGACTGCCAGCTCTCTGCTTCATCGTTAAGAAATGACAACATATCATAGCAAGATTGGGCCACTCGCTGTACATCCTCTGTACCTGCTTCGATTTTTTTAATGCTTAACATTTTATTCATCTTGAAAATACTGTGTCCTCAATGTATGAATTTTCTTTTTATTATATCAGGTGGCAATGCCTTCTCAGGGTCTAGAGATGTTAATATAGTTTTGTAAGCTAATTCTTACAAATTAATATCTTTCTACGTCGAATTTTTGACGTTTCAGGTGCATACCTTTGCTTTAAATTGGTCTCTAAGCTGGAGCACCAGCTCGCGTGGCCAATCTCTCATTGTAGAAAGCGCAGGCAATAAACAGAAGTACAATAGAGCATTCCATGATAAAGTGCAACTGCAAGCCGGGACAGTTGTCGGGGAATGACCTTGAAATGATGTGTAGTTCACTCCTAACTACGCACCTACAGATGCTTGTTTCACAAGAAGACGCGACAAAAACCGCACACCGTGGAAGTTCATGCAGCACTCGTGCAACCGACATGCATGCTTCAAATTTGGGCGAGTTGCGGGTGAGTTGCATGAAGAAACGCATGATGTAGCCGCGCCTTTAAGTGGTTCTAATAATTTACAGCATGAAATTAATATTTTGTGTTCGAAGTCATGTAAGCTAGAGTATTGTAATAATTTTCTAGTATTTCATGTAAGGATGATGTTTGAGCTCTCACAACATCTAATTCTAAAACTGCTTCAAATCAATCCATATAGTAAACTTTAATTGCGCTCACATGAACTAATTTAGAGTTGATGAAAATGGTGAAATGAAACTTTACTATTTTCGTTAAAGTGTTAACAGCACCCACTTCTGGGCCTGATTGCACAGCAGTCTTGTATTGCAGATGTGGCGGGCTACATTTTTAAAGGGTTCTAGACTGTTCACCTCCAAACAAGTCTCACAGATGCTAAAAAAGATGTGCAGAATATTCAAACCTACTTTATGATTGCGAATTCAGTCATACTCCATCGATGACATTTCAATGTTGAGTGTTATAAATTGTGGAAAAGCCTGATATTTTAACACTGAGAGCCCTTTTTATATTTCAAGAAAGTGTGCGCACATCATTCCTCTAGTTTAAGTGAAGTTACGTTGAAATTCAGAAGCAAAAAATTCTTATATTATGAAAATTAGTGACATCAATGGTACAGTATTGAAACGCTGTTTGCTAAGAGAAGAATAATCAGACAAAATGTGTACGCATATTTTTTTTGCATTGAAGGTTACCACATAATTGGACAAGAAAATTTATACTCACAATTTCTAATTTGAGTTCAACCATTGACTAAATGGTGCCCGATGTAGTGTTTCTCAAATGTTACAAGTTGTTCCCCAATTTACCAATAAAAAACCTGAAGCGACCTGTCTGTATTCATTCACGTCGTTCGCAAGAATATTTCGGACATTTCTTTCATATGCTGCTGCATGAATTTGCAGCGTTTGTCTAATTTTTCTATTTTAATCATTGTTTTCAGAATTGAAGCACGGAAGTCCCATGCTGTTACATTCCAATCACGCAAGGACTTTAGAGTAAAACCAGAAGAGAAATAAGTCGCATTCGTAGTCAATTGCGGCTATCAGTCCAGCCCATCGCAAGGTTTAACGGGGAGTGTTTTCTTGTGTATAGACATACCGCAGTCAAGGAAATTGGTTTGCATAAATTACTCAGATTCTTGCATGATGAATTAAATCCATTGCTTTTGAATATTATGAAGCCTGATCTCATGGTTTTTTAACATGTTTTTTATAACAGGCTCTCGTCCTTCATCAGATCGTACTTTAGTTCTATTACCAACATGTGTCATTTTTGGGTCCTCTATGTCCATTTAATTATCCTTTTACATCAGAATCTTCTGTTTGTAAGTTATTTTTAATTTCAAGTTAATGATTCCTTATTGTTTGTCCATGGAGTTCCTTAATTTAAGAATACTTTAACTTTGTTATTACTTTCTTACGTAAATTACGTATTGTGTTCTTTTTCCCTCGTATATTCAGTTTATTATTGTTACAGTGAGACCTTCAACAGTTATTTTCACAAACTATATACACTTCTGAGCATAAGCTTAGGGCCAGTAGGGAAACTGAAAAATATACTACTCTGCAAGGATAGACATGAAGAGTTTTTTAACTAATTTATTCGTAAGTTAAAATAAAAGACAAAGACGACGAATGAAAACTTCTATCTAATAAAATAATTAGAAAATAACATTTTCTCACAGAGCTACTCGCCAACAAATTAAAAATTTAAGACCCGGTCGCGCTAAAATTCAAATGCCACGAAATTGATTAATTTCACCTCAGTTGGAAGTTTTCACTCACAGTACTAATACAGTCATTCTTCACCGTACGAAAGACCCAACTAACGAATAATCCAAGTTACAAAAAGCGTTGACGTTAAACGTGCGTCTCTGATAACGAAAGAAAATTCAGGTTCCGAAACGTGGGATCTCAAAAGTTCAAATAATGTGCACTCGACTTCGCAGCCGCCCGAATCCCCCGTAATGTAAATACACTTGCAGCATCCTGATTTTTTTTTAAATTGTCACAATAGAGTTGCTCTCACAATGGCTATCACCCAATACCTCGATGGCCTCCAATTGGCTAGAAAGAAGCTGCAACTTCATGATACCCATGATATTTTTGGTGTGCCTTCGACCCTCATTCGTCATGGAGCTCTAACACGCGTAAAAGACATAGTTACTGCGGTTTCATTTTCGAGTTTTTCGAGTGTTCTCACTGCAACTTGTTTCTTCGTTTAATGGTTTAATAAATAATTTTCTTTTACTTCTAACTAATATTTCATACAAAATTGATTAATTATATAATTTTTAGAGGGTGTAGGGGCCCTAGGGTATTGGGGGCCTCCTATTAAAGGATATTGTGGGTCCTGGAATGAATCAGGCCTTAAAATGCAACTCTACGTAGGAAAAGAATCACTTAACGAAACCACTTCTGGAACGAATTAATTTTATAAGGTGAGGTAGGACTCTACGTGACCATACCCAAGGTCAGTAAACTACCCTGCTTTGAATGAGGTCAAACGATGAATTGCGTGAGCAGGGGTTGTCACAGCGTGAAACCGCAGCTGAGGTTAAACCCAGTGAAACTGGCTAGCAATTTTTTGAAAGACTGAAAGTCATGGACAGTGAAACATAGTGGAAGTCCTCCCAAAAATGAAAATTTCCCCTTTATTGAGAATGAGAATCTGATGAGGTGTCCCTCAAGAGAGCGGACGTTCTACGAGACAAACGAAGGCTCTCGATGGTGTCAATTTCAGTTCAATAACCCTAAAAGCCCTATTACACGGGGCAATATTTTGCCTCGACTTCGGCAACTGAAATGATGCAACTTGTGGATGCGCTATCAGATGAGGCAACCTGTGTGGCCGCTGTGGCGTTGCCAATTGCAAAAGTAGATTGTAGCTCGCAGTGACTGCTACATTGACTTCTTCATTTCATCATTAAATGAAAAGCATTAAAAACGTATACAAAATATTAGATCCTGTTTTACGCTTTTGAATGTCCTTGCATTATTTATTGTTTTCATTCTCTTAAAATGGATGAGATTGAAGGGTCATACAACTATTGATGCAATATAATTCTTGTGATGTATTATTAACTTCTATGAAAATAATCTGGAATTTGTGGGAATCGACACGAAATACACTATTAAAATCATCATAATCTTGTAATAAATATTAAATATATTTTTTACAGCTTACATTCGCATATCAATATAATAATTTGTGTTTTTATATTGCACAGAAATAAACTGAAGAAACAGTAAATAACTTAATTACCACTTTGACTCCGTCAACTAAATATTAAGTTCAACACCAAACTCAAAATTAAAGTTAATTGTAATAAACTATTTTGGAAATACCAAACATGAACTGGATCGTGTCTTCATTTAGCTTTGATTTAATATATATGATAATTGATTTTGCGACTACTGGTCGGTCAGCAGCATTATGAAAATTACCTCCGTTTACCACCGGGGGCGCACGTCACAGTCTAAGTGTATGTTCATTCATTTGCTGTATTGATATAGTTAGGTTCAAGTTTAAAAAACATATTAAATGGTTTGATCATTGAAAGTCGAATAAAGTATTGCCTATTTTTCAACCCGCTACTTATGATAGAAAATTAAAATGAATGCACATTGAGTTACCTGACTTCACAGAGTCAATCTTCTACTCGTATTTCCTGTCACTTTTGTGGCAGGTAGTAATGTTTTTCAATATTTTTTGACGGCTCTTATAGTTACATCATTTTCAGCTGAGTTCTTTAAACTTATAAACCAATGGTTTATTCTTTCAAAATTCTGACCATTTTATTCATCATAAAATACAACCTGATAAACATTCAATCATAATGGAAACGTGACAACAATTGAAAATGAAACGTATCAGAAATGTAGGGTAAATGATAATATTCCGCTTTTTCACAGAAATTGCGACAAATTATGTGCCTAAAATGACACTTAATTGCTTATAAAACAGTTAATAGCATTTTATGTTATAGGACATTTATTAACACTTTGACTGTGACATCCGCCTCCGGTGGTACACGGGGTTAATTTTCTTAATGCTGCTGACCGACCAGTAGTCGCAAACTCAATTTTCATACATATTTAATGAGCTAAATGAAGACACGATCCAGTTCATGTTTGATATTTTCAAAATAGTTTACTACAATTGACTTAAAATTTGAGTTTGGTGTTGAACTTAATATTTAGTGGCCGCAGTCAAAGTGTTAAATACTTTGACTACCTATTGAATGGCGGACCGAGTTTATGTTGGCTCAGTGGGAGGCGGTGTCCCAACCATCTTTACTCTACGACAATCAGTCGAGCACTGCCCCGTCGCTCTGAGCTGCTCGAGGTCTCTGAACAAGCGCGGAAACCTGAACTCGCCCAGCAACTGCAGTCAGTTGATCCCAGAGGCACCCGTCGTGGCTTCTAGGGGCAATTGTTGCGACGTGTAATAAGGCCTTTTTAGGCTACTCTAGAGGCAACGGGGTCTAAAAAATAAAAGCGTCTGCAACGACCTCGTCATTTTTCACGTCCCCAGAAGAATGTTTAAGGTTTGCTAGAGGACATCAAACACGGGCTTTGAAAAGTAGAAAAATTTCTGTTCTGATGAGAAACATATTACCCTAGACTGTCCTGCTGGCTAACATCGTTACTGTCATGACATAAAGTTGCCCCTGAATGGTTTCCTACTCGGCAAAGTGGCGGAGGTTCCTTGTGTGTGGTTGTGCAAATTGACTCCGTCGTGTTGAGAGCATTCATAACGACGGAGGGACTTCGTTTGTCTGGCGATGGGGTATTTTTTCAACGTGGTAACACAGCGATCAAAATTGCCCACCTAACGAAGACTTTCGAAACAATTATCTCCCTTGTGATAGTGATAGTGATTTTGAAAGAATTGACAGTTCTTTCCATGATTTTGATCTTAGAATTTTAGAATCTTTGCATATTTTTAAGGAAAAACCAATTTTAAACAACATGCTTAGCTCCTATCCCATTCAGACAGTTAATGCATAGTTGCTCTAATTTTTTTTCATGTATATTCTGGAATTTATTACCGATAGTGTTTTCATGCCTACGCTAGATTGATTATAATTTGTATTTTACAGAACTGATGGTGGAGCCGGTTTTAAAACGTTTTCTATTTTTTGTTCTTTTTTGAATAAAAAGGATTAATTATATTAGCATTTACTTCGCTTTTAAGTTTTTAGTGAATTTGTGACTTAAGGAAAGTGAACATCTGTTGAAACTAATATCACTATAGCTACATCGAAAATAGCTATGCCTAACCATTAACAAATAAAAAATAAAATTTCTCTTAAACAATCAAAGCCACTCGTACACATGCACCTATATTTTAGCAATCAAGCCAACACACAACAACATCTAAGTAACAGAACTACACACACACATAAACACACATTCGAACACACTCCTATTTACACAGTTGGGGCAATATTTAATTTCATCGTGCTTTGATCATTATTTAACTGAGGTCTATGGGTAAGAATGAACAAGGTTTTCATAATTCTAAGGTCAAATTCCTCTGCAGTTCTAAAAAGCGTAGAGAAATTGGAACTTTCAAAAGGGGGGTTTGAGCTATGGCAGTGATCTCTGATAGCTGACTGGGAGGTAGATGAGTATGGACCAAGGAGGTTTAAGAATGGAGGCGGCATCAGCGCTCTAAAGTGAAGCCAATTTTCGGTAGCTGTAGGGTATACGGGCACACACACGGAGATGGGGCTCAGTGCGTGTCAGACACTCAGCGTGACAGGGCGCCGCTATCCACGCTGCGGTCAAGGACGAGTTTCCTCAATATGAGTTTCTTTATCTTTCAGCGAGGACGCAATTGAAATATATGCCTAAGAAAAAAACGTATAGCACAGAGTAGCGCAAGTCTGCCATTTAACAGCGCGGTCTTCAGTCGCTGATGATGGAGGTGGTGCTACCCCTCCACTGCAACACCACCTCCACACAGGGACCTAATGCCGGGTGGGCGGGGCTTGG
Organism: Morinoia aosen; assembly: GCA_030386875.1. NCBI lineage: Eukaryota > Metazoa > Arthropoda > Malacostraca > Amphipoda > Talitridae > Morinoia > Morinoia aosen. The sequence continues at coordinate 40,315,984 of CM059573.1, read as the reverse complement.
GACTGCAGAAGTGGCTTCACTCGCTTGACTGGCAAAAGATAGCGATGCCGGTTCCATGTATCCAACTTCCTTGGTATGGACGGCTTGTTCTATGAGAGATTTTTAGAGTGTTGGCTGTGACTGCAGGCAGCAATCACGTTTATATCGAACAAATAAACACAATCATTGCACAGATACTCTTCTAAACGCTCTTTCTTAATAAAAAATGAAACCATTTTAAAGCCATTTCAATATAATGGAAGCACGTCAATGAAAGTAAAATAAGAGCGTATCAGGGATAAAAGCTCCTTTCTCATCTCCTTGTTAAGATAACCCAAGAAAGGGAGCTCGACGAAAACTTTCTGCTTTGGTGCGGTCTGAATAATTTGTAGGAGGGGAATGTTTTTGTCAAAAAACTTCTCAACCACGTTGTTGACAATTGATACAGGGTGTTTATTTTGTATAAGAAACTTTGTGAAATATTCCACTTTGTCATGAAATGTTCAATAAGAACTTCAGATACGAAATGCTGTATACAATAATGTAGTGACACTTGTTTTAACATAACCCTTGTAAATGCAACTGAAGAAATTCGTACATAATCCAGTAAATGTAGGTTTTCTATGAACAGAGGTAGTGAATGTTGAATCGGTTTTCTTTACGAGAAAGATAAATAATGGTGATTGATCATTCTGTTCAGTTTCCATTGTGAAATTTATGTTTGCCCGATATTCATTTGTGCAGTCAATTAATTTTAGGGCCTCTTCCTGTGGACGAAAAAAAAACGAATATGTATCGTCTGCGGTTGAACCTGCGAATGAAACCTACTATTTTCAACCTGCGGTTGAAAATGGGTTTGAAATCGACGGGGCATGTGCTTAGAAACTGCAATTCTAAATTACTTTAAAAAGAATTTGCAGCAAAGGGGAGAGGCTGGATCCCATAGCCAAACCGTCAGTTTGCTTGTAAATCCTACCATTGAAAACAAAAAAAATGTGTCTTTTAAAGCTATATCTAGTAATTTTTTTATTGAAGTTTATTGCAGTTATAGAAGCTTGCAGAGTTTTTGAATATTAAAGCTAGAAGGGTATCAATGGCTTCGTTTAATCAGACATTGCTATAAAGAGAGTCTACGTCAAAGCTACACACAATAAATTGCTCAAGTTGGTCTTCATAGTTGAACTGCTGAGCAGAAAAGATATTCCTAATATTGTTAGGCTCAACTGTTTATCTATTTAAGGCGACAATACTGAAGGGCCGTTTACACTAGGAGACATTTCGGCCGTGAGGCGCGATACGTGTATACGAGGCTCACCACTGAGGCTTAAATTTGTGTGTGTTCATATGAAGTTCCCTATTCGCTCTGATCAAATTCGTAATGCGCGATACTCAAGAGCCTCTTAACTACCGTATAGCGAATAGGGAACTTCGTATAAACACACACAAATATGAGACTCAGTGGTGAGCCTCGTATACACTTGTCGCGCCTGACGGCCGAAATGTCCCCTAGTGTAAATGGCCCTTAAGTCTTACGAGGGTTCTCGAAATAATCAGTCACTTGAAAAGTACTGTCTTTGACCTTAACTCAATAATTTCAAATGACCGTCAAATCTCAACTAATCAATCTTGAACTCTTATGTGTACTTTGATTGTCAGTAACACGGCACCTAACTTTTGAGCTTATAAATAAACATCAACTCACCGACATCAGTCAGCTAGAATAGGAACATACTTGCAACAGGCGCAGAGAAAACTGATCCACGTTTACTCTGAAAATCGCAGAGCTCGTCGCAGCGCTGACGGCGCTAACGCGGACTAAGAGAGGGAACGCTGTTTGAAACGTCAAAAAATGAAAAACCTTAGCATTTATCTTTATTGTCGAGACGAATCTATTGATATATCATTCGACAATTCTTAGGAATGAATTCTAAGTTAGAAATCTAAAATATATAAAAAAGTGGGGATATGAGGTCCCTAATTCGAATTTCTAAGGTCGGCAACAGTTTATTTATTGACATTGACGAAACCAAGCGAATGATACTACTTTCGACGATATCAACTCAAAACTGTGGCCGAAACTAGAAAATATATGGTTACTGACGGGCAGACATAAATAATTAATGTATAACACAAGATACGTCAAGAAATTTAAACCCCACTTCCCTACGACCACTTCTTATGGGTCATGTCCGATTACTACATGGTTCCCTTATGTGAGGGGAACCATAACAAGATAATCCTTTTCAACATGCACTCGGTGAAAAGCATTAGTAAAGTTCAAGGCAAAGCAAAAAACTAGACGCGCAGTCAAGTGGGACTGCAGATGGGTCCCATTTCTAGTGAAACTGGAATAGCTCGTGGCTCAAATGGTGAACATAAAAAATCGTGATTTATAATACGATATCCAAAATGCAACTACAGCCACCATTTCTACAAAACGAGTTTCACATCAATCTAACCAATAATGGAGAAACTAGCCGAAACCTAGATGGATATCCATGGGACCCATACATATGGGTCCCATGCATAATAATGAATAGCAACTCGTAGAATATATGTAACGAACACTTAAGCAACATAAACATTTTATTCCTCTTTAACAGTTGGCATAACAAGAACACTTATAATTATTAGCAGAGGGGAGATGAAGCCGAATTATCAGACGGGCAGCTTGTTGAAGGTTTCAGTTGAAGGTCCAGCAGATGTTTCTGCTGCGTTCTGCGCGCAGCTTATCATAGTGTCAGTTGAAGGTCCAGCTGATGCTTCCGCTGTGTTCTGCGCATTTCCTGCACTAAAAAAAGGTTGCAATTTAGAATCCTAAAATTCTTTGAGCTTTACCATCACTAGAAAATACATACATACGTTCCGTCTCATTTTGATAAATGGTAAAATCTAGTTTTACTTTCCTTTTGACGTTTTAAGGTCCATTAGTAGTCACGATATTTTCTATTCTATTTGAGAACATCAAAACTCACGTTATGCAAGCCAATGCAGCGGAGCGTGAGCGGCCACTATCCCAGTCGGGAACCGATTTCAGAACTGTCGCTACTGTAGCGGTGAAGTCCTTGAAAGCCAGAGGAGGGTAGCAGAATTTCCAGGCATTTGTTGAAATTAAAATTGAGATTTTGTAAGACTTCGGACAGTCTAAATGAACATAAAAATCATTGCTATATTTCATTCAGCCACGACTACTTTCTTCTTGAACTTTTTTCTTGTTTGAACTTCCTTCTAAACTTGCTGTTTCTATGCGCTTGGCATCCTGTTTGGTAACACATGCATGACATTCAAGGATGTTCTGTGCGGGGCACATCTCGTGCATAGAATCCCTTTATACTTTTCCATACTAGATGGTCTTCATTATTCCTTCTCTTGAGATCGCCTTTGATGTGGCTAGGGAGGCTTAAACTGAGAGAATAATAATAATAATAAAGTTCGGTTCTTGAAGGAGCAAGGCATAATTATCTAAACGGAACCAAGATAGAAACGTATCATAAGCCAGGGGCTTGTAAAGAAGCTACAATTAAAGGTGTAATCTACGTGACACAATGGAGAAAACCTAAAAAGCCTACCTAACTGAAAGAGAACAACCCAGCTGCAAGTTAACACCTATACAACAAGATGCAGATAGCCTCGCAGTACTGGGTCCCGTCGGAGAACCCAGGAACCTGGTAGTCCTGGAGACCTCGCAAAAAAATTGAAAGCTCGAGTCCCCTTGGGGAAGGTTTTGAAGCAATTGTGAAATTAACATAATCAGATAAAATTTCCTCTAGCTCTTTTTGAAATGAGGGGAGGTAATGAAATTTAATTTGCTTTTCATGCTCAAAAAATTGGTATCGTAAAAAGCCTTAAGGAGACCGTCCCACTTTTTCAACTTTTTTCGTCCGATTCGTTTGAATATTCGCCAGTATATGTATTTTGTGAAAGTTAACCTTTTTTAATCATGTCATTTTTTCGATTTAGGCCTCGGTTTTTTTTCAAGAAAAATTAGTTTTTTGGTATATTTTATGGATATTTCAAATTGGGACTAGTCCTCGAGTTTTGATGCTAGAACAAAACCAAAGACAGTTTTAGAATCATTGGAACATTTATAACAAACTTTCACTGGCGTTTTTTCAAATTCAAATTTTTTCTATTTTTTCAATTTTTTTTAAATTTCTATAAACAGTAATTTTTTGGGTTTAGAGCTATATATTTCTTCGAAAAATTTGAATTTGAAAAAAAGCTAGTGATAGTTTGTTAGAAATGTTCCAAGGATTCTAAAACTGTCGTTGGTTTTGTTCTAGCATCAAAACTCTAGGACTAGTCCCATTTTGAATGTTGAAAGTTAGAAGTGTTGGGTATCAGCAACAAACGAAATTTTTTGTTGAAGTGTCATATAATGAACAATTTATGTATTTGAAAGCAGTTTTATTTTTATTTCGATAATTTCCATACATAACTTCATATTCACAGTGTGAATTGTGATTTCCAAACCAAAAAAAGTATTTCTCTTTTCAAAAATATGAAATTTTTTATTTTCAGTCTGATTCTTATGAAATTTGACTATGATATGTAACCTTTGCAAAGAAACAAAATTTGTTCCATCATTTTTTATTTAGGCCTTAGTTTTTGAAAAAAAATTGACATATTGATTTTTAGGTATTGATTTTTCAATGGTATTGATATTTCAAAATGGGACTCGTCATCGAATTTTGATGCTAGAACAAAAACAAAGACAGTTTTAGAATCCTTAGAACATCTCTAACAAACTCACATGGGCTTTTTTTCCATTTCCCATTGTTCTCTTTTTATACGGGGTTGGAATGGGCTCAAAATTGAAGATTTTGGTCCCTTCACCCCCATGGGGGGGGATCTATTGTCCGTAGCGCCATAAAACTTTAGGACCGAATAGTCCACCACCTAAGGGTCCTTTTTCAACAAAAACATGAAAGATGACCACCTGAGCGGCAGGGGCCTGTAACGGTCTCCTTAAATACAATATTGAAGGAATTAAGGAACATTTAGGTCAGTTTCACTGCAAATTTCCTAAAATTAAAACATTTGGAAGATGACACAAATGAACTGTAGTCATACCATAACATAATTTCCCAGCTTAACGATCTCTGAAGCTTATTTGGTAGGCTTTCTGGAAGGTCGCAGTCCTGCCCAGCTGAAGGATAGCGCCTGTTTTTTTGACATAAGCCTTCGAATAATGAGGCGAACTGTGTCACTGGATGACCTGCCTTGAAGTTCCTTCAGAGCATCAAGCTAAAAATAAAAAACATGATTGAGTTGGTTTCTAAAATATTTACATCTTCTGAAAAGTTATCCATTAAAATATTACTGAAGGTAGCAGTAAATAGTGAAGATATGGCATAGTTCATAAGAAAATTAAAAACATTCAGAAATACAGAAAATTCAAACTAAAATTCACGGCACTAGATGCTATCATAGATCAATGTCATTACTACATTGACTGTATGTGAAAGACTAAATTTCTATTCTGAATGATACCAAGTAACAGAGAGTGATATAAAGATTAAAATAATGTAATTTATTGTGATGTGTCATATAGTTTAAACGACATGAATCAAAGTAGTACATTTTGAAGCTTTATCAAAAACAATTATATACATTGATCTATTTAATCTGTCAATCAATACACAGAAGAAATATGTTTCGAGTTCACCGTGCACAATACAGATCTGGAAGTGATTCAGAGTAATTTGTGGAATGGTCATATCTCATACTTTAGGAACTGTTTTTCAAATCAATTAATTTACGAGTGTTGGAGTCTGAAGCAGGACGTCCAGTTGATCAAGAGTCTCAGCTGGTGGAGGTAGCCCTGTGCTACGTGATATGTGCTCCTTTGCAGATGCTTGGGACAATTTTTCCTGATGAAGCATGAAGAGAATCTTGTCCAATTTCTTAGAATTTTCTTCCTGAACTTGTTTCAGTTGTGATAATTCAGCTGATAATTCCTGGCTATTAAGAGCCTTTTTACACATGCTCAAACACATCGGCATTAGAAGTCATGTATAGCATTTCCATTTTTGTTGAAACACGGGATAACTAGACCCGCAGTCAACTGAAACTGCAGATGGGTTTCATTTCACGCGGAACTGGAATAGTTCGTAGTTCATATGGTGAACAGAGAAATGGTGACTCTTCAATATAAATCCAAAATTCAAATTGCAACTACAGTTTCCATATCTGGAATAACGAGAGAAATCATTAATATCTTTATATATATTGATGAAATAGGAGCAAAATTACAAAGTAGATCAACGCAAAACTATTTTTTTAATTAGGGATGGGTAGGGAGATGAGTTACCATTCAAAATTTAAGAGCAAGGGATGGTCAAAACTAGAAATTCATAAATTGTCACCATTCATTTTTAGAAATTGACAGGACAAATTGATTTATACCACCTACGGCAAAATCAGAGCAAAACTGGGGAATTTCAAGTTTTTGGGGGTGGGAATAGGGCTAACTCAAATATGAAAATTGTTTCAGACAGCCAAGATGAGGAAAAATGAATTTATATCATTTTCGATGAAGTTAAATCAAAATTATGGACAGAAAAATCAGCTACAACCACCCTGTCGGGAATGTCGAGACACATCGATTAAACCAACTTTCGATGAGACCAGAGTAAAACTGTGGAGTGAATTAAGAAAAAAAGAGCGTTTCATTTGACAGACGGATAAACAGACACTAAAAAACAGCCAAACCCAAACAGAAGAACCTAAAAATCAGCCAAAATCTAAATGGTTCATAGCGGGGACCCCTAATAATTTCAAGCATGATTGCCAATGATTATGCAGGTAGTAATGCAACTAATGTACATTGATATAATCCATGCAAAGTATATAGGTAGCTAGCTGTTACTTCTTTTCAGGCGGCATGGCATTGCAGCGAGGAAGAAGCGGTGACTGTGTGCGTATTCTATTGCGAATCTCCTCTGTAGATGAAGCGCAGTCTGTGCTAGTGTATTCGTTAGTTTCTGAAGCTGCATACAGCTTCTTCTCACATCCAGCAAACGTTTCTGTGAAATAAAACGACAGTAATATTTTCTATGATAAACACAAATGTGTGTACTAAATACTTGAAGCGTTTAAAGAGCCTGCTCCTGATAGACCTGACGGCCTGTCCCAGTTGCCGCTCACCTTCTGACGCAACAAGATTCTGACAAGATTATGAATAATAGTTGAAATTTTGCGAGGCTTATGGGCAAGATGATTGGTAAGTTTAGAAACTTGGGGCCCCTACAGGTTTTCATGTGAGTGACTTGAGTCACCTCAAGGGCCAATTGCAAAGTTTTTGTCATAGTCCTTGCAACTGTGTCCTGTAGTTTACCTACAGGCCTATTTTTCTTTCCTTTTTTCTGCCCTTTTTTTCTTTCTTTTCTTGATAATAAATAATATCATTAAGGTATTTCAATAATAATACATTAATTATTATTAGTTTATACGTTCAGAATTATGCACAGTGATTAATTTATTTGATAAACCACAATCCTCATAAAAAATAAGTATAAACAACAAAAAACTGATGAAAAAAACAACATTTTTTAACAAAATAGAAAACAAAAACATGAAAAACATGTTTTATGAAACTTTTATCATAACCCATGGGATAGTTACATTATGCATAACGTCAGTGGAATTATTTCAAAATGGGCATTTCATAAATATAAAGATCACTCAGGCCTATGAATGTGCAAAAAAAATTTATTGAACACAACTTACTTGAACGTGTCAGTAGTTTGATTGGGATAAGTTCCCAGCTGTCATCTGCTGCAAGTCCTCCAGGTGCCCGCCGTCTTACTTTCATCTGTCCTTTCATCAAAGTCCAGTTCAGGGTAGACAACAGTGCAATCATGATACTGACCGCGTTGAGTGCAGCGCTCACAGCTTTAATAACCGCTATGACTAACAATTTATTTTACAGCTGCTCTTATTGGAGCATCACACGCAAAAGGTCCCAGCTTCACTGTAAACCCCTTTTCCCCCATTGATTGTTGCAATAAGGTAAAATCGTTCAAAAATGGTTCTAAAAACTCTCTTGTCGGTGGCATGTGATTAGAACATATCTTGTTGGTGCAATATATTGCTGCACAGAATATATGGTTAGGAATTTCCAGTACTTTTAAAAGAATTGGATATGCATTATACCTAATTGAAGCATTAGTAAGAGGCAACCCATCCACATTAACTTTGATGTGTAATATATTTTCTTGCTTCTCATCTGTACAACTTTGCAAAATATATTCTTCTAATTGAAACCGCCAGCATGCAAAATATGAATATTCACCATTACCCATGTCTTTTATATTAAATTCATCAACTTTTTGGCACAATGATTTCACTGAAGCTGACAAGCTTGGATACCTTGGAGCCAACATATTTAATAATCTATCTACAGCTGCGTGGGGAACTTTTTTTCTTGATTTATCCAATTTTCAAATTTTGATCGCCGAAAATTTCCGCAGTCGATGGTGCATGTGGTAGTTGGTACATCAGCGCTTTCACATAAAAATAGTCACATTAATCCTGTGATTCAGACGCAGCTCTCTCAAATCTACTAGTTTATATTGGTGAGTCATGTGATTCATTGTGATCCATCATTTCAAGCGGAGATACTTTTCCTACATCACTTTCTTTCTGATATGATTTAGTAGTTGACTCTATATTTTGCTCTGCACTTGCATGCAGCTTAAGCCCGCGCCACACCTTGCATTACGTCAATGCTACTTGTAACTGTATTGGTGTCGTAGAACAACCGCTGCTGACTGACGGGCTTCTGCAAGAGCGCGCGGTGTCGCGACAATCAGTTGCCCATCTGCTTTGAGAGGGAGAGGATGTCTGATAATGTGCTGTGCGAGGCAGCTGCGCTCTGGAGCGTAGTAGCTGTGTGTGCCGCAAAGAAAAAACTACAAAAAAAAACGCAGGAGTGGGTGGTGCAAAATGTTAGCACCACCTATGTTAGATGTTATTCCACCCTCCGATGATGAAGCGCAGATAGATGAAGGTGCAACGTCATCTCCCTAGATAAAAAAGGCGAAAGAATTGACAATGTTTCTGTCATATATAATTATATCAATGATAGGTCTTTTTGTTGTTGCTCCTATTAACAATCTCGCGCATTAAGACCCGATGATTTCTAAAAGCTTATTTGAATGTTTTGAAAAGTTTAATCGAACATCAATCACAATTTCGCAGCATATACGATATGATCTAATTCATGTAGTTCAGCATCACTAGTGTGAATGGACAAATTTTTAATACGAGCGTGGAATAGGTGGAGACTGATACAGAATGAGCACGATAAAGACTCCCCAAGTACTGTGTGACAGGACATACTTTGGGCTAAAATTGTTTATTCCCATAAATAAAACTCTCTCATTAATAGTTCCTTTTTCGAACAGAAGTTTTGAATTGGAATTCACGTAAAAATGCCCTCATAGCTGATTATGCCAAAATTTTAAAAATAATATAACAAACGTGTTACATACCTACGTACTAATAAAGAATTGATGAGCTTTAACGGAAATTTCAACACTCAGGTTATCAAGATACAGTCATATTTTTTACAATATCAACAAATTACAGAAATTATATCTTGAACCATATAATATCAAAAGCATCGTCAACATTGCAATTACCTCACCTTTTCTAAAATGATATTAGTGTCAATGTACAGGTAAGAAAAATATAAACTTACGGATTGGTGCTCGGTAGTTTCAGCATCTAAATTTGAAGTTGAGGCTCGAATGGTGTCTCCCTCTGCCAAAAAGTACAGCTCCTTAAAACACCAAAGTTTGGGATTGTAGACTTCTTCTGTCCCAACACCAGACTTCTTGGCCGCCTTCATCGCAGCCATTTCTCTGTGGAACTGAGTTTTTAGGGTGTGGATCTTTTTCATAATGTCTGCGTGTCGCACAATACAATTCACAGCAGCCAACTTTTCTCGCACGCTTTCGCAGCTTGCACTTTTTAAGTTCCTCATTTTCAAAGAGGCATTCCGTACGCAATGCCTCTTTGAAACACACTGACTCTGTCGAGTGCGCCGTCGTCCAGCTACATGAATCAGGCCGGCTGAACTTTCGTTCCTGATGCAGCCGAGCGGCTGAGAGAGCTCTGGGCAACTCGTCGGTGCGGCATGGAGCACTCGAAGTTGCAAGGTGTGGCGGTGCCTTTAAGGTCACTTCCCAAGTTGCCATCACTCCTACTAGCAAAAAGGTTACTGCTAGTTGTTTCGAAGATAGTAGGCACTCTACTAGTCTCTAATATAGATATTTTTATATGGCGTCGCTTTTGCCTTTGAGACAAATCCTCGAAGTTCTTTTTTCTACCCATATTCGATCAAACGATCAATTGAAACAGTCAACAGCTCAGCGCACAGATGCAACCATGGCTGCCGTTGAGTCATAACTAACCGTCAACTAGTGCCTGGGTGAGCTGCCAGAGGTAGGATCCAAGTATTGTAATGCAAATACAATGAAATGAATCACATTACAGAAAAAGTTATTTTTTCTATGCATTAAATGTTTTTTCCCTGTATTCCGAATCATTGTTTTGCTATCGACTCTTGAAATTCTCATGTAATTTTTATATACGCTGCATAGAATACAGTGAAAAAAATTAGTTTTTCGGACATATTTCGTACTTTGCGTAGTTCGTACAAACATAAGCTACGCTGCATACGAACGCAGTAAAACTGTTATATTGGTTTGATTCGCATTTTAACGTCTTGTAAGTGCTAAGGTACAAGTAAAACCTTTGCAGTACAAGAGTGTCAAATGTCGCTGCAAAAAAAGTTACTGCACAAATTTGAATCAACATCTGGAGTTAGGTACAATGATCGAACAAGTACTAAACCATGGGTGTACTTTGTTATTTCTCTGTCTGGAATACGTATGAAACGCTGCGTTCGGGTAACAAATTTTGAACGCGTCACATAACTTTTTTATTCTTATGGCACATTTCTTTAGAGTAATCATTCTTGGATGGGCTCACAGTGTTTTATCCTAAAGTATGTAGGCAAATTTCCAATGTGATTCGTAACGAAGGAATGTAAATAGACTGGGCCGTCTTAAATGTCCTTTTTTTATTAAAGTATTGCTTTCCAGGTAACTTCAACATATAAGGAGTAACTTCACAGTACGGTTTCTCTGAGTTATTTGACAATCACTCATCGAATATTTAATTGATACACGATATGAGGACACAACTTGAATCATCAATACCGTATATGCATAATTGAAGTAAATAGAAATACATTGCGTAATTCCAATAATTTTCAGCTTATGTAGGTGCTAAATGAAGAAACAAAACATTTTGAAAATATAAAGACGATAAAATTTATATTTTATTATGAAAAGCTGTTTTTATGTACCTAATTTACCGAGCAAAGTTAAAGCTACATTCATCTATGCTCTGCCATATATAGTCCTAAAACATGCATGTAATAGCAAACCTTAATCAACCATTTTTGCCTCCACCAATTTCGACCTAAATAAACTACAATCTACGTTATGTTAACAAACCATAACCAACCAATATTACCTCTACCAATATCGACCGAAATATACTAAAATCAACGTTATTTTATGGTCGATATATCTACCATATTGTTCCATCGTCCATAATCGACTTTAATCTCCTATACATCACTATATTCTACTATAATCAAAACCATTATTTCCGACTGGGTTCAACAGGTAAATCAGGCTTGCAGGACCATCTTAGGTCATTTGCGCTTATATCAGCCTTGGCACAGTCTTCCAAACAAAATAATTAGGAAATAAGCCGCTTGAGAGTTGATATACGAGCATCCTCTCTCTAAGGATTTAATATCAATTTTTTAAGTATAGCGATAATCGGGTCACTTCAACAATTTTTAAATATTGATCCGATTCGTTTGAAATTCCGTATATGTATGTTTGAAAAAAAAACGTTTTTCACTCGGGAAATTTTTCGATTTAGGCCTAAGTTTTTTGAAAAAAGTTGTTTGGTTCATTTTTATGGATATTTAAAAAAATAGAAGTCATTGAGTTTGTATGCTAGAACAAAACCAAAGACAGTTCTAGAATCCTTGAAGCATTGCAAATAAAGTTACAGTAGAAATTATTCCATTATTTTACTTTTCGTTTTTTTGTATGCGATATTTGATCACTAAGTAAAATATACCAAATTTTTGGATTTGAACTACTATAAAAATAATTATATGTACAAATCGGCAAACACTACTGTAACTTTGTTTGCAATGCTTCAATTATTTTAAAACAGTCTTTGTTTTTTTCCTGGCATAAGAATTTACTGATTTCTATCTTTTTGAATGTTGAAAATAAGGGTTGTTAGTAATAAGGCATAAATAAATATTTATCTGAACTGTGATATAATAGACAAAAATTATTAATGTGTTTGAATGCTGTTTTCATTTTTATTTCAATAATCTCCATGCTTTACTTCATATGCACACTGTAATATGTAATTTATCAAGAAAAAATTCATTTTTCATACAAATTATGAACTTTTCTTGCCTATGAATCTTATGAAATTAGACTATTATATGTAATTTTTAAAAGTAAACGCACTTTTTTCTATTCATTTTTTAGAATCAGGCCTTAGTTTTTTGAAAAATTGAACATGTTGTTTTTAAGGATATTTAAAAAGGATAAAACTTATTGAGTTTTTACGCTAGAACAAAACCAAATACAGTTTTGGAATCCTTAAAGCATTGTAAACAAAGGTACGGTAGAAAATTTTCCATTTCCATGAAATCGAAAACTCAAGATTTTTGGTCCTAATACTCAAGGTCCCCCCTCGGTCGTAGGGGGGAGTAAAGCATATCTAGTGTCCGTAGCGCCATAAAACTTTAGAACCGAATAGTCCACCGACTAAGGGTCCTTTTTCAACAAGAACAAAAAAAAGCTCATCGGACTGCCAGGGAAATATGGTGGGAAACACCCATGACCATTTGATGGATTTCAATTTTCGTATCATGATATTTTTGATATCTTTTGTTAACATCCCTGAATCGGAAAGAAAACAATCTATTCTGGCCAACATTGTCATTTTCATTATTATTAAGAAAATCACTCTTCTTTAATCGAATGTTTATTAGGAATTTAAAAACGAAGAACACTGCTCGTAGGTTAAGCATCATTTAATATTAAAAATTGTAAAATCTATTAAACGTTTCGGAGTCTTGCTTCATCCTTAGTAAGTACAGTCTGAAAAAACGTAAAAAGACAAAAGTTTGTCAGACTTGTTAAAAAAATTGATAGAAAAACTCATTTACAAACTCCAGCGGATAAGAACTATTCACACTGTTTAAAACTGTTTTTTTTGTACGATGGTTCCAAAATTCTTCTTTCCGAATCGTTAAGGGGATCTACTACCCTGGGCTTTACCTGATTCACCCAATTTTAGAAATGCCTTTTCTATTGCACATAGGGGAATGAAAATTCATATAGATATGTAAAATTGAATTCCGAACACATTTGCTCTAATTAAATTTTTTTATTTGTGCGAAAAAAAATACAATTTTTGGAAAAAACTTTCCGCCAAACATATCTCACTCCATAATTTTCAACGTAAAAGCGTGACTTTGATCTCATTCGATGCGGAAGGACTGTACAAACGTCGTCACGTAGGATCTTTCTTATTTTCAAATTAGAAAAAAGTTATGGGTACATATGTCCATCATGTAAAAAAAATTCAAAATATGAGTTATTTACCAATAAAAATTTAACTTGGAATTCAAATAGAGTTTCGCATCGTTACGTTGTTCCCACTGTCGAACCGCATCGAATAAGACCAAAATCACGCTTCTTCGTTGAAAATCTTGGAGAGAAAATTTTTGAAATTTTTATTTATATTTGTTTTTGCGCAATAACTTTTTTCTATGGCGAAAATCGTAAATGTTTATAAAATCAAATTTGTCAAGAATTCAATTTTACGTATTTGTATTCATTTTCGTTCACCTAGTTTCAATAGAATGTTGCAATCTGGGATTAGAAAAAATAGTCTAGGAATTTTCTTGGGAAGAATTTTTTTGGACATATGTAACCATAATTTTTTTTCTTATTCGAAATTCATAACGATCCTAAGTGACGACGTTCGTATAGTCTTTCCGCTTCGAATGAGATCAAAATCACGCTTTTACGTTTCAAATTGTAGAGTGAGATAAGTTTGGCGAAATGTTTTCTTTTTTCTATTTTCAAAAATCAATTATTTTGCGAAAATAGAAAAATTTTATAGACACAAATGTGGTCGGAATTCAATTTAATATATCTGTATGGATTTTCGTTCCCATATGTGCAATAGGAATGTGTACAGTGACTATTGAACCATTAGGTCAATTCCAGGGTAGTAGGTTCCCCTATAAGCATTGCACAATATTTCAAATTGGTCTTCAGCGACTCCAGCACCACACTGTTCTGCATGGAGTCGCACAAAAGAACGAGGCGGTTGCGCAAGAGGCCTCCCAGTACGATGACTAACTCCTCTATGCTGGGCAATCCTTATATAAAACGGCAAGGTCGTCTTACCGACATAAACTGATGTACGCTGTACACAACTAAATTTTTGAACTAAGAACACCCTCATTCCCTTCGGAAGTACATCTTTATCCCGAAAAAAATGATCATATTTTGAATGAATTGACAGAAATTAGGCATAATTTAAGGGGAGGGTCCCCCACACGAAATTTTTTTGTTATTGAGCCTAGAGCAATGAAATTCGGCATACAGATAGGAAATGCAATTTGGAATCGTTTGTCTTCCATGAAAATATGCGATTTTCTTCAGAGGAATTTTTATATTCGTAGAAAACGGAGTTTGAGGAGGGGGTTTCAAAATGCATCTCCTCCTACAGTTTTCAAGCTACAGTGATGATTTCTATGTCATTAGATTCGGAATATCGGGGACATTACAGGATACTATAAGGGAAATCTCTGAAGTCACAATGAAAAAAAATTTTATTTATTACTTTTTTACTTTCATTTGTGACATCACAACTTTTGTTTGCAACAAATCTCGAAATTCCCTTATAGTAGCCTTTATTTTCCACGCTTTTCCGCATCCAATGATACCAAAATCATTGCTGTAGCTTGAAAACTTTAGGAAGAGATGCATTTTGAAACCCCGCATTCCGAGCCTACAAAATAAGGCAAATTAGGTAAACATAAACAATCTAAATCATTCTTCGTTATTATTTATGGGGCCAGCTAGGACCATTGAAATCATTCTATAGTAATGAATAGACATAAAAGATGACATAGCAACGTTTCGCCGTGAAGAAAGAGCCAAGGGGGAGGTGTAACATGGTAAAATGCCAATTCCCCCTCCCCTCCCCCCGATTCTTCAAGCCCCCGTAGCGGGCGAACGAGCAAACTTACGATATTTATTTTTTCACAGGATGTACCTGACTTTTTTCCTCTCCTATAGCAGCTAAAACCTATTTTTCACATATTTCCCCATTTCAATAAGGGACGCTCCCCTTAACGTAGGAAAATAGCGATTGAAAATCAATTGCAAATCTCCAGACATCTTCTCAGACAACTGGCCAAAGAAAAGAAAACTGCAATACAAACATTGTGCAGGGTCGATATTGTCACTAACTTTTGAATACTTTTTTACCAAAAACCTCTTTACATTAGTGTAAATTACGGAAGAAGGAAACCTGTTGTTGCGGAAAAAAGAGTGTAGGAAATTGTATTCATTTTGAAGGTAGTTAAACCTGGAGTAAATATTGTAAGCTCTCTTCACAAGCGTCCTAATCGCATTCACTTTGAACTTGAAGCTACAAAAGCTAAAAAAACTCAAGCCCAAGCGTGTGAACGAAAATTTTCGATATATGTACAGAGGTGGTGAAAGTCTTGCAGGTTCTTGCAACATTTCCATCTAAAGAGGGAATACAATCATGATTTTTGGTTTCGACAGTAAGTTTTATGGAATGATGTTTAGAATTCAAGTAGTCGAGGAATAATGGAACATGGCCAGGATCTATAAACAGTGCAAAAGTATCGTCAATGTATCTACGATAGAACGTGGGCTTGAAATCCAGGGGACAATCATTAAGCCACTTTGTCTCCCAGTGGCACATAAATATATTTAAAAAAGTTGGCCCCAATAGGAGACCCATACCAAGACCCTCTACTTGCCTATACAGTTTATTAGCAAATTTGAAAACTGAATTCGTTACAGATAATTCAAACAAGGTTTTGAAATGATTTTGGGAGAAACCAGAAATTGCATCAGCTGGAGTAATGGAAAGAGTTTTAATAATTATAGCTATGGTTTCTACTAACGATACATTTGTAAATAAATTTTCTACATCAAACGAAGCCATAAATAATATTATTGATCTGTATTTTGAAAAGAAGCAATGTCTCGAGTAAACTGTGAGGAATTTTCCAAAGTATAGTTAACTGTTAAGGAGATCGTCCCAGGCCCCTGTCAGGCCCCTGTCGGTCAGGTGAGCTTTTTTTGTTTTGTTGTTCGAAAAGGACCCTTAGGTGGTGGACTATTCGATCCAGAAATTTTATGGCGCTACGGACAATAGATCCCCTCCCCCCAGGGGAGGGCGGGAAAGGGGACAACAATTTTGAATTTTCGACCCCATTTCAACCCCCCCAGGGGAGGGCGGGAAAGGGGACAACAATTTTACATTTTCGACTCCATTTCAACCCCATATAAAAAGAAAACAACACGGGAAATGGATAATTTTAAAATTTTCTTTTCTTAGAAATGTTTCAAGAATTTTAAAACCGTTTTTATTTTTATTCTAGCATAAAAACTCAATGAGGAGATACGGTATGAAATATCCATTAAAATAAATTAAAAAACCAATATGTCCGATTTTTATCGAAAACTAAGGCCTGAGTCAAAAAAAATGAATGGAAGAAATTGTGTTTCGTTTCAAAAGTTACATATCATAGTCAAATTTCATAAAAATCAGACTGAAAATAAAAAATTTCATATATGAAAAAAAAATTTATTCATTTTTTTTAGTTGGAAATCACAATTCACAGTGTGAATATGAAGTTATGTATGGAAATTATCGAAATATAAATTAAAACTGCATTCAATTACATAAATTGTTCATTATATTACACCTCAACAAAAAATTTTGTTATGGCTTGTACCCATAACAAATAACTTTCAACATTCAAACCGTATCGACTCATTTGGTTTAGATACAAGAACAAAACCATAGACAGTTTAACAATCCTTGGAACATTTCTAACAAAATCAAACGGCTTTTTTTCAAATTTGAGAAGAATAAAAGTTATACAACTCTAAACCCAAAAAATAATTTTTTGTGATGTAATCATAAAATATCACCTAGCACAAATTTTTTTAAAAATGTTAACATTTTACTATTTCATTTTATTAGAAATGCTCCAAGTATTCAAAATCTGTCTTTGGTTTTGTTCTAGCATCAAAACTCAATGAAGGGATACGTCTTGAAACCTACATAAAAATGTACCAAAAAACTAATTTTTCGCAAAAATAAGGTCTAAATCGGAAAAGTGACATGAGTAAAAAAGGTTTACCTTCAAAAAATACATATACTGGCCAATTTTCAAACGGATCGGACGAAAAAAGTTGAAAAATTGGTACGTTCTCTTTATAAGGATTCAAACGAAGCACCAAAAATTTTGAGAGGTTGAAACTTGGAGTATTTAATAATATCTGTCAATACTATTAAATGCCTTCTGTAGATCAAATGAAAGTAGCAACGAATCAAACTTCCTATGAATCGGAGGAAACGTAATTTTTTAATAAAAGAAAAAGCACCAGCATTTAATTTATTGTGACTCACCTCGCTCAACGAATTCTCTTAAAGGTTTGATAAAAATACTATTCACCAGGAGTTTATATATATAATTCAGAGCAGGCATATCAGCCCGAAACGAAAATCAAAGGAGTTCGAATAAGAATTGCTCAAGATTTTTCATTCTTTGATTGATACCAAAATTGATTTTCTCACGAAATGTTTGGTAAAGAATAAAAAAATTCTTCTACTTGACGTAATTTTTTCCGAAATTTTATTCAATATTTTTTCTGTTTGATTTTTCTACAATGATTCCATTAGACACTCGAGCATTTGAGAGCAAAGGTAAAATTGCTTCATTTCGCCCAGATTTCGAGTGCAAATTTTGGAAGTTTATCGTTTAATTCGTTAAATTTCTTATAGGACATTTGTTTATCAAAATAAATGATGTTAGAACAATTCAACTTTAAATATATACGGTAACCACGCTCAGTTCAGACTCAACACAAATCCTCATCTTCAATGAGAACCCACAAAAACCTGAGACGTACTTGGTGCGGAAGCGCCGCTCAGTTCAACTGACAAACTTCTCAGTTAAATGCAAGGAAAGCACGAGAACTTACGGCAGATTCGTCAACCTGATTCAAGCTTGGAAACGCGAGTTCTCCCGAATGCATCGCGCGTCATCCTTCTGTAGTATGAATAGTACGAAAATAGATAGGATAGTTCGTCGGATCAGTATAAATTACTTTATCGTCTAACAAGCATGAGTACAATCAGTATATTAGGAGGCAGTACAGAAAGAGAAAGAAGATTAACTTCGAAGGAAATTTGAGACAGCACATGAATTATGAATAATGTGTCGTATCGCAAAAGTAGCAACTGAATATCGCATCACAAAAGTAGCACATGATTAACATATCGCAGGAGTAGCTCATGAATAACATATCGCATCAGTAGCACATGAATTACGTATCGCTGGAGTAGTACAGAAATAACGTAACGCGCAGGCAACACAGTAATGACGTATTGCTCCGCAAGAGTAGCACAAGAATAACTTTTCTCAAGAATATCACAGGAATAACGTATTGCATCGCAAGAGTATCATAGGAATAACGTATTGCATCGCAAGAGTCTCCCAGGAATAACGCATGCAGGAGTTGCACAGGAATAATTCACGCCGGAGTATCACGGAAATAACGCATCGTCGGAGTAATGAGATCCAAAAAGACTTCCTGCTGAGTGTCTCATAAACTCAATGATGAAACCTTAGTGCTTTCTAGCTCTTGTTTGAGTTCAGATGCGAGTCATGAGTACTGGTCCAACTGCAATGTTACCCACACTGAGAGAAATTTTGGCCCCTCTGAGTGTCTCATGGCTGTTCAGGTGTCTCAAAAGTAGCCAGAACATCGCAAAAAGAGAGCCGATGTCTCATCGGAAGTGCGACTTTTCGATGAGCGCTATGTGTCTCAAAGCAAGGTGTTGTTCGTTCGTTCGTGCGCAAATACAATGTGATAAGTACGATAACAAAACATTTGCTAAATAGTGTAGAAGTATACTGTTGGTACTTGAGCACAACAATTAATGGCAACGCCTTTGCTAATTATGCAAAAATGTAATCGAAGCTGAGAATTAGATTGCTTTGCGGAAAGCTAGGAGCTTTGTTCCTGTGTTGTGCTGTGTTGTATTACTACGCATCAGTCCCGCGGGAAGGATGGTGCAATGATGCGCGCAGCGCTGGAGTTGTATTTGTCAGATGTGTTGTTTAATAACTGGTTGATTCTTTTGCATGTAGTCCATTTTTATGTAGGCGAAATATAAATTTCTGTGCAATACTGGTGTTCGTTTATGTATACATGCAAGACTGTTGAAGATATATTCATTTTCGTAAAGTGAGCTTGTAATCTGCGATGCTCGTTTGCTACTGAAACAAGTTGTAATCGTCAAAATCGTGATGAAGCATTTTAATGAATCGCTCAATGAATATTGTTGATTTGTTGCTTTAAAATATTTTATTATAAACGTGCTAATTTCAGCACAGATCGTTAATTACTCTGAAAATTTTAGAAGCAGAAGTGCATATATCTGATACTATAATGCCATACCATAAAGTGTTCAGCAAACGCAATACATTAGTAAGCTAATGCATTTAAGATCATGTATCGAATTAGATTACAACAAAAAGAAGCATGCAGTTATTTTATTTCAGAGACTTGAGATAATATGCAATACTAAAAATGCAGGCAATAGCAGTATGCCACTGGGAGCAAACTTGTGCCTTGAGAAGAGGTTAAGTAGATTAATATGCCAAGTTTCATTATCAATAAATTTTTTTAAATATTTTTGCATTTATAACAATTAAGTAGTTGCACCCTATCTTAAAAGAATGAGTCATATTCATTAAACTAGGTCATGTTCAAAATAATGAAATTGTAGATTTCTTAGCATATTTTGAATTATCTAACAACTCTCATTAATGTTTGCAGAATAAATTAATTAACATGTAAATGTTTGATCAGAATGCTTCTCAACCATAAATCAATTTCAACCAGCTCTGTTGATTGTGCCTCATGTTGCCCAAGTCATACGGCCATGAGACAGCAGTATATTTGCAGGTACCTGTGGGTTATATGTCACCACTTTTTTAGGGAAAAAAGATTTGTTTGGGGAAAAAGTGGAAAATGTTAATGTTTTATGAATATTGAACTGATGATCTGGACAGTATGATTGGATTATTAAGGCATCCTTGTTTATTTATATTCCTTTCTGATAAATTTACTTACTTAATATAATATCTGGGACCTTATTTTTCAGTTCTTGGAAGGTCCCAAAGATTCATTTTGGCCTGAAACAATATAAAAATTTAAGACATTAAAAATATAAACAATTTAATTGTGCTAACCTAATGTAATCTATTCTCAACATCAAAAGGAAACCATAAATTAAAAGTGGTGACAGATAATCCACAAGTCCCTATGTGCATTTTTGTGTATGCTTCAGGTGGGTAAACTGCATCGGAAGTAAACCTAAAAATGTTGAAAAAACAGCTCATCATTAAAATTGTTGTATAAGCTAAAAATACCATTTAAGCTATGCTCTACTAAACTTAATACTATTACTCATCATGGTTTGAGTTGTGCTATTAGTCATGTGCATGTTCAATTAAGAGATTTAATAATTTCCTGCTAATATTTTCATTTCTGGTGTGTCAAGCTCTTACACCATTTATCGTACGGTGTGTATGGATTGCTATTTTGAATAAAATTTCTGAATATTATGTATATGTGAGATAATTTAATTGCTGTGATTGAGAATGCAGTTTGTGATTATCGTGATCAATGTTTCATGCTGCCTATGTTTTATTGGCAATGATAATAATAATAATAATAATACTAAAAACAATAACAATGTTTTCAAAAATTGTGTTCCAATCAGAATTTTTGAATTTCTAAGCTTCCAAAAAATGTTCCTGCTTTTGGAATGGTGAACTATTTGCCTGAGCAATTATCAACCGAAGATGATGTATCCATTGCGCGGCACCAGAGTGAAATGATTAAGGAAGTACAGAAAGCTATCCCAAATCATAGAAAAATTGATGAAGCCATGCGCTTGACTTTCCCTCATCGAAGAAACCTCATCGTTAATGAGACTGTCACTGTTGCATTCATTAAAGAATTGTATCCTGCTCTCTTCGATCCCAATCAGGTAGAAACTTGAAGTTAAATGGTGATAATAAATTACGTTACAATATATGTGCTCAAAACAATTTAATTTACTCAAGCTCTCATTGCAAT
Organism: Morinoia aosen; assembly: GCA_030386875.1. Taxonomy (NCBI): domain Eukaryota; kingdom Metazoa; phylum Arthropoda; class Malacostraca; order Amphipoda; family Talitridae; genus Morinoia; species Morinoia aosen. Next base: position 40,294,442 of record CM059573.1, on the reverse strand, counting down.
AACTTAACCATGAATTTCAGATCTGTTTTGAGTTCAACCGTTTGACGGAACAAGACATTGCCACACTTCTCCAGAACAGTATGCTCGAGTACTGGCAAGTCATTCTCCAGATGCGTAAAATGCATGTGCCACACTGCCCTCCTGAGCTATCACCTGCAGTATTTGAAGGTATTTCGAGTAGTTTGTGTTTTATGGTAAGACGTGGAACGTTTGTCAGCAATTGAAAAAGTGTGAGTGATTGTTTTACAGATGAAGTGGGTTAACCTCAGTGTTGCTTGATGACTTTGTGATTGATTGTACTTACATGGTATAGTGAGAGAAATCGATGTGAGTTTCAGGTATAGGTATACGCTTGAGCGATATACGGGGCAGTGCCATTGGTGTAGAGCAGTTATCGTTTTCACATGACGCTGCATTGGTTGCTAAGTCGGGTGTTAGGTTGTGCAGATTGGTATAAAAGTTGAGACTTGTTTGACCAAAGGAGGTTGAGACCGCATGGGGGAAGAATAATGTTATGAGATGTTCAAGAGGTAGAGATTTTTATACTTTACGCGTATGATATTGACTTACGGATAATTAACTCATATTAATTTTGTCGGCAGAACGTATGGTATGCAGTGCCCTTCTTCAAGTGCCCAGTCTAATGAAGGAATCTGTAAGCTTTACCTCTACCCCAGAAGTAAGTTACAATGAATTTTTAATGTGATGTCTCTGTGCTTGATGTTTTGATGTAAGTGAAACTGTGGTATAAATTACGAAATTATCTATTGCTTTCATTATTTTGGGTTTGTTGGGAATTACATCACGAATTCTTTTGGTTTGTTTTCTTTGATAAATTTTGCTTCATTATGGAATTGGATTTATTTATTTTAATGCAAGCGATATTTTTCCCAATATTCTACTGGTAAATGTATTCATTCAAATGATTTTTAATTTTCATTGCATTTTGGTCAGTTGTCACGAGAAGCTTATATTTCTAAATTACGAGTGTAAGAAATGAAGACAATTAGATCATTACCATTGGTTTACTCATGAGTGTCTTCTGAACACTAATGTTATTACATGTTTTCTGCTTGTCAGGAGAATACGATTTTCCATGCGTCCAGGCCCCATACAATTTAATGTACGCAAACCTCCATGAAGAACGTTTTTTCATAATGAGATGTACTTCTTGCTTACAATAAATGTTACCACAAGTTATTAATACATGCACAAAATGCTTCGACTGGATCTGTTTATAATTGTGAAGCATATATAATTTATTTGGATTTTATGAATCGAACTATCGTTCTAACCCTCAACCAAATGCGTTCCACTAACCCAGTGGTCATCTTTGCTCGGCTTGCTATGACTCAATTCTTGGCTCTTGAAAAATATGTAAATTAACTAGTGTGCATGGCCAGTCAAAAATAACGGGATTCAATACCTTTCTTGAATTTTTTTCCAGAAATGGATGACAAACAACTATATCCATCCTAACAGTACCCGTGATAAAAATATTGTTGTCCTTGTGCACTGGTGAAACTCGTGTCACAGATACGGTCATTATAACTATCCTTATGAGCGTGACAGAGAAAGGGAAGAAGCGGGCTCCAAACAAATAAACCAAGGGTATTGTTAGGTAGTAGCAGAACCCGTGGAAATTCCTCCGACTATGTCATCGGTGGACCCGTGAAAAAATTCCGTCAATATTACCTAACCTATGCAAACCTAACCAATCCTATCCTTACCGAAACTATCCTGAGAAAATGTCAAACATATCAATGCATGTAAAGGCCATCTTTCAATGTTACACTGAGGAATTTGGTACCCATGATACCGCAAACTCAGACATCCTATGACTTCTATTTGTTATGTACATTCTAATTCAAGTTGTTGGGCAAGACATGTGCTTGTTAGAAGGCTAAAATTTTGTACTCGTTTGTACGTTTTCCTCAAACGCATGTTGATACATTTTCGGCATTTTTTGATGATTAATTCAGGAACCTAGTCCCAGATTACACGAAGCACCGAACACTAAGGAATAAGTGGAGTAAATTGCACAATATATTTAACACGTTACATAGATTTCTTTGGCCTTAAGGTATTCATTTTGTTAGCTTGGTTTGGCTCTTGACCGTTTTTATGAACGTGTTCTTACGATATTCGTTATTTCCAGGAAAAGACTGGACCTGCTCCTATGCTTCACTTCAGCGACCCTGCCGACCCTGATGCAGAGGGTATACTTCTTTCTGAAGGTGTTGAGGTATGCCGCGTGAAGGGTTTATTGCAAGGTGTTACTGTGTGGCTAGCGTGTTACTATATATTGAGCTACCCCAAATCATGTAAAAAAACGTTGCTTTTCATACAAAGAGGACTTATTGGGTTTGAGGACAAGTGCAAGGCTCCTCTAATCGTCCTCGACACTGTCCAGAACTTAAAAATGCTGAAAAATGCAAACTAAATTCAGGTATTCAGTTTGGACCCTATTTTGACGTAAATCAAGTTATGGTTGGGTCAGCCTTCGTTTCAATGGAAGAAGTATATTTTTAGGCGAGGGAAAATTTTCTTTTCGATTCATTGCTACTCTTTTTTTCAGTTCCTCCCGCTGTCTTGAACTTTTTTATTCTATCCTTTCCTCTTTCCCCTCAGGGGGGTAAAAATATTGTATCCATTAGAATTTGCACTCACAGGGGAAAATGTGTGAGGCCCGAGCTGAGAATTGAATAGGTAGGCCTTCTTTTTGTTGAAATACATTTTTTTTTTGTCAAGGAACACTTTTTTTCCGCTTCACTGCTGTGCTGTTTTTCATCACCTACTACTTTCTTCTTTAACTTTTATCACACTTCATGGACTTCTTTCTCAACTTATTGCTTGTATGCCCCTTCTGCATACATTCCGTTCCATTATCTCCGTATTGAAGGGGACCTTCCTCTCTTCGAAACGTTTCTTTTAGCGGTTAGAAATTGTTAAAGTAACAGAATCTAATCTAATCCTTTCTTTATTCTACCTTTTTGGTATCCCTGCAGAGTGTGGGTTCCCGTGTAGGCTATACAGCAAAAGAACGAAAAGGTAGAATGAAGAAAGGAATATACAGGGAATCTATTATGGATGTAAATTTTTATTATATTTTCAATAGTTAACTTGTTTTTCGCACTGTTTCATTTGATTTTTGATGGAGGTTTTTATTATATTTTGTGCTTGGATTTATTTTTCTCATTCACCCTTCTCAACTCAGCAACAATGATTTATTATTTTTTCAATAGTTAACTCGTTTTTTTGCAGTTTCATTTGATTTTTAATGGAGGTTTGTATTATATTTTGTGCTTGGATTTATTTTTCTCATTCACCCTTCTCAACTCAGCAACAATGATTTATTATATTTTCGAAAGTTAACTTGTTTTTTGCACTGGTTCATTTGATTTTTAATGGAGGTTTTTATTATATTTTGTGCTTGGATTTATTTTTCTCATTCACCCTTCTCAACTCAGCAACAATGAGTCCCTTGGTCGGGATGATACCCTCTGCTTAACTCATTTTTATAACATGAGTTAAGTTAATAATACCATTGCTTATTTGTGATTTAATTAATTCTTGCCTATTTTATAAGGCATTACGTTTCCTATCCTCATTTAAAACTTACTTTAAATTTATTAGAATAAAACAAATAAGCTATGGGGGGACTGAGAGCCATTCTCAGTTTATTATTTTTAAAAAATGTATTCATAGATGTTCTTGTGTAACAGCTTTTCATTCCTCCCTAACTTCGAGAGCGTTTCTAATTGACGGTGAAACTGCAGGCTATACGAGCGTCAGCCATGCAAGGTAATGTAATGCATTGCATTAGTAGTAGTAGAGTAGTAGTAGTAGAGTAGAAGTAGTAGTAGTAGTAGTAGTAGTAGTAGTATAGTAATAGTAGTAGCGTCAGCAGCAAGCCCTCTACTACTACTACTACTACTACTTCTACTACTACTACTAGTATGACTACTACTACTAGTAGTGAAATGCTACGGTCAATAACCGTAGAGTTCTAAATGAGACACCAGTTAAAAGTGCCTCAAACTGATGCCTTAGCGTCTCATCGATGAGACACTGGAGCGTCTTTAATGAGACACTGGAACGTCTCTGAATCGGGTCTGGAGACACTGGCATGCCTCCAAATCTCAAGTGTCTCATTAATGAAGCACCTTCGTGACTCGGTTTTGGGACAAGACGTCAGAGGCACCTGGGTGCTTCAAAATAGGGCCATTATTTCTTTCAGTGCATGATGACCCACTGTAATCTGACCTGCACCATATTCTCTACAAATATCGCCCGACGGAAACTGGAGAAAAACGAAATTTTATTCAAACATATGCCACATTGGTTTCAAGATTGCAATATCTTCATTTCAAATTAAGAATAAACTGCCTTCGTGCGAACACGATTGCGGCCCTCGACAGTGCTGTCCATCCTTGTGACGACTGTCCGGGAATCACTGGCGACCGTGAAGGTTTTAAAACCCCACACAATCGCCAAGTTGGTCCCCCGCGCAACCGCCTCCAACTCAGTCACATTGATATGAAGGTGATCTGACTCTTTTCGGAGCCAAGACGCATCCTCAACAATGCGGCCATCGACCTCAAAGGCCACACTGACTTCAAGGGAGCTGTTATCAGCCCACACGGTAACCGTACCATGCTGATCGCCACCCCAAACGCCCCCAACAGGGTCCTCCCGACGAGCTCGCGCCGACAGCTCCCAAGTCAACAAGCTGACAGAACTGTCAACCTAGTCGTCCCCAGGGCCGATGCATTCCAGCCGTTTCAAGAAACTGCAACATGGACGCAGCCATCCCGCCACGGGGTAATGGCCGACCAGTCGACCACACATGGAAAACAGCCCTCTCTTCGTTTAAGCCGGCATTTACCGAAACGAACTCGGAGAGAGCAGTCCCCCTCAATATCCGAAGATGTCCAATAGAATCTTTCCGTAAAGAAATTCCCAACAACCGGCCTCCATCCAGGCTCTCAGGTTCCTTCGTCACAAGTCCGTACCTCGCCATATGCTCCCGGAGCTCCTGCGCAATGACAACGGACTCACAAACCACTAAATCATCGAAATAGTGGTCCGCCCCTTGACGAACTCGGTCGTTCAACGACAGAACCTTGCCGAGATTCACGGTCATGATTCGAGGCGCTCACGAGAGGCCGAAGCCTAATCGCGTCACAGCGTAAGGCACACCCTTAAACTTCACGATCTGGTATCGCCACAGATCCTCGGAAACGTGGTTCTGCAGGTATGCAAACTTAAGGTAGACAACCTTTAGCTCACCCAGCAGCTGCTGCCATTTCCGAATCTTGTCGCCATCCACAGCGACCATGTCATCACCAGTATGACGCTCGACAAAGCTGTTCAACTCACGATAATCCATGACCGGATGGACTTTGTCCTTCGTTGGTTGCACAACGGACAGCAACGGGATGACGCCCTGAATGGGGCCATGCCACCGCCTCAACCAACCCTTCGAAATCCAACTCTGAACCTCCGCGTTATAACGCTCACGCACATGAGGCGCCCGAGTACATCTGTACTCCGCGATCCGAGTCTGAAACCCCTCGGGCGGCTTCTCGGACCACCGCCAACTGACGGTCCACCGACCGTCAGCGAACCTAGCAACAAAGTCAGGGTCGACAATCTCGATCGGCGCTGGCACACCTCTCGGATCCACCGACCCCGCCCCTGCTACCAGGCAGGCTCCCATCTTGGCACAGGCGAATCCATTGCTGGACCCCCTACAGCATCCAGCTGAACAGGATCTCCCCCAGTTAACTGCATACTTCGAGTCAGGGCCTCTCCTGACGGTGACGCCCCCATGTGATCAATAACATCACTCCGTAGGAGACAGTCAACGCCAAGATTCCCGAACTCCGGCATGACGAGCGCAGTGACACCAAAACAATGCCCTGCAACCCGACTACCACACGGCAGTGCTTCCCTTCACAGGAAGTTCTGCCGTCCGCCGTTAGCAACGGCTGCCCCGGTCGGTGGCGTTGGCCCACTACCACCCGCTGACAAACCACCGTCCGCTCGCTCTCGGAGTCTACCAGCCACCAAGAACAATGCCCATTCAAAATAGCACGAACGACTGGCAAACGACTCCTAGTCGTAACACCAGTCGCTCCCAGCGATCCTAGATCGCCCGCCTCAGCGACACATTTGTGCCGCTCTAGTTCCCTCTCTCCGAAGGGGCGCCGTCACCTCCCTCGGAGAGAGGAGACCTCCGGTAAGCTCAGCTTACGCGGTTTCCATTGAAGAGGACGTGTAGCCCCAACTGGCGTCCTCCACAGAGAAACCCGACCCACCAACCGTGGGCCCAGCTACCATCTTAGACGGAGCTACCGTGGGACAGTCACAGGCAAAATGCCCAATCACTCAGCACACAAAGCATGCAGACTTCCTTTTGGCTTGAGCCTTCGTAGCCCCCCTGCCAGCAGGCGCCGCACTGCATTGCTTCTGCGGGCATACCCTAATGCGGTGCGCACCGCCACAGCGGTAGCAAGCACCCTTGTCACCACTGCCCTGCTTCCCAGAAGCAGCAAGGTCTGCCCGAAGCTTGGCCCCCTGGCCTCGCCCGGCCACAACCCTCTGTGCGGTCATTCTATCCCGCACTTTCGACACCACAGCGTCGAACGGCGCAGTATACGCGTCCTCACGCGCAGCTGCCTAAGTGTACAGAGCAGTGGTGAGACCTTCGTAAAATTTGAGCCTAAAGATCAAATCTCCCTTGGTCAACCCCACTCTCCCACCCAGACGCACCAAGCCATCCAGGTATACGTTCACCGACTCACTAACTCCAAGCCGACGTTTGGTGTGCCGCCTATAAGCCTCCTGCAAAGGCAACTCGAATTGCGCGGCCAGCGTAGACCTCACTACCAGCCACTGGGCAGCATCACCGACAGTCATGCAGCGAAACACCCGCGCGGCATTGCCGTCAAGCTCAAACCTAATGACGTCGGTCGGCGCCACGGCCACGCGCTCCAACTGGCAGAGCCTCTCCAGATTCTCCAGCGCATTGATCGAATTATCGCCGGTCAACTTAGGCAGCTGCCTAGCTAACCGATCCAGGATCGGACCTCGCGCCTGAGTCAGGATGTTGGCCAACATGCTAACATCCACGAGCAATCCCGTCGTGCTCCCCGCCGGCGGCACTGACGATCCAGGATCGCCAGCCCCGGCCGCCGCAGCATTCTCAGCCGCCTCAGCCTTTCCAGCCGTCGCCATCTTGCTAGCAACAAAGATCGCTACCACCGCTAAAGGCTTAGATAGCTTGTGATCTTTAGCCGGAAAATAAATTCGCGAGGACGACGATAACACGCCTACCATCACTAGGACTCACCTTCCATACAGTCGTTCTCCGCAGGAGCCGGCCTCCCAGCCGGTGCGACTGTTCAGAGGTGTAGCCGACACTTCTCCCGGAGCAAGCCGATCAATCCTTCCCAGTTGCCGGGCACTCGCACCTCGGACAACTGCGCAGCTTCCCTACTGCAATAACTCTAGTTTCTCCGCAGAAACTAAACAGCTCAGTCACAGACTCACGATGCTGGGCAGAGGCGCAACTCGAAATCAGGTACGTAGTCTACGCCTTCACTCCACGACTGTCGACAACACACTGAAGCCGGCCGCTCGGAGCCGTCCGGCAGCGGCGGCAAGATCTCCATCTCGCGGTGGCGGAGCGCACACCGTTACAGCGCCCTCTTGCGGCGGCAAACACCACAATGTGATTACTTGTTCTGGACAAGTGAGGTCCCAAGTTAAGGACACCGTCTGAGTAGTAAAAAAGTCTGTTATTTACGGATGGATTTGTCTGAAATTGTCCCAGTAGGTGTGAAATGATGCAAAGATCGTTTGTTACCTGGACAAAATTTTTGTATCTGCAATGGATTTTTTTATTTTCGAAAAATACGATAAAAAAGTTTTTTTTTAAAATATCTTCTACAATTTTGAAGTTACAGAACCATTACTTCGTTTTTAGATTGCTTAAGGGCTAGGGAATTTTGATAACTTTTTTTGTAGATTTTGGGAATTCAAAAAAAAATTTGATTTTTTTCATTTTATTTTTTTCATGTCGTGTAATTTTCAAAGTAATGGATGCATCGAACATTTGTAGCCCTTATGGATACACCTTGCTTAGCCTCATCGAATGGTATATAAACCATTCTTGTAGCTCTAAAACTGAGGAAGAAGATACATTTGAGAAACCAATTATCATGTTTCCATAAAAACGTGTTTTCACCACAAATAATTGTTTTTCTTCTTATTTATTTAACTACATGGTATTTTGCAGTCAACTCCTGAGATTTTGTATCTCTTTTTAGGCCCTTTCGATTGATATAATTTACATTGCTGTAGCTTTGGAACTCTGGGAAAAAATATACACCAAAAGACAAAACGTGTTATTCTTCAAAACAACCACTTTATGTATTTTTTCATTTTTTTTCGACCAAAAAACGTTTTTTTTTTCATGTCAACTCCTCTATTTTATAGCTCTTTTCAAGCCCTTTGGATTGGTGTGCTCGCCATAGCCGTAGCAATGATACTGCAACTGTCATCGAGCTATGAATGAAAGCTGCAGTATCATAGCTCCGGCAGAACAGCTAAATTCTGAAATTGTCAAAAATTATATAAAAATATTTACTCAGCATTAGAATGTTTCGTTTGAATAATGAAAGCCCTATGAGTAGCCCATGAACGAACTACATTGCCATTTCCGCAGAGAATCACGTTCAATTGACCCCCAATAATGAGGGGGGGAGGGTTCAAGGTCACGCCACCCCCATCGCTTTTCCCCCTCTGGTAGGCGTATCATTCGGAGTAGACGTAAGCCGGAAGTACCTATGGAAGCGCAAGAAAATCTTCTATAAGATGCATATAAAACAGAAAATCAACACTTATCCCGATTTCTACCCAGACGGTGTCCTTCAATTTGTTGAAATAGAGTAGGTTATTTGTTTTGTAACAGACCATCTTTTTTAGGTCTAGTATCGTCCTGTTTTTCAGCACGTACTATTTTTTTCTTCAACTTTTTTCTTGTTTCATGAATTTCTTTCTTAGCTTACTGTTTCTATGCACTTAGTGCCTAGATTCCTAATTCCCTTAACTTCATACTAAATGTTACTCTTATCCTTCCTCTCTTTGAACATCTTTGTTGTGGTAAAGGGCCAAAGTTTTCTTATAATCAATCAATCATTTGTTCTTGATAATATTCGTTGGGTGCCCATTATGAAATAATTTTTTTCTTGTTATTCTAACGGTGTTTTTTTGCTTTTTACCCCAGGAAATACAACAATTGTATCTGTGGGCGTTAGCACTCCCAGAAGAAATATGCGATGTCGTGAACCGAGAGTTAGGTAGACCTTTTTTCAATTCACTGCTGTACTTTTTTCAACAGGTACTACTTTCTTCTTCAACTTTTATCTTGTTTCATGAAATTCTTTCTCAACTCTCTGTTTCTAAGCACAATGTGCATTGATTCTGTGTTCCCTTAATTCTTTACTTAATGGTGCTTTCTTGCTTCCTCTCCTTGAAACGTCTTTATTGCGGTTAGGGAGGCTTAAACTACTCATAACATCTAACCTAATCTATTTGCTCTTGCAGGGTATTGAGTAGCTCTATTTAGTTTTATCTGACCTATTTTATTCATTTTTTGTCACTGTAGAAATTGCTTTGTTGATATTTTTTGCAGTAAAGTTTCAAGTTCTGCTCTCAATTAATTTTTTTCTATTAAGATATGTGCTGAGTTTAATGATTACTTCAAATTTTTAACACGTGATCCCTGAAAATTATTTTTTTTCCTATATTGATGAGCAGGTATGGAGTTGATACAATTCCCTTTGGATTCAGTAGAATGACATTGTATGAGTGCCTCGTAAACGAGCTGTGAAAAAATTGAATGACGTACTAGGTTTGCATCAAAAAGTTCGCAGAAGTGAAGAAAATGCTCTTAGATCGATTGATTGTTATGCATTTTACCATTCTCCTCTTTGAATTTCTTCTAGAATAATAGTTTTAATAATTTCATTGATGTATCCATTCAAACAACAAAGTTTGTGGCCATCACAGATCAGGAAGTAACCGAAGTTTTAAAATTTAGTGATTAAATGAAAAATGTTAGACGTAGCTACTTAGCTACTCTAGCACTTAATTAACATGTGAGAACTTCATGTGTGACAAATCATTAATGAATTGCCTCTCTAATTGCTTTAATTGAATGGTGCTAATATTTGGTGGAGTTGCATTTTAGGAAATTATGGATCATTTCTTCACCTCGAGTGGCTGCAAATTATAAGAAGCCAATGGGTTCTATCTGCTCTTTATCTGTTAATTATGCCCACTGCTCCTCAGGTAACCTTATGGAGTAAACGTCTGTTCAATAAAATGAGAACTTGATAGCTAACCCTGATGGTCGAGGATGAATGTGTTTTGACATCTGAATCTGTAATTATTTTCTCATTCATGAACTATCTACTTCTTTTTATTTTGTTTTATAAATAATGTAAGTGCATATGAAAATATTAGAAAAAAATTTATACACATAGCATCCATTCACTAATTGGCAAATATTCCAAATAATATATGAACTACTTGGACCTTCAAAGTCAGCGTAATTTTGAGTTTCTGATCTTAAGTTTGCTGATTTATTAGTTCCCGTCATTTATCCTGCATCTAATATAAGTATATTCAATCACTGTGTGTTAGAGACAGCTGTTTCAATTCATGATGTTTGCAAGCAGAATTCCAATTTTAAGCACCTATTCAGCAATTTTTAGACAACCAAGACATAAAAACATTTTCAAGACTAGAAGCATACTGTCTGAATCAATTGTTTTTCCACTCAAACCCTGGAAAAAATTCCATAATTATGTCAGGAAACATTTCATTTATTAAGAATTTCCTATTGCCGATCTTTAAACGGATGGGTTAAAGCAAAGGAAGAAAATTCGTCTTGCAGAAAAAAGAAAAGGAGCCATGAACATAAAGGGTCGTACGAATTGAAGTGAACCGAAGTGAAAACGTTATTTGATTCATACTTCACAACTAGGTTTGTTATCTATTTTTTATAGTTGGTCTATCTTCTGACACCACTCGCCTCCCAATTTTTGTGAACACACGCTTGTCATAAGTATATCAGTATCCATTATTCTCGATTTTCCATTACTGCTGGGAAAACTGATTCTTGATTTCTCCAGCTACTCCCCTCAGAGGGATACAACTATTGTATGTGTGGGACTTAGCACTCAAAGGAAAAATTGAAAATGTCTGAGGGCCTGAACTGAGAGTTAGGTCTTCTTTTTGTTGAAATGAAATGGTTTTGTTATGTAAAGGAACATATTTTTTCGGTTCACTGCTGTAAACCGAACCGTTTTTTTTCAGCACCTACTACTTTCTTCTTCAACTTTGATCTTGTTTCATAATCTTCTTTCTTAAGTTACTGTTTTTAAGCCCTTTCTGCATAGATTCCTTGTTCCCTTAACTCCATACTAAATTTAGCTTTCCTCCTTCCTCTCTTTAGATCATCTTTGTTGCGGATACGGAGCCTTGAACTAAGTAATAATCTAATCTTTCACCATCTATTACACCCGCCTCGTCAGCACTGACCGCTTTACTGAACCTCCCCGCTGTAAACCGAGCGTGTTGTGCACTGATATCTCCTCATCGACCGTGAATAAGTTATATTGTTCGTCCTCTTGGATAAGTGCTTGCAATTGTGTGTTGACTACTTTGCGTTTGTAACTCCTAATGAGGGCTGCGATTCATACCCTTAGAATTCTTTGCCAAATGCCTCAGCAGTGCATGCTGGGCCTCTCACGTGTTGTAAATGTTCTATAATAATATGGATGCAAGAGAACAATTCAAGATCCTCTTTCGTTGAATGTCAGAATCATTTTTACCATGATTGGCTCAATTTTGCTCTCCTGAGGGGGAGGATTATTGTGCTGGATAGACCTTGTGCGTAGATTCCGCATTCCTTAGCACCATTGTGAATGGTGCCTTCACCCTTCCTGTTTTTAGAACGCTTTTGTTGCGAATGGTGAGGCTTAACCCTTTGGGTACTGACGGTACTCTAGAGTCAAGATGGCTAGTGCTTCCAGTTTAGGGCATCTAACATACTTTCAAAGTGATTTTACAAATGAGGAAATATTTTGGAGTAGGTAACAAAATTAGTGAAATTACAAGCATTCATGAAACTATTTTTTAGACTTTTCAATGAATGCTTCTGAAACAAAAGGACAAAAATTTTTTTATACACTCAAAATTACAAAGTATTAAAAAAAAAACACTTGTAACACTTCATAGGAAATTTACATGGGTCCTTGTTAAAAAAATATATATAAAAAAAACGAAAACTAAACTAAATCATTGGGTGTACAGGGGCACGGCAATTTGATCGGTGTTGAGCTGCGGTCTATGTTTGGTTATATAAAGGGATTCTAAAATTCTAATATCTGACTCCTGAGCTGATCCTATGATTTCAAAATTATCTATAGAGAACGAATGATTGGTCTGTTCACAATGATGTCTGGGAGGAGAATGCGGCAAGGATGCTAGAGGCCGGTTTGTTCTGAAGGAACGGCCTATGTGTTGAAAAAATCTGATCTTCGACTGTTTCTGAGTGCTTCCGATATAAGAACTCTGGCAAGTTCCGCACGTAAATTTATAGACAATATTCGAAAGCAATTCAGAGGGCAGCCTGTCTTTATACCTAAAGAATTTTTTAATTTGGAAGTCATTCTTTAAAGCAAAAATAAAGTCAATCTGGGGGTAAAATTTAGAAAGTAATTTCCTGAAATACCTAATCATTTCTTCAGATGAGGGGCCTATGTAAGGAAGAGGACCAGCTGGTTTCGACTTTTCATTTTCAATGAATGCTTCTGAAACAAAAGGACAAAAATTTTTTTATACACTCAAAATTACAAAGTATTAAAAAAAAAACACTATATAAAAAAACGAAAACTAAACTAAATCATTGGGTGTACAGGGGCACGGCAATTTGATCGGTGTTGAGCTGCGGTCTATGTTTGGTTATATAAAGGGATTCTAAAATTCTAATATCTGACTCCTGAGCTGATCCTATGATTTCAAAATTATCTATAGAGAACGAATGATTGGTCTGTTCACAATGATGTCTGGGAGGAGAATGCGGCAAGGATGCTAGAGGCCGGTTTGTTCTGAAGGAACGGCCTATGTGTTGAAAAAATCTGATCTTCGACTGTTTCTGAGTGCTTCCGATATAAGAACTCTGGCAAGTTCCGCACGTAAATTTATAGACAATATTCGAAAGCAATTCAGAGGGCAGCCTGTCTTTATACCTAAAGAATTTTTTAATTTGGAAGTCATTCTTTAAAGCAAAAATAAAGTCAATCTGGGGGTAAAATTTAGAAAGTAATTTCCTGAAATACCTAATCATTTCTTCAGATGAGGGGCCTATGTAAGGAAGAGGACCAGCTGGTTTCGACTTTTCATTTTCAATGAATGCTTCTGAAACAAAAGGACAAAAATTTTTTTATACACTCAGACATCATTGTGAACAGACCAATCATTCGTTCTCTATAGATAATTTTGAAATCATAGGATCAGCTCAGGAGTCAGATATTAGAATTTTAGAATCCCTTTATATAACCAAACATAGACCGCAGCTCAACACCGATCAAATTGCCGTGCCCCTGTACACCCAATGATTTAGTTTAGTTTTCGTTTTTTTTTATATAAATTTTTTTAACAAGGACCCATGTAAATTTCCTATGAAGTGTTACAAGTGTTTTTTTTTAATACTTTGTAATTTTGAGTGTATAAAAAAATTTTTGTCCTTTTGTTTCAGAAGCATTCATTGAAAATGAAAAGTCGAAACCAGCTGGTCCTCTTCCTTACATAGGCCCCTCATCTGAAGAAATGATTAGGTATTTCAGGAAATTACTTTCTAAATTTTACCCCCAGATTGACTTTATTTTTGCTTTAAAGAATGACTTCCAAATTGAAAAATTCTTTAGGTATAAAGACAGGCTGCCCTCTGAATTGCTTTCGAATATTGTCTATAAATTTACGTGCGGAACTTGCCAGAGTTCTTATATCGGAAGCACTCAGAAACAGTCGAAGATCAGATTTTTTCAACACATAGGCCGTTCCTTCAGAACAAACCGGCCTCTAGCATCCTTGCCGCATTCTCCTCCCAGACATCATTGTGAACAGACCAATCATTCGTTCTCTATAGATAATTTTGAAATCATAGGATCAGCTCAGGAGTCAGATATTAGAATTTTAGAATCCCTTTATATAACCAAACATAGACCGCAGCTCAACACCGATCAAATTGCCGTGCCCCTGTACACCCAATGATTTAGTTTAGTTTTCGTTTTTTTTTATATAAATTTTTTTAACAAGGACCCATGTAAATTTCCTATGAAGTGTTACAAGTGTTTTTTTTTAATACTTTGTAATTTTGAGTGTATAAAAAAATTTTTATCCTTTTGTTTCAGAAGCATTCATTGAAAATGAAAAGTCGAAACCAGCTGGTCCTCTTCCTTACATAGGCCCCTCATCTGAAGAAATGATTAGGTATTTCAGGAAATTACTTTCTAAATTTTACCCCCAGATTGACTTTATTTTTGCTTTAAAGAATGACTTCCAAATTAAAAAATTCTTTAGGTATAAGGACAGGCTGCCCTCTGAATTGCTTTCGAATATTGTCTATAAATTTACGTGCGGAACTTGCCAGAGTTCTTATATCGGAAGCACTCAGAAACAGTCGAAGATCAGATTTTTTCAACACATAGGCCGTTCCTTCAGAACAAACCGGCCTCTAGCATCCTTGCCGCATTCTCCTCCCAGACATCATTGTGAACAGACCAATCATTCGTTCTCTATAGATAATTTTGAAATCATAGGATCAGCTCAGGAGTCAGATATTAGAATTTTAGAATCCCTTTATATAACCAAACATAGACCGCAGCTCAACACCGATCAAATTGCCGTGCCCCTGTACACCCAATGATTTAGTTTAGTTTTCGTTTTTTTTATATATATTTTTTTAACAAGGACCCATGTAATTTTCCTATGAAGTGTTACAAGTGTTTTTTTTTTAATACTTTGTAATTTTGAGTGTATAAAAAAATTTTTGTCCTTTTGTTTCAGAAGCATTCATTGAAAATGAAAAGTCGAAACCAGCTGGTCCTCTTCCTTACATAGGCCCCTCATCTGAAGAAATGATTAGGTATTTCAGGAAATTACTTTCTAAATTTTACCCCCAGATTGACTTTATTTTTGTTTTAAAGAATGACTTCCAAATTGAAAAATTCTTTAGGTATAAAGACAGGCTGCCCTCTGAATTGCTTTCGAATATTGTCTATAAATTTACGTGCGGAACTTGCCGGAGTTCTTATATCGGAAGCACTCAGAAACAGTCGAAGATCAGATTTTTTCAACACATAGGCCGTTCCTTCAGAACAAACCGGCCTCTAGCATCCTTGCCGCATTCTCCTCCCAGACATCATTGTGAACAGACCAATCATTCGTTCTCTATAGATAATTTTGAAATCATAGGATCAGCTCAGGAGTCAGATATTAGAATTTTAGAATCCCTTTATATAACCAAACATAGACCGCAGCTCAACACCGATCAAATTGCCGTGCCCCTGTACACCCAATGATTTAGTTTAGTTTTCGTTTTTTTTATATATATTTTTTTAACAAGGACCCATGTAAATTTCCTATGAAGTGTTACAAGTGTTTTTTTTTAATACTTTGTAATTTTGAGTGTATAAAAAAATTTTTGTTATTTTTTAGACATTCCAGAAGCCTGTTCACGTAAATTACCTTGGCTACCTCTAAGTTCATGCCATAGGGTCCATTCAACATATTCAATGATCTATCTATTTAACTTGAGCAAGTTTTTTCTGAACTTGGTTTGTTGTTAATAAATACAGGCCACAACTTATGAATAATTTCTTCGAAAATTCAAAAAATTATTATTAACATCAAAAATTTCCGTCGCCAAGCAAAGAGCTTTCAAGATTCATGTTTTTTTTAAATTAAAATAAAGAAATAGGTACTTGCTTACGCTAAAAGCACCCCCACTAGGACAGTTTCACTGACATTTTCAGGGTGATGGCAACTTTTTCCCTGGAAATTTTTCCCTAAACCATTTGAGTTATCGTACCCAAAGGATTAAAATTGATGATTTATTTGTGTATTTACCGTAGTATGGACTCATAAAGAATATTTCAGACTAGAATGAAAGACAAATTTAAATTCAACGCTGCAGCTTATTCTTATTTATTCGAAAATTTTTGGCTGAATTATCGTTAAGGAACTGATAACAAACATATTCAAATGGGATAACTGAGTTACTGTAAGGTCATTTTTATTGTGTTTGTGGGTCTTTATTCGGCGAGTCCGTATAACTGTTAAAATGTATATCTAAATGACTGTTTTTATTTCAGCACTCAAATCTCAGCAGTATAGGAGGGCAGGAGACGAGCTATGACCAGAAAGGAACGCGTGAGTATGTGTACTGCTGAAATGGTTCTATTTTTGTTTGTTTTACTGTGACTTCAGTGATGCGGAAAGCCATTTTTGCGGTTTATCATCAACTTTTGGATGCAGTAATGGAATTCACTGTTACATCCAATTGTTTGTAATACGCCGCACTAACATGATAGTTCTGTTTTGCTGAAGCTGCGAACAAAAAATTCGAAAGTGGCATGATCCAAGTTTGCTGTGTACACGCATTAAATATTTGTCTCAGGTTTGACCTGTGCGTCAAGAATATTTTCAATTTAAACTTGCTTAGTTTCTCCGGTTAGACCGTTTATTGGCACGGTTATGTGGTACAAATCACGGGGCATCACCGTATTACGTTGCATAATCCTACCGTTTTTCACAGCGATCCAAGAAAAATACGGTGTTTTCCCGTTTTTTTCCACAAGTTTAACTGTTTTTCCACGGTATAACAGCAATTGCGGTTTTTCACCGATTTTAGTTTCCAGGTTTAACCGTTTTTTACGGTTTTATATTGGCAGCGAAGTTGCCAGACATTTTACCGCGAAATTACGAGGATTAGTTTTATAGTGTAATAAAGTTAGCGTCTATTATAAAATCGTAAAATCAAAGACCAATTAGTAAAAAATTATCTGTCTGCATATGGGGTCAACGATCTGGACAAGGCCAGTGTGATCTATCAATTTAAATGAAACGGAAGAGAATGTAAGTCTCTTGATAAACGTTACATTGGCATAGCTAGAATGACCCTGAAGCACAGATTAACAGCTCATAAATATCAAGGTTCCATCTTCAATCATTTTCGTGTTGACCATAGTTGCAAACCATCCAATGAAGATCTGTTCCCTAACACCAAAATTCTATACAATGCTATTAAAAATGATCATATCCATATAATTGAAGGTTTACACATTCATGAACTCAAACCTTCCCTTAATGAAAACACGGATTATTTTTTTGCTCTTAAACTGTTAAGCAAAACTTCAGCTTGCTATATAGGTATGACGAGGCTGCTCGAATATTTTGCTCCTGTCTCTCGTGTGGTGAACATCGAGGTTTTTGTACAATATATCTAGCCATGCTCACTATTTCTGTGATAAAAAATTGAACCTTTGTCTAGTCGCTTTCGTCTTTTGTGATCCACATATCTAGTCTATATCTCGTACTTGAGTTTTAGTTTTTGTTTTTTTCCATTGTGACTGAAAATTATTCTGTTTTTTTCAGACTGAGGGTGATGTGAGATACGTCGAAACGTTGCATTTTATAATTAGACAGAAATGTAGATTTATGTGTTCTAGTACAAAAATGCATGGAGCATTCTTAAACCAACTTACACGTGAGAAAATTGGATCATCACACCCCCCTTTGAGCGCTAATAATGGGAATTAGCGCTTCCAGGGGGACTATGTGAGGGCCTGAGCTAAAAGTTAGGTAGGCTTTCTTTTTGTTAAAATAGAACAGGTTTTTGTTTTGTTACGGACTATCTATTTTCGGTTCACTGCTGTCCTTTTTTTCAGCACCTACTACTGTCTTCTTCAACTTTTTCTTGTTTCATGATCTTCTTTCTTAGCTTACTGTTTCTATGCACCTTGTGCATAGATTCCGCGTTCCCTCAGCTCCATACTAAATGGTGCCTTCCTTCTTCTTCTCTTGGAACATCTTTGTCTTTGTTAAGGGAGGCTAAAACTTTCTTATATAATAATAAAATAATAATAATGGATCATCACATTCATTTGTATCATTTACGTTATAAATGGTTTATCAGGGACGAAAACCATTGTTCAGCATGTACTTTATTTCAAAGTTTTGTCGTCAGCAGCAAGTTTAAATGACAGCCAGTATCACTCTGTCAGCCTTGAATCTGTCTTGTAATATTTCACGTGCAGAAAGCGGAGCACAATTTTCAAGATAATGTATTTGAGCTCGGGAGAGTCGAGTAATTTGCGGGCGCTTCTGAGTGATTCTGACTTACAGTTACAAAAATTTATTGATTTATCATTTCAAATTTAATTGATACTATGCTCACGGTGGCTTTGATGTTTCTCACACGTCCTTCAAGTACAGGGAACCACGATGTTTTCCTTGTTCATTTATGTAACATTATCACCGACAGATAGGTAAATATGAGATGTAACCTCTGTAGAATTATTCTTATTCGAGTGAACTTAATACACATCTTTGAATTAAAAGTGTTGTGCTTGTAAAAACTGGTGGAATATATTCTGATGCATTTGAAACTTTATGAATATTGGTTACCAATTTATTTTCATGCTCATCAACTTCACGAAGATTCGGGATAAATGACTTAACCGAAATCCGATATTCACAAATGTCGCATTAAGCTCGTCGATAAATGTGTGATGGTGGCGTTATTAGGCATAATTTCGCTGAGGTCGCTTAGCTTAAGAGCTACCCTCTTCCCAGAAACGAGTTCAGGGCATAACTTCCAAAGGCAGCCCTAACTGAAAGGCTCTATTTAGCTGGCAGCAATTTCCTGCTTTAAGAATAACCGTTGTCAAGTCAGCGCTCTAATTAGCAAGACATCGGCCTCTTCCCTCCAGTACACTAGCTCGAATGAAATGAGGACTAGGAACTGCGTAGTTCACCGAACATGTTTGGCCTTGTTGCGCCTTGTAATGAAATGATGTATTCATTTCATCCTTAGCAATGAGTTCAGTGATGAAAAGTGGGCTAACACAAGCGACTGGTTTGTAAGGGAGTAAGAGTTTCAAGACTAATATGTGGTCTTAGCAAATATGAGAAGCAGTAGCTTCAAAACCTTTCATTTAAACACTGATTGTATGAGGAGCGTTTATACGAGCATTGGACATGTGAAAAGTCAAGCACTGTTAAGCACTAGTGTATCACATCCGGTGAATGATTTTTTTTTCTATTTCGATTATTAACTCTATAAATTTATTTGTGAGCAGAAAGAAAAATTCGAATAATCTTTCATTGATATCAAAAGATTGAAATCTGTTTTGGTGTAGCAGTTTCACTTGGATGGAACCAGTGGGTCTTGCTTTGTAGATTAATAGGCTGATGTATCCCTTCAATGTTGATGTAAAAGTGTTCACGCAGTCAGTCATTTTCACATTTGGTGAAGTCGATAAATCGTGACATTAGATAAGTGAGGCTCTGGCGAGGCCTGCAGCGATGCCGGCACCCTCAGGCCATTGTTCTGCTGCAGATGCTCCCATGCATCACGCATTTGCTGGTCTATAATATTGGTCTATCAGACGAGCCCACCCGGGCCTTATTTTTATGCCGTTCCCCCATCTATTGGAACTCTTGCTGTAGCGCTCGATGATAAGTTAGCTATAAATTATTATATCTTTTAGGAACTACTACTATGGGGGTTCCCAACCGACTTTGTCACCCAGATAAGCATTCTAATCTGCAACTACTGGGGAAACTTTTTACGAGTGTATTACCCATGTAGTAAGGAAACCAAGCCTGCGATCAAGTGCAGAACAGAGTGAATTTTTCAAAGTTTGGGGCACATTTTAACTAAAAGTTTCGTAAAACTTCCGTACAAAAATATTTCACAACACTATGAACAAATAAGGCTTTGAAACTATAAATATGTACTGCCAGGCAACCAGAAATATACAACAGAAGCAGCATATCATGCGAGACATGTATCAATCACTCATTCGTGATTATATCACGAGCCTCATATGAAATGCCATTCAGCGAAAAATAAAAAATCTACAACTGCAGTGGGACTGGAATCAAATAGAGCGACAACAAGGAATCACACAGGACTTTGCAGCTCAAATAACTGTGAGTTAACGATTTCTTGAACTTCTTCGTTCGTTCGGTATTGAATTACGGAAGCTGGAAAGCCTGAGAAAGGAGCGCGAGTTGCGACGAGCTTTGTTATGTTGATGATGGAGCGCAGGGCGGCGTCTGGAGGGAGAAGCTTGGCTCTGGTCCAGCAGTACGGATTTGTCTCATCTGTCCGGCCATTATTTCTGTCCCAGGACACCGTGAAGATGCTGGAATAAACTTTCGAGCTTCGTGTCATAAACTGCTGCAAGTTTTTACCGAACTTTGGTGAGTTAACGAACTACGGCTGTGTTCCTTTTAGGGGAATAATTTAATGAATTCTAGACATATAAACTTGGGTGGTGCATGAGACTTGCGAGCTAGCTTCATCCCTGAACAGGTTTATCAGAGCAAAACTGGTTGCTCAGAATCGAAGGTGTTACATTCACCGTGTTTAATTTATGACAAACTAGAAAAACAAGTGGGTTGTAATAGCGCATGGCAACTAAATAAACTCTCAAAGTTACTTGTGTCTTCTGAAACGAAAGCAATTTTCATACATACATATACATACATGTATGCCAAGAGTCATTTCATTTTGAGACTATAGTAAATCATTGTAGAAGTTCCTCAGGTGTATTAATTTTTATAATTGTTATTTCATAAGATAGATTGTAACTATTATGTCTTTTTATATTACCTCCACGAACTTTTTACATTACCTCTTATCTGCGGATGATTCACACGCGAAAAATAAGCAAAAGACATTTTCATCTGCTCATGCTTTATAACTAAACTTATAGGTACTTTTGTGTCGACTGAGTGAGAGCAACTTGCTAGGTGAGAGTAAATTATAAACTGATTTTAGGCAGCAAATTGGTCATCGATTTAGAAATGATATATGTTACGCTACAATTTTCGAAATTTTTTTTTTTCAGTGAAAAGGTAAAGTGTTTATTAAAATTACGAAAAACCACACGAGTCCAAAAAACATCGTTGTATCATTTTTCATCTATGGTTGAAATTTCAGAATAATCTGTCAAAAAACGACTGACTTTTTTCATCAATGAGTTTAATTTGAAACAGGAATGAATCTCAAACAAGGATACAACTAAAATGTACTGCTGTAATGCTGAATGTTTTCTGCTGGTTGTTAATCTGCCTTTTCCACCTTTGTTCGTATTTTATACTATAATTATATCATTTCTCTCTGTTGTTAATGTCGCTTTCTCTCAGTTGTCGCTTTTCTTTCTGTTGTTAAAGGGATCATGCGCATGAGTGTAGCTCCTGAATTAGGCACATTGTAATTCGTCGCCTCTTTCTGGACCTCTATTTCAATTTCATTTTCTTTTCAGTTTAGGCAAAATCAAAACGATCGCCATTCTCGTCACACACGCTGTAATGCTATGTTGAGTTCGTAAAAACTGTTAGATCAGCTTCTAAGCATAAGTAGTCTTTGAATTTTTATCAATTTCAAAATTTCTAAATTGGACTGTCTCATGTGCTGGGCGGTCAATGTGGGAATTGCATAAGAGATTGAAGTGAAGTGCGTATGCGAACACTAAATCAATAAGAATTCTCGCAAAAAAAGTATTATTCACTTCTATGGCTTTTTAGAACACTAATTCATTCGATTTTTCCAACTTACCCCTGCTATCTGTTTTAAAGATCACGAACTAAGGATTTTTATCATGAGGCACGTATAATACCTTTGATCGGTCTAAGTTTTTTTCTGTTTTTTTAGGATATCTTAGTGCGCGTTTCTTCATTCCGTTCCCATGAATGATTCGAATCAGCTTTATGAAGTGGAACGATTCCCCTTGCAACGACTGTCGTTCTTTGACTTAGGATAGATGAATAAAGCGCAAATAACAGTGTAGTATTGTTCATCCAAACCACCTCCTCCATCCTCGCATAATGAGCAGATATGAACCGACTGTGACATAGCATTGTCTGTTTGTGCACCGACGAACTTGACCATTCTAGTAAAATAATTAAATTAACAAGCATAATAAATTATCATGAAACTTGAATGGATATTAGCATTCTTTCAATGTATTGTCTTGTAAATCAGAACCATCAAAACATTCTTTCATCGAAATGTGTTTTTTAAAAGTTATTTCGGAAAATATTATAAATTTTATTGAATAAGATATTTAATTAATTTTGCATAGATTAACTCATCACGTGCTTATCATTCAATTACCGTATAAACACAAAATTTCGAGAGTGTATGTATGCCATAAAATAACACTAATTAAAGAATTCGTTGAGAGTAAATATCAATGTTGGAATGAAAATTATCTCTCACTGATCTATGACCACATCTTTTGCTGGAGCTTTGATTCGAGAAACTAAGAATAAGTCGAGGAGCACCCCGCAAATTTGTGAGTGCTTCCCTATTGAAAATCGAGGACGGTGCACCGGTGAAATATGAGTGGAAACATGGACGATTTGAGGTTGGTTTATCGTCTATTTAAGGGTCAAATGTCCAGTCTCCGCGACCATACTGCACCCTTAATACGTCCATACTGCGACCAACTTTGGTCGGTGAACAGCTTCAAATCAACCTCAAATCACCTCTAAAACCAACTTAGGCCGATGAATGGTTTCAAATCAACCTCAACCCAACTCTACATCCAATGAATCGCTCGCTTCGCAACCTTAATCAACTCCAAATCACGGGTGGCCATCTCTACGCAATCGCTTAAAAAACGCTCCCAGCTGCCAGTGTATGACGTCACGAGCATATATACATATGGTTGTGACGTCATACACTGGCAGCTGGGAGCGTTTCTTATCCATCGTACAGAGATCACCTGTGATTCTGATTTTGCTAGGGTGAAGAAGCAACAATATTAACATACCATGCTAACCGCACACCAATATTAAATATCATCTACCCTTATTTAGGACATATGAATCAATTGCGCAACCTTAACCAACACATTTACGTAGATATTTGGTAGCAACGATCAGATATTTGGTATAACCACCCCCCACCCACACACACTCACAAATATTTACCTGAACACATTGTTGATCACCTTCGAGAACGTCCTTCAATTCAGAGGTTGCTGAAGACGGACGAGGGACACTCAGGTTTGGTTTCCACATTTTGTTGCTTTTACATTGCCTTCACTACCAGCCCCACCACAACGATGAATCGTCATAAATATCAATTGACCGAGGTGGTGAAGCTAATAGTTGGGCCATCTCTCGTTCCTCGTCAACAAGAAGAATCGCCATTTTCCCCAGAAGTCACGGGTCCGAACTCAAATACAAGCGAAATTTTAGAAGAAAACGACTCTGTGCGTTCCAGCGTCATTTTCTTATGAAGCTTCCGTTAGAGTAGCCAATTCAGCATACAACCGTCTTTCTTTTTAACCGTTGCACATAAATGTAAATTGCTGTCTTTTTATTTGAAATTCGGATCGAAACGTTAAATAATATTTATAAAAACCTGTCATAAAATTATTGATGAGGCGATGTATTGGTATCGGTCATTTTTACTGGTGTTGGTAAAATTCGGCCGATACTTTCCAATAACGCGTATTTTATCATAAAAATGAAAGTCATAAATCATGAAAGTAAAAGTATGATCAAATAAAGAGCCTATTCATACCTAGTAAATTAGGTAGCTAACTGTTGAATTACAGTGTTTAATAAGGCCCGCTAACTGAATTTACTTCTTCGACTTCCCGATGAGGCACGTACGGTCAGTAAGAGAAAGCTATGTAACATGAATAGTGGAAAACAGAAGCGACATATAATTATTATACTTAAACAACAAAACAGGCGAACCAAAATCAAACCAATTATGTAAATAAAGTTGAAGGTGTATTTCAAAGTTTTTGAAATTTAATGCAGAAAAAGCTGAAAATTCGATTTTTATTTATCTTGTAAACCGTCAAATACTACAAAGCGAATAATTTTATTTTTATTTTAGCATATGAATATCCGTACAGTAGGAATATAGCATTTTTCTTTGATTTACGATGTTTGAAAAATTCACGAACAATCTTATAGTTAGTTGCGCGTGTTTGGATCTTTTTGGTTTCGGGGCCTATCAAATATTAATGTTTTTTTCGCCGAAGTATGTATTTTGGTGTGGAAAACACAAACATGCTAACTATTTTGTGGATAAATTATTGTTTTGGTCCACTTTTGGAACTACACCTTTTTCACTTCAAATTAATCTAAGTCATGTTCAAATTATTCCGAGTAAAGTTCAAATTAATCCGAGTCAAGTTCAAATTAATCCAAGTCAAGTTCAAATTGATCCAAGTCAAGTTCAATTTAATCCAAGTCAAGTTCAATTTAATCCAAGTCAAGTTCAATTTAATCCAAGTCAAGTTCAAATTAATCCATGTCAAGTTCCAAGTCAAGTCACCGATACTTTTACAATTTTATTAAAATAAAATCATTATAAGCCCAATATGAGTAATGCAATAAAATTATTAACTAATGCATCTAATAATATAACAATATTAAAATAAAGTTTTCGATTAGGAATAATAGAACTGCTCTAGCTTTGTTAACTATATTGTTGCAATAAAATAACAAAACGAAATCCTTGCAATAGATGTTTCAAACCGTATTGCAAAGTAATGTAGACTAGTTGTAATAGCAAATGTTTTCAAAAGTAGACCGAAAAAATAATTTCTCCGCAATATGGTTATCATTTTCATGTTTTTCACACCAAAATACATACTTTGACGAAAAGAAAACATTAAAATTCGATAGGATCCGAAACCGGAGAGATGCGCTAACACGCAACCAACTATAAGATTGTTCGTGATTTTTTTCAAACATCTTAAAATAGAAGAAAAATGCAAGATTTGTGATGAACGGCGATTTGCATACTAAATTGAAATAAAATAATTAGCTTCGTAATATTTTACGACCTACAAGCTCAATTAAAATAAAATTTTCAGTTATTTTTATGTTTAATTTCTAAAAACTTTAAAATGCGCTTTCAACTATATATGATAGGTTTAATTTTTGTTAGCTATAAATGTTTTAGTTGTATAAGTATAATAATTTTATGTCCCCACTGTGTATAACCATTTATGCCACAAAGTTTTGACACAGACCGTCCGTGACATCGGGAATTCAACATAGTAAATTCACTTAGCGGGCCTGATTAAACGATGTAATTCAACATTTAGCTAATTTACTTGGTATTAATAGGCTCTTTAGTTGATTATACTTTTCTTTAAACGAATTATGACCTTATTTTCACGATAAAGTACGTATTGTTGGAAAGTATCGATGAAATATCGGCCAGATTTTGCCGCTACCGATATATCTGTACATCACTAGCCTACGATCACGCAACGTTTGCTAGTAGGAAGCTCCTCAATTCAAAATATAATTCAATTCTAACTCATCAATAATGCTAATGTTCATCAGGTGATTAAGGAATTTTATTCGGTTAGTATTTACTTTAATGCGTTCACGGAAATCACGACCTCTGTTTTAAAGAATCACTAAAAGAGCTCAAATACGAACGCTTTACACGAATGACATTTTGCTCGCTGATACGTAATTTTCAAGCTATAACATGAATTAAATTCAGGTTAAATTAGCATTATATATTCGGCTGCATCGTACCTGCATTCTTGAAATACGCCCGGTATTTTGGCGGTAACCATCAGTGTCAGTATGGCTAAGTTAAGTTATTTTAGGTTAGTTTATTCAGCTAATCTAACGTTACCTAATCTAATTTAACCTAGCATCACGTCATGCTGTATTACATCATATTTACGTGTCCGTTTCTCCGCTTTTATATACAAAGTTCCTATAACTTCACAGGTTAATAACTTAAACATTATGCATCAGTGAGCAAAATATCATTCATTTAAAACGTTCTTAAATGTGTTCCTTTGGAGATTCTTTGAAAGAGAATTCTTAATTTCCGCGAACGAATTTAAGTAAATATTGATGTTTTTTTCTTTAAACATCGTTATTCCGTAATTTTATAACGCAGCTCGTCAGATATTTATTGAAGTTTAATTTTCTTACTGATAAATTGAAAACTAGTGATGTACAGATAATAGAAAAAGGTCGATACCGACACTATCGGTACACCTAAATTGAAAATATTGCATATTGTTTCTTGTCAAAGGTTTCTCAAGTGGAATTATACTGCAACTTAGAAGTTTGAAGCTAAATTGTGTTAACACTTACTGTAAAATAAGAAAGGAATTTATAGTGAATAAACACATCATTACTATTCATTACAATTCATTCACACTAAAAAATTATTCAGACGACAAGGTTGAAGGCACTTGTTGTCTCAATCGTCACCTTCATCGGCGCTTGACAACATGCCATACCGGCATAACGTCTTCAATGGAATAAGAAACTCACTTGAGAGCGAACACCTTATACCTTTTCAGAGCAAAAATTGTTTCAAAAATAAGATACACTCTAACGTACTACACACTTGCACTGAAATACATTCTGACATTGCTTGAAACTTATTAAATGAGTCAGAAACCAGCACCACATCTGAGACGCACAACTGTCATAACACAATTCAAATAACTGCCGCCGCTCGGCCGCCGTGAAACTTCGAAAGAGCTTGACGCAGGGCTTCCACGGGTCTAACAGTTCCTACCCTAAAACTTTGTTCAAGATTACCCTAAAAATGCATAAATTACCCTAATATATAAAATAGGCCCAGTGCTGGTATTAGATGAAAATATTCAATGTTTCCATGTTTATAGGTGTAAACATCACACAATATCAGGGTCATGCGGATATTAAAAAATAAAATTCTCTGACTTAATGAAGTCATATATACATGTCACGATACGCGCAGCAATTTTATATTGCTTTCGCTATAGTTTCTTTTCTTTTTTTGATTACCTGGTTACAACTCTGTTCAATGAGCGTAAAATATGAGGCCAGGTGATCTACTCCTGACTAGCAGAGATAAGCAAAGAAATAGTAAAAAGAAATTAACGAAAAAGTAACTCTCGAAACATTCATTTATGGAACACGACACAAAAATAGGTTCGCAATTTTTGCGCAAACAAATTAAAAGAATTTCGATGAGAAATAAGTTCACATACACCCTAATACATACAAAGTTCACATACAAAGTTTGGTATTCTAATACAATAAGTTCACTTACAAAGAACAGGGCAAAGAATGTAATACACTAAATGAAGAAATATGACTTTCCTAAAATTTTCGCAATCAGTATACTCAATTGGTGCAAATTTAACTGAGTGTAGAGATAACTTACGTAATGTAAGACGAAGCCGATGTTACTCAAAGCTGAAAGTTAGCCCCATTGAGTCACAAATAAGAGCCTCGTTAGAATTAAAAATTTAGGCCTGTGGCCGGTTTATTTTTCGACAGAAGCCTACATGTCAAAAAAGCCAAAAGCCTACAGTGGAATACTTGTAGCTCCTCCAAGAATATCAGTCTTACGTTAGTAAGTCCTATATAGTGCCAAGAAAGAATATCAGTCCTACGTTAGTAAGTCCTATATAGTGCCAAGAATAATGGAAGAAGAACCTCGATTTCTATTTTACAAGCTTTTTATCCACTCCCAATACCTGCATTTCCACCAAGCCAACATTTTTTCGAAGAAGTCGAAAATTCCTTTTTCTTAACAAAGAAGCCAAACAGAGTATGGTTTTCAAATGTTGTAAACAATCCATTGGCTGTGCTATCCTGTTTTTCAACAAGATCATCAGAAGAGCTCTTAATTTTACTCTCACTCCAGTACTGGACGATGACTCCGAGCTGTTTAGCTTTACTGCGATCAGATGTTTCATCAATCAATACAGAATATAAACGTTCATTGACAACGACAAGATCACTTAGTAAAAGTTTACCGAAACATTGTCTAATAATGTTTGAAGCTCTTTGTTTCCCTAAGCTTACTTTCTTTAAGAAACATTTGTTTCAGTAGTTTTAGCAATGAGTCGCTTAACAAAATTGGCAAGTTATGCTCAGAAAGATATGCACAAATCCGCAATTCAATTTTTACAGCTGACTTGTCAATTGGATCGTGTGATAAAATGAACAAAGTTATAGTTTGTGTTTTCCTTCTCTGCACTTAGAGATTTTTGTGGTGTTGACTCATAGCATGAAGAATAATTTAAGATTTACTAAACGTAATGATTGTTGAGCATATAGTACAGTATGCCATATCTTTAGTTGAGGTAAAAGAGTGAAACGTTTCTAACCAGCCTCGAAACAGTTGTTCGCTTCTCCATCCTTCCTTCCATTTTCATTAAAAGGCTTAACTAAAATTTTGTCACAATGCAACACTGGACGGGACAGCACCTTTCACAGTTGCACTCGACTGGAGCAAAACTACCTACCCTCGGCTCCTCGGCAGCGTCGTTTTGTACACCTTATGTAGCTGTACAATTCCAGTAAACGACGATCACAGATGTTTTGGTGTAAATCTTGATACATTTACGAGTTAGTTTAGTAAGGCTAAAAAACATAAAATTCAAAACATTGTGTCAAGTTGCCTATCACTTTAATTATTGTCAATACTATTAATTAACCAAGGTATTATTCATGCAGCAAATCTGGCAACATTAAACTGAAGAGAGATCTGAGAGAGATGCAGCGATGAGCACATCAATTTATGCCTTATCGTCGTGTGCAATAAAGACTAAATTAATAGTGAGTTCGGGCAAGATTTGCGCTTGTTCCAAAGATCTCTCATATTGAACTTTTTCATACAAATTATCCTCCGCAATGTACCTTACACAAGGTATATTGTAGTACTTGAAAGCAAAGTTGATATTGGTATGAAAACAAGCAATTACCCTACAATTTTGCTGCGCTACCCAGACAAAAGTTAAATTACCCTAAAAACCATCCAAATTTTCTTTACCCTAAGCTCTACCCTAGACAACCCCTGATTACCCTAAAATGGGGTATTTTACCCTAAAGTGGAAGCACTGGCTTGACGTCTTGCCAACGCGCGAGCAGTGTTGCCATCTCTAACTCGAGTGCAGATAAAATTTTTGGCTAAGATGAATAACAGGATAGTATTATTTAATGAAAACTGTAATAAATGATTAAATGGCATTTAAATACCTTATTACATTATAAATATCCGCAAGTTAAAGTTTTAGGTAAATTTACCAATTTTTTAGCTGACAGCTTTGACTAGCAAGAATTCCTCGTCAGCTACCAACTGTAATTTTCATGGCAAATGAATTTTGCTGTCTGAGAGTGCTCAAGAATGTTGGCATGTACTATTTTCCATAAGAATGTTTTTTATCTTTCATTTGAGAGTAATTTGAACTCAATAGGTGAATCATTTCAAAAGTTACGAGTGGTAGACTGAAATCTAAAGTTGCACGCAAGAAATTCTAAAGAAATTTCTGTAGTTTCCAGAAGACCGTTCCCATGCCGTCTCCGCTGCAGCCTGACAGTATTATGTCCAATGAAAAGTTTAACTTTTTAAGCTATTAGTGTCTTAAAAATTTATAATTATCGGCTTATTCAATGTATTCATCGTATTTTGATTTTTATCGTAGGTATCTCTCACTATTTCGAGACGGTATCTAAATAATAAACCGATGAACAGTTATTCTCTTATTAAACTATTGCATTTCTTTTAATATTGTTATCATTGTCACAATTTACTTCTGTTTGTAGGATATTACGTGTAGTTTTTCATCCACGTATTCTTTAAGATTTTTGTCTCTAATCGATCTGTCCAAATTGTGCGAGCATTGAATTAATTTTCGATTTATCTGCAAGCCTTTTTTAAAATGAGCCAAGAGCTTGAAACGTTCATATGAATTCGTTTTTAAAATGGATCTTCTCTATCGCCTGCTTTACGGACTGTTTTTTCTTGTATGAGATTTGCTCATATAATTGTTCTGCCAATTATACATATTTTATTAGGCTTGATTGGAATAAAACATCCCCTCAGGGGGATACAACTATTGTATACGTGGGAATTAGCGCTCCCAGGGGAAAAATGTGAGGGCCCGAGCTGAGAGTTAGGTAGGGCTTCTTTTTGTTGAAATAAAATGATTTTGTTGGGTTAAGGACCCCCTTTATTCGATTCACTACTGCACGGTTTTTCAGCACCTCGGACTTTTTTCCTCAACTATTATCTTATTTCATGAACTACTTTCTCATCTTACTCTCATATTCTGCTTAGATTCCTCATTCTCTTATCTCCGTACTGAATGGTGCCTTCCTCCTTCCTCTCCAATACGCTCTATTTGTTTGGCGGTTAGGGAGGCTTTAACAAACTTATAATCTAATCTGGAATAAAACATCCTATTCATAGAGGCCTGAATATTTTAATTTTTATCTCAGTGTGAAAGGTTTTATAATTAGTAAAGCAAAAATGTAAAATTTCAGAATAGCTTTTTATATTTATTTCATTATTATTTTGTTCATTTCATTTCAAAATTAAGAGGTTATTTAACATAGATTAATTTTAGTTGCTTGAGGGCATGAGAAACAAGTGCCAGAAAAACACGGTATCAGCGATTCTGAGCCAGATGGCCGTCCTTGACCAAGTCAACCTCGAATCGCTACTAGATACCGCGAGTTAAAGACGGTGTATGGACGGGAGGCCGCGGATGGCAGTGCCGATCATAACATGCTCGTAAATTGGGCGGTGTACCGTTGTTTTATCGGTCGGATGGCCGAATGACCAATAAATCGCGGATAATAAGCCCTGTCAACCATATTCCACCGGTGCACCGTCCTCGATTTTCAATAGGGTTCTATTTCATATAGTTCATTTTTCTTCGTCCGGAGCGCTTGTCTACAGAAATTGGAGGTCCTCTCCCTACGGGAGCAAAATCAGAGAGGCTCCGATTAACAGCTTCGAACTGTCAAACGGCAGAATAATTCGCCCACCGGAGAAGTTAAAAAAATTCTACAAACAAAAGCTTTGTCGAGTAGAGGCTCCTAAACTTCTGACACGGAAAAATAGACGACTTTTGCGAGCCGAGGCAGTGAGCAGCGCAGTTCTGCCAAGAAATAAGGAACGTTTCTTGAGTTTTGTTTTGAGCCAGAAAGGCAACTGTTGACATGAGATAAAATACTTTTGTGTTAACATTTCCTGATTTGGCTAGTACAAGAGCCGACTGGACTCCACGGAGGTGTTTTCCGTTCGATAAAGTTTCCGTGTTGTTCCTCAAGATATGAAAGCTTTGCAAGATATGAAAGCTTTTTCAGTTCATATCTAGACAGTGAGAGTTTTGAGCAAATTGCATGTTCGGGGTGACGTGATTTGAAAGGAACTTGTATAACGAACTTCACGTTTATAGATTTAGCGCTGTTACTCTAGAATCTATACATGTTCACGCGACAAGTTTCTATGGGGCAGAAAATTATCTCGTGATACTGAGTTTTATGATGTAAGATAATTATTATTGGCTTATAATATGTATCATTAATATATTACCGTGAAGCAACAGAAACCTGGCACGGTAATTTTTTACCGAATAACCGTTTTCGAAAAGTATTGATCGCGTTACAAAAATACGTAGTTCGCTAAGCTTAAACTTCAATTCTGTCAGTTAATATTGTCCGAAGAGCCAATGTAAATTATAGTAGGTCATCAGCTGCAATCATGTTCATCACAAGAAGCTCATGTCTACAGTTGACGCTCACTCTTACGTAACTCAGGAAGAAAATTCAATATAATTAATATATTTTTATATTCTAAAAATTTGTTTGAAATCACTCGATACCTCAAAACTAGTTGCATCAGAGGAACATCAAGTTGGCAGAAAAATGATCTTGTTTGAAAATATTATATTTGCTCAATGAGGACGATACCCAAAATATTTCTGCGACACACTAGAGAAAAACAAGTTCTTCAATCATGGTTGCAGCGTCATTGACATTTGAAGACTTAAATTCATCACTGGAAAGTTTAATTGAGTTTGCCTGCAAGATCTGACAGTAACTTATTTAAATCGTCAGTGTTGGAACTCTCCGTTAAGAAGATCGATACTTTTTAGTGAGCAGAACCATTCGTCATTTTCGAAGCGACTTCACAACTTTCAAACTGACGATATCAGTCTGGAAGTGTTGATCCAAGTTCCATGGTGAGACATGACTTTTCGTTGCTAAAGATTTGTTTGATTTAAGCAAGTTATTCTTTAAACTATCCATTGCATCACAGAGGTATACCAAACCTGTGTTTGCTACGGGTCAGAAAATGCATGCGATGTACAACAGTGCAAATTGTTGGTCATATAATGGTCTTTATAAATTAATGTTGGACAAAAGTGATCAGTATAAACTGCTGCATGTTGTGCTTTCTCTGCCCTCTTATTTACAAGTCTACTCTTTTTTTTAGAGTACATACATTTACGATATCTCGAACCAAATGCTGTATTTCTCATGTAAATTAACATCTAATTCTGTGAGTAATTGATGGAAATGGAGGTTGTACAATCGAGTTTATCAAAAATTACATATGAATATTCACTTTAAAAAAGCTGAGCTAGGCTTCACTCTAGGGAAAATTTGACGTCCAAAAAAATTAAAATCATTTGAATTCTAAATAAATACATTTCCTATAATTCGTATAGTTAACTTCGAAGCTCGTGAATATTCATATCAAACCACGCAACAATACAAAAAAAATGCACAACACAAACTTTGCATGTCTTGTTCCAAAAACTTGAACGATATACGACAAAGAAATCTCTTCTACCCACTTAACTGAATCAGGAGTTAATAGCAGCAATATAGTAAACGGGTAATTTTCCGGTAGCTAAGGCTAAAACCAGAAATTCCACGGAATAAAGGACTGCCATTCAGGAAAAAATTATTTTCAAATGCATGCTGTAGATTTGCAATTACTATTACATTTTCAACTTTGAAACAAGTGTTATTCAATTTGAAGAGCAGTGATTTATTTTATTGTTGTGGCTTTAAGGCAGTACATCAAGGATTATGATTTAAAGGAGTGAGGGCAGTCGTAAGCAAGCCAACAAACAAAGAACACGTGTAATACAAACCTTGAAAATTCATCCGAGTAAGACATGACAGGCTTTCGCAGTCGCCAAACTTTCCCTCGACTCAATCGGGGCGAAGCAAGGCTTTTCTTTGAGAAAAACACCGTCCCAGATTCTTTATGAGCACTGATAAATTTGATCTCCTAATAAAACCTAAAATTAAAAAGAAATGGTCTTGCAATAAGGCGGGCGTTCTGCGGCCTCTCACCCTCTCTGGACCCTCATAAAACTCTTTTATTTTATAAGGAAAAGCGTTTGCTCAAGTTTAGGGAAAGACTCAAATGAAAGTAAAGCTGCCTCCACTTTTCTCTACAAAACTTCATTGACAATCTAGCATGCGCATGTGGTCCAGATTATGTTCTTAGCTTTGACGAAAAGTCTGTAGCTATTTTTATTGGAAGTCGTCAAGTTTCATGGCGGTTTTGCGCCTCGTAAAATGGACCAGCTTGGTTATTATTCAGTGTGTAGCAACCGCGATTTTTTGTGCTTTACTTACTCACCTCCGGTAAGAAGTTTTTTGATGAATATTTCAGCACAAGAAAAATATATTTTTTTAGCGCAAAATGTATAAGCCTTTCGAAGTGATTTTGTTGACAATCATTAATACTGTTAACTACATATTTAACTAAAGTATTTAATACATGATTCCTTTATGTTTATTATTCTTAAAGTCATCTAAATAAATGGGAAACGTTAATTCCTCTCTAACATAAATTGAAGTAGAAAACGACTTATGGCCAATTGACACCATCATATTGCACTTGTTTCCTATTCAACACGTTAAAAACGGGAGCCGTATATCGGTTTGTTCGCTTAGGTTGCAATCATCTCTAATTACATTTTATATCTTGAGAAGAGAAGCAAATTCAAATTGAAGTTGTTATATACTTCTTTTTTTTGTAGAATCCGAGTTTATGATTTTTCAAATTTTCTTTCTTTTCAAGTCTAAAAACCAAAGGAGTTATTTTCCGAAAGAAAACACGATTCTTTCAACGTGGCCACATCGTTTTTACTTGTTATAATGAAAGATGTACACAAAATATGACAATGGGGTAGATGAGACTAGCAAATTTAGGAACAATTGCTACATAAGTCTTACGCATCTTTTGGGTACGCAGCGATGTCGGGGTATGATGACAAGATCTCGAATTGTACGTTAAAGTCTTTTACGTGAAGATTAACACGGAGTCAGGGACTAATACGGTGTGCCTACCGTATACAAGTTTTACAAATTAAAGAAAGCGGCACCGAGAGATCTTTAAGCGACGGAGTTTCGCTCTATAGTGATGATGCCCTAGCCCTCGTCGTACCCTTTAAGTATTCTCGCGCCGTGACCGTTACTTCTGGGGCATGCAGCAAATGCCGCAGCTGAACACCCCTGTCGTCGCTTAGGCCCAGCCGCGCCCTCGGGTAGCGCCAGCCGTTGCCATCTGCTGTTGCCGTCCGCTGCCACACTGGTGCCACGCTGGTGCCACGCTGGTGCCACGCTGTTGCCACGCTGCCACGCTGCCCCTGGGAGCGCAGGTGTTGCCTCTTTTTTTGTAACGGTCGAGCCCTCGCTGGGTAAGCGTTGCCCTTTCTCACGCCGGGTTTATGCTGAATTGCAGGACTCTTTTTTATAGCAGTCCAGATGTCGGACTCACGTTCAACCGTCCTTACTCCTTTTTTGTGGTGAAAACTTAACGGTTCGTACTCGGGACACAACAAAGTTAACTAATTACATAATATTTAACAGGCGATCAGGCTTAAACCTTGAAACAAACCATCAATGAGTTCATTTTAAAATTTACAACTGAGCATCAGAGAGATAAGATGTACCTAGGTTTTTACTGACAAGAGTTCGCTAATGCTACAACTCGGCAAGAAACACGTTTTCAAGCCTGGCTCCATCAGAGTCCCGGAAGACTTGAAGAAAAAGCAACGAAGTTCAGTCAACACGGAATTCTCCCATTTGTTGTTCTTGCGCCAAGTTTCACTTTTCCATCTGATATGTTTTTGGGGTGAAAACTGGGCAAACGGATGATATTTAACGAGCTTAGAATTTTTTGACTTGGTGTGCAAACGACTCGATGTAAGATATGCTAAATTCCGGAAAAAAATTTGAACATGAGCTACATGAAAATAGGTAGCAATTTTGTACATGTGTTGAGTGCAGAAGGGTTTTGGGCTGTTGACTTACTTTCAGAGATTTGTTGCATGTTCAGCCTGGCTGGGATTTTTGTTTAGTGGAACAAAGATAAAGCTCTCACCTCATGTCTCAATTTGGTAACTGATACTGATTTGAAGTATACTGTAATACCTGAAATTTTCAAAATCTGTCGAGCCAATATGAATTAACTATTCACTTTTTGCTCTAGCCTACGTTAAAGATTTAGTGCTTATGTAACCACTAGTACACGAAATTTCTATTTTTTGCATAATTTCGAACAACATCGGTCCTCATAGATGAAATAGGAAGAAGCAAAAAGTTTTTACCGGGCCAAAGTTGAGCTTATATTTTCAGTTACCGTTTATAGGAACCCGTACAGAGAAAATGAAACTTGAATTATTGTCGATAATTATTAAAAAGTTTTTTCCGAAAATCAATCCTTGTGTGTACTTCAGAAACGATAAAAAAATCGGGTCTTACTTTACGCGAAGGGATATTCCAGGTGTGATGTTGCGCACCTCAGTGTTATATCAATATACGTGTGACCGCTGCGCGTGATTTTGCATTGGTAGCACTGGACTCCAGTTATTTGTGAGGTGTGCACAACACAGGGGAGTCTCCTTTCGTACGGGCAATAATCTGATTAAGCTAACTAATTCGCCTATAAGAGAGCATTGTTTGAACAACGACCATTTCTTTAAAAACACGAATTTTAAATTTTGGACTCAACCCCAAATTTATCTGATCTCCGTATTTTAGAATCGATGAACATTTTAAAAAAACCGTCTGTCAAAAAACGAATGTGATACAGCGGTCAAACTTTCTATTGCTTGTTAAAACGTTTTATATTTTTTGTTTTATTATGGTCTTTTCTTTCTCTTTTTTGATGTTAGTATTTTATCTCTGGCTTATTCAGGAAATTAACGTTCAGATATAGTTTTAATATGTTGACTTATTGTTTTTCAGAACACTGAGGATCGATTTTTTATGATTCGAAACGTTTGTTTCTTATCCTGATTTTCTTAGCTACGTTGGTTTTCCTTTTTATCTTCCATTGGTCCTCAGATTCGTGAAACTCAGGATTTGAAACTCTATGTTCACCTGAGCACGATTATTCGCACATTGAAGAATTTTTAATTAATTTGTCATTTTTTGAAAACTTTGACTCACCATTACGCATTCAGCATTAGCGTACTTTTGTTCCGCGAATTAACGAAATAAACTCACTATTACTTCTACGAAAAGATCACTGCAGATATTATATACTGACAGATATTTTTCTTGATTGAGTGAGCAGTTAACACGAACACCGAATGTATTTTCTTTTAAGCGTAATTAAGGGCTCGCAGCTCAGTAACTCGACTTGATCGCAACGGCGGGATACTCGGCTGGCTCCAACAAGGCCTTGAGCCGGTCCCCTGTGTCTCATTGCCTGCTCGTAGGCATAGAAGGAGGCTCTGTGGGTTGTACTGCGAACAAAAAAAAAGAATAGAAAGCTTTGATTTAAATTGAGGTCCATGAACACAAAATGAGCCAATGAAGGAAAATGCGACCTTGATAGCTTCAGCCGTATAGCATTTGAAACTAAAATTTTGACATCCTCGTTCTTCACTGTACCTTGACATGACTTATTTTATGTCAATTAGCACAGAGTCAATGTTTTCGCACACAATTAGCCTCGTCAGCTAGCATAATGTTAATGTTTTTCACAGTAATAAGCTAATAGTCTATAAAGAAGATAAAAGTCTTCTGACGGAAAATTCTCTCAAGTAAAACTCTTTTTAAAAATATTTAAAAAAATTCGTCTCAATATGAGCGTAAATTTTAAAAACCGAAATAAAACCCGCGAAAAGTACCATTGCTCAGTAAAATTTGATCCAATTATGATAGGAGGGAGGCTTTATAATTTGAGGATGGAATCGTTGGTTACTTTATTATGATGGAATGGCAGTCGTTGGCCATAATGCTGTACTTAGAGCGCAGGGCTGCCTTTATGGAGCAGCTCCACCCCCAGCCCTCTGCCCTCTGCTGCTGCGACTGCGGTTGCGCTCATTGAATGCTGCCGGGTCACCGCTACGCTTGCATTGGATACCAGGGGTCCATTAAAATAGAGGTCGTTATTTCATCTGGTATTCACGGATCATAAAAATAGAGGCAGCAAATTTGGACGAAGGGAATAAAGAACGATTGGTGAGAGGGTTAAGACAGCCATTGTTTGATAGATTTACGAGCACATGAGACAGCTAGTGGCGTGTTCTTGCACGTTTTTTTTTATTTAGTAAACAAACAGAAAATGTGGTGTAAATCAAAGAGCTATTTAGAATGTAATTTTCAGTGCTAACTCTGGACGAATCAGAAAATTAATATATCATGAATTTTTATTCCTTATTAGTAAGTCGCATTCAAGTTTCACATACATACGAGTACAGAACCTCGATTCCAAAGTAGTATGAAAATGAGTCAAGTTTGGAACGTTGGTCGCTGAAAAATTAATGTATTATTTTAAGCCTCTCAGTAATACGGCTTTCACCTTTCATTTCTAACCCTCAGAGAAATTACTAATCAGCTACTTGCTGATTACTAAGAAGGTGACAATGTGCAGCATAAAATATGCTGCGTAAGTGCATAATTTGTTTCGCGATATGCGGCATATTATATGACGATTTCTGCTCTCGAGGTTTATTTGCCACGTGAAATCTACACAAAGTCACTGGCATATATGCTAACCCGAAATGCATGTTGGTACTGTTGATGGAATTATGCATATGAAATGCCAGAAACTTTTCAATATGGTGTGCATGTTATATTTTCAAAGTTATTACCGGAATATGGAATAAAGATAATCTGTTAGATTGGATAGGTATATTTTGAATGTACTTGAACGTTGGAGGTTTGAATGGAAATGTCAAATAAACGAAGGTGTAATCTCAAGGTTTTAATTTTACTGCGAAATGTAAAGTTCGCAAGCAAAATGCGACCTAGCGCAATTAAATTTTCACCTCTTTCCTAGTTAGACAATTTCAAACATACACATATGGAAGAGAAAGTTTAATTCAACAATTCAAGAAAAACAATAAACAATGGAATTGCACTTCATTATTAAATGGTATTTGAGATTCTCAAAAATAAATCTCCCTCTATTATACGCTAATACAGTTTTGGGGCGGAAAAACTCCCGTGCTACATCACAAGAAATAAAAGAAGCGAATGAGTAGCAAGATATCTCCGATGGAGCAAGTTCACTAGTTAACTCGTCTAGTCCTTCTGCAGGTTGGCCAACGTATGGTATTAATTGTCTTGATCCTTCCGTAACCTTTATTTTTGTTTAGATTGCTGGTCAACTTTTGGTGGTAGCTTTGGTCGTAGGTATTTTTTAAGGTTACTTCCACAGAATCCATCGTTTGGAAAACAGTAGAAATAGGGAGTCCCTGAGCTTTCATGTACCCCACCGTGTTACCACTGGCGTTGGAGGTAGTGGCGTGCTTGGAGAAAGTTCCTTAAATTTTTGCGATCTCAACGAATGCTTTACGAAGGTGCTTTTAGCAGCTGATATCATTCGGTTTACATCAGGATAGCTGAATCTTACCATTTATGCAACTCTGGTCAATCCATGTGCTAAGCATTACATGAATGATTTTTGGGAAAATGACTAGCAGCCCATTCATTGTTTTCATCATATATGGTGTAGCATCTGTGCAAACTAGGAGAAGATTTTCGTACTTTATTTGACTTTGCCATTTAATATATTAATTACGCAACAAACCTGTTTTTACAATACATGCAAAACGAAAATCCAACATCTATTTCAAAATCTTCATGCTTCTCATCATGTTGAAGGATATTGTTGAGTTCTTTCTATCAGCATTGTTGTGTAGAGCAAGCTGCACTACTTAGAATACAATATTTAGTGTTATCGGTACAATCTAGGTACATTTTCCTCCCTGTTTTCCATTGACAAGCTATAAAAACCTAAGAGCCAAATTCCTTTTTCTAAATTATCCTAACCTCATATTTCATTACGTTCATTACTTAAGTCATGACTCGAAAATCATACACCATATTATTAGACAGTTACACGCTCAAAATTGACCAAGTTGTGCATATTCATCGGTTAGTAAATATGCACATGGCATATTTTGTGCTCTTGAAAAACATGCCGAGTTACGGCATGAATGCAATATGCACAATGTCACATCCCTACTGATTACAATAACTGAAGCCGTAGATCCATTTGATACATTCTTACCATTAGTAGATGTAATGTGGCCTCATGAAGTAGCGACGTAAGCTTACTTCTCAGGTGCGGTAGAATCTAATTAGTGTGCTCTAAAGAGTCAATTTAGGAGATACAATAATTATTAGTCTTCCATTGTAGGTCCTCATGAGCAGCTTGCTTTGTTTATTAGTACTTATTTTCTCGAACAAAAGTCCATCCACTGTATAAAAAACATATTTTTTACCCGCCCAACCACAAAAAAAAAGACTTTGAAGATTTGTGCCGCAAGAAATGAAATGGATACGAGATTAAGGGATTGCTTTAATGAATAGGACCGAGTGAATTAACATGATTATGCACGACAAAATTCGGAAAGCGTTTACTGGGAAGCTAAGCTGAAGAGTCAATCATGAGAAAACTGAAGTATCGAGAGTTCAAAGTCAAGTCACCCCCCAGAAACAGTTACGAATCTGGTACGGAAAGCTACTGCTTCCACAAGGTTTTTCAAACAAATAAATGTACGAGGAGCTCACGAGATTAGAACTCAGGACTTAAATTCACCGCACCAGAACGCTATCGATCGCGCTACCGACCACCCTAAAAGGTGATCGACGCACAATGAAAGCAATCTTGGCACAGTGAAAGCAGGCACGCACTTGGCCCGACAGATATATTTTTTCATTTTACTTAAGTATCGAGAGTTTAAAGTCAAGTCACCCCCCAGAAACAGTTACGAATCTGGTACGGAAAGCTACTGCTTCCACAAGGTTTTTCAAACAAATAAATGTACGAGGAGCTCACGAGATTAGAACTCAGGACTTAAATTCACCGCACCAGAACGCTATCGATCGCGCTACCGACCACCCTAAAAGGTGATCGACGCACAATGAAAGCAATCTTGGCACAGTGAAAGCAGGCACGCACTTGGCCCGACAGATATATTTTTTCATTTTACTTAAGTATCGAGAGTTTAAAGTCAAGTCACCCCCCAGAAACAGTTACGAATCTGGTACGGAAAGCTACTGCTTCCACAAGGTTTTTCAAACACATAAATGTACGAGGAGCTCACGAGATTAGAACTCAGGACTTAAATTCACCGCACCAGAACGCTATCGATCGCGCTACCGACCACCCTAAAAGGTGATCGACGCACAATGAAAGCAATCTTGGCACAGTGAAAGCAGGCACGCACTTGGCCCGACAGATATATTTTTTCATTTGAATTAAGTATCGAGAGTTTAAAGTCAAGTCACCCCCCAGAAACAGTTACGAATCTGGTACGGAAAGCTACTGCTTCCACAAGGTTTTTCAAACAAATAAATGTACGAGGAGCTCACGAGATTAGAACTCAGGACTTAAATTCACCGCACCAGAACGCTATCGATCGCGCTACCGACCACCCTAAAAGGTGATCGACGCACAATGAAAGCAATCTTGGCACAGTGAAAGCAGGCACGCACTTGGCCCGACAGATATATTTTTTCATTTTACTTAAGTATCGAGAGTTCAAAGTCAAGTCACCCCCCAGAAACAGTCACGAATCTGGTACGGAAAGCTACTGCTTCCACAATGTTTTTCAAACAAATAAATGTACGAGGAGCTCACGAGATTAGAACTCAGGACTTAAATTCACCGCACCAGAACGCTATCGATCGCGCTACCGACCACCCTAAAAGGTGATCGACGCACAATGAAAGCAATCTTGGCACAGTGAAAGCAGGCACGCACTTGGCCCGACAGATATATTTTTTCATTTTACTTAAGTATCGAGAGTTCAAAGTCAAGTCACCCCCCAGAAACAGTTACGAATCTGGTACGGAAAGCTACTGCTTCCACAAGGTTTTTCAAACAAATAAATGTACGAGGAGCTCACGAGATTAGAACTCAGGACTTAAATTCACCGCACCAGAACGCTATCGATCGCGCTACCGACCACCCTAATAGGTGATCGACGCACAATGAAAGCAATCTTGGCACAGTGAAAGCAGGCACGCACTTGGCCCGACAGATACATTTTTTCATTTTACTTAAGTATCGAGAGTTCAAAGTCAAGTCACCCCCCAGAAACAGTTACGAATCTGGTACGGAAAGCCACTGCTTCCACAAGGTTTTTCAAACAAATAAATGTACGAGGAGCTCACGAGATTAGAACTCAGGACTTAAATTCACCGCACCAGAACGCTATCGATCGCGGTAGCGCGATCGTGGTCGGTAGCGCGATCGATAGCGTTCTGCTGCGGTGAATTTAAGTCCTGAGTTCTAATCTCGTGAGCTCCTCGTACATTTATTTGTTTGAAAAACCTTGTGGAAGCAGTAGCTTTCCGTACCAGATTCGTAACTGTTTCTGGGGGGTGACTTGACTTTGAACTCTCGATAGTTAAGTAAAATGAAAAAATATATCTGTCGGGCCAAGTGCGTGCCTGCTTTCACTGTGCCAAGATTGCTTTCATTGTGCGTCGATCACCTTTTAGGGTGGTCGGTAGCGCGATCGATAGCGTTCTGGTGCGGTGAATTTAAGTCCTGAGTTCTAATCTCGTGAGCTCCTCGTACATTTATTTGTTTGAAAAACCTTGTGGAAGCAGTAGCTTTCCGTACCAGATTCGTAACTGTTTCTGGGGGGTGACTTGACTTTGAACTCTCGATACTTAAGTAAAATGAAAAAATATATCTGTCGGGCCAAGTGCGTGCCTGCTTTCACTGTGCTAAAATTGCTTTCATTGTGCGTCGATCACCTTTTAGGGTGGTCGGTAGCGCGATCGATAGCGTTCTGCTGCGGTGAATTTAAGTCCTGAGTTCTAATCTCGTGAGCTCCTCGTACATTTATTTGTTTTAAAAACCTTGTGGAAGCAGTAGCTTTCCGTACCAGATTCGTAACTGTTTCTGGGGGGTGACTTGACTTTGAACTCTCGATACTTAAGTAAAATGAAAAAATATATCTGTCGGGCCAAGTGCGTGCCTGCTTTCACTGTGCCAAGATTGCTTTCATTGTGCGTCGATCACCTTTTAGGGTGGTCGGTAGCGCGATCGATAGCGTTCTGATGCGGTGAATTTAAGTCCTGAGTTCTAATCTCGTGAGCTCCTCGTACATTTATTTGTTTGAAAAACCTTGTGGAAGCAGTAGCTTTCCGTACCAGATTCGTAACTGTTTCTGGGGGGTGACTTGACTTTGAACTCTCGATACTTAAGTAAAATGAAAAAATATATCTGTCGGGCCAAGTGCGTGCCTGCTTTCACTGTGCCAAGATTGCTTTCATTGTGCGTCGATCACCTTTTAGGGTGGTCGGTAGCGCGATCGATAGCGTTCTGGTGCGGTGAATTCAAGTCCTGAGTTCTAATCTCGTGAGCTCCTCGTACATTTATTTGTTTGAAAAACCTTGTGGAAGCAGTAGCTTTCCGTACCAGATTCGTAACTGTTTCTGGGGGGTGACTTGACTTTGAACTCTCGATACTTAAGTAAAATGAAAAAATATATCTGTCGGGCCAAGTGCGTGCCTGCTTTCACTGTGCCAAGATTGCTTTCATTGTGCGTCGATCACCTTTTAGGGTGGTCGGTAGCGCGATCGATAGCGTTCTGGTGCGGTGAATTTAAGTCCTGAGTTCTAATCTCGTGAGCTCCTCGTACATTTATGAGAAAACTTTTCGAGCATGTCTAGGGTTTGCAAACCCGTGACAAAATGAAATTCCCGGATTTCAGGAAGACAATCCCGGGAATTCCCGGGATTCCGGTATTTCATTATAATTCACCTAGATGCTATTGTAATTTGTTGCTCATGCCCATTGCAGTATTGGGCGATTTAGGGAGTGAAAAGCTTTTTATCAGACGGATTCCCAAAATTCACTCTTTGTAATTGTATTTACTGACTCGCCATCAATTGCTACAAGCTTGGTAACTTGTTCTTCCGGAGTAATTTGATGCACCATTACGAAACTTGTTATTAATGTTTGCTTAGCGTCAGACCGCACATGGGTTGTCGAGCCTTTTGTGTTAGTTACCCATAATCCCAAGAATTTTCTTTATGTGTCCAGCTCCCTAAACGCCGACTTGTCTGTTTCTCTGCGCTGATGTCGCGTCTGTGCATTTAATTTAGTTAGCCCTTAAATAGCATTTGTATTACATGTCGATATTCCAATGTTTCTTCGATTACCTAGCTAAATAAGACTAATATTTTGAATGCAATTTTGATTATTGTACCTTGTTATGCAGTAGCTCGTGCCTGTACGCACTATTTTCGCAACAGAAAATAAATCACTGTCTTTGTAAAAATATATCGGTGTATGTAATAGGGACTTCAAAGAGATTCTAAAAGAAACAAGTTACACCCTGAGGTGAAAAGATTTTCCTTTCTCCATCTTGACTCAGGCTTTAGTCTCATACGAAACCTCACCTAATAAGGTGTTTAAGGAGCCACCTCGGGAGCTGATATTATTTCGCATAGTTTTGTCGATTGGGAAGATGCTGTCGCAGTTCGGCACTAACAGAGTTCACCTATGTTGCTCTAGCGGTCTCAAACGGCGCAGACAGTTGCTCGTCTACTTAAAGGTACCGCCGTATTTCGGCACAAAACGGAATTTACTTCTGTTACCCTAGCGGACTGAATACGGCTTAGGCGATACCCACACCAACACCTCACTCTAGCGGTGCCACCGTAGTTCGGCAAAAAAAAGATATAACTTCTGTTGCCCTAGCGGACTGAATACGGCGCAGGTGGTACCCACACAAACCTCACCCCACACTTACACGACGGTACCGCTGTAGTTCGGCACTAACAGAATTTACTTCTGTTGCCCTAGCGGACTGATTACGGCGTAGGCGGTACCCACACGAACCTCAGGAAGGGCAGCTGCGAAGAAAAGCTAGCGCCCCAGAAAAAGGTAGCTGCACAGAAGACAGCCCCCTTTTCCACGAACCCTTACGTCGACCGCACGACGGTATCGACACTTAGGTTTAGTGCTTTCACTAATGCTCTCCCTGTCATGAGGGCGTTTTGTTCCAATACGAATACTTTTTTCTCAGCTCAGCTCAGCTGAGTTGACGCAACTGGGTCTGCAGTTCCAGGCTTCACTATGTCGTGTTCACTCTTTAGGTGACGTAACAAAATACTGTTAGACCTGCCCTTGTA
This sequence comes from Morinoia aosen, assembly GCA_030386875.1. NCBI lineage: Eukaryota > Metazoa > Arthropoda > Malacostraca > Amphipoda > Talitridae > Morinoia > Morinoia aosen. The sequence continues at coordinate 40,249,682 of CM059573.1, read as the reverse complement.
AAGTAAACTCTCGCTGCACTTTCTACACTTTGCACTTTCTCCAGTCGCGTCTTTAACATAGTATCGCCACACAAAGGCTTTAGTTTCTCCACAGCGGCCGTTGCCATCGTATCTACTGCAGCCTATTCTTATTACCTGCAAAACCAAACTACAAAACATATTCTGATAACATTGTTGAACTTTAATATGAGAAAATGTAGACCACACTCTGTAGTGATGTAAATTGCAATAATATTAAAACATTGAAGTCCTATCTTGGGCTCTCTAAATGATTAATCATATATACCCTACATACAATGTCACATGGAAGCCACGTGGTTAGGTGCTGGTTACGTGGATTTTAGTTGGCAAAATAGATTTACCACTGAATATACTCATCATGGCCATATTAGTACATTGCATGCTGGATTTGATACGTGGGATCCACGTGTGATTTCCTATTAGCTACCACATTGCCTTCAAATAAATTTTTCTGCATGGGAGGCACGTGTGTATGCAACGTACTTGCTTATGAACGGCTTTTAAGAAAATATTGCGTATATGTAAATATTAAAATTATTGTTATATGTTTTTGATAAAATGTCAAAGATTCCATTCAGAGCTCATATTAAATTCTACATTTATAACCAATTACCCGTTTACACATCAGTTTATTCCCAAATTTACTAATATTTGCTTGATGGTCAAAAATATATACGTTATTATTTGTAGTATTCAGGGTCAAGCTGAGATAAAAGAAACTCTTTGTGCTAAAAATCTAACATTCGCCTTTTCAACTCTTGGTTGTGTCTTATTCAGTTGAAATGCTCATTTTAAACATTAGTAATAACTAATAAGTTAATCATTTCCTATGAAATATATGCTGATAATCTCTTTGAACCAAAAATTGGGATAACTAAATTCTATACATGCGTCTGGTGCGATTTCAAAAGCTTTCGTAAAATAATACTGAAAGACAGAACACACCAATTAATAAATTGATATACACACATGAAACTATTTGGATAAGTTTTGACGTTTCGATTTCGAAAGAATGTGCATCTGGCAACTACCCCTCCTCTCAGACGTTGTGGCGCCTCCTATTCAAACTTCCGTGCTCCGTCTTCCGTGACCGTTACTTAGTTCTGCTCAAGACTTGATCGGTGTTAATCGTGCTCCTGTATATTTCTAGGAACATCATTCAATTCGCAGTATTAGTGAATCTAAGTGGAAGATAGGGATAATTAACAAGACGAGCTTTTCACTCTCCATTTTAGAGACATTAAAACTGAGCATAGTTCTTATGTGCTGCTGGTTTAAGCGATACGGCTGGTTAATTTGTCTTCATTACTTTCTGTTGAACTGTAGCTCATTTTGGTACTGAAGCCATGAACAATAATCTGATTTTATCACAATAATTCTCTCATAAGTACGCCGTTGTGATGAGGAGTGATGAGTCGCTGGAAATCGTGTAAGATTATTATACAGAGTTCTAGTTCTTATATAAATGTAAACTTTCGACAGTAATGATAACTTTAATTGCGCCATTTCTCTTTTGCGCTGAATGAATAAAATATCTTCTAATTCTTTTTCTTGTAATTCATTTTGTTGCTTTGTGGTACTTATGCTATAAAATATATTTACGTAAGCATTTTAATTTGAAATACCGCCTAAGAAATCCATCATTACAATTATTGACGGGTAAGATTTTGTTTCTTATTTCATTATTTATTGCGTTGACCTTCATTTTGAGGGTTCATCAGTCTTCACATTATGAATGAGGTTTGTGGGTATAATTTATTTTGTCAATGTTTTGCCTGAATTTGTCATGACACAATAGAAATATACAATGAAGGACAAATTTACACCCTGAAATGCATAAACAGGTATTCACAACCATTATATATGAATTTGAACGAATTGGAAGTGAATTGTTAGAAAATATTTATGCATTTCAAGGGTAAATTCATTCTTCATAGTTCATTTTTATAGAACCATGATGTTTCAAATGTGAACATTAAAGTTAGCGCTGCCATTTTATCATATTTAAAGAATTGAATTTGTTTCTAAGAAAAGTTAACAAAATCCAAGAATGAACAATTAGGCTAGTACAATTTTTCGATTTTGATTGATGAAGTTTGCGGTGCCAATATATTATAGGAATTTGATTTGCTTTAAGAAAAATGTTACAATTCATAACTGAACAATTAATCTGTCATCATGATTTTTCGAGTTTGAATATTTATATTCCCTGCCATAGTATTAGTGGACTTGAATTTTTTCTGGAAATCATTGCAAAATTAAACAAAAAATTCCTTGCTGACGGTCAGGTTTTTTCATTCCAAATTAATGTGGTGGATATCTGCCCTGGAAAAAATTTATGAACGTGCTTTTACTACGAACACCTAAACTGGTTGTCCCCCCAAAATGTCCCCGACTTGTCTGTTGGTTATATATCTCCGCAATAAATTACCATATTTGAAATGTCTTTTTCTCACAGTGTAGCAAATATAGTTTCTTTTTCGAATAATTTACGTTTTTGGAAATAGTTTAATAACCACTTAAGTGTTAAGACATACTATGCGGTTGCGGCAGCGGGAAACTGTTACCGCGACCGCGCGCGGTAAAAACGCATCTGTAGGTAGATGACACATTGGCGCGCAAACCGTGAAGGTTGTCGCGCGTTTTTTCGTACAGTGCTGTTTGGAACTCTGAACAGAATGGAGGTTTCGCATTTCATAAATGTTGCCACTGTGTGCGCTGCTGAGAGCGAAGGATTATTGGATATGCCTCGTGTACGGAGATATTCCGTGCACCCGTACAACGTGGCTGAGACAAGTTTCCTCGTTTTTATGAAAATATTAGAGAGCGCAGTGATAAATGAAACAATAATTGCTATTAGAAATCAGAAATGATAATAGATAATAGATAAAATAATAATAATAAATAATATTTGATGAAAATATATGGATATCTTCCTGATATTCTATGGGAAACTAGAAATGAATTGCGCTTACTGCAGCGCTGAGAGCGGCTAACGTGCCACTAGTCATTACTTTCTGCGTTGACTGCTCTAAACCGCGCCGCGGTAAATCTCCTTCCGCCGACACGCGCGGTAGAAAAAATACCGCGCGCGTTTTCCGCGCCGCGGTTTCTCTAGTATGTCAGGCCTGGTAAGACAACACGTGCTGGCGGATTTGCGGCTACTGCAGCTTTGCGCAGAAGCGCGTTTTAACGCTTAGTATGTCACTACACTAACAGTGATCGATTTACTAAAAGAGGTAGAAAAACTAATTGTTCAATGGAAAGTTTTAAAAACAACACTGGTGATCTTCTTCATTTCCCAATACCTACTGTTAAGAGTAATTTCACAATGATGTATCCTACATACCGCCAAGTCTTTAAACCTTCTGAGAGGTTATTTACTTTCTTATTTCATCATTTGAAGACACTTAAAATGCAGCTAACTAACTATCAATGAATTTCCATCGTATTGGAATACGAAGCAATGGAAATCTATAAAAAGTTTAAAAAGCAGTTAATGAAACATTCCCGGAAAGGAACTCGTCATATAAGAAGACTGTGTTTCTCACTGTTAGAAAATTTGGAAGAAAATTTAATGCTCTTACTTTTTCTCCGCTTTTCGTTGCTTCATATTCATTCCAATACGATGAAAATTCTTTGAACGTTAGTGAGCTGAATTTTGAGTGTCTTCAGACTTCAAATGATGAAATAAGAAAGTAAATAACCTCTCAGAGGGTTTAAAGACTTGGCGGTGTGTAGGATACATCATTGTGAAATTATTCTTAACAGTAGGTATTGAGAAATGAAGAAGATCACCAGTGTTGTTTTTAAAACTTTCATTTGAACAATTAGTTTTTCTACCTCTTTTAGTGAATCGATCACTGTTAAGTGGTTTTAAACGATTTTCAAAAACTTAAATTATTCGAAAAAGAAACGAAATTTGCAACACTGTGAAAAAAAGACATTTCAAATATGTTTATTTATTGCGGAGATATAACTAATGGAAAAGTCGGGGACATTTTCATGGGACACCCGGTATAGCGTGGTGTAAGTTATGCCATGGAGGGTTCAAAGTCTTTGTTCTTCTTTGAAAGCCTTATTTATAGAAGCATTCAATTTTTGAATTTCTCTTATTACAAGTCAATGAGTGCCAAGAAAATTTGAAATGTTTGAATAATGGAATTATTCACTGCATCTTAGCCTGGCTGTTAACCCTACTTTCTTCACTCGGGAAAAAATATCGCAATTTGCAAGTTGCTCCGAGATCGTCGGTTGATATTTCATTCACAATGCATGTGCGCCTTTGTGAATTAACAGCCTTGTGACATAAATATGGGTATAATACTTATATATATGTCACTAAAACACGCTACAAAGAGTGGTGGAGGCTGCCATGAAACCCTATGAATACTGAGATGCCATTCCTTTCGCCACTAATTACTGTCCCGGCTGATAAATTACTGCAAAGCAAGTCGCGAAACTTTTGCATGAGTGTTCATAAAATAACCATTTATGGAATGAAGGATTAGTGAGGGAGGAGAATGGCATTTTGGGGGGACGTGTTCAACACGTTTGATTGCAAACAGGTAATCTCCTACAAGACATGACAATGCAGCGGCACCGTCAAACCGAAGCGATCAACTAACTTTGATAACCACATGGAAACGGTGTATAATACACGTCAGTAGAATTCATGGTAAGTCTGCTTGATTCATAGATGGAACCCATGCGTAATTACCAAATGGATCTTAGCTGGCAGAAACGAAGGATAACCATGAGGCATATGGTTTCCATGTAGAACCCACATCCTCGACACGTGTCCTAACCATGTGGGTACCAGGTGGGGCCACTTTCCAAAAGTCCATGTGGTTTCCACATAGCATGGGCAGATAGAACCCATAAGTCAAACATCTACCATCCATGTCGTAACCATGTGGTTTCCATGTAGAACCCACTTCCTCGACACGTGTCCTAACCATGTGGGTACCAGGTGGGGCCACTTTCCAAAAGTCCATGTGGTTTCCACATAGCATGGGCAGATAGAACCCATATGGCAAACATGGACAATCCGTGTCGTAACCATGTGGCTTCCACGTGACCTTGTATGTAGGGTAATGGCACGATTTTAAGGGGACGGTTCGGGGTAAAAAAAGTACAAGTTCTCGGTGGATTTTTCTCAGATATCTACCGTAGGTGTATATTGTTATGAATGTTTTTTTGTTTGTGCGTGTTTTTCGTAACCATACAGTGTTCTCGGTGACTCCGTGTGGTGAGGATGTGCGTTGCGCTCGCTCCGAAACAAAGTGCCTAATGTTAGAAAGAATGTACTTCTAGCCTGAATGGGTACCCACTCTCACCATGAGGATTCAAATGTGATTCAAACTCCCATACACCAAAATCATCAAACTAAGAGCACAATATTCCCTCAAAAAGTGTGCAAGTGTTCAACCCTCGTTTGCACAAGAAACCGAAATCCCTCAATCTTCAAGATGGCACCTAACAAACGACGCAGCACCAACAACAGCAATAAGTTTCAGCCGAAATTTGGTCAATATCCTGTTGTGTCTAGCCTAACGAAAGACGGCAAGGAAGTGGTTTCTGTCCTAATAAAATACTCCGACTCAGTGATGACACAATATAAGGAGAACATCCCAGGCCCCTGCCAGGCCCCTGTCACTCCGATGGTCATTTTTCATGTTTTTGTTGGAAAATGACCCTTAGGGGGTGGACTATTCGTTCCTAAAATTTTAAGGCGCTACGGACAATAGATCCCCCCAGGGGGGGGTTAAGGGGACCGAAATCTTTCACTGGTATTGATACTTGAAATGGGCTCGAAAATTATAAATTTTACTACCCTTCGTTTTTCATCCCCATAAAAAAAGAGAACAAATGAGAAATGGAAAAAAACTCATTAGAGTTGGTTAGGATTGTTTCAAGGATTCTAAAACTGTCTTTGTTTTTGTTCTAGCATTAAAACTGAATGAGGAGGTACATCTTGAAATATCAATACCAGTGAATATCAATACCTAAAACCAATATGTCAATTTTTTTCAAAAAATAAGGCCTAAATAAAAAAATGAATGAAATAAATTGTGTTTCTTTTCAAAGGTTACATATCATAGTCAAATTTCAAAAGAATCAGACTGAAAATAAAAAAAGTCATATTTTTGAAAACGGAAACAATTTTTTTTTGGAAATCACATTTCACAGTGTGAATATGAAGTTATGTATAAAAATTACCGAAATAAAATTAAAACTGCATTCAATTACATGAATTGTTCCTTATACTACACTTTGACCAAAAATTTTGTTATGGCTTATACCCATAAAAAATAACTTTCAACAATCAAAGTGGGACTCCTCATTGAATTTTGGTGCTAGAACAAAACCAAAGACAGTTTTAGAATCCTTGAAACATTTCTAACTAACTCAAATGGGCTTGTTTTCAAATTCGAATTCTTCGAAAAAATATACAGCTCTAACCCCAAAAAATTGTTGTTGACTTGAGAAATTAAAAAAAAAATTGAAAAAAATGAAAAAATTGAGTTTGAAAAAAAACATTTGAGTTTGTTAGAAATGTTCCAAGGATTCTAAAACTGTCTTTGGTTTGTTCTAGCATCAAAACTCGAGGACGAGTCCCATTCTAAAGTATCAATATAAATATACCAAAAAAATCATACATCGTCAAAAATAACAAGGCCTAAATCGAAAAAATGACACGAGTAAAAAAGGTTTACTTTCACAAAATACATATACTGGCCAATTTTCAAACGAATCGGACGAAAAAAGTTGAAAAACCGGGATGCAAAATGAAATAAGCCACCTTAAAACACTGTTTAAAACAATAGCGGGAAAAGAAGCGAAACACAAGGCAACTCTCGAAAAACAAAATAAGAAACTTAGCCTCCCGTCTCGATCAGTTGGAAAAAAATGATCAGCGCCGAGACATAGAAAACAAAAAATGCACTCTCGTCATTTCTGGGAGGAACCTCCCGCAATCTCACACGAACGAAATCTGCGAGGAAACCGTCTGCCAGCTCCTGAAGGACAATATCAATATCGACCTCTGCGACACTGACATCACATCAGCTAGCAGAATGGGGAAAAAACAGTAACTGGGAACGAAGATCGAAGAACCATTGCATTTGAACTAAAACGTTATAACAAGAACGTGAAATTCTCACCGCCTGCCGAGAAAAGAAACCAAAGTTCTTCATCAATGAATACATCATACCTTCACGAGCTAACGCTATGTACATCCTTAGAATGGCCGAAAGGAAATTCCCGGAGAAAATTGGAATCCCAAGAAAACAGGATGGAAACATCGTATCTAACCCCGGAAACCCAGATTCAAGACGGCTTCAGATCTACACGCCTGAAGACATCGAGAAATGCCTGATGCAACAACTGAACATGTCATCTAAACAGGTCATGGGTGACTAGACTGGGTGATCACCTAAATTGGATATCATTAATTTTCCCCTCAATTACGTATCATGTCAATTTCAACTCAATTAGATATCAGTTTAACCTCAATCTTGACAAATGTATAACAGATGTATGTGTTAACATTTATGACAGCTGTGTGTGAACTTTTGTAACAACGCAATCAGCAATTTTCACCAACCAATATTACCGGGAATTTTTCTTCTGTTACCACTACAGTTATTATTACGCGTAAACCATATTAGCTGATGGTATCATTGTCGTCATAATCTTTGGAATTTATTACCTGTTGTATGTGAACTTGTGAAAACGCCCTCAGCAATCTGTTTGCTGAGGGCGTTTTGGATTGGAGTTTGATATCAAACTCCAATATTATTCGCTCATGGACTGAGTTTGCGTGTACTCATGAAATCGCGCTAGATTTTTTACTCTATTCTCTCTTACTTCATAAGCCAGTTTTTAGACAGGAATATCCTTAAGCTTGACTCTGTATTTCGTTTTTAAACTGCATAGTACCTACTTCTTTCTGTTAACTAATTTTGAATGACTGATCACGCTGATATATTCGAAGAAATCGACCCAGATCTCAATCATTTGAACAGAATATATCCAAACCTAACGACTCGCAAGACTGTAGGTATACTAATATATCAAAATTCAACGAAACTATACGAATAACTCACCATGATTTCTCACTCGTGTGTTGGAACTGTAGGTCACTCTAACCAAAATTGGAAGAGATAAAATGTACTATTACTGAACATAAATATAACCTAGACGTGATTAGCTTCACCGAAAGCTGGCCTGATGACTCGACCAAAAACATGATTCAATTTGAAAATTATCATTGTTACCATTCGCTACGAAAAAAACCAGCTGCGCGGAGGCATCAGCACATATATAACCAACCACATAGACTCGAGAATCATAGCAAATGCACCAATGAATCAGGATCATATTGAATCACTATTCGTAGAACTGTCTAGAGATAGTAAACGCATTGTGCTTAGAACGGTGTAAAGGCCTCCTACAGCCTGTCCTATATCCATCCTGAATGAGCTAAATCGTATTATTTCTCAGTTCAACAGGTCCTTATACAATGACATTATAATATGAGGTGACTTCAATTATGATCTACTGAAACATGAAATCTATGAACCAATCTCTAATTTCCTAACAGCCTTTCAGTCTCAATCTTTCCATCCGATCATCACAAAGCCTACACGAATAACCTCTGAGTCTCCTTCACTGCTTGACATTATCTTTATGACAGACCCAACTGATTTTCTTTCTGGAATCATTACTTATGACTTATCAGAACATTTTCCAGTTTTTCTTGCCAAGAAAAATGTCTATATTGCTTGCAACAAACCACGGGCTGAAACCTACTCATATCGTAAAGTAAACGAATCAAATTTAGACGAAATGCGCACCGTTATAGAAGAATAAATACCAACATTGCACATCTCTCAACACAATAATGCAACGAGCATTGATGAAGCAGTAGTAAAGTTGACTGAAACTATAATGGTCGCATAGAATCAGTGTTGCCCAATTGTAACTCGTATAGTTACCCCCAAAAATAAACAAACGCCCTGGATTACTGGAGACATCGTGATAAATATAAAAAAACTTCAAGCATACCTAGCCCTCCTTTACGAAAGGCGAATATCTCGAGAAACATATACCCGATTCAGAAACCATGTGAAGAATCAGATAAGGACACCAAAAAAGAGCTACTTTACGCGCAAGTTTACTCAATTTAAAGCTGACGTTAAAAAGACTAGGAACATCGTTAACTCTTGCTGTAAACCGAATAACGCCGATAAAAAGAAAATTGAACATGTTGTTCAAGATAATGTAGCATACCATGAGAAGAAAAAAATTACTAATCTCTTTACCAATTTCTTCGTAAACGTAGGGAAAACTATAGCTGATGGTATTCCAAGTGAACCTACTGATCACCTGGAATACATTGATCATATTCGAAAACACAACTCCTTTTTCTTTACGCCTACCAACTCTTCCGATGTAATTGCATGCATAAAGAACCTGAAAAATAAACCGTGCGGGTTACAAACGTTTCCGACAAAAGTACTTAAAAATATTGCTGATATTGTAGCCCCGCTGATATCCAATCTTATTAACCAGTCTCCCACAAAGTTGCTAGAGTAACCCCTGTCTTCAAAAATTGTGAAAAAAACCTGTGTAAACAATTATCGACCTATCTCCGTACTTCCAGTTACGCGTATTAGCAAGGTATTCGAAAAAATTGTGTATAAAAAAGTGTACTCATATTTTGAACAAAAATCATTTCTTTACGATAAACAATACGGCTTTCGCTTTAAAAAATCAACAGAACAGGTTATATTGAATCATTTAGTTTCATTTATTCTAATATAGATGAAGGAAAGCCTGTCTTCTCTTTATTTCTTGACTTTCGAAAAGCATTCGATTGTGTGGACCATAAAATATTACTCTCGAAACTACACTGTTATGGCATTCGAGGGGCTGCCCATGATTGGTTCAGATCGTACCTAACAAATCGTAAACAATACGTTGTCATTGACGATGCAAAATCGGAACCACAGACAATTAGCCATGGAGTTCCACAAGGATCTGTAATTGGGCCTCTCCTATTTTTGATTTTTATCAATGATTTTATTAAATCTACATCATTCTTCAAATTCATACTTTTTGCTGATGACAGTACGCTTTCTGCGGTCCTTCCGAATCAAAATCCCGCTATGATTGCGAAGAGTATAAATAATGAACTTCACATGGTTTCATTGTGGCTTGAAGCTAATAAAATAAGCCTTAATATCGATAAAACGAAATATATTACATTTTCATACAAGAAAAATATGTCTCTCCCACGCATTAAAATTGGCGAAAATGAAATCGAAGAAACCAACTCATGTAAGTTTCTAGGCATCATATTAGATAAACATCTGACCAATGAGCACATCGCTCATATTAGTACTAAATTATCAAAATCCATCGGAATCCAAAATAAAGTAAAAATTTCCTGCCTGAAGCAGCTTTACAAATGCTCTATCAAAAGCTCATTTCTCCATACTTGCAATACGGCATAGAAGCATGGCACGGAACTGATAAAAATACAACCAACAAAATTTTTACTCAGCAAAACAGAGCTATCAGAGCGCCAAGGTAGCACAATTTATTGACCTAATATTGAGCCAATATACAGTCTCAATATTGACTGGATATTCAAAATGAACATTGGGACAATACCTTATTTTGGAAAATTCGGTTGATATTAGAAAAATATACTGGTCCAGTAACAATATTATCATTAACCCAATATCAACTAATTATTGTGTCAATATTGACTTGATAATGAAGTGTTCTCTACAATAACATTGGCTTAATACTCAATTCCTGATAGGTTGATAATTGTAAAACATATGGCCCTGATAATGATAAATTTACTAACCAAAGAGTAGCTAATTATTTTGTCACTATGGACTTGATATTGAGGTGTTCCTTAGAAAATTAGGCCTGCTGTTGTTGCTGCTTGAGCAATTCAGTCCCGCTTGCGGCGAGTGAAGCAGCGCTCTTAGTTTTATACTCGTACTTCTCCTGCAGTTGGTATTCGTGATACGACGTGGAGATATTACCACGTGGTTTATTTTACATTTACACATATTAGTATTACTGAAAACAAATGAACTAGAACTAAGTTTGAGGGGTAACTAAGGTAGGGTACTACAGGCCCAATACTTATTTTCTGACATCAAGTGGATATTGGTGGAATATACGCCAATAATAATTTATTTTTAACCCAGTATCAGCTAATTACTGTGTCACTATTGACTTGATATTGAGGTGTTTCCTAAAACAACACTTTGGCTCAATAATTAATTTCTAATATCGCATAAATATTCAGAAGGGTTCAAAGACGAGATATATATATAATTCTGATAACTATGTTATCCGATGTACATACCCACACACCTACAAGACTATGAATTAAACTGCATTCAAAATTCATCTAAAATCCATGATTACAAACCTCCTTGGCATCGTAGTCCAAATTTTGTGTTGCACGTACGTACCAGTGGTCGGGCAACCTGCACTAAGCAGCATATATACGTTCATCTAAGCAGCATATATATGCGTGATTGAAAAATTGCACGAAAGCGCTTTACTCAAAGAATGATGCATGCAAAATGGGTTGTATGGTAGGAATAGGCCTACTCAATACCTTCGTTATGAAATTAAGTCATTTATATCATCTATATAAATGACTTTATATCATCTTAATTCAATATATATACATTTATTGTTATAGTAACATATGACAAACGATTTTAGCATATTTTTTGAAAAAATTAGACCTTCGAAACTCATTGGACGACTGAAAAACAAGAACTGTGAACCTGTGATTACAGTAATTCTGAATATACATATTATTGTAACGTATTCATATTTCTTGATATCTGTCATATATGTCTGCACTTATTAATAACTGCAATAACTATTCATTAACTTTATTAGTACATTTTAAACAAATTACTCCGTATTATTGGCGTACAATTTCAACCCCATATTTGGGCAATAATAATTTATATTTTAACAAATTTTATCAAATTGCGAGATTTTTAATAATTATGAGATAGTTTCCACTTATATGAATATCGTACATATATATATATATATATACACTGTTAGTTTAATATTAGAAATAAAACTATTAACTACATTGTCCCAATAACAAGTTGATATCATAAATAAATATATCTTTTTTCGATATTGTCTTGTTATTAGCCTATTATTGTAATCCAAGATTCCAATATCAGGTCAATAAATAATTATCAACCCAATATTGGCCTAATAATTTCTTGCTACCTGGGCGATAAAGAACCTAGAATATAATGCTCACACGAATGATTCGTTCAAAAATTTACAAATACTTTAGCTTCCGGGTCTCTATAATATCTCCATTTGTAATTTTATTTGCAAAACGTTAAGAAATGATGGCGACAATAGCCTAAAACATTTATTAAGGGCGCAAACTGGTCATCAGGACCATTTAACCCGAAATAGAAGTAAATTCATGCTTCCGTATTATTCAAAGGCCCGTTCGCAACACAGTATCCTCTTCGTTAGAACTAAAACTTGAAACTCAATACCTGCGGAGATCCGTGAAAGTAATTCTTACAAAGTCTTCAAAAGACGTCTTGAGTCTCACTTCCTATCAAAATACTAATCGTTTAAGATCACCTAGTCACATCTTGCCTCCTACATGTCTGGTCCTAATAATGTAACTTGCCATGGGTGACATAACCGATCTTCGGTCGGCTCCTAAACCGTTTTATCGAATACATTGTTATATATAGCCGATTTAACCGATATTGGTAAATACAACATCAAATGTCGAGTAATTATCTCATTGATCAGTCTCATGCGAAACTAGGTTAAGTGAATTAGGTTAAACATTATTGTACACCTTAGAATAACGTGATGGTAGGATGCACTGGAAGTCGCTGAACTTGTTCGGGCCCACAGGTAGCTATACTCTAGTTTGACCATTGTACCAGATTTAAGAAACATTCTACCTCTGTATCACCTGTGGTAAATAAATTGTTTGTTTAAATTGTTTATATAAGATTATTTTTTTAAAAAACATGAAAGAACATGTGTTGCGGAAAATCATACTCCTACAATTTTGAACTCACAAAACTGAGAAAATATTTTCTTGGTTGCTAATTGTCTTGTCTAGAGATCCGGTGCAGGTTTTTCGATTAATGATTTTTTGAATTTTGAGGGTTTTTTCCAAAAAAATAACCTCTTTTTTCCACTGTTTTGAATAATTTTGCTTCTAATTTTCAACATGAATTGAAATTGAAAAAACTTTCGCACCGGATCTATAGACCTTTTTATTCGCTATTGATTGGTATGCTTGCCATCTCTGTACCTTCAAAACTGTGGGAGGAGTAGGTTTTCGAAAGTAAAGAAGGTGAGTTTTCAGGAGAGACATTTTTCTTAAAAAAAAATTTTTGTTTATTACTAATTTTTGAATTGTGTCTTATCAACGATTCTGTACCTTCTTATTTACCTTCAAAACAGTGGGAAAGGATCCATATCAAAAGTCAATAAATGCAAGTTTCAGAACAGGGTTTTTTTAAAAATTTTTTTCAGTAATGACTAATTTTTTTTAATTACCTATATTGCTTTGTAGCTCGTTTTGAGCCCTTTCGATTGATATAATTGCCATTCCTGTAGCTTCAAAACTCCGTATGGCATTTATGTTTACACAGCAAGCTAATTGGCTGATGACTCAGCAACCGGACTCAAAAGTCAAAACAATTACTCAATTAAACCATCATAATTTATCACTTGATTTATCACTGAGTAATAGAATGTTTCGTTTGAGTACGAAAGCATTTCAAGTAAGGCCATGAATGAACTCTCATCCTATTCCCGTTGAGAAACACTTAATACTGACTCGAAATAGGGGGGGGTTGGAAGCGGGAGGTCACCCATCCATTGGCGCACCCCAAGGTCACACTAGTGCGCGTCTTTTACCCCGTCCAGAAGACGAACCAATTGACGTACTTGAAAGCCAACTATATTGTTGGATGCGCAAGAAAAGTTCTATAAGATGAGATCATAAGCCGAAAAATTACCATTATCCGGAAATAGACCCGAACCGTGCCCTTAAGTTACTTTCTCTCTAATGTCTTGAAATATGTATACTATTTAGAATCCTGGGAACTCCTGGGAAACAGCATGATTTTAAGTTGTTTTCTCACTAATATCTTGAAATATGTAAACTATTTAGAATCCCTGGAATTCCGAGAAAAAGTATAATTTTAAGTTATTTTCTCACTAATATATTGAAATATGTGTAGTATTTAGAATTCCGGAGTTCCAAGAAACAGCATGATTTTGTGTTATTTTCTCACTAATATCTTGAAATATGTCAGCTAATTCAAATCCCGGGAATTCTCGAGAAAAAGGAATTCCCGGATCGGAAAATTTCAGCCCCAAATCATACAGGATCCTGGGATCCCAGGATGCAAACCTTAAGCATGCCTACTCTGGTGAAAGATTGAGTTCAATTATTTTCATCCGCCCAATGAGCTAGTATTTTAAAACTGAATATTAGAATCACTAAAATTCCTGTTAAGGTTTGGTCATTTCTGAGTGTACTTCTTTCTCAATCGTAAGCTAAAAACTCTCCTCGTGCGTCTTGAGTAGATTGCATTTCTACGAAATGTGCAAAGTGTTTGTTCTCATTCATTCCCGACCAAATATATTATTCTCGACGCTGAAAATAATGTGGCTCTGCTTAGAGATTTATTTTACATGATGTTCTACAGCACTTAAATTGTTCTAGATGTGATTTTGAGAAAACCTTTTGTATCGCAAACGTGAAATATCGAAAATTAACCTTTGCACTAATAGTCTAGTAGTCTAAAGAGGTGAAACGTGAATAATTTACACAGGAGAGAAAAGGTCTTGCTGTCTGGGGGCAAAACAATGTTTAGATGATGATGTCAGGACTCGTCAACAGTATACCTTGTTCTACATCGTAGAGGGTTTGATCTGATCTAGGAAACTAACATTGCAAAGGCACGATAGAAAGTGAATAATTTAAATTGTGGCTCCCATCTTACAAGATTTACTAGCACAAGCTATGAAACAATAATAGTGTTTGGCTGTTGAATTGATGATCGTTAAACTGAAAAAGTAAACGAAATCTATGGTTGTCACATATGCTGTCCAAAAGTTTGGTCAGAGTGGTATCATTTGGGTGTTAATGATGATAATAGGTAGCAGAGAAGAATAACGCATAACTGTCGTGATGAAAATGCGAGCGGCGTGATCTCTAGCATTTAGCGGAGTCTCAAGTATCGAGAGTGAGAAGGTAAATTGAACTGGAATTTGATTCTTCGCCCAGTGTCACTGAACCAATAACTCTAGAACGACATGAACGAAATCAACAGAAGATTTGAAAACGCAATGACGTGAAGTTTTTGTGAAGACTATATGACATAGGAGATAATTTTTATGTCTTACAGAAGTGAGAGCATGCATCTAATTCGTTAGTGGTTACTGAATTTTGGGTTTCAGAATTTTACCCAATTGAAAATCAAGGACGTATCGCCGATGTGTTATGGCCGGGTAAGGAAGAACCTAAGGGACGTAACATGGGTAAATCGCCTCCGAATCGTAGGCGAAATGTCCACTTGAGGACGAACTTTTGGCTCAGATACGTACGCGGCCGTCCGCGATGGTCATATGTACAAGCTAAGTCCATGCTACGTCCCTGCTCGACCCATTTCACCGGCGATACGCACATGATTCGCGGATGGCCATCCTTGAATTTGGCGTTAAAAAGAACTTTCGGCCTAGCACAGACGAGATTTATCGCCTCTAAACGACCTTCAAATATAGATATATATATGCCTAATCACATATATATATATATATATCTTATTTTAGGATCGCTTAAAGGCGATAAATCTCGGCTTTACGCGGCCGAAAGTTTTTGCCGAAAGTTGTGGTTTTTTAGAGCAACACTCGAATATATATATATATACATATATTTACATATATTAAATATTTGAGTGTTGCTTTTCAAAACAAAAACTTCGCTGAGCGTGGCAGAGAGTTTCTAATGAGAAAGCTTGGTTTTAAAGCACTCAAATGCTTACCCCCGCCCGCTGTTCATTATATGAAGAAACAAAAATAACGGCTCATCTTGGCTGATAATTAATTAAGCACACCTGTCCATTTACAGCATAGACTACGCTGGTCTTATTTCTACAATCACATACTTGACTCGCAGTTATTAAAACATGTTTTGACATCTAAGTTATGCATTGCTTAAATTTTTTACGAAAATGCTAAGCACGATCGGCATTAAGCATTCAAAATGGTATAAATGAAATATTTCATTAAAATTTATCCTTTATTTAAGCTAAATCTAGAATTTTAGGATAAGCCTCCCTATCCAAATTAATGCGTTGTATAGAGTGGAAGTTGGAACAAATAAATCTGTAGGGAATTAAGCAATCGGGGAATCTATGAACAAGGCGTGAAACACCTTGTTTTCAAAATCAACATGATACACAGAAGTTTATGAAACATGATAGAAGTTAAAGAACGTAATAAACAGCGAAAAGTCAGCAGTAAGCTGCAAAAAAATTAATCTCAACACCAGCACGTTTGCTGACGCTTTTCTTGCGGCGACAAACTTGCATGACAAAGAAAACATGAATTTATTCCGAGCCAAGAAAACAATAGCATATGAAATTAAAAGGAATGCATACCTTACCTGCAGCTGGGCCTCAAAAATTCCCCTGGGATCGCTAGTTCCCATGGATATAATAGTTCTATGCCCTGAGGGGTCTAAACCTTCTGTGACACTTCATCTTAGAATACACCGTGTCTTTTCGTTTAACTCGAGTAAAACTGGCTCGTCAAGGGCTGGTGCACAATTTTCAAATGCCCAAGTGATAGCTGAAAGATAAGTGACGGGTCTCTTGCCTCTCCTCTATCCCAGTCAACTGATCCTGGTGAAAAAAATAGTTGGTTATAGGATTGCTATCCAACACATGAATATTCTGAGTACGAAATACCTTTAATAGTTTGCTGGTCAAATTTTAGCGAGAATAAATGCTCCTCACAGCATAGGTTTGTAAAGTTTATCCTTCGTTTTAGATTCCTTATCAGTAGCTTTACTCATGTAATTAATAAGGGTATACTGGCTGAAAAAACTTTGTTAGAGAAAAATATCGAATTACTTGTGTTTCAATAGTTCTAAACATGTTAGAATACAAAGATAATCACTGATTTAAGCTAGGTTAGACAAAACAAAAATATTGGTATCACAAATATTGTTATCAAATATCACAATGCGAGAAGACTAGGTAGGGTAATTCTGTACATGATTGAAATTGCAGATGACTAGTTCTTACCGCACACCAGATATTCGCATGTTAAAGGCACCAGAGATAGAGGAAAAATGAATGAACAACTGGAGATATCACACGTCTACAAGCCACTGTCCTATTGAACAATTTTATAACAAAAAATTATTTGTAATTTCGTTAAGGCTAGGTTTAAGTTTATGACTTATTATTTGAATATGCACCTTTAAACAACATTATACAATTTTTTTGCAATTGAGCACAGATCTTCCTTTGTTGGCTTACAGCTATGATCAACACGGAAATGATTAAAAACGTAACCTTAATATTTGTGCGAGGTTAATCCTTGCTTCAGTGTCATTCTAGTCAGGCCAATACAACACTTACTGAAAGACTTGCGGTCTATCCTATTACATTCGAACTGAAATTTCACATTGCCTCGGCCAAGGTCACTGACTCCGGATCTGGAAATATTGTTTCTAAGTAGATCACTGATTTTGTGATTTTGTAGTACACACGAAGTTTTAATGACATATCTGGATGTATTGGTTTCACGAAGTTTTAACAACATTTTTGAAGACACGTTGATCAATTTGGTAATTGCTATGCATTTGATTTTCATAGAATATATTTATGTTTTGCATATCCCGGATGATAGTCCTCACTCAAAATTCGATTTACAAAGTTACCAATTCCATCAATAAGCGTATTGGAGAAATTGTCATTAACTAGCAACCGCTTACATCCTAGCATTTCTGAATGAAAACTAGCCCAGCTGCTGCACACTTCATAAATGTTCTTTAACAAGATATGGATATTACCTTCATAATACACATGCGCTGCATCACAATCACAGTTTCTGGTTCCACCAGCATGCGAGGGTGACATACACAGTTATACGAAAAGCACTCTGAGATTCTTCAACTGAAACGTCAAGAAATGGCATTTTCCCACTTACACACTTAGCTCATACGCAAATGTAACACCGGATTATCAGTCACCAAATTCCTCAACATCTCCAACTGCTCTACCATCTCTATTTCAATGATAATATCGTCCACGTACCTTCTGTATAAAATCGGCTTCACCGGTATAGAATTCAAGTTATAGAAGCACTGCAGATTTATAAACTTGAACCTACCCTCAACGTAAGTACAAATTATTTTTTGCTCTAAAATTGTTCTGTATGACTGTGGCTTAGACGTTTGGAACCTCCGGTAGATCGTCCATTTTGCCTTCATCTCTGGTGCCGTTACCATATGAATATCTGGTGATCAATAACTAGGCATCTGTAATTTTAATCGTGCACAAAGTAAGTCCTACCTAGTCATATCGCAATGGCATTACCAATATTTATGTTCAGTCTGATGTAGCTTAAGTTTTGGACTGACATAGTTTTATCAAAGTGATTGTTTGTTTTGTCTTTGGCATCCTGAAGATGATGTTAGTAACATCGAAATGTTGCCTTTTATTGACGGATATATGTAGAATTTTTAAGAAATTGAGTGTTCATTTCAGTGACATGATATGTAACTAACTTTGTATTCTAACACGTAATGAACCAAAACAATTTCGCAAAGTTGAAAAGTTGGAAAATAAATTGTGTTAGAATAATTTGAAAACATCTATATCATACTATCAATCTGTCGTTATAAGCTCATGAAAAAATCTAATTTCAGTGCTACGTGCGCAATGAGCACGGTGAATGATGGTCAGTTGAGACAATACCCGTACCCGGCACTCTCCTCATCCCCTATTTAATAACAGGCTACACTTAGTATCGCTCGAAATGACTACTATCATCATTTACACTTTCAGCGCAACATACTCTAACGGTGGTCTCGGAGGGGATTTTTCTAATGCTGCTGACCGAACAGTATCACAAACTAAATTTTTAATGAATATTTAATTAAAGCAAAATGAAGGCCGGATCCGGTTATTGTTTGCATTTTCAAAATAGCTAACTTTAATCGACTTCAAATTTTAGTTGAACATTGAATCTCAGTTTAACCAATTAAGGTCAAAGTGTTAAAATATATACTCATGAAGTCATGTTTCGAAATTCATGTGGATGCATATCACTCGCAACTGAAAGTGGATGACTAATAAGTAGATACAGCACGTAGTCGTCTCGTCGGAAAAGGGCGTTAGAACCTAATTGTGGGGAGTGGGTGACTGGAGTTGTTCATTAAACAATAGAAGTTTGGTACAAAATTTGTTATCTGTGAACCTACATGAGATTGTAAGTTTATCCTGGTGAAACTTCGTAAGACATTATTCAGCAGAGCTTAGCTATGAGGTGAGAGCTTTCTGAAAGGCAGATTTCACTTTACTCCTAGGCTCGTTGCGGTACTCGGGAATTTGAGCAAGAGCATTTGAATTGCAATGAAGAAAAAAATATGAAGAAGGTCGTTAGCAACAAATTATGGCAGGCTGTACCCTACTCCTCTATTTTGCGTACTAAATTAAAAACAATCAAGATGTTGTGAACATGATTTGCAAATATTAATTAGTTTTCTGTAACACTACTCTTAAGTAAATAGTATCATGGTTACTCACTTTCGATTACTGCACAAGCGGCGGAGTGGAGTTGTCAAACTTGATTTGGTCCTCAGTCTGTGGCGGCCTAAGCCTGGCATGGAGAATTCTGTCGCAAGGTTTCTCGCGAGTAAGATTTTCAACATCGCTGTCACTGTGCGACTAAGGTTTGCTTCCCTGGCGGTCATCTGATATGGAACCTGGAAATTTGAGAACAGGAAACTGTAAGACATATTTAAAAATGGTAATTTCTCCACAACTTCGAAGAACATTAGCTTACAATTTTGTTTGAATCCGAAGCAGCATATTAGCTCTGGAGTCTTTATACGAAGACTTGTGACTGTCGAAATGAAAGAATGTGTTTGTCTAAGTTTTTCGCGCATATTTCACGCCAACTCCCCATCCTAATGAAGAAGCGTCAAATCCACTATTCACAAATATTTAAATGACAATTTGATATAAATGGAGAGATATATTAACAATTATTTAATCACAATACAACTTACAAGATCTTCGCGCTGAAGTATGTAGTCCAGTCTTCTACTGAAGTCGCACGGTGAATCCTCGATCTGGTGTTACGTTGGCAGATTTTTCTGAGTAAAGATGCCCCTTTAGAAGCAAGGCGATCCCAGCAACTTGATCGTTTAATATCTCAACTTTACACTCCCTGCGATCGAGTTGACTTTGAATGGCATTTATTTCAATTTTTTTGGCGAAGCAACGGAACTGGAAATGGAAGGAAGGGTAGAATTGTTTACCTAGTATGTTCTTAAATATTATTTAAGAGGTCTTGTAAGGTGAATGGAAGGATGTTCATATGTACATTATAGTACTCAAAATCAGAAACACAACTAATGTTTTTGCGTCATTTCAAAGAAATTTCTGCATACAACGAAATGGATATTAAAATGCTTAATTTGAAGGAAGATGATATGCACCATAATTGGGTAAATTAACTAATAAAATACGTCAAAATACAATGGAATTGTTCCCTGCAGTACTATGAAACTAGATATTCTTTGTGAGTTCCCTGAGAAGATTGCATTTCTATGAATTAAAATACAACTTTTCACATGATTTACTTTAAATCGTGGATTTAAAATCGAATACAGTGACAAAAACGGAATCACATTCCTTGGCAGAGCCCTTCTACCGATATAGGCAATGGTAAAATAAACACTAACGATAGTGCAATGTATGAATTTACACACACAGCTTTTACAACTAACAAAAGTAGAGATTTATTCCTTCTATTTTTCATAGTGTCATCGTATATGTCAAAAAGAAACTATTCCATCAAATTCCTATGGAGATTTATCGAAGAAAAAGATGTTAAGCAATAGTAGAATGTCCCAATACTTTACGCACCTAAAATATCACACATAAAATCAGCAATACATAAAATAGATTAGCACTCAACATGTACTATAATAGATTTCTTTTTGATGAACGGACTCATAAACAATACAATATAAAACGAAGTTCACATATCAATGTGATTATCATAATTATTGTTATTATTATTATTATAATTATTATTATTATTATTATTTTTATTATTATTATTATTATCATTATTGAAACAGATCCACAGCCAAGTTGTTAAGGCTGGTGTAGGGTTGTCTTCAGGTTGTTCCAGTCAGAAGTGGTGTAACGAGTGTTTTACGCTCCTCTTCCTTTCTTCCTTCCTTCGCAGCCTTCGGTCCCTCTAGGCGTAGCGTTCCGGGGTGCGTCCCGCACCCTGAGGATCGCAGCCTTCTTCTCTTCTCCGTATTCGAATTCAGTTCGTGGGTTTAGCTTCAGCTCAGTGTCCGGTTTTATCCGAGCACCTTGCGAAGAATGTGGGCAGATCCCAGGAGAACTGACTTTTGCAGCAATCCAGGGTGGATTTTATCACAGCCGATGCTACCCAGATACCTTTCGAGATTGGTGGTTGAGGCCCCAAGTGTCTCAATCACGATGGGAACCACCTCGGCGCGGCAGCCGTGGGTCGAGGCGAGCTCGACCCGGAGGTCTTGATACTTGAGGATTTTCTCAGCCTCCTTTTCGACGATTCTTGAGTCGTACGGAACTGCCACGTCGATGATCTTGATCTGTTTCTGGGTCTTGTTAACGACGACGATGTCCGGTCGTCTGGCTGTGATGGCCCTGTCAGTTTGGTGGAGGACGTCGTAGAGAAGTTTGATGTCGTCGTTTTCCATCACAGTCTTGGGCTCGTGCTGGTACCAGCGGTCAGCGCAGGGGAAGTTGTGCGTCTTGCACAGGTTCCAATGTAGAGTTTTTGCTACCTTGTCGTGCCTCCTCTTGTATTCCCTCTGCGCCAGCGCCGAGCACTCGCTGATCAGGTGGTTGACGGTTTCGTCTTTGGTTTTGCACATCCGGCATTTTGGGTCGTTGCTTGTGTGCGTGATTCTAGCTGCTCTGTTTTTGGTGTTGAGGGCTTGTTCTTGCGCGGCAAGGATCATGCCCTCAGTTTCTTTCTTGAGTTCACCTCGATTCAGCCAGTTCCAAGTGAGTTCGGGTTTTGCTTCTCGAGTTTGTCGGGGGTATTGGCCGGCGAGTGCCATTCCCTCCCACTTCTGGAGTCGCTCTCCTCTTCTCCTCTCCTTGAAACTGTCTGAGGTCTCTTCCTCTTTCAGGGTCTTCGATGTCCACACTAGTTTCATCCAAGGATCCTGGTGCTCTCTCGTGTACTGGCCGAGTGCTCTGATCTCACTTTGGATGCACTCTTCCACTTCAAGCAGACCTCTTCCTCCTTCCTTTCTCTTGATGTATAGCCTGTCAGTGCATGATCGGGGGTGGAGTGCCCTGAAGATGGTCATCAGCTTTCTGGTCTTCGTATCTAGCTGCTTTTGTTCGAGCTTCGTCCATTTAACTATTCCGGCGGTGTACCTGATGACCGGTACGGCCCATGTGTTAATGGCTTTGATGATGTTGCCGCCGTTGAGATTAGATTTCAAGATTAACCTTACTCTGCTGAAGTATTCTTTTCTGATCTTTTCCTTCATCTCGGTGTGCAGAACGTTGTCGTGTTCAAGCACTCCTAGGTATTTGTACCCTTCTTCTTCGATCTGTTCGATTGTTTCGTTCTCTAAATGGATACCTTCAGTTGCTGAGACTTTGCCTTTCTCGATGTTGATGAGGCCGCACTTTCTTATTCCGAATTCCATTCCGATGTCGTGGGAGAATTCGTACACAACTTTCACAAGTCTTTCGATCTCACTAGCGGATCTTGCGAACAGCTTGAGATCGTCCATGTAGAGTAGGTGGTTGAGGCTGTTATTGCGGTCGTACTTGAATCCCAGGCCCGTGTTGTTGAGGACCTGAGTCATTGGGACCAGTGCCAGTACGAACAAGAGTGGGGATAGGGAGTCGCCTTGAAAGATTCCTCGACGGATGTTCACCTCTCCCAGCTCAGCGTTTGCACACGTGAGCTGGACCTTCCAGTTAGGCATGGTAGTTGCGATCAGCCGCCGGACGTTTCCTGCGACTCCGTATGTCTCCAGACATTCGAGGATCCATGAGTGCGGGACCATGTCGAAGGCCTTTTTGTAATCAATCCACGCCATGCTAAGGTTTTTGTGTTTAGCTTTGGCGTGGGTCATGATCAGCTTATCGAGCAGAAGATGGTCTTTCGTCCCTCTCGTTCCCCGTCTACATCCCTTCTGCTCGTTAGGGAAGTAGTCGCGGCTCACTAGGTGCTGATACATGCTCTCGTAGATCATGCCGGTGAGGATCTTCCACATGACCGGGAGGCATGTGATGGGTCTGTAATTGCTCACCGCTGTTCCTTTTTCCTTATCCTTCTGTATCAGCACCGTCCTTCCAGTTGTCATCCAATCTGGCACAGTGCCTGATGTTAAGCATCTGTCCAGGTTTTCTACCAGCCTGGGATGGAGGGATGTGAAGGTCTTGATCCAGTAGCCTTGGACTTTGTCTGGACCGGGGGCCTTCCAGCTCTGCGTTTTTCTTATTTGCTTTTGTAATCGCGCCGCCGTTATCCGGAGGTCTTCGTCCGGATTGACGTCTTTGGCGATGCCTTGGAGCCATTCAGCCTCGGCGTTATGCTGGACCTCTTGGCTCCAAATGCCGCTCCAGAAGCGCCGCGTACCTTCGGCTTCCGGAACGTCCATTTCGTCATTTCTGTGGCGCAGTTGTTTGTAGAATCGTGACTGGTTGGTCGCGAACATTTTGTTCTGTTGAAAGCCAGCGATTCTGTTCTCATATCTAAGGATTTTGCTTCGTTTTGCCGATAGTCTTTGTTTGAGGGTTTCTTCTACCAGTTGTAGTCCTGCCTCCCTGCAGTAGTAGATACCCTCGAGTTCCGCCATTTTGTTTCTGCAGGTCAGTCTGCCACGTCTCCATTCCGAGATCCAGCTTAGATGTTTCCGGAGCTCATCTATGCTTTTTTGGATTCGGTGTTTCCACGGGGGGTCTTTCTTTCCTCTCGGCCGGTTGGTTGCCGGCGGAGGAGCAAGCTCTTTGGAGACTAGGAACGCTCCGGCCAGAATTAGGGTGTTAGTTTCTGTGATGTTCCTAGTCTTTATTCTGCCGATGAGATGATTAATCTTGGCAGTAGCTGCTAGGATCTTCCCCGATGGGACGTGTCTGAGGTTCGGTAGTTGTTCTGTTGGAGTTTCGTGAAGGAGCGTTAAGTAGGTATTGTGGAGCTCGTTGAGCATAGTCTCTTCATCTCCCGGAAGGTCTCGGCGGTCCACCACAGGTTCTTCCCCTGCGATGGGTTCCGCCTCGTCCGTTTCCGGTTCGGTGTCGCCGTCATGGTGGTACCGGTTAGGCACTTCAGCTTGTTGCGGAGGTGCTGCTATTAAATCGACGTCTGAAGCATCGTCAGGTTCTGAGTCGCTGATCTGGTGGTACCTCAGCTGGTTTGGTACCTCAGCTCCAGCTCCCGACGTTTCTGCCTCATCGTCGGTGGTGTAATTGCTCGAGCAATAGTCGTCTTCTGGCCTTTGGTCGGTGTCATTTCCGGTGGTCACGATTGGTGTCTCAGTTTCGGGTGGTATCGGAGACGCTCTTGCTTCGGCCTGGTGATTAGTTTCGTCAACCCCTTCTTCCGTGTTTAGTTCACTGGCTATGAGCTCTTTTTCCTCGTTGGTAAGGAGGTTTTTGAGATTGATCTCTCTTATTTGGCTCGCCAGCATTTGCTCGGAGTGGTTGGGAAGGCCTAGGTCGACCCAGATTTGCCTCATACGTTTGCGAAAGCCTCGGGTTTGGGGGTCGCTTCGTAGGTAGCACATCCAAAGGGTTTTCCAGGCTTCCTTCGTCCACTTTTTCCGGGGTTGACGTCTGTTAGTGGGAGGCGGCGAGGTAGGAGGGGTCACTGTCTCCAGTGACCGGTCTGCCGCTCTCCCTGGGTTGCTTGGAGTAGTCGCCGTCGAGTGAGCCGTGTCCCGCACGGCTTCACAAGCAACTGGAGCCTGCTCCTGTACTGCAGTTGGGTTCGTAGTGAGTTGACGACCGGGTTCGCCCGAACCATCCGGTCCACTAGTAGCGTGTGGTTCACTACTAGTTCCCGGGGAGCTTACCCTGCCGGACGCGGCACCCGCAGTTGGAGACTGTCGGTTCCCGTTCACGTCGTTGGGGGGTTGTTTCTTTATGCGCGCTTCCATGCGGTTAGTGATTACCCTCAGCCAGCGGGGACAGTTTGGTCAGCGTCTGCTTATTCAGTATTCGCAGATAACCTATTTGCATAGGCCGCCCCCCCCCCCATCCGCCAGCGGGGGGACGCCTCCCTGAGCGGATGTCAGCCGCTCGGGGATTATTATTATTATTATTATTATTATTATTATTATTATTATTATTATTATTATTATTATTATTATTATTATTATTATATAAGAAAGTTTTAGCCTCCCTTAACCACGACAAAGATGTTCCAAGAGAGGAAGGAGGAAAGCACCATTTAGTATGGAGTTGAGGGAACCAGGAATCTCTGCACAAGGTGCACAGAAACAGTAAGCCAAGAAAGAAGATCATGAAACAAGAAAAAGTTGAAGAAGAAAGTTGTAGGTGCTGAAAAACAGGACAGCAGTGAACCGAAACAGATGGTACGTAACAAAACAAAAACTTATTCCATTTCAACAAAAAGGAAGCCTACCTATCCTTTAGCTCGGGCCCTCACATAGTTCCCCTGGGAGCGCTAATTCCCATAGATACAACAGTTGTATCCCCCTGAGGAGTACATATCAATGTGAAAGAAACATCGTTATCTGAACGTAATTCTCACCGGCTTAGGTCGGGAACGAATTCAGCAGTTGGGAGACAGGTTGAGCACCTTGCTCAGAGTCCTCGGATGAATCCAATTCTTCTGAAAGTAAAAACGCGTGTATGAGATATTTTCAGATATGTCAAGGTAAGGACGTATAGCACATTTTTCCTGATAGCTAAACTTCTCTATTCCTCAGAGATTTACAATTCCAACCCTATAGGTGCTAGTGTGGATGACTGCTTAAAACGTAACCTCTAAATTATAATGTTGGAAACTATATAGGTTTCTTGCCGAACATTTTCATGTGTTTTTATATTTAAAAGCAGGGCACATGTAGAGCAAGGTTAAGTTAAGCTTTATGAGGGTGAGTTATGACAAGTCATGTTATGTTCAATTAAATAAAAGGGAAACTCTTTAATGTTAACGGTCAACCTACAGTTAATGATACGGTTTACAGCACGATTAAAGGTTAAGTAGGTTGCAATTATGTAATGTTGGATTTATTTCTACAATATCGATTGCAAGTAAACTAATGGGAGTTTTTAGTAGAAATTGAACTGGCAACCATAAATGGAAGTCGTTATAATATCCTGTTCATATTCAATTAGGTTTATATTAAATCACAATTACAATTATACCTAATAGGGTTAAAACTTAAGTAATTGAAAATTATAAAATATTCGGTATATGTATATCACAAAATGACCAATACTCAAAACAACACATATGCATAAAATACTTACCTGATGCGACTGCTATGTTTGAAGGTGTAAGAACGCCAACTCGCCCCGGCAGCGGTTTCTTTCAGGCAACAGGCAAATTCTGTAGCACTTCCTTGAGAGGGCCACCGCATTTTTTTTCACGGCCTTCAATATATCTTATTTGACAGAAGAACTAGCTTCGAGCACTTTTTAAATTTTTTCCTCAAAAAAACACTTTCTAGTAAGTCAATTTCTAGATTACCAAAGAAATAGAGAAATATAATGAAAAAGGAATCTATCCTGAAGACTTTGATATAAATATCACTAAAACACCCTTCACATGACTGAATTTAAGAAATTAAACTCAGCTTGAACGCTCCAGCTGACGAGAAAGTTCTACGGATGAGAGTAACGATCGAATCAGACCCATCAACATAAAATCGTAGAAATTTCATCCAGTAGAAATTCTGAATTTGCAAACACATAGAACGTTCAAACATCTGCACTACAATCAATAAAATTCACGTTCAAAGTTTTTAAGCAGTAATTGCAAATCACACTGTCACAGCACCTATTGCGACAATAAAAACTAACAAACTGTCTAAGCTGCACCGCCGGTGCGATGCCACGGACTGCCCGTTTGAAACTTCGAGTGGTACTGGATCGAACCAGTTTATAGAGCAAATTTTTAGGGTAAGTTGGCTTGCAGACAGTAACGTTTAAATGTTCGAAACAAATTTTTGGAAGAGTTTTTTATACTAGACTAAATAATATTGTATATATATCACCTGTTCTTGGAAGGCAGTAAGAGTGTAATACATCACACTTTTTTGTTATTCCATCTCAATTAAAACTGGCATGGATAGGGTAATTTGTAGATTGGTCGTCGACTGGTCTTCGACTGATAGACGACTCATCGACCTCGTACTTACCGAACTCATGACAAACCACGTGCCAACTTCTTTCCCAGACATATGTCTTTTTTATTATAATCCTTCTCAGTATGTTTCGTTGATGATCAAGTCTTTGTTTTAAATTGAGTACAAATAATAACCGATCTTTAGCATACATTAAAGTGCTGTGGTATGTGACGCTTGCTTAAAACGCATGTACGAGTATACTATTTACAAGGCAAGAGTGTTATAGTGTTTAATTTTCTCATTTCCTCTCTCTCTCCCAAACGAAGATTAATTTGTGAGATGTTATCAGAACGTAATTAGTGTTACATCATTATTTTATTTTTAATTTCCTTGTTGCAAACACTCGTATATCTTGAGAGCAGACTTCAGCTACGCACGACTGCTTCGGGAATAAAAATATCCAACAGAAATTGAAAAGCAATGTTACTTGAATTGCGAACTATGGAAAGTTTGACTTGTATTGCTTACTTATTCAAACGAGAAATAATTTGATTACTTGTTTGACTATAAGGTTTCCTTATTACCATATGTTATTCTTTGCAACGTAATTAGCCAAATTTGAACGATATTATGCGATATTTCGTTTCCTTTAAATTTCATTACCCGCTACAGTGGGTAACGTCAGGAAATTTGATATCAGAAACTGTCATAATAAAATACGTTTTCGCTTAGCACTGTTGGAAATCCATATTTTTCTTGAAATAATCAGCATTGTCAACATCACGATATCTTCACCATAAAAAATAGAACGATATAGCATAAAATTTATGAATACGATTAATCTTAGGTATAATTTGAATCTCTATGATACGAGATTAGTTAATTTTATATTATGCTATTCGTCATTTTAGTAATTTCCAAATTATAATTAAATTCTTTATAATGCATTTAGTACTGAAAAGTGATTAAAATGATTTCACTCTTGAATCTCATTTCTCAATTTGAAATCTTGCGTTGTCCTCTCAGTAAGTAGCACTTCTCTTCTGAGAGAGATAGATATACTGCAGGGACTGTAGTAATATGTTTGACTATTCTGGTATCGAAGAATGAAATAAAAACATTACCATACCAAATGTAGGGTGAAAATCTATAAATAAACACAAGTAAACGCACCGAAGCATTTATTGTACAGCACAGAGAAGTCTTCAGTTTCAATGTTGCCTATATTTTGGAAAAACATGACAACTGAAAAAATATGTGAAATACAGTTTCTAGCTTGATGCATTGTACGCAACAATGTCAAAACATACGTTTCATGGCTTTCTTCCGTCCATTATACGGCGAAAATTCAATGATATTTGTATAGCTGCAATCAACGGATGGCCGTCCTCAAATGTTACGGCCATTAACCAACTGAAAATTTTGCGCCCTCAAATCACTACTGGCCTGCTTAGAATATCACGTCCGAGCTCGACTGTGCGTAGTTATGAGCGGGGAGAGAGAGTTATAAGGCCGAGACGGCCGACTCGCCTTTAATTCATACTTGATCGCCTTTCTCGTCCTTAATTCACCGGCGACACGTTCCTGATTTTCAATTGGGTTGAGGCGAATATGTTGTTTGCTTTTACTCTCTTCATACTCTAACTAAGATTGTTCACTAATTCCAGCACACAAGATAGAATATTATTTCCTTAAGCATTTGCAATAAACGGTGTATATTTTTGTAATCGTAGTGTTTTATTTTGTAAATTAGATTCTCAAAAATTGTCATCATCGAAACATTACGTACAAACCTGTCTGCGATGAATAATTTTCTGAGAATCTCAGTAGTTAAGAACGTAGTCCAATCAGTAAAAAATGCGCCAAATTATTGCAGTGACTGTGGGAGTGGAGGGTTGCAGTTCTTCTATCTTCAGTGTTTTCAACATTAGTTCGAAGAAAACACATTGTGTCAAGTTACTATTTAAAATTGTTCGTGTTATCACTGTAGACCGACCGGGGCCCCGGCCCCGGCAAGCCCCGACAATTTTTGCACACCCCGGCCCCGGCAGAATAGGGCCCTAAACCGTGGTTTTGACCGAGGTTTTTAGTATTGTACTGCACCTTTTTCACTTCAAATTAATCCCAGTCAAGTTCAAATTAATCCAAGTCAAGTTCAAATCAATCCAAGTCAAGTTCAAATTAATCCAAGTCAAGATCAAATTAAACCAAGTCAAGTTCAAATTAATCCAAGTCAAGTTCAAATTAATCCAGCTCAAGTTAAAATTAATGTAACCCTAAGTTGAGTTATAAATTGACATAATCATTCGTCAATTTGAGCGGTTTTTTGTGTTAAATATGTATCTACTGGGTGTAATAAAAAAGAAAAACGTTTTTCCTTTCTGCAATTAATATAAAAATTTACGCCGGTGTTGCAATCTAAAAACAACCTGGCGTAAAGTGTGGTAAGTTTCCAGCATCAGGAGTCAGAGCGTGATTCAGATCTTTGAGCAGCATAAACGATACAGGTCAATTATAAAAATTTCGTATTAAACTACTCATCACAAATGTTTTAAAATTTTACATTAATGGCAGTATGCATTTTTTTAAATATTCATTTTCAAATGCTAATTTTATATTACCCACAGTAGTATCGAGGATTTATTTACAATCAAATAGAGATTTATATACTTGAAATTCCACTTTATACGTATATGAAATCATATATGTATACAATTATACATCCAACTACATAAGATTACCATTGGACGATGGGTAGATTTAATATTTGAAAGAGATATACAAAACTGATTCACTGAGTACTCATGTACGATTCCATTTGATTACAATTTAGATGAGTACATTACTACACAGATGGAATCCTGCGTTAGCAATCAAAATTGTGCCATCCCTTTAAACTAACAGGCCAAGGTAAATATATCATCTTTGTCCATGAAACAAATTGTAACTTCTGTTTACCAAAATCGTTTGAACAAGCAAAAAGAAAGACTTTGCTGCTATGTTTCTTTTAAAGGTTAAATCTACAAATCGTCGTCCAATGATAATCTATAGTAGTTGGATGCATATATCATTTTCTATATGTGATAAAGTAGAATTTCACGCATATAAATCTCTTTATGAGCATAAATAAATCTTCTATTCTGTACCATGTGTGTGTGTAACATAAAATTACCTTTTGAACACAAATATTTGAATGAATGCATGCTGCCATAAACGTAGAATTGCAAAACATCTTCAATGTGTAGCATAATACGAAGTTCTTATAATTGGCGTTTACCTGTTACTCCGCTTGAAGATTTAAATCACACTCTGCCTAAAGATGCTGGAAACTTACCACAAATTACGACAGCTTGTTTTTAGATCGCAAATCCGGCGGAAATTTTATGTATTCCTTGCTGAAAAGAAAAACGTTTTTCTTGTTCAATACCTCCAATAGATACATATTTAACGCAAATAACGCTCAAATTGACGAGTGATTATGTCAATTCCTAACTCAACCTAGGGTTGGATTAATTTGAACTTGACTTTGATTGATTTGAACTTGAATTGGATTTAATTGAAATTGAATTGAATTAATTTGAAGTGAAAAAGGTGTGGTGTGCCCGGCTACCCGCACTTGAAAAAATAACGTATTTTTAATCCAATTTAAAATGATTTCTCAAGGGATTTGTGATTTCATCGTAATCCTGAAGAACATGCAGTCACTAAGATGAAAAGGAGTATCTATGCTACTATCCAGTGTAATTATAATCCATTGTGCAGTTATTGACATGAAAGAATCTCAACTTGGAGAGATTCAAACATCAGTAGTTATTGAGAAGACGCTATTTTAATTCACCCGTTTTTGCATTTCCTCTGAAATGGCAAACTGAATTGGGATACTGAGGTTCGGAATTAGTCTTGTTTTAATTACCTTCTCTGATGGAACTTGAAACTTCTTATTCAAAAACCTTAAAAAAATTAAAAGGTTTTCTTTTCCGCAGGATCGTGAGGATTGAGCGCGTCACAAAGCCAGTAAATTAACAATTTCTTTCCATGTATTCGGTCAGTATTATTTGGCTCCCAGTTTTTTGATTGTGTAAATATTTATTTCAAATTCATCTCTTTGCCATTACACGAAGACAACTTGCTACAGTTGGCAGTTTTGCCACTGCTGCAACCTAAACTGTCTTTGTTTGTATTCAATACATAGACATTTAGTTTTTCTTCTTGTTCGTTTTGTTTCTATTTTTCATTTCTTTTTCTTTGTTTAGTTTTTCTTCAGCTTCCACGAATTGATCATTTTGTGTCGATTTTAGATTGACCCATAAAGATTTAGTAGAGAAAGTTTTCTGAGATGCA
The DNA here is from genome assembly GCA_030386875.1 of Morinoia aosen. Taxonomy (NCBI): domain Eukaryota; kingdom Metazoa; phylum Arthropoda; class Malacostraca; order Amphipoda; family Talitridae; genus Morinoia; species Morinoia aosen. The sequence goes on along the minus strand of CM059573.1, from coordinate 40,217,659 downwards.
CCAGCCGTTCCTGGTCGTATATTTGCTTCACAAATGGTGCACACTGAAATTTCAACACTCTTCAACGATATATAAAAGTAATCCCACACTGCTGACGCACTTTTTTTAGTCATTATTCCGGGTGTCTCACAAAAATGTCCCAGTTTTTTAATGGATTATATTTCCGCTTTAAATTAACACGTTTTAATTGTCTTTTTTCCACAATGTAGTAAATTTTGTTTTCTTTTCGAACAATTTATGTTTTCAAAAATCGTTTAATAGCCATTTTACACTGATCAATTTACTGAAAAGGGTAGATAGACTAATTATTCAAAGGAAAAGTTTTTAAACCAATATTAATAGTCTTCCTTATTTTGTACTTTCAAAAAAAAACGAACAAACAAACATTTAAAAGAGTAACAAATTATTACTTTTAATAAAGTTTAAGTAAATAAAGTAATTTAGTATCTTCCGAGTTCCGACATACCTTCCATTTCTCTCAATGCAAGTATTACTTCTAGCGACCATTGAACGAAGAGTTTTGTGGATTATTTCACCGTTTTCTTTTAGGTATTGAAACACTTCTTCAATTCGTTGTCGAAGAATTATTAATGATGGAGGAGTCGTTTGAAAACGCGTTCTTTTACAGTAGGTATTGAGAAATGAAAAAGAACACCAGTGTTGTTTTAAAACGTTTTCTTTGAACAAACAGTTTTTCTGCCTTTTCCAGTAAATCGATCACTGTAAAGTGATTATTAAACGATTTTCAAAAACCTATTTATTCGAAAAGGAAGCAAAATTTACTACATTGTGAAAAAAAACAATTAAACAATCAATTAAAAAGTCGGGGACATTTTTGTGGGACACCCGGGATATATAATTCCCATAATTGTTTCTGTATTAATAAATTCAACATGCACTGCAACTGCAAGTCTGCAAAACTTTATTGACTTGACATAAATACACACCCAACCGAAACCGTAGCTCAACATGCATTGAGCCACTAGCCGGCGTTAAGCCATGTACACACCTTGCATTACGTCAATGCGATTTGTCGCCGTAGTGGTGTCACAGAACAGGGTTTTCAGGTAAATCCGTCTGTTCATGACAACATTTCACAAAAAATGATGTCCAAAATGGCCACTACAAAATATATACACATTTTTTCATTTAAAAATCACAATACTAATGACTTTTTTACTCAATTTAACAATATTACGACAAAAGCATCTCCTCGAGATATTGCAGGCCTTCTGTTTCTTGAGTTGTGCGAAATTTTTATAAACGGCCAAGTGAATTTTTTATGGCCACGGCATTCGAAAATGGCCAAATTTGTGTGAATTGGCCATGAAATGACCAATCTGGCAAACCTGTCACAGAACAACCGCTGCTGTACAGACCGGCTTGTAGTTAAGTGCGCGGTGCAGCTGCACTCAGCTGCTGCAGTCAGTTGCAGATGAGCTTTGAGAGGAGGAGGATGTCAGACGACCATGTGCTGTGCGAAGCAGCTGCGCTCGGCTCATCGCGGAGCGCGTCACCGAGACTATAACCGTGCTCAATGCATGGAGCTAGGATATATGTAGGGAGCATAGCGCACTCCGATCGGCCTCAATTTGGCTGCAAAAGTTAAAAGACTCGCGCAGTGTGAATGCCCGACACGTCAAAATTCTGAGCCAACCACAGACGCTTAGCTGAAGTTGGCTCCTCCCACCTCCTCTACCACTCTTCTCCCATTTTAAGAAGCAAGATTAGTGCCACACCACAAGTCATAGGGTGGGGTGTGCGTGCAAGTCGCTCCAATTTGTTATAATCAAGGGCCTGTAATCTTCATAGTTTTCAACTCTTAATCTACCTTTGCTAGAAATTTTGATATTATTAAGTGTCCTCAGGTGAGGAAACCAATTTATTATCTTTCGGAGTCTTAGAATCCCAAATTAATAATTAGAGATTAACTCAACAGCTGGAAGAGCATTCAGCGAGCGTGTCCGCACTCTCGCGTAGTCAGTAGGTAACTGGCTTCCGTGCTGACGTCACACTTGCGAGACGGCTATTGGTTAAGCTGGGTTTACACGGAGGGTGTCTTCCCCAGGGTGACGCCCCTACCCTACCCCTCTCACCCGCTCAAGCTTCCCCACTTGCGTTTAGACGGAGGGTGAGATGCCCAGGGCTGCCGAAATTGGTGCGTTCAGCAAATATACGAGTTTCCCTTAGAAAAATGTATTTTAATTTCTCTGGAGTGAGAATTTTACTATGGGCAACTTCATAAAAAGGGATCTATTGATTTCGAATGACAATAATTGCAAAATAAATGTAGGCAACCCCTCAAACTATGTCAATATAAATGAGATTTATTTTGGTGCTGCTGCAGAAAGCATTCTCCTGAGAAATGTCAACAAAATATGTACCAAAAAACTAGAAGAGTTTGGATTAATAGATCTTAATAAATGTAATTCAATAATACCATATTCAATGCATTTCTCCAATTTTGCGAAAAAGGAGCAGCATGAAAATATCAATATGAAGTGGCGAGAACTGTTTGGTCAAGATGCTCCTTTCAAGACAAAAATTGTGTCTGAAAAATTCTGGTACGCAGCTTTGTTACTCGCTGCTTCCTGAGTTCATGATGCAGCTATTGTCAATACCGCAATATTTTGCAGCAGCTAGAAAATTTTTTCGACCCTAACTACATAATAGCAAAAAACAGGATTTCGTTAAAAAGAGCGAGACTAAATGCTTGAATGAGATCAAAATCTACGTTAGAGAACACAGACTGCAAAAATTGGAACCACCACGGTAGCTTAGTCAACAAATTAAATAAAAAACATTGGCAGATGAAGGAAGAAGAGGAGTAAAAAGTTTCATTCTAGCAGGAAAAGTAGGTAAAACCTTAAAATTTTCGTTTTATTGCTTGTTAAATAGATTTGGTACGCTCTAACAATTTTTGGTACGTTTTCATGAAGGTTTTGTACTATCATCAGAAAAAAAAATCGGCAACCTTGGAGATAACAGTGACTGAGTGAGGATGTCGAAATGTAATTCAAGGTACGTGCAGAAAAGAAGATACTATTTTTAACCTGTAAACTATTTAACAGAGGCCGGCATAAGATCAACGTATTCATGAAGAATTCAAGAATTACTTCTTAAACGAAGGCCAAGTGCCTTGGTAGAAACGAATGTGTCAATTAGATTAATAAGGGATGGAGGCGAATCAATAAAACTTAGCGCGTATTTAGCTTCTTATATGAATTTAATGCCCAAACTAAGGTATAATAAAATATAGCTTGCCCAGCAAATGTATATAGAGATAAAAATGAATGAAATCTGCGCGATAGAATCTGATTACAGGATATAGAAATAAGTAACAAAAATTATATCAGTCTAAGTCCTATCACGAGCCATCTTGTGTTAATAATAGCATGATAGCGAACAATTTGTGCAACTATTGTTAGAGGTAATTACTTTTGAATTAAATCGAAAATCATTTCAGTGATAGTACATGATAAAAAAACACATTTACAGCCGCAATAAATACAATCAGACTGACGCTATGCTCTCAATAAATCCATCAATGTGAAAACTTTAGCCTTCAGCCACTTTTCCAGATCAGGAGAGACTTTTTGCATTAAGATTACGCATGAGAACATGACGACAGAGCAGCTAAGACAAACATCCTATATAGAAAAAAAGGATTGATTAATGTTATATATAGGATATTGAAATGTGCGGAGTTCCGTAATGGGAAAATTTACCGTAATTTATTACGTCAATGTCAGAACGACATTTAAACAAAACCAATGCACTAGAACTAAGGGCAACAAAAGTAAGTCCTTCAGAGCCGGTCTTCAGGGAGACAGGCGGGCGGTCCACTTGCGATCTCTGACTGCCGTCGTAGGAAGCAAGCACCCGTGCTCTGTGGATTTAGTTGCAGTTAGTTACGATATAGTGTTTAGTCTTAGGTTTAATACGGTTTATCGTTGTAAAATAAGATTTTAGGTAATAAGTTACAAGTTTTTAGGTAAGTTATAAGTTACAAGTTTTTAGGTAAGTTATAAGTTACAAGTTTTTAGGTAAGTTATAAGTTACAAGTTTTTAGGTAAGTTATAAGTTACAAGTTTTTAGGTAAGTTATAAGTTACAAGTTTTTAGGTAAGTTATAAGTTACAAGTTTTTAGGTAAGTTATAAGTTACAAGTTTTTAGGTAAGTTATAAGTTACAAGTTTTTAGGTAAGTTATAAGTTACAAGTTTTTAGGTAAGTTTTAAGTTACAAGTTTTTAGGTAAGTTATAAGTTACAAGTTTTTAGGTAAGTTATAAGTTACAAGTTTTTAGGTAAGTTATAAGTTACAAGTTTTAATGATGCATGGGGAAACGTCGTCCTAACCACCCAGCTCAAGGCATGGCAAGTAATTGGTTATTGAACTAATAGTTCACAAACCTCCAATAAGCTCGTGAGCATCAGGACGTGCCGGGAAGTGGAGTCAGGCGAGTGGATGGTGAGCGGAGCAGTCAGCAGCAAGTAGGATGCCTTAGCCCGTCATCCCTGTCCGCTCGGTCCTCGGTGGAACGGAGAAGCGCAGCATAGCGATGCGAAGGAAACCCCACTGGCGTCCCTGCGTTGGCAGCACGGGAGATTCCGCTGGGGATGCAGAGGCCGGTGGAAACGGCAAAGGCTGTGTAGGCTCCAGTAATAAAGTTTGATGATGAAGTTGAGAGGTCAATGGCTGGAGGCGATCTGAATCGGCCTCGAGAAAATTTGAGAGGTCAGTGCAGTTAGGCTCAAATGTTGTATTCAATTGGCTGTATTCAGGATGGTAAACTACAGTTCAAAAACCAAAGACGAGCCTAGAGCTGGGTTTTGGGATTTTTATATGTTAAAGTAATAAGTTTTTGCTACATCAATTTTAGATTTAATATTCAGATATTAAGTTTTACTTTCGAGTTAAATATTAATTTAATTTTAGTTCTTAATTTCAAGTTCATGAGGAAACGAGCTTAAATTTAATCAACTCTAAACGATTACAGGATAGCCTGTAAGATTTCTGTACATCCTACCATCAAGACTGTCTGAAGCGCACTGTCGCTCTGGCGCTCTGAGACAGTCCCAGCATGTGGGGCAGCAGCGTCGACACGCATGGGGTAGTAGTGGGAGGCGTTAGACATGGGGATTGGGGGTTTTTTGAAGAGGCGGGGAGGGAGAGAGGGCGTTACCCCGGGGAAGTCACCCTCCGTGTAAACCGAGCTTTACCACAGACAGAGGAGAAATCTCAAAAACTTGTTCTCTTCACAGACGGCTATGCTCCCTCCATATATCCTAGCTCCATGGCTCAATGCCTGCTTGTCTTACACTGACACTGCCGTGCGCTGTCGGCCTGCGACAACAATCGTGCTTGCTGGGCTTTTTGTTCCTGTTGCGGCATCATTCTGCTGAGCGGTAAGAGAGCTCTGGGCAACTCGTCGACGCGGCATGAAGCACGCGAAGTTGCAAGGTGTGTACGGAGCTTTATGCATTACGTCGTCGTGCCACGTCCTGACACGCTCTGCACCCCGGCCCCAGCCTTGACAAATTTGTTGACCCCGGCTCCGGCCTCGGCCAAATTTTCAACTCCAATCGGTCTACAGTCACCATCATTGAACCACTGTTCCAAGGTTTGCCTATTTGGGTATCAAATTCTTGGAATTATTTAATTACCATTCTCAGTGAAATTTGGTCAACTCTAAGAATATTGGCTAGAAAAGGGCAATGCTGGCAAACAACTCTGATAAAAACCTGCCTGTCACAGTTTTTTCTTCAACTAAATTGTTTGATGATATAAGTTTCAAATCTTTTGGGACCTCTACGTGCATCAGGGGTAATTTATGCCTTCAGTTACGCATTTAAAACACCGATATTCCTGAAGAATATTGTAAAATTTACATGATTTACAGGAAACCGTTGAACATTTTGTAACGGCTCGCACGTTATTACTGTTTAGAGAAGTTTTAACTGATAATAATACAATAAAAGAAAAAGAATTATATTTCAGGTATTAAGCGAATTAGCAATCTAGTTTGTATCTGAATTCAAGCCCCACATATTATAATCAATTTGAAAATGAATAAGTGTATATCTGAAATTGTGGCTGAAACAGAAATTTCTGTCATTGAAACTGAAGCTTCAAGAACTTTTATCGTAATCAAATTTCCAGAAGCACAAGGCTCATACAGAGACGCTTTCATCTCAGTTACGATTTCTTACATTTCTCGGGTTGTATTTAGATGCCTCCACGCGGCCTGCATTCGGCAGCCAGGCCAACTCCTGGTACGTTGAGATGCTCAGAGCCGAGCAGGAAGTGGATGTCATCCTAGCCGATCTAGCGCCGAGGGCAAAAGTCCACAAGATCCAAAAGGTCGCGATCCATTCTTCAGACGACTAGAGAGAGGCAACGAGTTTCTTTTGCAGAACAGTGGCGTCGCATGGCAAAGGAGATCCGTTTTCAAACATCACTCTCTGCAGGGCATGTTCTGAGCGCGAGACTAGAAGGGATATCTGAATTGAATGGAAAACTATGCTCAAACTTGCCGAAAATTTAAAGTTCCGTTCACGAGAAAAATTTTATGTGTCGCAGATTTGTTTAGAGCAAAAAAATGTGAAGCATTTTGCGGAACAGCATATCAGAAAATATTTTTCAAATAAATAAAAATCAAATCAATCAATAAATAATCAAATCAAACAGAAAACCTAAAATATTTTTTCAGTTAGAATGCTTTTAGCGAATGCTCATTCGTTTAACCTCAGCTCCAAATTTTGATAAAATATAATATTAAAGAAATTTTAAAGTAATTTTATTAAAGTGTTAAAAGTTTAAACATTCATCGAATAATATTGATATTTTAGTAACAAGTAATGCTGATTTCAAGCTTAGATTACGTACAAAAGTTTGCGTCCAGGATATCTATCGGCTCAATTATATAGCCGTGAACGAGTTGTCATATGCATAACTTTAAACTCGCTCACTACGCGCCGAATTTCAATTCAACACGTTATCACAAAGTTGTAGCGTAATTTATCGACAGACGTCGCTACTTCAAAGAACTTAAACGAAATTGCCCCGAAGTTATAATTTTTGAAAAGGATTTTAGGTGTCCTGAACTCTGGTTGAAATCCCGCGTTCAAATAACGGGTGTTGCAAAAGAAACGCATGTTTTTAGAACCGCTAGTACGCGGCGACGGGAGGGGGTATTGACCTTGAACGAATGTTGGCAAACGGCCCATTCAATGCCGTTTTAGTAGCAGGATGGTGCCACAGCTCACACGGCGAGAGAATCCATGGAAGTGGTTCGACAAATGTTCCCAGGACATGTGATTGTAAGATTTGGTGATGTTCACTGGCCCCCTCGCCCACCCGACCTGTCGATATGTGACTTCTTTTTGTGGGGTATTTGAAATCAAAAGCGTACATCAACAAGTCTCTCATACTCGATGACCTTAAGAATTCCATTCGTCAGGAAATTGAAGCTGTGCCGAATGAAATGTTGGAGAGAGCCGTCCGTAATTTTCAGAAGAGGATCCAAATTTGTATCCAGCAAGAAGGACGTCATCTCAAAGACATTATTTTTCGAACCCAAGTATGGTATATAATTTCAAAAACTGCATTAAAAAACCTATCATTTAATACTTGTTTTTATTCTTTTCAACCCATTGTGTTCCAGTAATTCAGTATTAAAAAACATGCGTTTCCTCTGCGCCAACCTGTATCACCAGAATGTTCAACGGCAGCTGAGCAAAAACAAGGATTCACATAGACACTCGCACCTCATAGCACACCTGCTGCACAAGATCATTGTTCACTTTGATGTTGGCGTCGCTAGTCAATGAGAGTAAACCCCAATAATTTATTGAGAGTAAAATGAGTCACATTTTTAGTTTTTTTACTGTAATTTTCGTTCTAGTGATCTCAAGTTTTGGTAACAAATATATACATAGGCACCGTTGAACAATAATGTAAGCTATCCATTTCAAGCATAAATAATTTCTTCATATGACTCCATGTTTTTATGAGTTAAAATATGGTATAATGTGTCTCAGGTTTTCAGAGGATAAAAGTCAAAAGAATCTGTAAGCGACCATAGTCTAAAGAGATGGTCGAGTATGTGCATTTTTCAAGGGAAACTGCTGGAAATGAACTTTAGTCATACTTCCGGATTAAATACTGTGTGAAAAATATCAATCAATTGGTTGTAGAATTTTAATCCTTAACTGCTCCTCAATGACTGTGAAATTAAATAATTTATTTCTTTATCTCGTTGAGTGAATTTTCTGTGATTGATTTCTTTTTAAACTTTATTTGTAATCGTATCGAATATTATCAAGCAAATATGATTTATGCAGAAAGCCTTAGTGTTGAAGAGAATAGACCCGATACCAACCTGTAATCCAGTTGATTCTGAATATAATTCAATTCTCCAGCCCAGCAGCTGATTGCCTTGTGCGAGCGTTATCCCAGGCGATTTCTCGTGAACTGCAATGATGGAATTCGATATCGGTATTCAGATCCAGGACTGCACGCTGCTGATGATTTGAGGGTGAGCTTGAATATGAGGTGCGCCCTTGATGTGTGTCAGGGATTGCTGGAATAAGGTTTAGAAACTTGGGTAAGGTGTTGTGCCGAACATCGTGAATAATTTCCGTGCCGGAGTGCTCGCTTGTAGAATCAGAGCACCATTGTTGGCCAGAAGCTTGTGCTTCAGTCCCTGTTATGACGTGTGTAGAGGCGGCGTTAGTCTCAAATATTTATGGGCATCGCCAGAGATAGAGGGTCTCACGCTCCTCACGTCTCACTCGCTGCTGAACTGCAGAAACATGATGCTTCCTGCGTCCTAGCTGAAGCTTGGCCTTAGAATTATAAGAATTGCATTCCGGTCTACACTTACGCTCATTCCGTTTTCCAAGAATATCTTCCAATTTCATAGTCGTATTTCTGGAGAGTAAAAAAGTATAAGAGAAGAGGTAATGCCTTCAGTAAGTCCTGTCACTTTTTCTACAATTGCATGAGTACAACAGTAAATCCGTCTTTTCGTTTTCAGTAGCAGCGAAACATCACGTAGAATCCACTATAGTGGCGACTGATGTGTGTGTGTCAATAATCGGCAGATGTCCACGTCATCTTTGATCTTATCTGATCAAAACGGGCTGCATTGTTCTTTTTTACAAAATAGACTAGAAAAGTGAGTGCAAATGAGTATATGCATATTTTTTGTGTAGAAGCTCAGTGAGTGAGAAATTATGTGTGGAATGTATGTGTTTTGAGTAATTCATTGCAACGTTAAAGCTATAATTATGCAGATAATCATAAACACATTCTTCAGTATTAGCTCTTAGGTAAGGACATTGGTTGAACAGGTCTTTCACTTTTCGATTCATTATGCAATAAATTATATAAGGTAAAGTTTATCATATTTATGACCTAGCAATGTGAAACAAACGTGTACTGTCAGTGTTTTCTTCATAAACTACTTTATTTTCGCCGTACGTAACAGCTTAGTTTCATGTGAATAGGTCGTTGATGACTTTACACTCAGAGAAATCTTGATACACCTGGATGTGTAATCATGACACACTTAAGTGTGTCACCATGACAGTCCTTCAAGTTGGTCGAGAACGTAGACTAGCTTCCACCGATAGAACGTTGCCAAGGTTGCAGTTGCTGAGTGTTTCCTCTCTAATCAATGCCAATTAATCTTTTTAACGGCCACATTGAGTTCAAATGTGGTAATTATTGAATTTATGCTTATTTTATGAAAGTTTTACTTCTTCTAACTTAGAATTGTGTAAACGGAAGAATTTTAAACCCTTGAGGAGAATACAGCTGTTGTATCTATGAGAATTAAGGCTTCCGGGGGGATATGTGAGGTACTGAGCAAAAGGTTAGATAACCCTTCTTTCAGTTGAAATAAGGTAGTTTTTGTTTGGTTACAGGTCAAATTTTTCGGTTACTACTAAGCGGTTTTTCAGTACCCACAACTTTCCTCTTCACTCGTTATCTGGTTTAATGAATTTCTTTCTTAAACTTCCCATTTCCATATGACTCGTGTATAGATTTGGCATCCATTCAAGTGCATACTCATTAATGCATTCCTCATTCCTCTCTTTGGAACGCCTGTATTGCGGTTAAGGAGGCTTAAAAACATAATTTAATCTACTCTAATCTAATTTTTTCTGATTATCCCCGTTCCGGTCTCTGGTCCGATCTCTGGTCTGTGGGAAAATCTCCCACATGCTCGCGAGGTGCACTCGTCAGTCGGAACCGTGGCGTGAAGTTGGGCGGGTCGCTTTGCTTCTTTCGGTTGTTTTCGGTCGTTTACAGTCAGTGGGAAGTAATTTCGGTAGAGTTTTTCAGTTTTTAGTTAGGATTTAAGGTGAGCGCTGGTCTGTTGCTGCATTGGAGTCGTCCTGCCGGTGTCAGCACTCTAATTTGTCACAATACCTAAGTATCCTCAATTTCTTGCTGCTTCTGTATTTCAACTATTCTTATGTTTGCGTGACTGTGGCTGTTATTCATTTTTTGCTTATTTTTGGGTTTATTTAAATCTCTTAAAGGTGTTCAGGGTTTTAAACATTGAACTTTAAATTTTGAATTGACGGCATATTGCCGCTACTATTAGAGATTGAGCGTTGCTCAATTATCATTGAATTTAGATTTAACTAACGGCATCTCGCCGTACTTATTAGAGATTGAGCGTTGCTCATATCTCAGTAAACCTGAATTCTCAAAATTCAGCTCCTAATACTTGGATGTGCTGCTACTACTACTCATCCTTGAGCTGTTTTATTAAAATTCGTTTCCTCTGGGCCTATGACTTTTATCAAATTAAAAACCTTAAACTATTCTTTCTGTCCTTACCTGAACACCTGCCTTTGACTGTTTTCCTCTAAATTTCATAACATTCTTCTAAAAGTGGTATAATACTCACCAAGTGCGGCAATAAACGTGGGTGAGTTGTTGCAGGTGTAGTTTGTCCTAATTGATTTTGACTCGTTTGAATTTGTTTGTTTGTTTCTGTTTGCTCTTATTGTTCGTTATTTTCGTTGTACAGTCCGTTAAACTTAGTTTTGTTTGTCTTCAGTATGATTTCTACGTTCCGTGCCATTGACACTGGGGGCACTCCACTGGCAGTTTTCTTTCTTCGGTCCAGCGTCTCGTCCTCCTCACCTCTAACGTGCAACTTCGTCTAGGCCTTGCGGGTGCGTTTAGGTGTGCTGTCTATATTGATATCTTGAAGTTGTTTTCTGACAATAGTACTTTTGTCCCTGGTCTTGTTCTTGTGTTCCTAATCTGAACTTACCTTGTTATTGTTTCGCTTCAGGTCGGCATGTGGCCTCTTGCCCTGGCTTCACGCTCTAGCGGCAACGTTTCTGTCAAGCATACCTTGCTCAGCCCTGCTGAGATGCCGCTCGGTTGCTTTTTCCGTGCCTTGACGCTGCAAAGCATCCTTCCTACAGTCTTTGAGCAACTGTCGCACACTATTGAACTTTGAAACTTTACTAACTTTAAAACTTTAATAACTTTAACTTGAAACTTAAAACTCTGTATGAACAGATGTGTTCACCTGTGAAGGCCTAAAGGTAAAAAAATACCTTGTACGGCTCCTTAATAAAATATTAAAAACTTGTACGACTTTGTTCCTTTTCGGTTATTAACGAAAATAAAACTGAAAATGAAAATGAAGTTGTGGAATTTCCCACAGGTCCGGTCTCTGGTCCGGTCTCTGGTCAGGTCTCTGGTCAGGTCTCTGGTCAGGTTTCTGGTCCGGTCTCTGGTCCGGTCTATGGTCAGGTCTCTGGTCAGGTCTCTGGTCCGGGCTCTGGTCCGGTCTCTGGTCATTTCTCTGTTCAGGTCTCTGGTCCGGTCTCTGGTCAGGTCTCTGGTCAGGTCTCTGGTACGGTCTCTGGTCCGGTCTCTGGTACGGTCTCTGGTCCGGTCTCTGGTCAGGTCTCTGGTCCGGTCTCTGGTCAGGTCTCTGGTCCGATCTCTGATCCGGTCTCTGGTCCGGTCTCTGGCTAGGTCTCTGGTTCGGTCTCTGGTCAGGTCTCTGGTCAGGTCTCTGATCGGGTCTCTGATCGGGCCTCTGGTCGGGTCTCTGGTCGGGTCTCTGGTCAGGTCTTTGGTCTGGATTGGTCACGTTTAATATGTTCTGAGCACTGAATATTGAAAAATCATGAATTTTTCGGTCTATTTAACGTTATCTTTTGTCCGTCCTGAATTATGAAACCTTAATTTTCGTAAAATATGCCACAAAAATGAACATTATTTGCAGATGATAGCCTAATTTTTTTATGTAGCACAGAACCTAGGCGATGGAAGCTGCTAAAAAATAGCTACCAATCATAATAAAATATGTTATAAAAATTAATCATTCGTTCGGAAAAATTGATCAACCGCCATTTCGATTAAATTAAAGTTGACGTACAATGTACTACAATTCTTCCATTCAGTTGGTCATCAAATTTATCGTTAAGCACAGAAGAGAAAGCTCATAATATGCTGGTTGGTGCTCAAGGAAAAGGTATTCCATCACTATTGAGATTAACCCATTAGAGCCGAGTGGCAGGAAATCCTGCCAGGGAATAAAAATTCAATTTATAACTACAATCTTCAGAAAGTTAGGCAAGTTTAGGTTCAGTTGTATTCTGGTTAGGTTCAGAAAGCCACGTTTCAATTTTCACATGTTTAGCGCTTGGCAACCGTCTTCAGTAGCAGTTTGAACAGTGCGGAGAAAGGTGCTTCTCAACTCAGCCTGCAATGGCGCGCAAACAATGGTATGTATATAGATAATAGTAAACAAAATATTATCTTGTTATGGCTCAAACTACTCTTGAATAGTGTTAGAATGTGTTCATTATTGCATATATGAAATTTATGTCACGAAATTTGAATTAAAAAACAAATAAAATGTAGTGGCAGGATATCCTGCCACTCGTCATCAAATACATGAACTCTGCCTATATACATTTAAAATGTTTCTTATATCAATAATACCGAACGCATAATTAGTTAAGATAGATTAATTTCCTAAATTTTTTTTTATACCCTCAACAGGCTCAACGACGATCAAATCCTTGATCTTTTACTGAAGAGTGGTGACAATGATAGTGACAGTGAAACAGGTGTCGCTATTAGCATTGTCCCTCCGCTCCTGGATCCCAACGCAATGACGGATTGTGATTCTGACGACTCTGACGACGAGGTGACTTGTAACCCAGATCATCTACCCCGTCGAATTCTACTCACTAACGTACTCACCACGGACATGGATGATGAGACAGAAATAGAAAATGTCAGAGAAAATCAAGCTCCCAATGCCCCAAGTACTTCAAAAAGTACAAAATTATCACAAAAGAATTCGCTCCCTGTATGGAAAAAAGTTATGCAAAAGAAATCTGCTAATGAAATACCTGATTTTGAAAAATGTACTTCAGAAAACTTAGTGATGAGAGATCCTGTAGAATGTTTGAACAAATTTTGGACCGAAGAATTCATTGAAAAGATTTGTCATCAAAGTAAAGTTTACGCCATGCAAAAGTCTCTTTCTTCAGAATGTATGACTCCTGAAAACCTGCGGGTATTTTTTGCAATCCTATTACTCTCAGGGTACAACAAACTTCCCTACAGAGGTATGTACTGGGAGATATCGGATGATTGCAAGAACACTCTAATTTCAAAATCAATGAGGAGGGACACGTTTGAACAAATCATGCGTATATTGCTTTTTTCCGACAACATGGCAATCAATGAGGATAGATTTTATAAGGTCCGACCCTTATTTGAACACTTGAATAAAGTTTGCAAACTAAAGGAAATCCCGGAATATTCAAGTATAGATGAAGTGATGATCCCATATTATGGTAAACATGGTGACAAGCAGTATATCAGAGGAAAACCTATACGGTTTGGCTTCAAACTGTGGGCTGCCTGGTCAGTTGATGGCTCTCTACTGCATGTCGAGCCGTATTGCGGCATTCATACCAGGATTCCTGAAAAAGGTTTTGGCCGTGGCCCAAATGTAGTATTGGAGATGGTTCATCAATTGAAATTACGGCCAGGGCAGCATGTAGTTTTTGATAACTTCTTCACAAACATTCCTTTGCTGAAGGAGCTATCGAAAATGAAGATTGGCGCGACGGGGACTTTGAGAGAAGATAGGCAGCAAAAGGCCCCTCTAATGAAGAAGGCCAACATGATGAAGAAGCCGCGTGGCTATACGGAGGAAGCCTTCACTGAAAACTTATCTGTAGTGAAGTGGAAGGATAACAAACCTGTGATGGTCGCTTCAAACAAGCACAAAAATCATCCACTTCAGAAGGCCTCCAGGTGGGACAAGGCTGAAAAGAAACACATAACCGTGGACATGCCTCATTCGATCAGCATTTAAAACAAATTCATGGGGGGTGTTGATCTCTTCGATCAAACGGTATCATCGTACAGAATAAGGATTCGTTCTAAAAAATGGTGGTGGCCTATTTTCGCTTGGAGCGTCAATGCACAAACGGTTTGCGCATGGAGACTTTACAAAGAGAAAGAAGACATCTCACTGCTTGAATTTACCCGTCATGTGGTAATCGCCACAATGACCAAATATGGCACCCAAAAGAAAAGGCCTGGTCCAAAGGAGCTGCCGAAAGATCCGGCCACATCAATCGTTCGTTTTTTTTTCAATGAAGCTCAGCATTGGACAATGAAGGAGGAAAAACCCAATGCTCGATGTCGGCAATGCTCTTCCAGAACAATCTTCTTGTGTAAGATGTGTGACATCCCTCTTCACCCCGAATGCATGGAACCCTTCCACACAAAATGAAGTGAAAATGAGTAAAAATATCTGATCTATATAGGAAAGCTTTAGCTACTTTTTGTAAATCCTATTTTTTTTACATTCAAAGCTTTGGTATTATCTATCTATACTGGAAAGTATTATAAATACATTTTTATAGAGGAACGCATTATTATATTATTTACTGAGAGCACAAAGTTGTCTAAATACTAGTATTTAGTTGCTTGGTTTTTAGTTTCAAATATTATCATTCAGAAACGGAAGCGTTTCTTTAGTCATTCTACCCTTGTGATGAAAGAACGCATTTTGACGAGTTATTTTTTGTTATTTCATTAGTATGAATATTTTTTTAAAGAATATCTTTACTTAGAACATTATAAACATGGGTAAATACATTATGTTCAATCACATTCGTTTTTATTTCTTCTACATGCATTAATTTTGAAGTTATTTAAATTGAAATGTGGATTCCAATGAAATCCATGTATCTATAGACGAATGACAGGATTTCCTGCCAGTCAAAAAATAACGGTTCCCATTCAAATTTTCACATTGTTTTAGTTTGATATTTTAAGGGGACCATCTACATAAAAAAGTCCGTTATTTATGAATGGATTTCTCTGAAATTTTCACAGTAGGTGTGAGATGATGCAAAGATCATTTGTAATTTCGACAAAATTTTTGTATCTGCACTAGATTTTTTTTATTTTCGAAAAATATCATAAATTAGGGTTTTTTTAAATCTATCTTCTTCTACAATTTTGAAGTTACAGATCCAGTACTCCGTTTTTAGATTGCTTATATGTCTATATAACCACGCGCAATAGGGAATTTTGATAACTTTTTTTTGTTGATTTTGGGAATTAAAAAAAATGACCTTTTTTCATTTTTTTCATGTCGTGTAATTTTCATAATAATGAATGTATCAGAAAATGCTATTGCGCGTGGATACACCTTACTAAGCACCATCGAATGGTATATAAACCATTCTCGTAGCTCTAAAATTGTGGAAGGAGATAGATTTGAGAAACCAATATCAAGTTTTCAGAAAAACGTGTTTTCTCACAAAAAATAATTTTCTTTTTATCTTTTGAACTACAGGGTTTTCTACAATGAACTCTTGAGAGTTTGTAGCTCTTTTCAAGCACATTCGATTGATATAACTTACATTGCTTTAGCTCTGTAACTCTGGGAAAAAATATACAACAAAAGATAATACGTATTATTCATGAAAACAATCAATTTTTTTAATTTTTCATTTTTTTTTGACCAAAATACGTTTTTTGTCAAGTCAACTCCTTTTTTTATAGCTCTTTTCAAGCCTTTTGGATTGGTGTGCTCGCCATGCTCATCGAGCTATGAATGAAAGCTGCGGTATCATAGATACGGCAGAACAGCTAAATTCTGAAATTGTCAAAAATTCTAAAAAATTATTTACTCAGCGTTAGAATGTTTCGTTTGAATAATGGAAGCATTTTGAGTAGCCCATTAACGAACTATAATGCCATTCCCGCAGAGAAACACGCTCAATTGACCCCCAATAATGAGGGGGGGAGGGTTCAAGGTCACTCCACCCCCATCGCTTTCCCCCCTCTGGTGGGCGCACTATTCGGAGTAGACGTAAACGGAAAGTACCAATGGAAGCGCAAGAAAATCTTCTATAAGATGCATATAGAAGCAGAAAATCAACACATATCCTGATTTCTAGGTAGACGGTGTCCTTAAAAAGGACCCTAACTAACACATTACTACAGAAAAGATCTTAATATCTCGCCCCAATGATTCTCGTCCTTAACCCGTCTCCACATGGTCGACCTACCAAGAGGTTTGAAGAAAATGGGTCAACTGTTCAACTTACTGTACATTCATTAATCATGTTAGAAGTTTCATTGGGGGTTCATTGTAAAGAGAGAGAGTTGCCCTTTCTGTCAGTGGGAAAAAAATGCTGCTACCCCAATGAAAATCTACGAAATTCGAGTCTTTATTTCGGTAAAATACAAAAAACAGATATCAGAAAATCACTGGCAATTTTTTATTTATTGCACCTTTATATTTTTTTATGATGCATTTTCATAGATTCTGAGTTGCTGAATCTTGTGGTGTGTGAATTTTTTTTCAGGTCCAATAGTTCCGGAGTTATGTGCACTATATGTAAAACACAGTTTTTATTTTTTAGTTCATTTTGTGTATAGGCTGTTATCAAGCAGTTTCATTGTTTGTAAAGAGCTTGATATGCATAGAGCTTTTCCTCCCGAATACAATGGTGGTATTATTTTTTGCCTAGGAGTAAATCTGTGGATTTGGACACCCATTTTTGGAACAAAAAACATAAGAAAATAAAAATGATGGCGACCTTCTTAGAGGCAGAGTGTGTGCTGGTATGCCTCAGCTACACTGCTGGCCTTCTAAGAGGTTGTGCAGCGCCGGCAGCTACACTCCAGACTGAGCAGAAAAATTCATACAGATTTGAGCTTGATACCTCTCCTTCCCTGTTCCTCCCACCTAATTTTACCTTACACCAATGAATAGCGCTCAACGAGACGCTTAAGACCATATATGGCAACCCTAGGTTTGCTGATGTGAAACATGTGCTAGCTTTGCCGACCTTCTAAGAGTCCAGGACGTGGCGACGGGTTAATGGGTTAAGGAGATCATCCCACTTTTTCAACTTTTTCCACTTTTTTCGTCCGATTCGTTTGAAAATTGCCAGTATATGTCTTATGTGAAAGTAAACCTTTTTTACTCCTGTCTTTTTTTCGATTTAGTCCTTTTTTTGACGAAAAATGTGTTTTTTTACAATATTTTCATTGATATTCCAGATTGGAACTCCTCCTTCAGGTTTGATGCTAGAACAAAAACAAAGACACTTTTAGAACCCTTGGAACATTTCTAACAAACTCAAGTTCGGCTTTTTTCAAATTCAAATTTTTTCTATTTTTTCAAAAAAAATTGAAATTTAAAAAATCAGCAACAATTTTTTTGGGGTTTAGAGCTATATATTTCTTCAAAGAATTCGAATTTGAAAAAAGCGAACTTGAGTTTGTTAGAAATGTTTCAAGGATTCTAAAACCGTATTTGGATTTGTTCTAGCATCAAAACTCGAGGACTAGTTCCACTTTGAATGTTGAAAATTAGAAGTGTTGGGTGGAAGCAAAAAACGGAATTTTTTTGTTGAAGTGTAATATAATGAACAATCGATGTAATTGAATGCAGGTTTAATATTTATTTCAATACTTTCCATACATAACTTCATATTCAAACTGTGAATTGTTATTTAAAAAAAAAATTCTTTTTTTCAACAAAATGATTTTTTTTTCAGTCTGATTCTTATGAAATTTGACTATGATATGTAACCTTTGAAAAGAAACACAATTGAGTCCATTCATTTTTTGATTCAGGCCTTAGATTTTGAAAAAATTTTACATAATGATTTTTAGGTATTGATATTTCACTGATATTGATATTTCAAAATGGGACTCCTCCTTCAGTTTTGATGCTAGAACAAAAACAAAGACAGTTTTAGAATCCTTGAAACATTTTAACAAACTCACGTTGGGCTTTTTTCCATTTCCCATTTGGTCTCTTTTTATATTATATCAAAATTGGGAAAAAATGAGAGATTTTGGTCCCCCAACCCCCCCCCCCCGAGGGGGGGGGGTATTATTGTCCGTAGCGCCATAAAATTTTAGGACCGAATAGTCCACCAACTAAGGGTCCTTTTCCAGCCAAAACATGAGAAATGACCTCCGGACCGACAGGGGCTTCGCAGGGGCTTGGGATGATTTCCTTAAGTTGATTGCATGATTTAGTCCTCTGATTCCTCGTGGAATACAAATATAGCTTTTGACGATTCTCTCCTTTTAGTCGTTTAAATCTGTAAGAAATGTATTCATCTTATATTTTGTTTTTTTTATAGAAGGAGCATTCTTTCAACATGTCTGTTATTTTAATGCTTTAATTGCTAATAGCCTTGTATATATTTTTCTTTTGCAAAAAGAATTGGTCCATCTGTTGGAGGGAGTGTATGACAGATTGGAAACATTTTATTGTCAAGCACTAGATTGCAGCCGACTTAATTTTTGGTTTCCATACCTAGTGATAGCTTCAGTGTGATTTATTTGCGCTGATTAGACTGATTTCAATAGGCTGGTGCCTTCGAAAAAACAGATGGTTGAAGAAGTTTGAGGATTCGATAAATTACTCATTCAATGGTGCTTTGTGTCGTACGTCAGACATGTGCCCAACCCAACATCCGCCAGTCACAGACTACAGCGAAAACTATTAAGAGTGCCTCGGCTGCCGCCTGGAATCCCTCAGTCTCATTACTCTCATATGTTCTGAAAAACAGTTCAGTGCCTTTCACGGTGGTACGTGTGCTTTTGTGAGTGATGATTGCTTGTTCATAATTGTTAAAGAAAGGAAATTTAATTAGGCTTAGGAAGCATGCGTTTTTCTGGTTTTAAATGTGGCTAGAGCCAGTTTTTGTGTAGAACTGCAAAACCATTCAAGGTTGAGAAGTGAGAATGGAATGTCAACTAGAGCACAAAGATGTGACTGAAGCTAACATGAGATTTGGAAGTGAGGAACAATGTTCTGTCGAATAATTCTTTAAATAATTCTATAAAGGAATTTGTTACTTTTTCCGCTAGAATATTGTTACTGGATACATTTAAAATGTGAATGTTTGTTACTGACAGTTGGGATTGTGGTAGTTGATTAATAAAATATATTCCAAACATAATTTAGCTTTGAGCAAACATTTATATTGTTCATCATGAAATGATTCTATTAAAATTTAAAATTTTTATCACAAGATTTTATCAAATATTTTTCCCTCTTGAGTGGGAAATAGATCACATTATTCTGACAGAAATGAAATTTGGTAATTTTGATACCTATATGCATTCCTTGAAACATTATGGATGAAGCTAAATATTGCGTACTATAGCTGTTCACAACATAATATCAGCATTTCATAATTGCTGCTTGTAGGTTTCAGCATAATTTATGTATAATTTCCACTGATCCTTGAAGAAAAAAGTATAACTGGTTAAATGTCTGGTTTTATTAGCAACATTCCATACTCAACTTAGTAAAAATTTAAGGATATGCTTCTGATTCATGATCAACAATGGCAATTTGTAGCACATACAAATTAAAAACTTGAGCATTGTGATTTTGCCAAACACACAAGGCTAAATTAAACTGTGTAAGTAGTTTTGCACTATTAATTAATGGAAAGTATTTTTTTGGCAATCTTACAACTTTTTCTCTTGTTCTTCCACTCGCCTTCTATAACACTTAAACTTTATCACCCTCTAATATGACTTTGTCAAAGTGATAACTTAAATCCAAGTTTTTTTTAACTTTGATTGGTGGAAAAAAATAAATACCTTCTGAATAACAATGTCATTTTTCTAAAATTTGATTTGTGGTTAATATTATTACTTTATTTTGCTACCATGTCATCTGATATTTTCAAACCAGTTCTGTAATCCATAGTTTGCCTATAATATCTTTCAAGCTGTTGTTGATTTAATGGGAAGGGTGGGTCAAAAGATTTATTTTAAAGCCTTCTGCTAGATCATTTAATATGACTACAATTCTTCAGTCGCTGGCAATTTCAAATGTTTCAATGTTACAATATTGGTTATTATTTTTGTTTTCTACCTTCAGAATTGTTGAAGCCTTGGTATATTTGCATACTAAATATGATCTGATTTTCTGCAGGGTTGCTATAAAAATATTTTGTTAGTATCATAATGTTCCTGAAATTTTTGTGTCATGCACAAAGTGAGTTTGCTTTTAATGAGATATGCATAAATTTGCTTGAGATTCATGTCAGGAAGAAGTGGTCTACACTTTCTGTACCAAGAAACATCTTTCAGTACATGGTGTGTATATTACCTGTTCTGTGGGCATGTTATAATGAATATATCACAATCAAGTGCTGTTCTGAAAATAGTTAAAGCACTTAATGAAATAAATATATTGAAACTTATCTAATTATTTTGCTATCTCAGTATTTCTGTGTTGTTTTTCATGATTTCGAGTAGTAATATCCATATTCGCTGGGAATAATTTTGTTGTATTTGTATTTTTTTAATCAATTGTGGAAATATTGCAATGGATTAGTATGATACCATGTGTGCTTTTCAAACGAGTATCTTTTTGTTAACAAATTTCATAAACAAATATGGATTTTGTATCAACTTCATAGAAATGAATTTATTTTTTCCAATTTTCCAGTACCAAACCAAAATTATTTTATTGCTGTATTTCCTTTCATATCACACTGGGATATTTTAGGAAGCCTTCATTTTTAATTCTGTCCTAATCAAGAACACTAACAAAACAAAAATATTTGATCACTATCTTTTTTTCATAGCACATACAGAGATATTTTGGGAAGCCTTCATTTTTAATTCTTCCCTAAACAAGAACATTAGCAATTGAAAATTGTTAACAATTTTTAATTCATTCATGTCCATGTTTTCTCATTCTCCTCCACTTTGTAGAAGTTTTGGAAAATCAGGCTGATTACCTAGGCTCATTCTTTCATTATTACGGAAAACAAAAAGGGTGGATGGCGATAAGTAAGCCACTTAGCACATGGCTAACTAAACAAAAAAGGCAAACAAGCAGAATTATTAGTGTTTTTAATATGTTATCCACATTCTCACCTCTTTTTTGTTTGTTCAGGTACCGTGACAAGTGGTCATCTGTGACAGCCTTATTTACTGCCAACTACGTCTGTGTCACTGGCATGTTGGGAAGAGGTCTGCATCATTGAGGGACATCAGTCATGATGATGGTCTGGCTAACTTGTTTTTGCTGCTTGTCAACCTTTTCTGCGAGGAGCAACGCTTGGTTTGAAATGTTTCAAGGAACTCTTTTCAGGAAGGTAAGGAACCTCTAAGTGTATCTATGGGAATTAGCGCTCCCATGCAGGGGGACTATGTGAGTTCCTGAGCTAAAGGTTAGGTAGGCTTCCTTTTGTTGAAATAGAATAGTTTTCTGTTTTGTTACGGACCATCTTTTTTCGGTTCACTGCTGTCCTGTTTTTCAGCACCTACTACTTTCTTCTACAACCTTTTCTTGTTTCATGAACTTCTTTCTTAGCTTCCTGTTTCTGTGCACCTTGTGCACAGAAACCGCGTTCCCTCAACTCCATACTGAATGGCGCCTTTCTCCTTCCTCTCTTAGAACATCTTTGCCGTGCAATTAAGGGAGGCTAAAACTTTCTTATATAATAATAAAGGAACCTCTAGGTGTTTCACAAATGTTGTTTGAATATTCAGACATCTTACTGGTGCTGATTGATTCATTTTTATCTTGTATAGCACAAAAATGGTAGACTTGTTGTTAAATAGTAGAATTCAGCAAACATGAAAGAAGCCGCTGCTGAAAGGGCAGCTAGGATGTTTCTCCACGTTGATTCTGCAGTTAAATGTGAGTTCATCCTGTTTTGCCTCAATTGAACAGATGTTTCACAATTGGTGAGGTCGCCAACTAAAGCTTAGGAAGTCTTTGTACAAATGAATTAGGATTTTTGTATGGTTGAGGAACATCGTTTCTCGGTATACTGTTGATGTTTTTAATTGTTACTCATTGCTATTTTCTTCCACTCTTATTCGGTTTATAAAGCTTCTTTCAATATTAGTGGTTTTAATGAAATTAATATCTTGTTATCATGAAGCCCTTTTCAATTGTATGGTTTTCATGCACAAGTTGTTGGGACACTCCATGTGTACAGATTCCCCGTTCCCTTCATTTCATTTTCAACAGCACCTTCTTTCATAATTGTTGAAACCTTGTTTTAGTTTGAGAGGTTCAGATCAACTTGCATCCAAATTCATATCATATTTTGTTATGTGCACAGCAGAGTATAAAATATACAGTGTGTGGTGATCCCAGCGGCAAGCCGCGGACCTCCACAAGACCTGAGAAAAGCTGCCTCCAGACTACAACTGCATCCGTTCCAGAGCACCTCCGGACCCGAAGCGCCTAGTCAACCGAACACGGGACCTGAGAGAAGCCGCCTCGCGACTATGAGAAAAGGTGCCCGTAAGCTACAACGGCTTCCTGCCTCCAGCACCACAGGCCCACAAACTCGCGACCAATCAGGACTCACGCCCGGACTCAAGGCTTGCACTCGAGGCCTACATAAGGCGACCCCAACAAGGCTCGCGCTTACTCAAGCCCTCGTCCTCGTTCAAGTCACATCTCCAGCACCAGCCTCGTGTTCCTGCATCTAGCTTCCGAGATCGACTTTGTCTCTCGCGTACCTGCACCAAGCTCCGGAGACCGGCACTGCCTATCGACGCCCCAAGGTGTTGCAAGGTCTTAAACCTAGTAGCGTCTTGACGCTTCAAGGTGTTTCAAAGCCTTAAAAAAGTCACGTTGCAACGCCCCCCGCCGGCGTCGTCGGCCAAGCCGCTCTACGACATCTCTCGCCCGCTCCGGCCGGCTAGCCTCGCCGCAGCTACTTACCAGCTACCACGGTGAACCGCGTGGCGGTTGGGCCCGACCCAGCTGACTAGCCTCGTCTCGGCGCCCCGCTAGCACCAGCTGACCTGTTCGTAACAGTCGCACGACGTAGCACCAATCATCACGTCTCGCCGCTGCGTTCGTAAGTAGCGTCCTCGCGGACGTTACCCGCTATTGGTGTTTGTTTCATTCATTACGTAATTCTCGAATAGGATTGTATTTCAATCATCACGTATTAGTACTATTCTCGCATTGGATTGTGTTTCAATCATTACGTCATTCCCGAATAGGATTGTGCTCCAATCATCACGTATTTGTGCTATTCTCGCATAGGATTGTGTTTCAATCATTACGTCATTCCCGAATAGGATTGTGCTTCAATCATCACGTATTTGTGCTATTCCCGCATAGGATTGTGTTTCAATTTATGTCATTCTCGAATAGGATTGTACTTCAATCACCACATATTTGTACTATTCTCACATAGGATTGTGTTTCAATCATTACGTACTTCTCGAATAGGATTGTATTTCAATCATCACGTGTTAGTACTATTCTCACATAGGATTGTGTTTCAATCATTACGTACTTCTCGAATAGTATTGTATTTCAACCATCAAGTACTAGTGCTGTGTTCCAATCATTACGTAATTTACGAGTAACGAACAGTGCTCATAGTAGTCACCGAGGGCCCTGTGTAATGGTGCGTGTTCTGTGTACCTAACAGTCACCAATATAATTACCGTGTTACCCCCGTGTTGTCCATATCCTGCCGAATACGGTTGTACCTCAGGCACTCGCTTCGGGCTATCCTATCACGAAAAAGATAGCTCAAAGTCTGCCCGAAGCGTGTTGCAGCCTGGGGGAGAACACCACAAGTGGACTGATGAAGCTCGATAATTTTTGAAAATTCATCTATACTTGTGGTCAGGAAATTATTCGTAGCCTTATCACAAATGGCCGAGTAAATTAGCAATATTTGGTACTTGATGGTTGTTTTAGACTACACATTGTGGATTAAAGTTTGAGTAAAATAATTAGTAAATCTATGCAGGATTTTTAAAGGCGTTTAAGAATATTTTTAGACTCAACCCTGGTTACATTGCTACGCAGTTGAGTGGGCACCTTTAATAAATGGATACTTCACAAAACCACTGCTCAATAAAACTTGCCTAGGTGTGAGCGCATTGGATTTCAGAATGAAAACCTTATCTCATTTGTTTCAGCACTACACCCGCGTCAGGGCGCTCAGTGGTCTCAACCTGTAGTTCCGACCACCTCGGCAGTTGTCGTCCTCATCCTACCTCGTCTCAGTCTGTTTTGGATACTCGCCCCAAGTGAAACTTCGACTTGCAAGTTACAGCCAAGTTCTCCAACGTTCTGTTTCTATACACAGAGGATATATTGTGATGACACCTCTTTACAGTGCATTGAACCGCGTTCTTGCTTAACGCGTCACTTTTCATAATGCTGCAGACCGACCTCCGGTCACTCACTTAATTTTTATAAATAGTTAATAGTAGCTAAAAACAAGTAAGATCGAGTTAATGATTGCTATTTGCAATGTTTGTTACTGTAATTGACTTCAAATTTGCATTGAATAGTGAACTGCAGTTTAACTCGGAGCAGAAAACGTGTTGAACGAATATATAATTTTTCTAATAGTAGCTAAGAACTTCTAGTGTGATTGCATATAGCGATTTTTGTATTCATGTAAATGAAAATGGAATTATTCCATGATAAGAGTGGGTTATTTAATGCGGATTTGACGATTTGATGAAAATAAATGCGTATGGATAAATAGGTCTGGAAATATTTTTCATATCAAATGGACTGAATATTATTATTATTGGG
Source organism: Morinoia aosen (assembly GCA_030386875.1). Taxonomy (NCBI): domain Eukaryota; kingdom Metazoa; phylum Arthropoda; class Malacostraca; order Amphipoda; family Talitridae; genus Morinoia; species Morinoia aosen. The sequence goes on along the minus strand of CM059573.1, from coordinate 40,192,533 downwards.
GTAGACTTGTTTAACTCTGCAAAGTTTCGGTTTCCTTTTTTTAGCTCAAATGTGTAAACAAAATTAATTGCATTTGTTTGCAAGTTTCTGGATTTACATAGAGACGTGCAAACTGGTGCTGAATAGCTTTAGTTATTATTTCTAGTAGTTCTTTTGCTACCTGATAAGAATATGAGTCCCCTCAGGGTTATGCAGCTATTGTATCTATGGGAATTAGCGATCCAAGGGGGACAATATGAGAGCCGAGCTAAAGGTTAGGTAGGCTTTCTTTTTGTTGGAATAGAATAGGTTTTGGTTTTGTTGTGGACAATTGTTTTCGGTTCACTGTTGTGCTGTTTTTTGCAGTCCCTACTACTTTCTTCTTCATCTTTGATCTTGTTTCATGAACTTCTTTCTCATCTTACTGTTTCTATGCCTTTTCTGCATAGATTCCGCGTTCCCTTTACTCCATACTAAATGGTGCCTTCTTCCTTCTTCTCTTTGGATCTCATTTGTTGCTGCGGGTAGGGAGGCTAAAACTAACGACTAATAAAATCTGCTAAGAATATGAGTTCTAAAAACAAAAATATGTGCCATATTTTTATGTATAAATCATTTTTTATTTGTGTGCTGCCACTGAATATAAAATCAGAACATGTAGGATAAAATCGTGATTTTTTTTCGAGTTTTCGTAATGAAATTGATTTTTTTAAGGATATAATAACTACCGTGTTATTTCTATGCGGAATATAAGTGATACTTTTACAGCAAATGACATTATTTCAGACCTTGATGGACGTCGTCGTGCATGAGCCTGTTTTTGATAAGTTCACAATTTTGTCCATAAACTGGAACAAAACTTTCTTAGTTTGATAAGTGAATAGGGATTCTAATTTTTACAAGTATTGAATTTGGATAAACTAATTAAATATTATAAACTATGTGAAATTATTTGAAATTTGATTAATTTAAATGCCGTCGATTGAGTTGAGAATGAAATTTTGATTGGTCTTTTTCCAAGAATTTCAGATGTTTTAAATCCATTAAGATAGAGGTGTTATTAACATGAAATTTTTTAGTGCTGAGTTTTGTACTTATTTAGTACTGAATTTTGTTTTGTTAATTTCACAATCAATTTATTAGCATAACAAAACTTTCCAAGGAGACTTAAACTTATTCATTAGATCCTCGTAAATTTATTATTGATGCAAGTTTATATGCAAGTCAGAGTATCTTCACCGATCGACCTCGGTATCGTTACCAATGGCGGTCAACACATCACGAATGACGGCCTTATGACTCAGTGAAACCAATGAACATCGTTAAAAGCGTCGTTATGGAATTCCAGTTTTGCGTGGAAATTTTTTTATTTTATATAGTTCAAAAGGAACACGATTACTTTCATTTTATGTTCGCATGAAATTTGAGATTCCAAGTTCTAAATACAAGCTTCAATGTTTTCACTGTATCGAAACGTAAATTCTTACTTGAGATATTGTTAACTTAGCAAGAATTTGAGCTCAGTATGAAACTAAAAGTGATTATTAAAATTATTTTCGTTTGTTTGAACATTTCTGACTTATAGAAATGTGCATGCAAATATTAAATAATTTTATTTTCCATTTAATTTTTTTATATAAATATGTTAGTAATTAACTTAGCTGCTTTAGCTGTAATCTGAGTCACAAACGTACAAACCTTTCAGTACACTACTTTAAAATAAATATTGCTGAAAATTTCTTCGAGTGCAAATGAAACTCACACATTGTATGTGCGTAGTAGTATGTAAATGAAAATTTCGTTTTTCAGATGACAAGTGTTAAAAAATTATTCCACAGTTTCAGAATAGAGAGAATGTTTCCTAGCGTTGTATGAGACCTTAACTTTACGTAAAATAGAAGTAAGATACTATTTTGTCTGCTCTAATATTTTTTGATTTTTGTAGAAAAGTACGTACAGTTGTTCAACAAATTCAAGTCACTACAATTATCTGATTTTATAGCGTCCATTGCCTTGAACTACAATTAGTAATATATAATGTTCTATTTGTCATACATCAAAATAGTGTTGTATTGCCATAGTAATTTATAGTGCTGTATTGCCATAGTAATTTATTGAGAATTCTTATGTGCGATAATTATGGTAGAATTCTTTTGGCTGATACAACTCCAGAAGATATTTTGTTTATTCTAATGTAAGACTTTCTCTAACTTTGTGGGAACTCGTTATTTATGGACCTCAAAAAGTTATGAATAAAATATTTCCATTTATTCGAAAGTTCCTGGATTTATTTGTGAACGTTCAAACAATCCTTGAAATATTTTATTCTTCACCTTCATTTTGTTACTTGTGTTGAAGTGAAAAACTAAATAAGCATTTTTAGGTTCTTTTTTAAATTAAAATAAAATCTTTCTTTATACAGATAAATTGGGATTTCATTTATGCGAGATGTGTGTGAAAATTTATTTTCTTTTTCCAAATGAAATTATTTTCATCACAGTGAAAGACATGCTTAATTTTACGAGAAATTGATTGTGAAACTTAACGCAGAACTAAATTATTTTCGTCCGTTTGAGTGTTTCTAGACTTACATGGAAATGTGCATACAGTTGTAAATATTTTTTTTATAAATGAATTTTTTATTTTATTCGTGTGAAAAATGAGATTTAAAATTTCTAAGGTATTGTGATAAACTAGAATTTTATTTGTGCGTGATAACAGGCGTTGGAATTTTTCGTTTCAACATGGAGAATTCTTGTGCTGAAGCGTGAGACCTTTACTTTCCAAGTTAAATGGAACTGGGAGGGGAAAATAAGATTGATTCTGATTGTTAGAATATTTCTCGACTATCCGGAAATGTGCTCACAAACGTAGAATAAATTTGATCACTTCCAGTTCTAAGTAGATAAACATTCAGTGCTGAATTTGTTTCCACCATTTTTATTGCTTTGAATCCAACTATAAATTTTCCGAGAATTAAAAAGCAGGGAAAATGTGTCATTTCAGTGTTGAATAAAATGAGCGAACTAAACTGATGTTGTTTTTATTTGAACAGAAGAATGTAAGATGTGGTTATGCTGATGCCTATGTTTAATGCGTGGAAAATTTTTAGTTATCTAAAATGCAATTAAGCTTGAAATCAGTGCTTTCTTCTTTTGATAAACGTTAAGGCATTGAAACCGTCACAATTAATCGAATTCATGTGTCATGTTAAAATACATTTAACGCTGTTGTGAGGAAGATCTTGTAGACGCTTTTAATTTATTCACAGATTTCAATTAACCTGTTCAACTCTGCATAAATTCGTGAAATTTCTCTACATGACGGCATGAAATATTTTATATGTTTTTTGTAAAATTGCAGAATACGCTGATTTTATAAGTAGTGCATTTTTCCTGTTGAAATATTGTGATAGTTTAAAATTTAATGGTCAATGTGGTACAAAATAAGCCTCGAATGATTCATTGATTCTGCAAATACTCATTTTTCTTAATCCAGAGGCAAGACAGAGGGGTATGGTAGGAGTAAGTTAAATCTATGTTTTAGGTTCCGTAGATTTCCCCTAAGTGTGTCATGACTGCCCTAAGTGTGTCATGTAACACACTAAAGTGTGTCATGGCGCCTCCATGACACACAATTGTGAGCCGGTTTTGCGACAAACGTATGACACACTTTAGCGTGTCAAAATGACCCTATATTTTTTCTCAGTGTAGTAACGTGCTGAAGGAAATAAATGAAATTTTTAACGAAAATGCAAAAGAAATAATTAACACTTCTTATCGTCTGATGAGTGAGGCCCAGTTGTCCGGCGATTCAGCAACGAGTGCAAGTGGCGAATGATCGTAAGTGGAGAGGAAGAGATGTAGCTGAGAGGCACTGCATATACATAGGGCGGTAGTGAGAGGCACCTCGCAATCTGCTGGAATATATCCTAATTTTTGTCTTAGAGGCTAAGTGACATTATTTTGGGGAAGAAAACGCTCGTTTTAAGCGTACCGATAACACTCTATTGTATTCCGGTAAACAAGAGAGGGCTAGGCAGCACTTTGTTGACAGTGACTTTACTTAACGGTATGTGGCGGACATGCACTGTCGAGCAAAGCTTAAATATAAAAGAAGAGGAAAATTGTTCATGGAAATAAAAGAACAGATGCCGGAAATTACATGAATGTTAAAACGGATAAACATTTGAAAACTATAATATTAGTGATAATTTAATAATATTCTAGAGTTTGATGGCGTTTTTTTATCAAATACTAGACGCCCTCATTCCCAGTTGAGTCTGGTTGTTTCTTAATCCTTTTCTTATCTTTAAATCAGTCGAAATGTAATAAAGCAGGTAATAATGATCCAACATCAGTGGAGATTTTTCCCAACCGAATGGATAACGGACAATATAGTTCATTAATTTAGCAATAATTGTAGGACACCGTATCCAAAATCCATCGTATGGGATTAACGTGATGAGCCAAACCAAAAGGACCGCAAATCTCTCGTTCCGTAATAGTGAAATACTTGAATTATCTACAACATAAAAGCATAAAAAATGTCTGCCATCTAATGTCAAATATCATGGTGTTGAATTTTGCCGTTTGTAGCAGCAAAGCATAAACGGTGGTAACTAAATAAATAATATTATTTGAATAGTATAAATATATGTATTTCGCTAGACTACTGCCTTAGAATGAAGCATTTTAGGAAGATGTCCATATGGGCAATGTTTTGATCCGCCTATCTGAGATGCATCCCGCATCTCAGCATAAGCTATATCTCAGCCAACCGCGCATAAGCTATCAGATATTATGGAATTAGACAGCGAGATCAAAGTGTATGTAAGAATTAATAGCACTCGTTATATAAGTAAAACTAGACTTCTAAGAGATGACTACACACATAATTGTAGCATGAATGATAACCCATATTCGAAAATAAAGGCGTGATTTCTGTAGGACCTGAATTCAAATTTAGAATTGAAGCTGTTCAATTCTGAAGTTGAAATTCAATGATTTTATTTTTATATAAACAACATGATTATCAATTAATTTGAATGAAAAAAGTTAAGCGAATAGCCTAATCAAACGAATCCCAAGAGATTTCGTAATTTAATTGAACTTAGTAATGTTATACAAACTACCATTCATTCGTAAAAAATGTTCTTGAATTAACTACACTGACAGAAATTTTGAACAACATACCTGTGTCAAATGGGTGCACAGAAAATCTTGATACATACCAGTGGTACACCTTTCACCCCCTGTTCAAGCGGTTGAGAGAGTGAGAGAGTTAATCACATTCAAATTTCAAAAGGTCAAGAATTTTCCATTGAAAAGTGACCTGTGTTTGAATTTCGTGAATGGAGTATAATTCTCACAAGAAACCGAAAGATTTTTACTATTTTTTATTTTAATTATTTGATATTGTTTGTAGATTAGTCTAATCAGTAACCAATCTCAGATAGTGAAATATTTGTTTGAAATAATGTTGATTTACACTAATTGTGTATTGGATGGCACACTTAAGTGTATCGTATTAGCCCATTTCAATCAAAATTACGTAACAATACATAGACTGTAAATGTATTTTGATGACACGCTTTTACGTGTCGTTTTTATGACTACTTGACACACAAAAGTGTGTCAGCTTTGTGATCAAATGTTTTCAGTGTATTGTTTTACGCAAGGAGCTTTAATGGAATGGAGGCGGCATCAGCGCTCTAAAGTGAAGCCAATTTTCGGTAGCTGTAGGGTATACGGGCACACACACGGAGATGGGGCTCAGTGCGTGTCAGACACTCAGCGTGACAGGGCGCCGCTTATCCACGCAGCGGTCAAGTACGAGTTTTTTCAATATGAGTTTCTTTATCATTCAGCGAGGACGCAATTGAAATATATGCCTAAAAAAATGTAGTGAACAGATTAGCGCAAGTCTGCCATTTAACAGCGCGGTCTTCAGTCGCTGATGATGTAGGTGGTGGTACCCCTCCACTGCAAGACCACCTCCACACTGGGACCCAATGCCGGGTGGGCGGGGCTTGGGTCGGCAAAATTGGCTTCACTCGCTTGACTGGCAAAAGATAGCGATGCCGCCTCCATTCCACTAAAGCTCCTTGGTTTTACGTGTCTTTCTTTTTTCGACTCTTCCATTTACGTGTTACGCTAACTTTCAAATAAACCTCAGTGAAAATGAATTTACTAAAAGACTCGATAAACATTAGGTTATTTTGTGCTCTCACATAAATTGGATGATAGTTGTGCTCTCACACAAATAAAATAACTCAATTATTAAATCGTACCTTCAAAAAAGTGAATGGAAAATTTTTCCAGAAGTGAAGTTCAGTAACAAAGCGCATCCACAATTCGGCGCGTTGATTATTACGAAATAATGGACCGCGATGACCTTAAATTCCCATATTTGTATTACCAAAAACTTGAGTTAACTGCACTATAACAACGTCGGTGGCTTTTCCCGTGGTTATTCATACGCCCTGGTTTTTCATTTTCTCCTATCTTGTTGGTGGATAGAGGGGCTAAATTTCGTCCTGTGATATTATTGAAACCAGCGTGAACGGGAGCAACCAAGGTTGCAAGTAAGCCATCATCACTGGCGGAGACTATCAATGCGCGTAGTTGTAACATTCTCATCATCCTCAACATCATCGTCACTGCCAACATCTTCACTATGTATTTCCAGAAATAAAATAGAGCAAAAAATCATCAGCCTGCCTTCAGGGAAGAGTAATCCCAGAAGGTCGAATTTTCAAGAGATATTGATTTCAGCTGCTATAGGAAGGGGTTAGTTGTCAGGTACATCCTGTGAAAAAATGAAGTTCGTACGTTCATTGGTTTGCCCGCTACGGGGGTTTGAAATATAGGGGGGGGGAGGGGGGGGGGGGGGGGAGGGGGAGGGGGAAGTGATATTTTATCATGTCTCACCTCCCCCATGGCACTATTTTCACGCCTTGACTTTGCTATGTCATCTTCTATATCTCTTTATTACTCTATAATGATTTCAAGGGTCCTAGCTGACCCAACGAAAAATAATAAAGAAAAATAGAGATTGTTTATGTTTCTTTGTTTACCTTATTTTGGAGGATCGGAATGTGGGGTTTCAAAATGCATCTTCTCCTACAGTTTTTAAGCTACTGTAATCATTTTTAAATCATTAGATGCAGAATCACGTGGGCATTCTAAAAACTTGAATGGAAATTCAAAATTCATTTTTGATCAAAAGTTGTGACGTCATAATGTACGAAATTTTACGAAAGAAGACACTCCATGGAATTTTTTATATTTGTTCATATCAGACTTAAAGTTTGGAGATGTTCGGTCAAGTTTTTGAAAAGTACAAATGTTTCTGTTCTGTTTCTGTTGAAATACAAGTGTTACAACTGAAATAAAAAGTAAAAGAATAAAAACTTCGTTGAAGCGAGATCAAGTTTAAAATTCCGAGTAGGATAGCTTCCATCTGATTCATTTCATTTGGGACAAGCCGTTCAGTTTCTGGAAGACCATTTATCTGGTGGTCTTGAGATTGGGCGGCGGCGAGCTATCACGAGATACTGGTCTTATATGACAGGCTATCTCTGTCTTGTGCCGGCGTTCCAAGTGTTATGACTATTGTTCTTCCCTATCTACATGGCTGCCTGAGTCCTCTATTGTCAGCACTTCTCCGCACGATCACACTCAATGCCGCTTCAATAAGGTCACGATGTCTATAAGTCTTTAGAATTTTTTGCTCCCTTTTGGTCATTGCTCTGACAAGTCTGACACCGCTGACTGCTGTACTGGTTTCTTTGCGACTAAGCTCTTGTGTTTTTCTCAGTAAAAAATCATTAAACCCCAATTCTCATTAAGTCTTTCAACAGTCCTTAGTTATTGAAAAACAGTCGTTAGTTTACGTTTAATCGTTGACACATTTTTTTTCAATTTGGCATGAATTTAAATTGTTTTATTGGGCCCAAGGATCAGTTCTAAGCATTTTTTACAATGTTTTATTCACAACTAAGTTATTTTCCGAGATTATTTTTGTTGTTGTTGTTGGTGAGTTTCTTTCATTCTTCAACGAGTTTCTGAGTGCCTCAGCGATCAAAATTGGTTGTACGACGATCGTACAACCAAGCGCCTCAATTTAAATCTTTATGAACAACACACATTGCGTGCAGTCGAGAGTGGCCAGAAGGTATATAAATCAGATTCTGCTGAAACCTTTGAGTATGGAAGATGAGACAACACTTCCAATTCGAACTCTCGAATTGCGGCTTTGGTTACATTAGCGATGCGAGGACGGCTTTTTCATTTTTCAGAAAAGCTCCATTTTGTCAATTAGGTCGTTCCTACAAAACTGAGTTGTTCAGTCGGAGCATTTGTCGAAAGTATTTCTTAGCATTTAGAGTCAGGTTCTGCTCGAGCAGATCGTGATGAATAATACTATTCTGTTTCAGTCCTACATATAAAATGCTTTTTCAAACATGGAAGCATTTTTTTGATCGAAGATTAGGTCGTCATTCGAGGCTTAATCATTCTTAACTCCGAGGAAACTTGTATTGCGAAAAGTCGCCCACTATTGACGAGAAGAAATTATTTTTCAACACCAGTGACAATGCAATATGAAAGCACCGCTTATGACAGTGTGTTGATTGATGTCGAGCAAGTTAATTGAAGGTAATCGCAGAGCTTTGATTTCTGTTGACTTCGTTCAAAATGTAACTCACATAAGCACCATGCTTTTAAACATTATCATTGTCCAAGTGATGGTGGGTCATTTAAACGATTTAAAAATTTATTTACCACAAACGATACAGTTGTAGATTGTTTCTTAAGCCTAGTACAATGGTCTCATTTGAGTATTCATAGCTACTTGTGGGCCCGAATAAGTTTAATGACTTCGAGGGCATCCTATCATCAACGCTATTCTAAGGTGTACTATTATGTTTAACCAAATTCGTTGCTTACTAGCCTGATCAATCAATTAGTTTACCTGACATTCGATGTTTAATTTACAACAGTAGTTTGTATGGGCTAGATGTTAACAGTATATTCTAGAAACGACTTAAGAACAGACTTTAGGATCTTTGTCATTAATCATGACAAATTACCCTGTCAAGATGAGTAATTTAGGAGAAAAGATTTGAATTGATGACCTATCACTTGTTAGAGGATTGAAATCAAAACAGACGATGTAAACACAGATTAGTCTTATATACTGGAAGCATTCATTGCCGTTTTAAGTGGTGACTGCTCCTAAGCCCTCGCTAACAAAAATTCTGGAAAGATATTCCATTCTTGATGGCTTACAACTACTAATAGTTTTATTGTTATATAAGTCAGAATGAAACCGTTCTAAGGAGTAATTAGGATTGTAAATTATATGATCCAACTTTATGTGCCTATATGGTTCACAATAAAAAAAGAGCAATCTTTTGTCAAGGCGCGAAACACTTCTTAAAATGTTTTCATCTGCATACAAGCTAAAGCATGAAGTAACGAGTGAAATCAAAAACAAGGTTTTTCTGCACAATGCGTGTTATGCTAACCTTGTATATCTGCTCATCTCTGGTGATAAGCGAGAAATATGGAAGCTGGCATGGAGAAAAGTGAGAAAGGCTAGAGATGGATGAGACTTGTATGGTGATGTGAGGTCGTTCACTTTACAAAAAATGCATGTGAATGTGAACGACTACATTCATATGATTGATTGGCATGACTGTCAAGCTGCTAGAACTTTTTTCTTCAAGGCTTTCCATATGATAAGATTGTTAAGCTGACGGCTTCGAAAAATTATTAATCTTGATGCATTAAGACCTCGATCAAAATACACGATTCCACTTCTTGATGAACTTTATAAGCCGAAACACTTTTTTCACCCTCCAGTGAGTGCAATGTCTTGCCCATCTCAAATCATCATTTATACTGCTTCAGGATCTAGCAATTTTGAGGTTTTCCAATTCCATTCCCTGAAACAAATAAGATCATTTGCCTCACATTGAATTAGTATTTTCAGAAGCGCTTCATCGATCTCAGTGATCGTCATGTCAATCATTGTACCAGCAGCTCACGATAAGACAGTTAAATATAGTGTCTCTAGTGAGACAGGTTTAGTCTCTTGCGTGGCGGCAGTGTTGGACCCACAACTTTTAAAATGTTGCGGCGCAACCGCAACACCACAAAAAAAATTGCGACGCAACCGCAACAGAAACTTTGAAAAAAACAGAGTTGCGGTCGCAACCGCAGCTCGCAACCGCAACTTTTCAATTATTAAAAATAACTTTTTTTTTCCTGTGACTTTTTGTATCGGCAGTTAACCAGTTACGGGCAGTTAAACAGTTATTTACCGGTAGTTAAACGGTTATTATAGTGGGTCTTCGTTCAAAAATTACGATAAGTACCAGTAATTTTACCTGAAAAATGGCTACACTAACCACTATATGCCGGAAGATTCATAAGTAGTGCAACGATTTTTCCCAAAAATAGCGAATTGCTCTCAAAAACAATAAGCCACACTTTGTGAAACGCATCTGTCTAATTACCACGAATTTAAAGACTGCACAAAAATTACCGAAATTACTTAAGTAAATTCAACAAATTTGTTTAAAACTGTCTATATATTTCGTGAAGTTTTTACAAATTGCTATAATTGAACAGACTAGTATTACAGGGTGGGGCCTATTGTAACAAGTAACAATGCATTATTAGAAAAAATAGCTGCGATGCTAATGAATACTACAGCAAGAGGGCTCAAATTATCATCTTCATCGTAGAACACGAGACTATTACGATAAGTTTCACAGTACAATATAAAATCATTTCAAATCGTCACTGATTTATAAATAGTTTAACACGTTCACAGCGTTTCCGCGGTTTTCAACGGTTGGTTTGGTTAGGTTGTAAGTAGCAGAATAGGGAAATCGATTTTACAGCTTGAATAAATTTTAATTCTTCCTAATGAATATGAAGAATACAATTGCACGATAGCATTTTACCTCGCATGATAACAATTATTTTGCAAAAACATCGCGAAACAGATAAAACGTCGTGCATCGATACCGGCACGTAGGTACCGGCACCTCATGGTACACATGTGGCCCAATACGTAGCGAACGTGTTAAAACATTACAGATGTTCGACAAATATTTTATTTCATTTTCAACAGCCGACATTTGACTATTGAAATAAATGCTTAAAAAAATATCTTCGGCAGGCAAAGAATTCCATCACAGGTTGTTTGTAAGATTCATCACTACAAACACTACGATTACAACTTTCATTCAAAATAAGCCACCACCACAAAAGGACTCATCAAGCAACCGATTTATTAAGAAAGTTTTGCCAATTTTAAATTAAATTTGCACACTTCCATCCTTAGACATCAAATATCTACAATGACCAACCCTCTCAACCACTACACATCTTGGTCCTTCAATTGGGATGAGGAGACGACAGGGCCCGCACTAATACTATCTAGTCGCAAGTAGCAGAGGGCGAAATTATCTTCCACAGCTGTACAACTTCAGAAGAAGTTACCCTCCACCTCCCACTTCTATGAGGCTAAAACGTTTGTACTCTCTTTAGAATTCTTAATTTACAAAATATTCATATCATAAACAAATAAACAACACAAATTTTTCAAATCGAACTTTCCCATAAAACTGGTGCTATTAGGCACAGATATTGCCGGTTTCGATTAAACGAAAATAAAATCCGCAGAAAAAGTGCAACATACATTGTGGTCTGTTTGGGACCAAAAATATATGAACAGATCCAACATCAAATTAGTACGATCAGTAACGACTAGTTGTTTCGAATGAACTCATTAATTCGTATATGAAAATATTATTTTGACTTCCGTTTTCTTGACATTCCAGCCACTGAAATTTTTGTACTGCCGATACCCCATGTTCAATAAAACAAAAATTAAATCCGAAGAAGAAAGCAAATACATTGGGTCCTTTTTGGTACCAAAAATAGATGAACAAATCCGACATCGTTAGTACGGTCAGTAAAAATTTGTTCCAAATGAACTCATCAATTCGTATTCTTGAAGGTCAACCCAGCGATTATTGAATTAAAATCCGATTCGTCTGAAATTTGGCCGGTATATATTTTTTGTAAATAAACATATTTTCCTCGTGTAACTTTTTCGATTTGGGCCCTATTTCTTTGAAGAAAACGAAATATTAGTTTTTTGGTACATTTTTATTAATATTTCAAACGAATAGAAGTCATTGAGTTTTTATGCTAAAACAAAACAAAAGTCAGTTTTAGAATCCTTGAAGCATTGCAAACAAAAGTATGATTTCAAATTATCCATTTGAAACTTATCGTTTTTTTATATGCGATATTTGATCACTAACTAGCATATACACTAATTTTTGGTTTTGAGCATGATGAAAAAAAAATTGTACAATTGGGAAAAAATCATACTTTTGTTAGAAATGTTCCAAGGATTATAAAACTGTCTTCATTTTTTCCTAACATAAAAACTCACTGACGTCTATTCTTTTGAATGTTGAAAATAAGGGTTGTTAGTAATAATACATAAATAAATTTTTATCTGAACTGTAATATAATGAACAATTTATATAACTGAATGCTGTTTTTATTTTTTTTTCGATAATCTTCATGCATAACTTCATATTCACACGGTGAATTGTAATTCAGAAGAAAAAATTTTCTTCACTTGTTATACGTATGAACTTTTCATATTTTTAGTCTGATTCTTATGAACTTCGACTATTCTATGCAATTTTTAAAACGTGACACAATTTCATCTACTCATTTTTTCGATTCGGGCCTTATTTTTTTGAGAAAATTGGACATATTGGTTTGTTAGTTCATTTTTATTGATATATCAAATGAATAGAAGTCATGAGTTTTTATGCTAGAACAAAACCATAGACAGTTTTAGAATCCTTAAAGTATTGCAAACAGAGTGACGGTAGCAAATTTTCCATTTCCTGTTCTCTTTAATTTTCCATTTCCTGTTCGAAATTCAGGATTTTTGGCCTCGAAACGCCCCCTTAGGGGAGGGTTCTAATGTCCGTAGCGCTATAAAATTTTAGGGCCGAATAGTCCACCACCTAAGGGTCCTTTTTCAACAACAATAAAAAAATGGCTCATCGGGTTGACCTCTTTAAAAATATTATTTGACATTCCAGCTGCAGAAATTTTCGTAATACCCATACCTCATGTTCAATAAAACAAAAATGAAATCCGCAGGAAAAATTCTACATACATTGTGTCTTTTTTGGTACCAAAAATTGATGAAATAGATGCCACATCAAATTAGTTCGATCAGTAAGTTCTAGTTTCAAATGAACTCATTTTATTCGTAATCTAAAATATCATTTTGACATACGTTTTTTTCCACATTCCAGCCTCAAAAATTTTCGTGATGCCGATACTTCTTGTTTTATTTTTTATACCTCATGTTTAAATTATTTCAGCAACAGATCATTTCGAAGTCGGCCACCTAGAAGCGATAGTACTTTGTAAAGAAATTATATTTACAGGCAAAACAAATACTATTAGACTGACGCCTTCATTTCAATATAGCTATCAATGTTAAAACTTTAGCCCTCGCTCCCATTCTAGATCAGAGGAAACTTTTTGGGTTAGGATTTGGCATGAGGACAGGACTGCATAGCAGCTGAGAGATACACCATACTTTTAAGACTGCCAATAACGCACGGCCAAGTCAGTCGCGCCTGAGTTTTTCCAGCATGAAGGGTGACAACGACGACACGCAAGGAGAACGGGTGGGAGGCATTTGATCGAGGGCTTAGGGTTTTTTTGAAGAGGCGGGGAGGGAGGAAGGGCGTTGCCCCGGGAAAAGCACCCTCCGTAAACCCAACTTAAGGGAGGAGTATCATAACCTGGTATCGACGAAGGCAAATAAGGCGACTGAGAGGTGGTCAAAGTAAGCGATGAAGAAGCAAGTAGACTTTGAGGATGTGTACTGGTTTCCGCCGGCGACTTTCCTGATTCAATCCGTCGTCTCTGAGCCAGCCCAATCGCTGCAACGACGCAGGACCCCTTGAATGGCTGACGCCTTCGGTTTCTTATCTTCATCAAACCCGACTGAAGCTAAAGCGTCTGATAAATTGGAATACTATTAACTGTAAAAATGAAAATAAAATAAATTAATATTTTCCGAATGACTGAGTTTCAGCTACCACTGGGTTCGGAGCAAGCCAGGCTGCCTCTACTTGTGATCGCAACATTTGGTTCATCTGGCTTTAGCTGCAATCGGAGAATAAGTCGATTAACCTAACTCTGAATACAACACTTGATATCGGTAACCTATTGGACAGCTGGGCGTTAAAGTGATTGGTAATTTATTTTTATAGGAAATTTTGAACCCATTCGGCTTGTTAAATTTGAATCAAATGATTTTGTGTGGATAAAACAAACTGATATTAAAACGTAACATTGGAGACTGACGTCCACGCTATGCTCAAATATATTAAAGAATAATCAAATCTTGATCGAAAAAACATATTACCAATAATAGCATTAAATTATCGATTCTACCCATTGCAATATGAATACGTTTTCAAACGTTGCAACCGATCTGCCAGTATTTGTTACAAAAAAATGTATCAACAAATCCCTTTATTTGCATTAATATAAAGAAGGATAATTATTAGTTAGTTTAAGCCTTCCTAACCGCAGCAAAATAAATGCGATTCAATGAGAGGAAGGCGGAAGGCACCATTTAGTATGGAGATAAGGGAACGCAGAATTTATGCAGAAGGGGCACAGAAACAATAAGTTCAGTGAGAAGTTCATGAAAAAGATTGAAGTTCAAAACGAAAGTAGTAAGTGTTGAAAAACAGGACAGCAGTGAACCGAAAAAAAGAAGGTCCCTAACATTACAAAAGCATTATAGTTTAACAAACAGAAGGCCTAACTAGCTCATAGCTCGGGCCCTCACATTTTCCCCCTGGAAGAGCTAATTCCCATAAATACAATAGTCTTATTCCCCCGGAGAGGTATTACTATAACGGAATACTATATAAGATATTAGTTGATAACATGTTAGTTTAAGCCTCCCCAACCTCTGAAAAGAGCGTTTCGATGAGAGGAAGGAGGAAGGCACCATTTAGTGTGGAGATAAAAGGACGCAGATCCTACGCAGAAGGAACATGGATACAGCAAGTTGAGAAAGAAGTTCATGAAACAAGATAATAGTTGAAAAAGTCAGTAGTAGGTGCAGAAAAACAGGACAGCTGTGAGCCGAAAACTGGTGGTCCTTAACGTAACAAAAACATTGTATTCCAACAAAAAAGGCTTTCGTAACTCTTAGCTCGGGCCCTTACACATTTTCCCCATGGGAGTGCTAATTCTCATACGCACAATAGTTGTATCCCCCAGAGGGGAAAGATATTAGTTAATGAACGAAAAGAATTTTATGAGCTTACAAGGACCTTATATTTTGTCATAATGAGCTGGTGACGTGCAGACTGACACCCACACATTGCTGAGGCTCCGTCATCTATAAATTAAATAGAGAATGTAATTGTGTGTGATAAATCGAAATCAAATGCGCACCCCGTTCTTGGAACCGTCTAATTGCAAAGAGAATGAAGCTTTGTTTTCAAAAACCTTTACCACAACGTATCATACTGAATAAGGAATGACCAGGACATTTAGACATCTAAGTAGGATCGAGATTCACGCCGCTTTTACCTCCGCAGGAAATTTTTCATGGAGTGTTAAATTCTAAATAAACGGTGGATAGGCCAGTCAGTCCTGCCTATGTGCAATAATTCCTAGCCTCTGAGGGTAGGTACTGCAAAGAGAGCCATCACAGCGTAATATGTGTTATTCATTCAGGTAATTAAAAGTTTTATGTGTGCAATAACTGACCAACTTCACATTTCACAGTATTTTTCAATAACTTTATCCTTGTTGCCTACTGAATGCAGCTAGAAACTGTTATCTCTGTTGTCATTTTTGTAATGAGTTTTTACGTCTATTCTTATTCATAAACAAAATTAGAATTTCCAAATTTATTCCACACAATATTCATGGAAAATAATTTCGGGTTATAAATGTACAAAACAGTACAGTGTTATATGTTCCTCATTAGAGGGAAATTAATTTTGAAATTTTATATATACACATAAACATCAAAATAATTTAAACTTAAACATTATGCAGTGTGTCTTCTGATATTTCGTTTTCAAATTTTACTACTTTTTACTACCTTCAACAGCAAAAAATTACTTCATAATTTTTACCCAATGAATGTTGTCAAAATGTCCAGGATGTAAGAAATCATCCTTTAATGAGTAGTTCGGGTCAATAATTCTCGCAATAACATGGGTTAAAAAAAATTTCAAGTTGATTAATACATAAAATATTAAATTAAGAATTTTCTACTAAATGAAGGGTCCAACGCATAATTGCAAAAAAAAAACCAAATTTTTTATGTACCCCTTCCCAAATGGACCGGACCCTACTAAATGTTTTTAGGAGAAAAGTTATAATAATATTTGGCAGCTGTGCTCCGAAGCTGATCTGTAAATTCAGGAATGACATCCCTGCTTCTATTTTCAGAACTTATAGTATTTTCTCATAAGCTAAAAAATAACTATAAAAATCCATTCTATACACAGGTAAACAAAAGTCTAAACCAAAAGCCACTAGAAACTCAACATGGTCAGGTACAATTGTAGAATTATAGTTGAAAATAACCTTATCTGGATCAAGTGCGTGAGTGTTGCAATCCATTCCCAAGTTGATGAGCTTCATCGAGTGCGTGCAAAGTGTAGCACACAGAAAATCTTCAGTTAAGGTGGCTTTAGACGGAGGGTGCCTTCCCCGGGGCAACGCCCTCTCTCCCTCCCCGCCTCTTTAAAAAAACCCTCAAGCCCCGATATAATGCCTCCCACTCGTTCCCCAGGGGTGTTGTGGCTGCTGCCTTACATGCTGGGACTGCCTGGGAGCGAGGCTGAGCGACAGAGCGATAATGCGCTCCAGACAGTCTTGAAGGCAGGATGTATGTCTTAGCTGCTCAGTCGTTATGTTCTCATGCGTAATCTGAATGCGACAAGTCTCTCCTGAACTGGTAATGTGGCTGAAAACTAAAGTTTTCACATTGACAGATTTATTGAAAGCAAAGCGTCAGTCTGATTGTATATATTGCGGCTGTAAATATAATTGTTTTATTAAGTACTATCACTGAAATGATTTTCGATCTAATTCAATAGTAATTACCTCTAACAATAGTAACACTAATTGTTCGCTGTCATGCTATTGTTAACACAAGATGGCTCGTGATAGGACTTAAACTGATATAATTTTTGTTACTCATTTCCATATCCTGTAATCAGACTCTATCGCGCATATTTCCTTTATTTATTTCTCTATATACTTCTGCTGGGCAAGCTATATTTTATCATTCCTTAGTTTGGGCATTAAGGTCATATAAGAAGCTATACATGCGCGAAGTTGTTTTGATTCGCCTTCATTCCTTATTAATCTAATTGACTCATTCGTTTCTGCGAAGGTGCTTGGCCTTTGTTTAAGAAGTAATTATGCCGAATTCGTTGATACGAATACGTTGATCTTATGCCGGCCTCCGTGAAATAGTTTGCAGGTTAAAAATAGCATCTTCAATTCTGCACGTACTTTGAATTACATTTCGACATCCTCACTCAGTCACTGTTATCTCCAGGGTTGCCGATTTTTTTTCTGATGATCGTTCAAACCTCCATGAAAACGTACCAAAAATTGTTAGAGCGAACCAAATCTATTTAATAGCAATAAAACGAAAATTTTAAAGTTGTACCTACTTTTCCTGCTAGAAAGAAACTTTTTCCTCCTCTTCATCCTTCAACTGCCAATGTTTTTTATTTAATTTGTTGACTAAGCTACCGTGGTGGTTCCGATTTGTGCAGTCTGTGTTCTCTGACTTAGAATTAGATTGCATTCATGCATTTAGTCTTGCTCTTTTTAACGAAATCCTGTTTTTTGCTTCTATGTAGTTAGGGTCGAAAAAATTTTCTAGCTGCAGCAAAATAATGCGGTATTGACATAAGCTGCATCATGAACTCGGGAAGCAGCGGGTAACAAAGCTGCGTACCAGAATTTTTCAGACACAATTTTTGTCTTGAAAGGAGCATCTTGAACAAACAGTTCTCACCACTTCATATTTATCTTTTCATGCTGCTCTTCCTTCACGAAATTGGAGAAATGCATTGAATATGGTATTATTGAATTACATTTACTAAGACCTTTCAATTCATTCATTTTTTATTAACTTGTGCTTCTCCCTAAATCCTGTGTCGACAACTATCATGTGTATTACGATAACCATGTATGAATAGCAATTAAGGATCTAAATCATATGTTCCAACACTTAACATGGGTGTTACGATAACCATGTATAAATAGCAATTAAGGGTTTCTATGTTAAGGTATTTGAATGCATTTTTCGCTTTCATTTTCAAAACTTGTGCGTACTAATGAAAGTGTTTTTCAAATGAGCTTCGCGAGGATTGTGCTCTCTTAGTTCAAAATCAGATTAGGCAAGGAAAGGAACTCAATTTTGTTGTACTTTTCTATCAATCATTTTATTTCAACATTCTACACGGGTATTACGATACCAATGTGTTATAATCATTTAAGGATGTTAATGTTAGGGTGTTTTAAAAACCAATGTATCGACATTTCATGTTTGTACTTTATTGGAAATAAAATATTTTTCTTTTTCTTTTCTTTCTTTCTTTCAAACTCTTCTAGTTTTTGGGACATATTTTGTTGACATTTCTCAGGAGAATGTTTTCTACAGTTGCACCAAAATAAATCTCATTTATATTGACATAGTTTGAGGGGTTGCCTACATTTATTTTGGAATTATTGTCATTCGAAATCAACAGATCCCTTTTTTAGGAAGGTGCCCATACTAAAATTCTCACTCCAGTGAAATTAAAATACATTTTTGTAAGGAAAACTTGTATAATTGCTGAACGCACCAATTTCGGCAGCCCTGAGCATCTCATTCTCCGTCTAAATGCAAGTGGGGAAGTTTCAGCGGGATAAGGGTAGGGTAGGGGCGTCACCCTGAGGAAGAAAACCTCCGTCTAAGGCCACCTTTAGGCTCGCGACATGTCTGGTCGTCACCGAAAAATCCAGAGATGACAACTGGGAGCAGAGGCTGGGTAGCACCCACGTCAAAGTTGCTCCACTCTGTGTGCGTGTGTTGCAGTGGCGGTGTGCGGTAAGGGTTCGTCATGTGCACTGGTCCAGAGTTGAACTCATTGCCAGAAGTAGTTGTATCGTCCAACTATGAGTGACCAGAGTCACCAGATGCCGCAATGCAGTTCGTTATGCACTTGCATAATATATAAACAGAAAGAGAAATTTATAACTTGATATATATATTTAGAAATGTGCAAAATGCGAAAAATACGTAGTGTTTCATAGCAAGCAATAATGCTTTAAAAAAGTCGTCCTCCATATGTTTTTAGATGTATTCGTGTATAAGTTTGCTCAATAAAGCAATCGTAATATTTTTTACCGCTAAATGTCAATCGTTAAAATTTTATGCCTCTATCAATCTAAAAAATGCAACGTTTCAATGAAACTATTACCGCCATCGGGCTGAAAATTGAAGTAAATCATATTTTTATACGGTCACATTGATAGAAAATAACAATCAATTGTTCAAGTGGAAGCAGACATAGTGAAACACAAAATTCTCATTGTAAGACGACTATATAGGAACGATATTTTTTATTGTAGAAATAACGATCACCAGCAGGCTAGCTTTTTCAGCCCAAAGATGACAGTTGCATCGAAAAGTTGCATTTTATAGGTTGGCAGAGGCATTGAATTTAACATTGGGCTTTTGCAGTAATAAATGTTGAGCACATAATATTTTATTTAAACACGTGAAAAACTGAAAATATTTGTTGAGTTGAGAAGTCGAAAAGCGATCGTAACTAAATTCATAATAAATAAAGAAAGCATGCATCACTTTTAAAAATAAATATTACTACATGCAAATATCTCTCATTTCGAATGTTTTTTCATTACTTATGTAAGAAATTTTGAAAATGACATTAAATATCGTCCAATATATCATAGTTGTCACGTAAAGACACAAAAAATAGCCAACTTGGTGGCATTAAATAGTGTGGCCACGAGCTTTAATATTCATTTAAAAACTATCTCATCGCCAGAGCAACTGAAAAAAATTGGTATTGATGAAGCATCGTATTTGTATGCCATATATGACAGGAGAAGGGGGACTATTTCCCGAGGGAAACTAAATAGGTGAAACATTTGTGATGAAATTTATAACATTAATTACTTCTTGTGTTAG
The DNA here is from genome assembly GCA_030386875.1 of Morinoia aosen. Taxonomy (NCBI): domain Eukaryota; kingdom Metazoa; phylum Arthropoda; class Malacostraca; order Amphipoda; family Talitridae; genus Morinoia; species Morinoia aosen. The sequence continues at coordinate 40,172,223 of CM059573.1, read as the reverse complement.
CGTCCAGTTTTCTTTATCGCCAATGAAAGTATCTAGGTTCCTTTACTTTGCACTTTACGACCAAAATCGCATGGTATTAAACGAGAAAGAAGTGGCTAGTAAATATACTGATATGAGCCCATCAAGTTTTCCACTGAATTTGTAAAATCGAATTAATCAAATTCATTTGGCGTCAATATGCATAAAAGGCATCCTACAGAACGCTTCAGCACTTGAATACTTTAATTTAATTCATATTATAATGAACCAGTTAAAATACTTATATTCATAAAATACTTTTAAGTGAATAAAATACTTTTATTCACTTAAAAAGAATGGGTTAATTGTTCGATTGAACTATATATTTATGATATAAACTAAGGAGATTTGCATAGTAAACAATACATCGTGACATACGAACGATACATTATGACACGGTAGAATAGCAGTAACTGTGCTTTTATTTGATCTCACTCATATAATATGTGTCGTTTAAGACGGCTGAGACGTTCAAGTGTACAATGAAACCTAGAGTATTTCAATCCACTATTAAATGATACTTTAATAGCAAAGTGCACACCATAATAAATCTTTGTACTTCAATTATGTCACGCAGCGAGGCGTGGCAGCTGTTGAAGTGGGCGTGGATTTTGGTGACGTTGACTAGACATGCACGTACACAGACTCGCTCACGCACACAGAGTGGAGCAACTTTAACGTGGGTGCGGCCGGGTAGCACACACTCCAAACCCGCAGATTTGGACTCCGCCCACCTCTCTCCTTCCACCTCCGTGTTGCTACATCACGTTGCCATTCGCGCCAATTATTTAACTATGTAGTACTTCTGAGGTTTATTAACCTATCTGTTCGTTATACATTTATTATTAATCAATGCATTATAAACACTACATGTATTTAGTAAGTAGATACTACAGCGGAATATCAAAGTTAACCTGTATTAAATCATCATAATAAGTTTTGACAACGACCGCTGGTGTTTGGCTATTCTACCCTCCACCTCGGCACGCAAAAACAGTCATTTTTAAACATTTTTAAGTTAACCTTAAACTAACTGAACTTGGCATAACCTTACCCAACCTAACCTAACTTAACCTAACATCTTAACCTAACTTAACTTAACTTAACCTAACCTAAATAAATTTAACCTAACATTTCTGTAGCTGCTCGGAGGTGGTGCTGTAGCTGCTTGGAGGTGGAGGGAGAGGGGTGGGCGGCGTCCAAATCTGCGGGTTTGGAGTGTGTGCGGCCGGGTAGCACCCTCGTTGCTCCACTCTGTGTTGCTCCCAGTTGCTCCACTCTGGGTGCGTGAGCGAGTCTGTGTACGTGCATGGCTAGTCCACGTCCCCAAAAACCACGCCCACTTCAACAGCTGCCACGCGTTGCTGCGTGACATAATTGTAGTACAAACATTTATTATGCTGTGTACTTTGCCATTGGAGTATCATTTAATAGTAGATTAAAATACTCTATGTTTCATTGTACACTTGAACGTCTCAGCTGTCTTAAACGACACACATTATATGAGTTAGATCAAATAAGAGCACAGTTACTGCGATTCTACCGTGCCATAATGTGTCGTTCGTATGTCACGATGCATTGTTTACAGTGCAAATTACTTATGTTTAAATTATATATATGTAGTTCATTCGAACAACTAACCCATTCTTTTTAAGTGAATAAAAGTATTTCATTCACTTAAAAAGTGAATAAAAGTATTTTAACTGGTTCATTATAATATGAATTAAATTAAAGTATTCAAGTGCTGAAGCGTTCTGTAAGATGCCTTTAATGCACATTGACGCCAAATGAATTCGATTAATTTAATTTTACAAATTCAGTGGAAAACTTGATGTGCTCATTTTAGTATATTTTCTAGCCACTTCCTTCTCGTTTAAAACCATACGATTTTGGTCGTAAAGTGCAAAGTAAAGAAACCATGATACTTTCATTGGCGATTTAGAAAACTGGACGCTAACACAAGAAGTAATGAATGTTATTAATTTCATCACAAATGTTTCACCTTTTTAGTTTCCGTCCGGAAATGGTCCCCCTTCCCCTGTCATATATGACATACAAATATGATTCTTCATCAATACGGATTTTTTTCAGTTGCTCTGGTGATGAGATAGTTTTTAAATGAATATTAAAGCTTGTGGCCACACTATTTAATGCTACCAAGTTAGCTATTTTTTGTGTCTTTACGTTACAACTATGATATATTGAACGATATTTAATGTCATTTTCAAAACTTCTTACATAAGTAATGAAAAAACATTCTAAATAAAAGATATTTGCATGTAGTAATATTTATTTGTATGAGTGATACATGTTTTCATTATTTATTATGAATTTAGTTACGATCGCTTCTCAACTTCTCAACTCTACGAAATATTTTCAGTTCTTCACGTGTTTAAATAAAATAGAATTCGCTCAATATTTTTCACTGCAAAAGGCCAATCGTTGAAATTCTATGCCTCTGCCAACCTATAAAATACAACTTTTCGATGCAACTTTCAACTTTGGGCTGAAAAAGCAAGCCTGCTGGTGATCGATATTTCTACAGTACAAAATATCACTCCAATATAATCGTCTTACAATGAGAATTTTGTGTTTTACTAGGTCTGCTTCTATTCGAACAATTGATTGTCATTTTCTATAAATGTGTCAGTATAAAAATATGATTTACTTCATTTTTCAGCTCGAAGGTGGTAATAGTTTGATCGGAACGTTGCATTTTTTAGATTGATAGAGGTATAAAATTTTACCGACTGTCATTTTGCAGTTAACAATATTCCGATTGCTTTATTGAGCAAACTTCTATGCAAATAAATCTTAAAACATATGAAAGACGACTTTTTTGAAAGCATTATTGCTTGCTATGAAACACTACTGAATTATTACATTTTGCACATTTCTAAATATATATATCAAGTGATAAATTTCTCTTTCTTTTTGAATATTATGCAAGTGCATAACGAACTGCACTGCGGCATCTGGTCACTCATAGCTGGACGTTACAAAGACTTCTGGCAATGAGTTCAATTCTGGACCAGTGCACATGACGAACCCTACACGCACACGGCCGCTGCAACACACGCACAGAGAGTGGAGCAACTTTGACGAGGTTGCGGCCGAGTAGCAGACTCCAAACCCGCAGATTTGGACACCGCCCACCCTTCTCCTTCCACCTCCGAGCAGCTACAGCAATGTTAGGTTAGGGTAATTTAGGTTAGGTTAAGTTAACTTAAGTTGAGTTAAGTAGGTTAGGTTAAGTTAGGTTAGGTTGGGTAAGGTTAGGCCAAGTTCAGTTAGTTTAAGGTTAAGTTAAAAAAGTTTGAAAATGCCTGTTCTTGCATGCCGAGATGGAGGGTCGTATGGCCAAACACCAGCGGTCGTTGTCATAACTTATTATAATGATTTAATGGAGGTTAACTTTGGTATTTCGCTGTACTATCCACTTACTAAGTACTTGTAGAGTTTATAATGCTGTGGTTAATAATAACTGTATAACGAAAAGATAGGTTAATAAACCTCAGTAGTACTACACAGGTAAATAATTGGCGCGAATGGCAACTTGATGTAGCAACGCGGAGGTGGAGGGAGAGGGGTGGGTGGCGTCCAAATCTGCGGGTTTGGAGTCTGTGCGGCCGGGTACGACAGTAGCCAGCGCAGAAGTTAGTTCAGTTTTTATTTTTTCTTGGCGTTCATTTCGTTTACTAGGAGCATTCTCTGCCATGACTTATAAAATGCAGTGCTATGGAGTACTTTTCTATGCAATTTAAATCTTAGGAAGTTAGGTATAACATCGTGGGATTCACAATTAACCAGGAAATCGATATCCAAAGTAACTTTAACCAGTTTACGCCATGTGTTTTCATATTTTCTATAGAGCTTGTAGCACTGCTCTCCGTAGCGTGAACGAATATAATCAGTGACATTTTCCGAAATGTTCTTCCATTTCAATAAAAATAGGATGGCGAAAATCACTGATAAACATTTCATTATACTGAGAACGTATCGGGCTAATACCCATCATCAGCCCATTAAAAGAATCTGACATATATCACTGAAATACAATTGAACGTAGATACACAAACACGAATAAACACGGACTCAAAAGTAAAATAAAATTAAACAGGAGAAATGCAGTAACTAACACGAAAACCCACTAAGAACCTATGGTACTAAGAGGGTATAAACTTAACTGGTCGTTAAGGGACGGCTTGCATTTAAAAATGAAAAGGGATTCTAAAATTCCAAGATCTAAAACACTTGAAGGCACGTGAACTACTTTGAAATGAATAGAGTGAGAAGTAACATCACAAGCTTCAGCATGATTGCAAACAGCGGAGTTAGATGACGGGTCAATCGAACCCCAGAACGAAAACTTACTTCAACATGCTCGGCCAATCTAGCTCCGAGAGTACTTGTGGTCATGCCAAAGTACTCAGATGCACATCGTGCACAACTGTATGAATACACTAGTGAGGCCTGCATGGTAGAAGGAAGTTTGTCTTTATAATTGAAAAAAATAACCAATTGTAAATTTGTTTCTTAAGGGGGCCCTCCGAGGCCCCTGTCGCTCCGATGGTCATTTTTCATGTTTTTGTTGGAAAAGGACCCTTAGGTGGTGGACTATTCGGTCCTAAAATTTTATGGCGCCGCGGACACTAGATCCCCCCAGGGACTAAAAAAATCCTGAATTTTCGACCCCATCTAAGAAGAAAACGAAACGGGAAATGGAAAATCTAAGACTATCAGTTTATTAGAAATGTTCCAAGAATTCCAAAACTGTTTTTAGTTTTGTTTTAGCATAAGAAATCAATGACTTCTATTCCTTTGAAATAACAATAAAAATGAACTAAAAAACCGATCTGTCAAATTTTGTCTAAAAACTAAGATCTGAATAGAAAAATTGAATGGATGAAATTGTGGTTTTTTTTTCAAAAGTTACATATGATAATCGAGTTTCATAAGAATCAGACTACAAATTAAAAATTTCATAATTTGTATAAAACATAAATAACTTTTTTTATTTTTTTTTCTTATATATTACAATTCACAGTGTGAATATGAAGTTAGACATGGAAATTATCAAAATACAAATGAAAACAGCATTTCATTACATAAATTTTCCATTATATTACAGTTCAGATAAATATTTATTTCGGCCTTATTTCTAAGAAACCCTTATTTGTAAACATTCAAAAATATAGAAGTCAAAACGTTTTCATGCTAGGAAGAAAACAAAGACAGTTTTAGAATCCTTGGAACAATTCTAACAAATTGATAGTCCTCGATTTTCCAATTTGTACGTTATCTTCTTTTATGCTAGTTCAAAACCTAAAAATTCGGTATATTTTAGGTATTGATCAAATATCGCATATCCAAAAAATAAAGTTTCATATAGAAAATTCAGGACTATCAGTTTGTTTGTAATGTTACGAGGATTTCAAAACTGTCTTTGTATTTGTTCTAGCATAAAAATTCATTGACTTCTATTCTTTTGAAAACACAACAAAAATGAACCAAAAAACGAGTTTGAAAAAAATAAAAAACTAAGGCCTAAATAAAAAAACTTCTCGAATAAAATATGTTTTTCTTGCAAAAATACATATAGAGGCCAAATTTCAGACCAATCGGATCAAAATTCAATTTTGACGGGAGGGCCCCATTGATATTATATGAAATTTTATGCCAGTAAAATGTCCAGAAAGGAGGGCAAGTAATTCAGTTTTGAGTTTTTCAGAATACGGTCCAAAATTTGGTAAACACAAATAAATTGGTTGAGCGATTGGTTCTTGAACGACCGAATTTGGTTCGATATTAGCATTTTGAAACATGTTTGCTAAAAATTTACCAATTTGGTTTTCAATAAATGAAGACCTAAAACCATTTTGACGGAAAAATTCTTTCAAAAAAGATAATTCTAAATGAAGGACGCTAAAATTAGAACAAATTTTGTGAGCGTGAGAAAGCAAAGTTTTAATGCTATTCAGTTTGAAATGGAGAGAGCAATAACTATGAAACCTCATTCCTAGGCCAGGAAAAGTATTTTTTCGGTAAACGGATACTTCAAATTCATTCTCTCGTTTAGTCACTAAACAATCCAGGAAAGGAAATTTATTTTGTTCCTCGCATTCCATAGTGAATCTTATATTTTTATGCTTACTATTAATGAAGTTGTAATATCGCAATATAGGCCTCGGAGCCGGATGTCCTTATCACACTTGGTTTGGGATATCGCGGTCACCGGCGGAAGTGTCATAAACGCAACCGACGGATGCCGCCGTGTTGTGCATTTACCGGAAGGGCTTTGTTTAACTTCCGGGGGCACTCTTGTCTTAAGGCATGTGTGTCCCTTTTTGAGACAGTACAATACTAGAAGTCTTACTGTGCGTTTGGCTATCCTTCTGCCTGGTATGCGGCTAGACGAATTGAAGTTAAAGCATCATCTTAAAATAAACCTAATGTCGTACTGAAAATAGCGATATTACAATTGGCGACGAGAATTTCGAATCTCCAAAGTAAATTTGAATGTTACAAGTGCTCTGAAATTAAGATGGCGCATTCTACAGTCAGCTGTCCTCTGTTCGACGTTGAAGTGGAAACAGTGAGTGAATTCTTAGAGCGCTGGAAAGTCCAGTGTGCAGACGCTCTTCAGAAAGCAGGAAATAATGGCGGTAACAAAGCTTGTATTTTAATTAAAGCATTGCCTTTAAACATAATTACTGATCTACAACGAAGAATTAAACCTACATTACTTACTCATGCTACATATGAGGAACTTGAAGAAAAGTTAATTCAGCAATTTGAAATCAAGAAATCCATTGTCGGCGCATCTGTTACATTTTTAAATAGAAAGCAAGGTGTTAATGAATCCATAGAAAGTTATGCTAAAACGTTAAATGATTTAGCATCTGCGTGCAGCTACGAAAATTGCTGTCGCGATCGTCTCTTGAGAGATGCTTTCGTGGCTGGTCTGCATTCATCTCAAATTCTCAGTGCAGTTTTACAGAAGTGTGATCGCAAAACATTCAACGAATGCGTTAAACATGAAAAACTCACCGAACAGTAGAGCTCCGATGCTCAAGATGTTATTCGTGAGGATTCATCTTCATCGTTTTTCACTACAGAAAAACTCCCGCCGAACTACAGATGCATTCGCTGCGGAACTAGGCGGAAGCACCTTGCAAAGAATTGCTATGCTTTGAAACTGAAATGCCAGAAGTGTGAAAAAATAGGCCACATTTCTAAAGTTTGCAAATCTAAGACGGCAGCATGGCCTTCTCCAGCAGAAAAATCTGAAGCCATTCGCTCCTACGCGGTGCAGCCGGAGATGAGCGGTTGCCGTTGCAACGTCGGAAGAGAAGACGTGGTAATAAAGAGTTCACGGGTGCCTCTACAGAAGAAAAACGAAGTTGTTCTACAAAAACCTGGGAACGAAAGTGGTGACGGTAATTCTGTACATGAATTTTCTGATTATCCCTTAAATGATTCTAATTTTTTAGAGTAAACACCACTGTAATTCCCATTACTAGAGCCTACTATGATTACACGCAACTTAAAGGGTAAACCTGTTAAATTTCTCCGGGATAACGGCAGTGCCGTGTCAACTATACGTAAAAGAGATGCACTTAAAGTTGGTGCTGATGTAAATCCTACGTGCAGCAAAATTCTCGGGTACAGTGGTGTCTCTGTAAACTTGCTTGGTCAATCTTCAGTAACTATCAATTATAAGATGTTAGTTTTGATCATAAGTTTCTCATTGTGGAAGATGATAGAATCAACTTGCTTGGCAGAGATATTTGTTCTAAACTCAACGTAAACGTTGTCATTCCGGATAAATACGACTCCATAAAGAAAACGGATTGTCTTAATTTGCCGAGAAGTTTGCTGTTGAAATATGATTCATATTTATCATCTGATTCACAGTCTAACGTTAGAGAAACCGTTCATCTCGATGTGTTGCCTAATGCAGTTCCTGTATTTTGTAAAGCACGCCCTGTTCCTGTAAGACTAAGAGACTCTGCCAAAACCGAACTGGAGCGCTTGCAGAGTATGGGCAAAATTTCTAAAGTGTATGATAGCCAATGGGCATCTCCTACCGTTAATGTTCTAAAGTCTGACGGCAGTGTGAGAATCTGTGGAGATTTTTCAGCCTCCATTAATAATTTTCTGATTCCAGTTCAATCTGTACTACCTGTTATTGATGATGTCATTTCTCAAGTCGGAGACGCTAAGTTTTTCTCAAAAATTGATTTGTCTGACGCGTTTTTGCAAATTCCGTTGGACGAAGAATCAAAGAAAGTTACGACCATTAACAGCTCTGAAGGTCTATTCATGTACAATTACTTACCCTATGGTTTACGTGCAAGCCCCGGCATTTTTCAAGCATTCATGAATAGGACTCTTTCTGGCATCGATAACATCATTGTGTACTAGGATGACCGACTCATTTTGACCTCTTCATATGATGCTCATTTGAAAGTTCTTGACGAAGTCCTGTCTGTCCTTAAAAATGGTGGAATTCGCTCAAATCTGTCTAAATGGGTCTTTCTAACTGATCGTGTGTCTTATCTAGGGTACGTTTTCGATAACAAGGGTGTTCACCCTAACCCTGGGAAAATAGACGCTATTCTCAATGCTCCTGTTCCTAAAAACCTCAAACAGTTGCAAGCCTTCATCGGATTGTGTAATTTCTATAGTCGTTTTGTACTCAACTTTTCTAATGTCATGTGTCCTCTTTATTCGCTGCTTAAGAAAAATGTGCTGTTCCGGTGGACTCCAGAACAGGATAAAAGTGTCCAGATAATCAAAGACATCTTTCGTTCGCATAAACCTCTAAAGTTGTTTGATCCCAATCATGAAACTCTTCTTGAAACTGATTGTTCGGGTTATGGAGTTGCTGCCATACTCATGCAACGCGTTAGTCCTTCTCATGATTGGTGTCCTGTTCAATTTGCTTCATGATATCTAAATAGTGCAGAACAAAACTACTCTAACATTGAAAGAGAGAGCCTTAGTGTTGTTTATGGCTTGGAGAAATTCAAGAAATTTCTACTTGGTGCTAAGTCCATTATCCATAATGATCAAAAACCTCTTTGTAAACTTTTTGCACATAACAAGGGTGTACCTCTCAACTGTTCCGCTCGAATTCAAAGATGGGCTCTCAGACTTTCCCAGTTTGACTATGTTTCAGCTATTAGAAAGGTAAATGTAACGTAAATAGCGATTGCCTCAGTAGGCTGCCACTACCCACGACTGTAAAAGAGCTAGAACCGTACGAAATGATTTTTGCAGTTAACTCTCTTGATAAAACTCCTGTCACGTGAGAAAATATAAAAACTCATACTGATATGGATAGCGAACTATGCCAACTTGAACAATACATAAAGTTTGGCATGCCTCCTAAACCTAATCCTAATTTGTCTAAATTTAAGAATCTGCTACCTCAGATGACCATCCTGAAAGGTTGTATACTTTATAAAGAACGGGTTTTTATTCCCAAGTCATTGCGTAGTTTAGTCCTTGAAACATTTCATGATGGGCATCCTGGCATTTGTGGCATGAAATCGTTGGCCAGATCTGTTATTTGGTTTCCCGGAATGGACAAAACTATTGAAGACATCGTAAAATGTTGTCCCCAATGTCAATTAAATCGAGCAAAACCTAAGGCTAAAAATGTAGAATGGCCCACTCCTTCTCGTCCTTTTGAACGCATTCATGTCGATCACTTTTTCTACGAGAATAAAATGGTTTTCATTGCTGAAGATGCATTATCTAAATATATTGAATGCGAAGTGGTACTATCCACGAGTGTGTCAGATACTGTCGATGCGTTGAGAATGATTTTCAGCAGAAACGGGTTGTGTGATGTGCTCGTAAGTGACAATGCTTATAACTTTTCATCTCAAGACTTTAAAGATTTTCTTATTTCCAACGGCATTGAGCACCTCACACCTCCGCCCTACTATCCAGCAAGCAATGGTCAAGCTGAGAGAGGGGTAAGAGTCATTAAAGACTCGTTGAAAAAACTCTCTTCTTCCGAATCGTTCAAATCCCGTCTAGCAAATGAATTATTTCAATCGCATTGTATTCCGCAAAGTGTTACAAAAATTGCTCCCTCTGTTGCGCTGAACAATCGTAAATTTGTTACTTCCAAAGATAGAGATCATCCTAAATTTTCTGTGTCCAGGTCTAAGCCTATGTATGTAACTCGATTTGCTGTCGGTGATCATGTTCTTGCTCTGAATTTAAGAAACGGTCCCAAGTGGCTGAAGGGAATTATTGTTAGTAAAGTTGGTGTTAATGTCTTTCATGTTCAAGTATTAGCATTAAATGTAACCTGGAAGAGACATTCAAATCAGCTGTTGCATAGTAGTTTGGGATCTACCGGGAGCGGGGCAGCTGAGACTCCTGCTTAGCAGCCTGTCAGCAGTTCAACTGCGCAAAAATGAACCTCGTAGATCAGGTAGAATAACTAAACCTGTTATGCGAATAGGTTGCTGAGTTCTTCCTTCCTTGTGTCATATATCCATCTTAAGGGAGGGCAATTGTAGTATCTCAATATAGGCCTCGGAGCTGGATGTCCTTATCACACTTGGTTTGGGATATCGCGGTCACCGGCGGAAGTGTCATAAACGCAACCGACGGATGCCGCCGTGTTGTGCATTTACCGGAAGGGCTTTGTTTAACTTCAAAAAATAATGTTGCGTGGGATTCCTCACGGAATGGCAAAAATGTATCATCTATATAACGACGGTAAAAAATTGGCAGCATTGGGACATAGCTTAAGCCATCTAGTTTCGTAAAAGGGCATGAATATATTTGCGAAAGTTGGGCCAAGAGGTAGGCCCATACCAAGGCCCTCAATCTGCTTATAAAATTTACCATTGAACAGAAGAAATGGTATTCTATTGCAAGTTCTAATAGGGTTTCACAAAATTTTCGAGAGAGGCCAAAAACTAGAAATTAGTATAAGTAAAAAGTTGCTACATACATATATCTATAGTTTCTTCCAAGGGGATATTAGTGAATAGGTGTTCAATGTCAAATGATGCCATAAAAAATTTAATGCATATCTAATTTTGCTTAAATGATTAACAAAAGAATAAGAGTTCTCTATCGTAACTTCATTGCGAGAAAAAAGGGTTCAATGTTTTTCGTGACTATGCGACTTCATAGTCACGTGAGAGTCCACACTAATTCAGTGTGAGAGTAAAATTTAATTTACTTCATAGTCATTTGTCAATGAGAGAGGCTTCATTTAATAATCCTTCAGTTAATAATTTTTGAGCACGTTGAAACGATCAAGTGCATCATAAAAGTCATTTTACAAGCCTGTCTGAATTTCATATTCAGTAAAATTTTGTGCTATGAAATTTAAAATGTTTTAATTCTAAAAGAATGCAATTTATTTTCTTGAATACCAAAATTGTCCAATTGACAATTTACAACTGATTGAAAGATTAAAATTGATTGTCAAGCATTTAACGTGAAAATTGATTTTGATTTGATTTTTGAAGTACATTCTTACGTATGTTTCTTATGTATATACCAAGTATTTTCAGTGCTTTTGCTATGTTTCATTGTATTCTCGTAAACGTTTTGCTTATAATCTATTTGCTTCTAATTTTGCATTGTAGTGTTCGTCTGCAAAAAGCAGCATGGTGAATCTCTTTGAACTGAAGTAACCTTTCTGGTTATGTTTTTAAATTCGAGGTTTTATTCGGTGAATACGTGCTTGTGAGGAATTTGCTGTTTATGAAATTTGTTCTATTTTTTTGTTTTTCCTTGCTCACGCCTGTGGATTTTTAATTAGTTCGCAGCTAAAAATAGCTCGTTGCCGGCGAGAGGCATGCGCTGACTTGGCTGACGAGTCGATGAGGCGGTGCACTTTTGCTGTCTCAGCAAAATTAAATTAAATTTGAAATCGATTTGAAATCAGCACTCACGTGGCTGGAAATTTCCCGAACGAGACTCAAAAATGTAGTTCTCAATTTATAGGTTCTCACTTTTCCTTTTAACGAGAATTTACCGAGAGTAAATACTTCAGATTAATGGGAGGTGAATGGACTTTGCCTAAACTTATGCGTTAACAATTGGGTTTATGAGTAGACTGTTAACTCAATTAATGAGATTCGTACTTAGTATTATTTACCTGTTTGAATTTTAATTTCTTTATATTTTTAATTGGTTGTTAACCCATGTTGTTGATATCTGGCCATGCTAATCGTTTCTTTGTTTTCGTTTCATTTTCAGCTTCGCGTGCTGTGCGAGTGACAGCGGGTACGGGCAAGTACCGCGTGTTAAGCATGTGGCGCGTACACGTGGTTGAGCCGTGTTCCGCTCAGACGGCGTGGTGCCTCAGCGACTTTGTTTTCAAAAACCAAAAACACTTAAACTTTGACGACAGTAGAGCTTCAGAATTGGAAATTGAGATTGAAAATAATAAGAAAAATTATGAGAAAATTGAAATTGAAATATTGGAAAAAGAAGGAGCTGGAAAATATTACTGGAAAAATTTATGCGCTCGTTGAAAATCGAGTTTATTTGTATTTGAAAATGCGACTAAAATTCGGGCTGAAGATGGGAAAGCGTTGTTGAAAATTATGCAAGAATTATGCTTTTGTTTGGATGCGTTTAACTCCGTGAAAATTGGAGGGTAAAATGTAATAAGAAACATATTTAAAAGTTTTATGCGTTTAAGGGTTTTTGCGTTTTAATGTGTTTAATCCGCTTAGATGTTTTATAATCGTATAAGCTATATAATCACTATTTAAACTAGTTCTCGCTATGTAATAACTATTTAATCATGCTAATGCTGTATGTGTTTTACGCTCACTATGCGATCGAGCGAGTGCAACATGTTTGGAGAAAACGATGGTGTTAACATTTGTAGTTGTGCGAAATTTAAATAATGGAATTGCTTTAATTTTGTTTAGTTATTATTTCGTTATTAATGTTGTTTTTGGACTTATTTGAAATTTCTTTTTATTTTTCATGCTCAAGGTTTTGCGATGTTTGTGTGTGATTTCATGTGATTACTTGATGCCTAAATTGTTTTTATTTACAAATTGTAGCGACGAGTAATAACTTTTTATTGCGAAGGCAATGAAATTATTTGGGTTGATGCGAATCGAAATTGTGTTTTTTTTATAAGATTATCTGGCGTTTTTTTTCTTTTTCCTTTGCCATGCCTTGTTGACGTTATTGTAAGTTACTTAGTTGTGCTGTTGTTTTTTGTAGCAGCTAGTGTTGTGCTTTCTTTTCAATTTTGAAGAAAAGGGCATTATGATTTATGATTTATCGCTTCAGCGCCCTTGTACTTCTTGCTTGTGTTGCAGTGTTATAAATAATTTTTTTGCGAGGTATCTTTTACTGAGTTTGATCAAATTTAATTGCCTTTGAGTATTACACGCATGTGAGGCGGATTTTGTGTTTCAAATTTAAATTTTTGTTTTTATCCGCCCGAATAATATTTTTTTTATTTATAATTGAATACCTATCCGGGTAAAGGGGGGAGGTATGTGCGCCAAGCGCCATCCATGCCCCTCTTACCCCGTTCGCCTCAGACGTCTTATAAGCGGTGAGCTCTTGAGGGCCCGCGCATTTGGTTCGCATCCCCGTCCTGTTGACATCCCTACCAGTAAACATCGCACGTAACCAGCGTATCTCTAACCTCTGTCTGCCTGCATATCAATTATCAAGATCGGCACCAAAAATTTATCGACAAAAAAGCCTGGAGCATTATAAGCAGTAAATATCGGTCTGAACTGAAACATTGTAGAAAATTGCTTCTGTGCATTTTTGACAGTTTCCCAGGCCCCGAACCCGAAACAAACATTTTACTGTAATTATCAGCCTACAAAATTTCTAATTCTTCAAGGGGACGGTTCGGGGTAAAAAAAGTCTGTTAAGTTCTCGAGGGATTTTTTGGAGATATTTACCATATGTGTAAAATATCAATACTCTCTTTTTAATTGTGTTTTTTTCATAAATTTACATAAATGTGATTTGTTTTGAAGAAACCTGAAAAAATAGGTAATGCGGAAAATGATTGTCCTCCTACAGTTTTTAACTTACAGAACTAAAAAAAATAATTCTTAGATCGATAATTGTCTTGTCTAGAGATCCATTGCAAGTTTTTTGATAATTTGATTTTTTAATTTTTATTGATTGTTATGTTTGCCATCCCTGTACCTTCAAAATTGTGGGGAAGGATCTATATCAAAAGTCAATATATGCAAGTTTCACATAAGCGTATTTTTTCAGATTTTTTTTCATAACGAACTTATTTCTGTAAATCAACTCTATTGCTTTGTAGCGCTTTTTGAGCCCTGTCGATTGATATACTTGCTTTCTGTAGCTTAAAAACTTCGGGAGGCAGTTATATGTGTACACAGCGAGCTAATTAGCTGATGACTCAGCAGCCGGACTCAAACAAACACTCTGTTACAATATCATAATTTATCACTGAGTAATAGAGTGTTTCATTTGAGTACAAAAGCATTTCAAGCAAGGCCATGAATGAACTCTCTTGCTATTCCGGTAGAGGAACACTCAAAACTGACTCGTAATGAGGGAGAAACGGTGAGGTCACCCATCCATTGGCGCGCCCTAAAGTCACGCTAGTGCGCGTCTTCTACCCAGTCTAAGAGACTAACCAATGGTGGTTTCTGAGACCCAACTATATCGTTGGATGCGCAAGAAAATTCTCTACAAGATGAGTTTATAAAACGAATACCTACCATTATCCAGAAGTTGACCTTACGTATGATATTATTTATTTTGTCTTCCATTCTAAGTGTCATGCTTTCAATATATTTGTTTTTATCAACAATGACCACTTCACGACCTTTGTCTGATCGAGAAACAATGATATAAAACGAAACTGGTATTTGGCAATGTTTGTCAAATGTTTGGCAATGTTTGCCAAATGTTTGGCAAAAACCCAGTCAAATGTTTGCAAAGACCCTGTCTTAACATTTTTCAACAATGAGAGCAACAGCTCATCATATGCAAAAAATAAAGTGACTGAAAACTAGTAGACACCGCGGAATTGTCCAATCCCCAAACAGGAATATTTTCCATAAGCTGCAGCAAATATCTGATTCTGGGAGAAATGAATTTTTGAAAATCTTTAAACTCTATAAACAAATGTACTTTACATTCAACTTTCAGTGAATTATCCCACTTCACAATTTTTTACAACCCTGACAGGTAAAGTAGACCCCCGAGGCAAATTTCGCTACTTCTCACTTCCTATTTTGCTACTTTTGAAATTTTTCTACTTTTTACTACCTTACTACCTAGTAGACACCCTGTTATGGGAATGAAAGAAATGTCCAATAAGCAACATAAGGCATTAGTACTGAATCATAGGAGTTGAATACTTCACATTTCATCATGGCAGGTCTTAGTTTACTTGAGGTATCAGCGAAGGCTTCTTTGGAGGAATTGCATGAAAAGAACTTTTCTCTCTAGCTTCAGACTCAAGCAAATCTAGATGGATTTCACTCACTGAGTTTCCAAAGTTTTATAGATTGACTCTGGGCTGTTATCAATGGGAGTATCACAAATTTAATTTTGACTGTTAAATGAAACAGATTTACTGAACATGCTAAGCGTTTATCAGGAAGTGACTGTGGCTTAAAGGGAATTAAGAGCTGTTCCCTTCATTTGCATTATTGTACGATTCTGAAATTAATTATACAGTAACACAAGGTTTGGAGACAGTACCAAGTACATCAGGGCAAGTGTGAAAAATAATTTTTGTTCCAACTTTTCAACGTTACAAAATCTTTCCAGAAAATCACGGTAGGAATAGTGGTAATAAATTCACTGAACATATTTTTATTGATCCACTGTCAATAGTTTAATAATTCACAAACTCTGTAGTCAATAAAAAGCAATATTCTGATGTACAAACATCATCTTCAAGCTGAAAATATATATAAAATATCCACTCACAATGATTATTGCAAATCTAATACTCAAAGCCCCATCAGACAGAGTGATAAAGCTGAAAATGACAGCACTAGAAAAGGATTAGAAGTAAAATTTTTACAACAGCAATAAGTGCTGTTAAGTCTACATCTTTTTACCTATGATCTAAAAAACTCAATTTTTATTGAAAAAAGCTCAGGTTTTATATAAACAAGGTCATATTTAATTTTAAATGGTCAACTTCATTTTAAAAAAATCAAGTTCATTTATAAAAACCTCAAGTTCAGTTTAAAAAACCTCAAGTTCAATTTGAAAAACGTAAAGTTTAATTTTAAAAAGCTCAAGTTTAATTTAAAAATGTTCAAGTTTGGTGTAAGGAGACCGTCTGGGTAAAAAAAGTCCGTTATTTATGGATGGATTTCTCTGAAATTTCCACAGTAGGTGTGAAATGATGCAAAGATCAATTGTTATTTCGACAAAATTTTTGTATTTGCACTTTTTTTTGCGAAAAATATGATAAAATATGTTTTTTTTTTAAATCCATCTTCTTCTACAATTTTGAAGTTACAGAACCAGTACTTCGTTTTCAGATTGCTTATATGTCTATATAACCATAAGCAATAGGGAATTTCGATAACTTCTTTTTGTGGATTTTTTGAATTAAAATAAAAAAATTGACTTTTTCTTCATTTTTTCATGTCGTGTAATTTTCAAAGTAATAAATTTATCCAAAAATGCCATTTCTCATCGATACTCCTTGCTAAGCCCTATCGAATGGTACATAAACCATTCTTGTAGCTCTGAAACTGTGGAAGAAGATACATTTGAGAAACCAATTATCATGTTTCCAGAAAAACGTGTTTTTCACAAAAAAAATGTTTTTCTTTTTATTTTTTGAACTACAAAATTTTCTACAATGAACTCTTGAGAGTTTGTAGCTCTTTTTAAGCCCTTTCGATTGATATAATTTACATTGCTGTAGCTCTGTAACTCTGGGAAAAAATATACAACAAAAGACAATACGTGTTATTTTTCAAAACAACCACTTTTTTTATTTTTTCATTTTTTTCCGACCAAAATCCATTTTTTTTCAAGTCAACTCCTCTGTTTTGTAGCTCTTTTTAAGCCCTTTGAATTGGTGTGCTCGCCATAACCGTAGCTATAATACTGCAGCTGTCATCGAGCTATGAATGAAAGCTGCGGTATCATAAATACGGCAGAGCAGCTAAATTCTGAAATTGTCAAAAGTTATAAAAAACATATTAAAATGTTTCGTTTGTATAATGGAAGCTCTTTGAGTAGCTCATGAACGAACTATATTGCCATTCCCGCAGAGAAACACGTTCAATTGCCCCAATAATGAGGGGGGGAGGGTTCAAGGTCACGCCACCCCCATCACTTTCTCCCCCCCCCCCCTCTGGTGGGCGCACTATTCGGAGTAGACGTAAACGGAAAGTACCAATGGAAGCGCAAGAAAATCCTCTATAAGATGCATATTAAAACATAAAATCAATACATATCCCGATTTCTATCAAGACGGTACCCAGACGGCCTCCTTAAAATGCTGAAACTCAATTTAAATAATCTCAAATTCAATTCAAAAACGCTCAAGTTAAATTTAAAAAAGCGAAAGTTGAATCTCAAGCTTAATTTAAGAATGCTCAAGTTAATTTGAAAAATGTTAAGTTCAATTTTAAAAAATATCAAGATCATTGTAAAAATGCTCAAGTTCAACTAAAATTTCTCAATTTTGAAATAAATAAGGTCAAGTTTAATTTATGAAAGCTCAAGTACATAGATATAGCTCAACAATTTTAGAAACATAAGCTTTTCAAATCTAACTTGATCTGTTTTGAATTGAACTTGAGCTTTTTTAGGTTAAACTTGAGCGTTTTTAAATTGAACTTGAGCTTTATAAAAGTAAAATAAATAGGTGTAGGTAACAGTATTGCTTTAGGTTATTTCTAAAAGTACAGAAATTCTTCGATAAAAATGTCCGACTCGCGCGCCGTCGAAAGTCACGAGTGGTGGACATAAGGGTAGCTGCACACCAAAAGATTTGAGGCGAGAAAGCGAGCAAGCTGGAATCGATATACATGTATTCCTATGGGAGTGCACCGGCGCGCCATTTCAGAGAACCCATCTAAGATCCTTACCGAGTTACCCTAACAAAAAGGGTAATTTCTAAACTATGAGACGTACAATCTTTAAATGAGTACCAAATTAATTGGCGTGACGAGTACAATATATTTACGTAATTGAAACATTTTTTACGCCCCTGTGGGGGGCAGAAAGAGGGCCTCTCGTGGCCCGTCAATGGTCTGCCGATTTACTCTATAAGCCTCATTTTGTGTGCGTCATAGTTTCTAAAATATTGCACCTAAAAATTTGAAATTAGTCTCATTGTAAAGATCGATTTCGTCTCCAAATGTGAGTGTATAATAAAACTCGCATACGCTCCCTGGAGGAAGATGAAGAGCAAGTTTCTCATAGCCTCTGAATGGTCGACCGATTTTTCAAAAGGCTCATTTTGTGTGCGTCATAATTTCTAAAGTATTGCACCTAAAAATTTGAAATTAGTCTCATTATAAAGATCGATTTCTTCTCCAAATGTGAGTGTATAATAAAAATCTCATACGCCCCTTGGGGGATGACAGAGACCAAGGTTTTTCCAGCTTCTCATAGCCTCGTAATGCGCGCTGCCGAAGGCCGCGCTCACCTAAGTTATGAAGTGCTGTTTGAATTATTGTCCATAGCCTTGTCGTTCCCTACATCGTGGGTCTTCGAATCCCAGAGGTGACGGTATTTTTTTACTCAGTTGTAGAATAATCATTTTCATGTTTTTCTTACTCATGTAGACTTTTGTGGAGCAATATTATAAGTAGAGCTGTGCCAATGCATAACTTGCATATATGCACTCAAAGAGATATGCAGAATGTTGTGTGCGATGCAAATAATTATCTTGAGCATTTGCAAAATCTCATTTGCAATTACGCATATACACTATAACAGATGTAATATGCAAAGTGCTTTTTGCATATGCACAATATCATAGCACATATGGTGTCATGCGAGTGGTGCAATTTGATTCTCCTGTTTTTAATGTAAAACTGCAAATTTGTTCCTTCATCCAGAAATTTTCTACATTTATGGGACCTCTCGCATACATGGTACTCTCGGTTAAAAGCAACTTATCACAAGTTTTAAACGGTGCGCTATGTTCAGCACCTGATCCCCAGGTGCTGAACCTTCTTGACCTGTTCTTCAGTTGTCAAATATGGTTCATCAATAGAATACAATAGAGGTGTCCGAACTGAATTTAATGAAGTTTGAAGTATTTCAGGATTGCATAGTGTGATAGTTTTTGTACATCTAGTGATAGTTTTCTTGTTCTCTTCTACACATAGCCCTACCTATACTTACAAAAGTGTTCAAGTGAAAATACAATTGTGAAATTTGTATCAATATCCGAAGCATATGCATTCAGTGAAGTAATTATAAATTACTCTGTTGTGCTGTGCCTGTTTATTAAAAAATGAGAAGAAACTCAACAAAGTAATCCCTCTAATTCCAGAAATCAAACGAATTCCCAAAGTTTGCATCATTATAGTGATTTCGCTTTCTGGACTTAGATAAGGGCAATCAAATCTGCAATCGAGATTTAGAGATTATATACTGATTTGAATATTCCTGCAATACTTCGTTATTCAAAACCTAATACGAATGTTTGGTATTCTGGGATCTCCGAAATGAGAGGGATTACGTAGAGGAAAATTGTGATCATTTTTTTATAATGTTTTTTATGAATTTTCGTATTGAAATTTAGCGATATATTTCAGAATATGTAGATGATTGAAGAAGTGAACAAATTTTTTATACTATTCTAATGATTATCATTATTCAGTAGTTACACCATGCGCAAAGTACCCCAAAGTGTAAGGAATGATACTTTCATGAATGAATTCCCAGAATATGACTCTGTGGACGGAAATCTGTACAATACTTATTGCGGGAAAACTGTTCGTTCATCGTGAAACATTATAAGAGTCTACACTGTTTTTGTCCAAATATCGGCTGAGACTTCATCTTTATCAATAACGAAGATAATCCTTTTGGTTCAGCATAAAGTAAACTAAAATTAACCATTTTCATCTACGATGAAATCAAAGAAAGCTGGTAGCTCGCTTTGACTAAGTTCCCTTGTGTCAAGGTTTCGCGGGTTCGAATCCCATCGCTGCGCATCGATTTTTGCATGGCATCCAGTGAATATTTTCATCTTTTCTTCATTAGCAGCAAATGCATGATATTTTAAATATTGAAGACTATCGTAAAGAATCATTACTTTACGGTTCAATATTTGATATATCGCACAATATCCAACTAACTGAAGCCCTTCATTCAGCAGTCGCATATTGCGTGCATATAATTGCGTGTTCAGCACGCAGGCAGGGAAGTCGGCCAATAAGTTTCATTTTCTGCCGAGTCGAATTTCTAAACTATTGCACCTTCGAACTTCAAATAGCATGGGTCACGTCATCGACGACGAAATTAAAATTTCTTCCTTCCTTCAACATCTGAGACGAGTTGATCGCGTGTCCGTTTTCATATCTGCCGCTTGTTTTCCGAAGGTCGTCGTTGTAACTGTTTAAAATCCAGTTTTCTTCTCGTGTTGTGAGTAGGCTTTATTTCTATCCCCACTATTTAGGCAAGCTAGCAGAAATCAGCTGGCCGTAATAGTGAGGCTAAAATTTGGGCCGCTCTCAGCCTTTATTTCAAAAAACAAAGTAGATTCATTCCATGCTTAAGAAGAGAAAGTTGCAGTTGTCTACGGTTCCTCAGATCCTGCTACGTAAACATGTTAGTATACGAATTACGCCTCATTTAATAGGGGCCAGTATTTTATGAAATCATACAATCTTTCTAAAACAGTTATATCACAAAACGCTATTAGAATACTTATAAACAATGTTAGCCAAAAATGAGCTACACTAAACGTCGCACATCAAGAAACAAGCACACACCTAAGCCTGAAAAATGAATTTCACAGCTTGCTCATCTTATAGATGGCAATAAAATATGTTTCCAGAAACGTATGCTGACCTTGCATACCAAAATAACTTCAATAAAGTTCAATACGCTTTTCATTCTCGTTTGAAACTAAACCGTACAGGGTACAACCCATCTGGCAACTGTTTATTATAAGCATTAGGCGATACAGTGAAACACATACACTTTGCTTACAGTATATAAGTATATTTTAATGTAACTCATTATATAACATATGTTATTACGAATGATGTAACTTGTCAGTGTAGAATTATGTGTTATGCGGCAAATTTGCATAGCTAGATGATGCGATTTGCCAATGTACTTCAAATCGACGATTTTATCTTGGCGTCCTCTCTGCATCCACATTTTAAGCTAAAATGGCTAAACGAAGTGCAAAGAGTAGAGGTAATAACAACAAACTAATCGCCCATCTTAATGACAGATCGGAAAATGGTATTTCAGCTTAGGGGAGCAGTGCCGAGGACGTAGATGACGAAGATGACTTCTTCAACGTCGTAATGAAATCGGATGAGATGGAAAAAACGAAGAGAAGTTCGTTGAAACAAGTCGATGATTGGCTGAAACATTTTTTACAGGCAACGGTTATCGTTATTACAGTGCATAGACATTGTCACATCGAGATCACGAACCAGTATTAAAAGCATAGGAGTGGAATAACAAAAAGCAGAGAAAGGAATATCATATATTACAGGAGCATGTGCATGGTTTTTCTTTATGCGTCATATAGGCAATACAAATGTTCTGCACTTTTCTGTTTTCTAATTTATTTGCTATTTATACGGAACTCGTATCAAAATATAGGTACTAGCTAAGTACCCTTCTCATTATTATTAGTAAAAAATGAAATTCATTTTATTTTAGGGTGTCACAAGAAAGCGAAGTGAATCGGACGTACTCCAGCACTTGTTGCCCTTGTTTCCTGTCGTAAGAAATTTAACCAGGGAAATTTTCAGCTTCATATCTCGTCTTTTACTGGTCGCGCATTTCGGTTAGTTTTGTGCTGGGCGTCAGGTTGTGCAGCGGTCACTGGTATAGCGTGCAGCGGTCACTGGTATAGCGTGCAGCGGTCAATGTTGTAAGGGCATTAGGTAGGTGAGCTCTATTTTACAATAACAAATATTTTTCTTGTTTCATGAACTTCTTCCTTAGCTTAATCTTTCTATGCACCTTGTGCAATGTGCATAGATTCCGCGTTCCTTCAACTACATACTAAATGATGCCTTCATCCTTCCTCTTTTTGAACATCTTTGTTGTGGTAAAGGGAGGCTAAAACTTTCTTATATAATAATAGTAATGCTTCCATAAGATAAACCGAGCTCGCGTCTCGTAGGTACTTGTGAATCAGACTTCTATGACGATTTTCAAATTTTCGTGTCAGCTTGTTTGCTTTTTGCTTTTTCACCGGACTTATTGCGGAAATTTAGCTTTCACTCATCTTATGGACTGCACGGACCCGAAGTTATTAGCCGTCGAACAATTAGCCTAGAATAATAACTTGGATGTCTCCAAAAGCGTAGGTTATTTCGTGCGGCTATTAAAACTATCTTATGAGACTATCTAAAACTATCTTAACCCGCTGCGTTATTGCGAGTTTTATCAAATTTGCTATGCTTGTGTTTTTCTATATGATTTTTTGTCATGTTTGGGTTTGACATGACCGCAAATAAAATAATTATAGGTATGCAAGGTCAGCATACGTTTCTGGAAACATATTTTATTGCCATCTATAAGATGAGCAAGCTGTGAAATTCATTTTTCAGGCTTAAGTGTGTGCTTGTTTCTTGATGTGCGACGTTTAGTATAGCTCATTTTTGGCTAACATTGTTTATAAGTATTCTAATAGCGTTTTGTGAAATAACTGTTTTAGAAAGATTGTATGATTTCATAAAATACTGGCCCCTATTAAATGAGGCGTAATTCGTATACTAACATGTTTACGTAGCAGGATCTGAGGAACCGTAGACAACTGCAACTTTCTATTCTTAAGCATGGAATGAATCTACTTTGTTTTTTGAAATAAAGGCTGAGAGCGGCCCAAATTTTAGCCTCACTATTACGGCCAGCTGATTTCTGCTAGCTTGCCTAAATAGTGGGGATAGAAATAAAGCCTACTCACAACACGAGAAGAAAACTGGATTTTAAACAGTTACAACGACGACCATCGGAAAACAAGCGGCAGATATGAAAACGGACACGCGATCAACTCGTCTCAGATGTTGAAGGAAGGAAGAAATTTTAATTTCGTCGTCGATGACGTGACCCATGCTATTTGAAGTTCGAAGGTGCAATAGTTTAGAAATTCGACTCGGCAGAAAATGAAACTTATTGGCCGACTTCCCTGCCTGCGTGCTGAACTCGCAATTATATGCACGCAATATGCGACTGCTGAATGAAGGGCTTCAGTTAGTTGGATATTGTGCGATATATCAAATATTGAACCGTAAAGTAATGATTCTTTACGATAGTCTTCAATATTTAAAATATCATGCATTTGCTGCTAATGAAGAAAAGATGAAAATATTCACTGGATGCCATGCAAAAATCGATGCGCAGCGATGGGATTCGAACCCGCGAAACCTTGACACAAGGGAACTTAGTCAAAGCGAGCTACCAGCTTTCTTTGATTTCATCGTAGATGAAAATGGTTAATTTTAGTTAACTTTATGCTGAACCAAAAGGATTATCTTCGTTATTGATAAAGATGAAGTCTCAGCCGATATTTGGACAAAAACAGTGTAGACTCTTATAATGTTTCACGATAAACGAACAGTTTTCCCGCAATAAGTATTGTACAGATTTCCGTCCACAGAGTCATATTCTGGGAATTCATTCATGAAAGTATCATTCCTTACACTTTGGGGTACTTTGCGCATGGTGTAACTACTGAATAATGATAATCATTAGAATAGTATAAAAAATTTGTTCACTTCTTCAATCATCTACATATTCTGAAATATATCGCTAAATTTCAATACGAAAATTAATAAAAAACATTATAAAAAATGATCACAATTTTCCTCTACGTAATCCCTCTCATTTCGGAGATCCCAGAATACCAAACATTCGCATTAGGTTTTGAATAACGAAGTATTGCAGGAATATTCAAATC
Organism: Morinoia aosen; assembly: GCA_030386875.1. Lineage (NCBI taxonomy): Eukaryota > Metazoa > Arthropoda > Malacostraca > Amphipoda > Talitridae > Morinoia > Morinoia aosen. The sequence continues at coordinate 40,148,093 of CM059573.1, read as the reverse complement.
AGTATATAATCTCTAAATCTCGATTGCAGATTTGATTGCCCTTATCTAAGTCCAGAAAGCGAAATCACTATAATGATGCAAACTTTGGGAATTCGTTTGATTTCTGGAATTAGAGGGATTACTTTGTTGAGTTTCTTCTCATTTTTTAATAAACAGGCACAGCACAACAGAGTAATTTATAATTACTTCACTGAATGCATATGCTTCGGATATTGATACAAATTTCACAATTGTATTTTCACTTGAACACTTTTGTAAGTATAGGTAGGCCTATGTGTAGAAGAGAACAAGAAAACTATCACTAGATGTACAAAAACTATCACACTATGCAATCCTGAAATACTTCAAACTTCATTAAATTCAGTTCGGACACCTCTATTGTATTCTATTGATGAACCATATTTGACAACTGAAGAACAGGTCAAGAAGGTTCAGCACCTGGGGATCAGGTGCTGAACATAGGGCACCGTTTAAAACTTGTGATAAGTTGCTTTTAACCGAGAGTACCATGTATGCGAGAGGTCCCATAAATGTAGAAAATTTCTGGATGAAGGAACAAATTTGCAGTTTTACATTAAAAACAGGAGAATCAAATTGCACCACTCGCATGACACCATATGTGCTATGATATTGTGCATATGCAAAAAGCACTTTGCATATTACATCTGTTATAGTGTATATGCGTAATTGCAAATGAGATTTTGCAAATGCACAAGATAATTATTTGCATCGCACACAACATTCTGCATATCTCTTTGAGTGCATATATGCAAGTTATGCATTGGCACAGCTCTACTTATAATATTGCTTCACAAAAGTCTACATGAGTAAGAAAAACATGAAAATGATTATTCTACAACTGAGAAAAAAAATACCGTCACCTATGGGATTCGAAGACCCACGATGTAGGGAACGACAAGGCTATGGACAATAATTCAAACAGCACTTCATAACTTAGGTGAGCGCGGCCTTCGGCAGCGCGCATTACGAGGCTATGAGAAGCTGGAAAAACCTTGGTCTCTGTCATCCCCCAAGGGGCGTATGAGATTTTTATTATACACTCACATTTGGAGAAGAAATCGATCTTTATAATGAGACTAATTTCAAATTTTTAGGTGCAATACTTTAGAAATTATGACGCACACAAAATGAGCCTTTTGAAAAATCGGTCGACCATTCAGAGGCTATGAGAAACTTGCTCTTCATCTTCCTCCAGGGAGCGTATGCGAGTTTTATCATACACTCACATTTGGAGAAGAAATCGATCTTTACAATGAGACTAATTTCAAATTTTTAGGTGCAATATTTTAGAAACTATGACGCACACAAAATGAGGCTTATAGAGTAAATCGGCCGACCATTGACGGGCCACGAGAGGCCCTCTTTCTGCCCCCCACAGGGGCGTAAAAAATTTTTCAATTACGTAAATATATTGTACTCGTCACGCCAATTAATTTGGTACTCATTTACAGATTGTACGTCTTATAGTTTAGAAATTACCCTTTTTGTTAGGGTAACTCGGTAAGGATCTTAGATGGGTTCTCTGAAATGGCGCGCCGGTTGGGAGTGCGCACACCACAAGCAAGCTAGCGAGCGAGTGAGAAAGACTGAAGATTGGCTGCAGCGAGAAAGCGACTTGAAGATGGTTTCACGCTTGAAAGCTCCAGTGAGAAGCCTCTGGCAGTGGCAGCGCTGCGTCTGGCAGTGCGCGGCGAGATGTCAAAGGGAAAGGTGTGCTACACAATTTCTCCAGCAATGCCTGAACTCCTTATATCCAAAGTTTATGCTGTACTGTGCCTTTGGAAGTCAAAAAATCCAAAGCACAATGACAGATAACATGTTTCAAAGCAATGGGACAAAGTATGAATGATACTCAACGTTACAAACACATGCTGGTTCCGCTTATTTTAGTTATAAACCTCTCTCCATGACATTCAGGAGCAAACTGGCTATCTTTTGGTGTGTGATAGATCTCGCCAAACATCTTTCTCTCTCGCTTGCTTTGTCGCTTGCCGTCTTTTGGTGTGCAGCTACCCTAAGGGTAGACGCACACCAAAAGACGGCAAGCTACAAAGCAAGCGAGAGAGAAAGATGTTTGGCGAGATCTATCACACACCAAAAGATAGCCAGTTTGCTCCTGAATGTCATGGAGAGAGGTTAATAACAAAAATAAGCGGAACTAGCATGTGTTTGTAACGTTGAGTATCATTCATACTTCGTCCCATTGCTTTGAAACATGTAATCTGTCATTGTGCTTTGGATTTTTTGACTTCCAAAGGCACAATACAGCATAAACTTTGGATATAAGGAGTTCAGTCTTTGCTGGAGAAATTGTGTAGCACACCTCTCCCTTCGACATCTCGCCGCGCACTGCCAGACGCAGCGCTGCCACTGCCAGAGGCCACACAGGTCTGTGCAGAGGCTTCTCACTGGAGCTTTCAAGCGTGAAACCATCTTCAAGTTGCTTTCTCGCTGCAGCCAATCTTCAATCTTTCTCACTCGCTCGCTAGCTTGCTTGTGGTGTGCGCACTCCCATAGGAATACATGTATATCGATTCAAGCTTGCTCGCTTTCTCGCCTGAAATCTTTTGGTGTGCGTCTACCCTAAGTCTTTCGACGGCGCGCGAATCGGAGAGGTTTATCGAAGAATTTCTGTACTTTTCAGAAAAATTTTTGGAATGTGTTTATGATATTTTTATAGAAAATATTTTGCTATTTCGTTTGCGAGTAATTTGAAGTCAATAGGAGCATTCTTTCAAAGGTTACGAGTGGTGGACTTGAGTCTTTTGACGGCGCGCGAGTTGGATAGGTTTATCGAAGAATTTCTGTACTTTTCAGAAAAAAAATTGGAACGTATTTATGTTATTTTTATAGAAAATGTTTTGCTCTTTCGTTTGCGAGTAATTTGAAGTCAATAGCGGCATTCTTTCCAAAGTTACGAGTGGTGGACTGAAGTCTAACGTCGCACGAGTCGGACGCAAGAAATTCTCAAGAAATTTCTGTAGTTTCCAGACAACCGTTTCCATGCCGTCTCCGCTGCCGCCTGCCGGTAGAACCAAAGCTCAAATTACATCATGTGAAGGTTACGTTAACTAATTCATGTAATTTCATTTGACCACGAGAAATACATAACATAATTTATCTGATTTGTCCTTGATTAAACTTAGACATGGGCTATCTATCGTTGCCGTTAATTTTAAACTATGAAGTATAATCTGAAAAACAACCGTAGTTTTACCGTCGTATTTCTACGGTAGGAATGACAGTCAAAAATCGACGGTAAATAACGGTCATCATCGTCGGCGGGCATTTTTAGCGTCCAAAATTACCGTTGATCCTCGGTATTATATATGCCGTCGGAATACTTCGATAAACGATGAGAACCGATAACAATTACAGTTACGCCGACGATAAAATTCAGACTGGGTAGTGTCTTGTGTGGTAGCTACTATGTCTTGGAGGGCATATGTAGTGTCTTGAGTGGCAACTATAGTGCCCCGATTGCAGCAGCTATGGCGCCCCGAGTGCGGCAGCTATAGTGCCGCGTGTGCGGAAGCTATCGTGCCCCGTTTGTAGCAGCTATATCGCCCCGTGTGCGGCAGCTATAGTACTCCGCGTGCAGTAGCTATAGCGCCCCGTGTGCGGCAGCTATGGTGCTCCGTGTGCAGCAGCTATGGCGCTCCATGAGCAGCAGCTATGGTGCCCCGTATGCGGCAGCTATAGTGCCTCGTGTGCAGCAGCTATAGTGCATCGTGTACAGCAGCTATAGTATCCCGTGTGCAGGAATTAGTGTGAGTGAAAGGCCCGTGTGATAAGATCACCATTGAAGAGCGCTGTCGTTATCGCCTCTCCAACAACGGTCGTTTGAGAAATGTAACGAGAGCTCCTATTGGCTTGTGCGTCGTTGACTGTCATTGGGTTCCGATAGAAATTTTTTGAGAGTAATAGAGTTTTGGGCGGTCAATTTTTGGTTCATCGCATTTCGTATGATTTTTACATAGTTTATTAGTTTATTGCTGCACACCTCCATAGAAGTGGGAAGTAAGCAAAAGAGTCGAAGCGAGGAATAGTATCTCATTTTGACTCAGATCTCACGGAAGATTAAATTCGTTCCATTGGTCATTTTGAAACACTTGTAAGAGATCAAGTACATCGGCAATTATCATGGTCAATATATTTAAACGAAAATTTAATTTCTGCCCGTTCAATGAACAATTACTTCGTGTGCCTCTACAAATTCTACCTCCGAATCCTGAACGAACCTTTTTCAGTCTAAAACTTCTTGTAAGAATCCAAAATTCCTTGTTTCTCAACGTGAATAAAAGTTACCGAAAAGCTTTTTTAATGATTTTAATCTATTAATTCATGGTAAGAAGGTGCTCTTGTTCTTAAGATTGCAGTGGAAACGATATCGGTTTCAAAAGATGTCAGGACAACGCCCCACGATTCAATAAAACAAAACATCGTCACGTCGAACAGCGTCTCTGAGCCAACATTAAACCAATGGAAAACAAAAATCCACATATATTTATTTCACAAGTTCTGCGCGTTTATCCTATTCTACGAAAGGGGAAGGTTATAACAATTATCTGTAGAGTGAATGAGGCTTTGAATTTTTTCTTTGCAGGCGATGTTTGTTAATATTTTCTGGCTACAGTGGAGAAGGTAGAAATTCACTGGTACGTGATTGCCACTAATTCTTGATTCATTAACTTTTGCACTGTTCCCCGAAATATTAATCTTCCTGTAGCTCTAACGATGAATGCAATCACCAGAAGGTTTAGGGTTTTTCTGTTGTGTAACTATCGTACGGATTATTTTAATTAATTTTGTAGAATTAAAGATTCTTTTATGAAAGGGGTTCGTACCCACTATCAAACTATATTATCTATAACATCAGAGAAGTCAGTTTTGATTCAATAAAAATCTTATTTATTCGCTTCTCTTGTTCAAAAGTGCGTCTCAGAACTTCCATTTTTGTTCGTCTCAAGAAAGTTATGTAACACGTTTCCTGCGATGTGTTAAATTGAAGTTCAGTTTTCAATTTTAATTTAAGGTAAATTGTAGTGTGCAATTGCAAATATAGCAAACATTACACGGATCGTGCCTTCATTTAGCTTCCGTGAAGCATTTATAAGAATTGAGTAAGTGAATGCAGGTCGGTCTGCAGTATTATGAAAATTCCCTCAGTGACCACCAGTGGGTCCTATACCTGGAAACGTGTTAAATCCTCATAACGACGCTCCTTTATCACATTCTCATTTTCACTTTGAAGACAGCATTTCAGACAATATTTGATGTGCTTGCATTTTTTGTAAAACTATGATGATATTTATATCTTACCCATTGCGCCTTTGCGCTCAAATCTGGCTTTTGCTCGCAAGACTCGCTCGATGGTGCGCGCGAAGCTGCTCGCGCAGGCTGATGGACCGGCGCGCTGCCGGCATTCAGGCGTCGTGATGTGATCATCAGTCTAGCTCATCGCTCCCAGGCCCTCATGAATCCTAATCGCTAAATTATTCCAAAACGAAAGCCTTCGAATTCTCCAGAATTAAATTTTGCTTTCGAATACATCATTCGAAATCCCAAAAGCAGCCAGGAACTATAGCTGAACATTGGTTGGTGGGCGAGTGCGCGAAGTAAAATTAAAAAAAAAATTGTTCGTTCAGGCAGCAGGGATCAAATGCGAAGAATTCGAGAAGGTTGCCGGAAATAGCAGCCTCTTGCGCTCTTGACGATGCTTTACATCAAAAATGTCTCCATTCATTGCAGGAAAATTACATTGCGAAGCGAAATTCTGCTCAGAATTATTTGTTTGAAATTCTTGTATTCACCCAGTGAATGCATGGAACGTTTAAAAAAAGACAGAGCATTCCGATTCATAGCGTTTTGTAGAGAATAAGGAAAAATGAACTTAGCGAACGCTACGGCGCGATATTTTTTTAATAAAACACACTTGTTTCGTACCCATAAGGAATGGATGCATATCGAGGTAAGCACATATTTTTATAATTAAGGTAAAACTCGTTTGTCCGATGTGCGTACACAAAAATATTTACTCCTGTTTCATATTCGATACGAACTTTTGTCAACGTTTTAAAATGACTTAGAATTTAAATTGTTTTTTGTACAACCTATGGACACCAAGGTAAAAAAATATCACTATCTATCATATTTTCGAAAAGTTGTCTGCGTACTTTTTTGCTATTATTGAGTTTTTCACAACTTATCAAATTCATATCAATCGGTAATACTGTTCATAATTTACCATATAAATTATCTTTGGGAAAACTGTAAAGGTGGTGAGCAAGCAAACTGGAATAAATTTTTCACATTTTGATTATCTTCCCTTTGTTTCGAACGTAAATTTTGGATTTGTTCTAATAGAAATTTTCTCAAAATTATCATATCATTGTTTTTAATATGGTACCATGGAATGAAACACCATTTAAAAAAGTGGGGAAATAAGGCCGCTAATTCCGAACTGAGTATGGTCATAGTTATTGGCGTTTATATTATAGTTGATGTCAGGGAAAAATGGTTTCCATGCACTTTCTGTTTTCACAAGTGGCTTCGTCATTGATGCAGACTGTCGCCGGGATTCTTCCTCAGGTGTCTACAACAGTTACAAACACACACGTGCACATCCACCACTATGTAGATAGTTACATAAGACGAAATAAAAACAAATATGCCAATTATTAAACTTTTTTCGGCGTAAGAGCAAAATCTATCATAAAATTTTCTTGATTGTGTACAATTAGGTAAAATGGCACGACAGTTTTAAAAACATTCAAGTTTTTAAATATAGGGCACAGAGAACCATCATTTAACAGGAGTAAATTAATAGCAGAGTCTTAAATTTTGGCAATTCTACTCAGTGCTTGATTGTAGCGTACATTAAAGTGGAAATACCCGGGCTCGTAATGGGTGGGAGGTTCTCCTTTTTCTTATTTGGCAAGATAATTGGTTGGGAGGACGAAGGGTCAGTTTAATGGCCGCCGTATGTCTTTCTCTCAGCCATGACCGCGTTTACGGTCTACTAAATCAATCCCAAGTGCTTGCTAATATTTGCCTGATATTTCTCCAGAGAGTTACCTGATTGGCTCGCGCTTACTTGCAGTGAGCGCACAGATAAAACGAGCGTTAAGAATCAGACAAGGAGTTGATCGAGTAACAGGTCATTGCTCCTTACATTACAAGGTAATTTCTGCGACTGAAACTTGTTCTGATTGAGGCCGGATGACCGGTGCCGAAAGCTTCGTGAAGCTGCCAACCTATACAAGTTAAAGAAGTAACAGTAGTGTCAGGCTGTACACATCCTTAGGCTACTGCTAACAAGAAATCTTAGTTGCATATTTTCAATAAAATTGCTAGTTTTCTCATTTACTCTCACATATATGACAAATTCTATTCATTTGATGAGGATTTCATGGGATATTTTTTCTGGCCAATCTACCAACTTGCCCAGTGACATGATGCCAGGAAATCATTGAGGGAACACAGAAAGTGTAGAAAAGAGTGAATTTGATACTTCATGAAATTACAAGCGACTTCAATCCCGTTCGACGCTAACCGTTGCTAGTAATGTTATTAACGAAACATTGTATTCTAATTCAGGTTCACATTTTCAAAACATTTTTAATTTTGTGAGAAAAATAGTATTACGGAGAATTTAGCTGGCGGCTTTTAAATTATTTGGTTAGATTTTAAGTTAGTTTAAGTCCCCCCTAACTACAAAAAAATGGTCCCCTAGAGAGGAATGAGGAACGCAGCACTTAGAGTGAAATTAAGAGAAAAAGGAATCTGTACACTAGGTATATCCCTAAACCTTGCTCATGGCAACAGCCAGATTGAAAGAAGCTTTTGAAACTAATTAAAGTTGTAGGAGAAAGCAAACGACGGTGAAAAAGGACAACTGTGAACAGCAAAAAGTCTGTAACTAAACAACAAAACAAACTACTGTATTTCAACAGAAAACGGCCCACTTAACCTGCCGTACAGGACTTCGTATCATTCGTTGGGAACAGAGATTCCCTCGGATACAATAGTTGTATCCCCTGAGGGGAGTTGGTTTAAAAATATCTACATTACATTCTATCATCTATACGGAATCGAGCATACAGTAATGTCCGAATTGAAATTGGTCGAGGTCACGTCAAATTGGTGGGAATTTCAAAATTGGACTAAACTGCTTTCACGTTTACCCCGCGCTATTCCTGATCTAAGAATAAAATTGTCTCATCCTCGACCGTCTTTATTCTATTTTCATAACCCAACCTGTCGTAAACTCTAGGGACTCAACGAAATCTAAGAAAAACGGTCCTCGTTTTCAAAAGCCTTCATTAGTAAGATATTTCATAATCATATTGCCTTTATCAGTTTCATCAATCCATATTTTGTATCGGTATATTGATTTAGCATTATATATATATAAATATATATATATACAGGGATGGCCCCAAAAAATGTATTCACTGAGGTAATCCTCTGCAACTGAGAGATGCCTACAGGAACAGGTTTAAATCGTGTGTGGTGGATTCAAGATGGCGCTCCGTGTTATCTCTAACGAAGGTCAAACCAATCTTTTTCATCACCCGTATGGCAATGCTGACGTCATGGCACGAACCAAAAGCAGAGCTCATATTGCGTCTGACAACACTGCTACCCCCAAATCTAGCTCCACTATTGGCCTAACGAAATGTCGCAATGGTGACGTCACAAAGTTTGTTTAAAATAAATTTTTTTTATTGGCTAGCCGAACAAGAGGAGGTGTATTTTCCCCTCAGAAATGACTCTACCTTGTTTCCTTTCCTCTACCGCGAGTGCGATTTATTAAACAATTTAAACAATTTATTTACCACAAGTGATACAGAGGTAGATTGTTTCTTAAGTCTAGCACAATATTCAAATTTGAATAAAGCTACCTGTACGGGCCCGAACAATATCAGCGACTTCTAGGGCATCCTACAATCCACGTAATTCTAGGGTGTACAATAATGTTTACTCTAATTCACTTAACCTAGTTACGCAGTAGACTGATCAATGAAATAGTTAACTCGATATTCGATGCTTCATTCTACAAAATAGTCTATATGGACTTGATGTTAACAGTATACTCTGTAAAAACATTTAAGAGCAGACTGAAGTTCAACGATAATAACCATGGCTTATTACATTATCAGGACCAGATAAAATAGGTTAGGTTAGGATTGGATAGGTTAGGATATGTTAAGTTAGGATAGGTTAGGTTAGCATAGGTTAGGTAATGTTAATGAAATTTTTCGTTTTTTATGTTTGACAATATCAGGATAGTGTCGGTTAGGACAGGATAGGTTAGTATATGTTAGGTTAAGATAGGTTAGGTTAGACTATGTTATTTAAAATTAGTTAGGCAATGTTGACCGAATTTTTTTCGCGGGTCCACCAGCTTATCGATAACATTGTCCGTTGAATTTCCACGGGTCCTGCTAATGATCATATAATAATTCTGCTTGTTCCTTCCTTAGTTACTTAGTCCGTCCATTACCCGCGTTCAAAGCGTCGAGTTTCAGTATCATGGCCAACAATTCCTCAGTATAACATTAAAAGATGGCCTATACATGCGTTGATATGATTGAAATTTTACATAAACTCTTCCAAATTTTTAAGACATATATTTAATCACAGGATAGGTTATGATGAGAAAGGTTTAGTTAGGATAGGTTAGGTTCCCAAATATTAGGTAAGGTCATGTTAGGATAGGTTAGGATATGTACAGAAATCTTACAGGCTATCCTGTAATCGTTTAGAGTTAATTAAATTTAAGCTTGTTTCCTCATGAACTTAAAATTAAGGACTAAAATGAAATTAACATTCAACTTATAAGTAAAACTTAATCTCGGAATATTAAATCTAAAATTCATGTAGCAAACTTCATTACCTTAACATATAAAAATTCCTATAACCCAGCTCTAGGCTTGTATTTGGTTCTTGAACTTTAGTTTGCCATCCTGAATACAGCCAATTGAATACACCATTTGAGCCAAACTGCATTGACCTCTCAAATTTTCTCGAGGCCGATTCAGATCGCCTTCAGCCATTGACCTCACAACTTCAACTTTATAACTGAGCCTACCCAGCCTCCGTCGGTTTCACCGACCTCCGCATCCCCGACGGAACCTCCAGTGCTGCCAACGCAGGGAAGCCAGTGGGTTTTCCTTCGCTTCGCTTCTCCTCTATCGAGGACTGAACGGCCGGAGGATGAGAGGCTGAGGCGCCTTAAGGCCTGTTGACACGAGGAGTGAGCGAGCGCTCCACCACGAGCTCAGTAAAATGCTTGTTCGAGTCAGGGTGTCCACACGGACCATGGCAGAGGTGCAGACTGCTCCAAGTAAAATCCTCAGTCTGCTCCTAGCAGCGGTAGAGAGAGAACGTACGAAGGTGGCTCTGCGACAGGCAATGGCGTTTTCAACCTCTATCAGTTGTCGCGGCTATAAAGAAGAAACAAAAACGAATGAGGAAAATGTGGGCGAAGCGTTGGCTTAAAAAAGTCCTTTTTTGGCAGCTAAACGCCACTTTTCCAAGAGAACGTGTAGGCAGGGAGCAGAGACGCACACCCTACACGTTCAGCGTCTGAAATTGCACTGGGAAGCATTGATTCGCTCAACGAAGACCAAACATAGACAGACTGTTGTCTACTGCTCCATTGAGCCTGAAACGAGAGAAAATGGGCGTGGTTTAAGCCTCTCTTTCCCGGTGGAGCGCTCGCTCACCCCTCGTGTCAACAGGCCTTTACGTGCTGCTGACCGCTCCGCTCACCATCCACTCGCCTGACTCCGCTTCACGGCACATCCTGATGCTCACGAGCTTATTGGAGGTTGGTGAACTATTAGTTCAGTAACCAATTACTTGCCATGCCGTGAGCTGGGTACTTAGGACGACGTTTCCCCATGCATTCATAAGAACTATAACTCAGAAACTTATAACTTTTAAGCGTACCTTAAAAACTTATAACCTACCTTAAAAAACTTATAACGCAAAAACTTACCTTAAAAACTTATAACTCATAAACTTACCTTAAAAACTTATTACTCTTAAACGTACCTTAAAAACTTATAACTCTTAAACGTACCTTAAAAACTTATAACTCTTAAACGTACCTTAAAAACTTATAACTCTTAAACGTACCTTAAAAACTTATAACTCTTAAACGTACCTTAAAAACTTATAACTCTTAAATGTACCTTAAAAACTTATAACTCTTAAACGTACCTTAAAAACTTATAACTCTTAAACGTACCTTAAAAACTTATAACTCTTAAACGTACCTTAAAAACTTTTAACTCTTAAACGTACCTAAAAAACTTATAACTCATAAACTTACCTTAAAAAACTTATAACTTATAACTCGTAAACTGACCTTACAACGATAAACTGTATTAAACCTAAGACTAAACACTAAACCTGAACTAACTGCAACTAACTCCACAGAGCACGGGTGCTTGCTTCCTACGACGGCAGTCACAGATCGCAAGTGAACCGCCCGCCTGTCTCCCAGAAGACCTGCTCCGAAGGACTCATACTTTTGTTGCCCTTAGTTTTAGTGCTTTGATCTTGTTGAAATGTCGTTCCGACATTTGACGTAATAAATAACGGCAAATATCCCCATTACGGAACTTCGCGTATTTCAATCTCCTATATATTATTATTAATTAATCCTTTTTTTTCTATAGGATATGTTTGGGTAAGTTACGAAAGGTAATGTGGCCGGAATTTTTAACGGGCTTGTCGAGCTTTAACTATAATTTTGTTCGTGCAATTTCTACGGGTCGTAATTTATACCGGATGAATATTTTTTCGCAAGTGCATTTTGAAATTATATAAGAATAGAGGTTGTTGTGTGATGTAAACGAAACCGCCTTTTCAACATAAGTGCACTAATACGTTGTATGAACGCTTTCGAAAAGCACGCACACAAAACACCAGATATCCTTCAACTCTCTGTTGTCAAAAGCTATTATTAAAAAATCTTCGTATCACAATTCACTAACTACGCTCATCCGCAAACTCATATCTTTAATGATTGTGCGGATGTGCGTTGTTAGTGAAGGTTGATGAAAATTTCGCACGAGTTACAATGACCATATGTAAAATCCAAACACTTTCAACAGAATCTTTTACAGATGCAAAAAAGCACCTGATATGATTTTTATGGTCCGTTGTGTTAGGGAAAGACTTTCAAGTTTAATGGCAGCCTTTGCATATCTTTTCTTCCCGAGTAAAATCGCAACTTCAAAATCAAGAAAACTTTCTCTTGGGCTGCCGTTATGACGACTCGGTACTTATTCAATCTGAATACTAAAAATTCTTTGCGTTTCCACTGCCATGGCTTGGACACTCGCAGAATAATAAAAGTCTGACGTGACCCTCCTATGCGCTCAAATCAGAGGTGGAGTCTCTAAAGCTGGAGTTCCTAACCTTGGGTGCTCGCACCCCTGGGGATGTGAGAAAAATCCAGGTAAAAATAGGAGATTGGTTCTAAGTTGGCATTTCAGGGGATGCAAGGTTCGAATGAAATTTCTTTAGGTGTGCGTGGCGAAAAAAAAGGTTGAGAACCATGTTTAAATGCTATGAACAGTATTGTAATAAATTAAAAAATGCAACCACTAATACTGGAATTCTTTAACAGTATCAGATTAAATTTAATTTTCAGAAGTGGGGTCTAAATCTGAACAGGAGAAAATTCGTAATTTTTTGTCCAATAATATAATTGTTTTATAGCTGGTATTACTTGTTCTGTAGGAATGTTTCAAATGGTTACATATATAGCTCAACATTTTTACCCTCAATAATTACTGAAATTATTTCTATCATTGCAATCTTTTACCCTAACACAAATGTTTTGCTAATTGATACAAAGGGAACAATAAGACCGAACACAGCACATGCTTATATCCGGTGTAACTTCCGGTTCAAAGCGACTCTCTCCTATTGCCGTGCAGCCAGGACATGAACACGCATCTACTGCAGGCACGCGCCTCGTAAATGCAATTCCCTGCATTAAAGTTTGTGATTAAAGCCTTTCCCAGATAGCATGTGTAATGATAGGCAAAGGCAACAGGATTAATGCTTCTATTCCGTTTATTGGACATGAGTCTAGGGAACCGGCGCATTTAACTGCAACTCGAGCTGTTTTCTGGAGCCTAAGCGGTGAAGGGATGAGAACATTTTGTGGATAGCTGATTATCATCAGCCGAAATTACCAGAGTGAACGAGAGTAAAAACTTCAAGGATTAGAAAAAATACATCAAATAAGAATTTTCACTCTTCTTTCTAATTTTTGGATTCAGTTTAGTTTGAGCATTTTTAGAACGCTTTATGCCCATCACCGTTTAGAACGCTCGCACAAAAGGTGCGAGCGTTTCGTTTAAGCCAAGGCGTAGTCCATTTGGCATTATTTGGCAAAAATAATTTAACGCCTAGACAATGAGAAAGCATGATGGACACCTGATATAGAGAATGTTCACGTACAACTTGACTCAAACATACCGCAGATCTATGCATGCCCATCAGAGTCATCTACAATGTAGTTTAGAAACTATTCGAAAACCGCACGCCGATTTGACGAAATCGTCATCAAAACGATGTAGCAGCTAACATGAGCCCAGCAGCACTTACTCAACCTTCCGTAAAAAAGTTGAACACGCTTTTATTAAGGGGACGGTTCGGGGTAAAAAAAAGTCTGTAGTTCTCGGTGGATTTTTCTGAGACATCTACCGTAGGTGTAAATTGTTATGAATATTTTTTTTATTTGTGCGTGTTTTTCGTGACCATACATGAAAAAGATTATTTTTAAAAAAACATGTAAAAACATGTGTTGCAGAAAATCCTACTCCTACAATTTTGAACACACAGAACTGAGAAAATATTTTCTGGATAGCACATTGTCTTATCCAGAGATCCGGTGCGAAAGTTTTTCGATTACCAATATGCCTATATTTGAATGCATACACACATTCATGTAGACACATACATATAAACGTTTATACAAATTTGCGCAATTATTAGTCTCGATTCAGTTAGTTTCAACCATTTGAAAACACTATAGCACATTAGTAAATTGTAGAGATTCTTCGAACATGATTTATTTTATGAAAATCATTTTGAAAAATAATCATATTTTAAACCATTGACAATCTACTAAGAACAAGCGCATATCCATTAATTTTACACCTGTAAATTGTTTTTCCCCATATTGATGTTCTAATTCCTTTCCTGCATCAGAAGAAAAACCACTGAAATGACATTATAGTGAGAATGTTGCAGCAGCGCTGGTCGCATACATCCAAATATTACATTTACAATAATAAACATTCTAATATTAAACGAATAACAAGCTGTTTTTTTATATGGCTCGGTGGAAAGGGTAAACAACAAATTATAAACACTAGTTTAACGTGAAAGTACATTTACTGGTGAGGATATGCCTTTCTTAGCTTCTGTTCTTTGTTTTTGCAACTAGAAAAATTTCAACAAATCAGTGCAAATTTTTTACTTTTTACAGCAACAAAAGCTCTATAACTTTTCAATGCAGAAACTTGATCCAGGTTTGCTCAAACACAAAAATATACAATATATAACAAATGAAAATATAATTATCTACTTTGAATTAAAAAAAGGTACATATTCAATATCAAAACTTTTGAGAGAAAACAAATTGCTAGCAACTCTCAAGTTTAGAGTAGAACTTTAAATTTTGATCTCTATTTTTGAAAACAGATCATTTCTGCATCAAATGAGAGTATAATCAAGTTTTTACAAAGAGGGACAGAGCCTTTTTTGATATTGTCAATAACTTGCAATAACAGAGAAGGGTTATTGGAAAATATCAAAAATAATCTTGCAATGCTTATAAATTATTTAATGAATGCATCCACAATATATGCCTCAGGGTGCGTTAACCCCTCATTAGTACCCACACCATATTAAAACACAGGCCTTTGAGATACCAGAAACAAGTTATTTTTACCTCTTTAGATGTAAATTAATCACATAAAATAGCTCTAATAATTTAAGTAAATCACCCTATTACCCAGCTCCTAACCTCTGTATATTGTGAACTATTGCACAGATCCTGATGAGTATTTCACAGCTGACACTTGACAAACAATCTGATTATGCAGAAAACAAAAATTGATTACTGTGTCATTAAATTGCACGCAATATTATGGCTATTATGTGAAATGTTGATATATGTTTTGACACCAAATATCTGCTGTTTCTCTTTAGGCAATACTAGTACATTTAGGATTTCATTAAAAAATGATATTCAGTGTTCAACACATTGGAATACAAAATTTTTCAGATATAAATGCATTAAAAACTACTCATCATTGCCTACATAACAATTTTTAAAAGTGACATTTCTTAATTATGTAGAGTGGTAAACAATAAATTAAATATAATTTTCAATTTTAACATAATCTGATTATGAAATTCATTTCACTTTTTCAACATGCCAAATACCATTCTCAGTGAGAACATTCTTATCTCAGTAATCTTTTTTCATTCTAACTGGATTTCAATTCATTCCATTAAAGTTGAAATTTAAATTAGGGAGTAAAGTTCATGAAAATGGAAATTCAATTCACCCTCAACAAAACTTTGCAGAAATATCCCATGATTACGTTTACCATTGAAGTAACCAAGACAAATTCTATGTTAACTTTGCATGGTCAGCTTTGGTAGCCAATTCTGCATGGCTGCCTATCATGAACAACTTTGATCACTTTCCATTGCATTAAAGGCCACCTTTGAAAGTGACCAGGGTATATGTAAAGGAGAGTGTCATAATCAATTTTCTCATTTTTGCTGCCTGAAAATAGGGTAAATGTATAGTGTTTGACCATAATCGATTTTCCACTTTTGGACCAAGAAACATTGTAGATGAGACGAAAATAAACAAGTTTTCTTCTATGCAATTTCCTTCGGAAATGAGTATTTTAGGAGTGAGAACGGGAAATGAGTTACCGTAACTCCAGTATTTGAGACGGGGAAAAATACACCGCGCGGTCCGACGTGAAAGTAAACAGGCGTTCCCGCGCGCCAACCAAGCCGACGAAGAGCAAACCCCCTATTACAAACGTAAAGAGGTCGGGTCGTGAGGGGTTGCAACAGTTCTTTTAGTGAAAATTATAAAACTAAAAGAACTGTGGCTACCCCTCACGACCCAACCTCTTTACGTTTGTAATAGGGTCATGCACTATCGAGTTCCGGTAACTCATTTAACGCCATAACTTTTAAAATACTCATTTCCGAAGGAAAGTGCATTGAAGAAAACTTGTTTATTTTGGTCTCATTAACCATCTTTCTTGATCAAAAAGTGGAAAATCGATTATGGTCAAACACTATACATTTACCGAAAATAGTTAATTAGATCAAAATAAACAACTTTTCTTCTATGTACTTACCGGCGCAATTCAGTATTAAACGAGTTATAGCAGTAGGTTTGGTTTGGGTGCGGTACGTTTGGGTACTTGGTAATTTATTATTAGCCGACCCCTGTGGAGCGTGAACCGACTTCTAGGATCTTTTAGTTGATAACACGATAAAGGTTATCACCCATAAAATAACGAGTTATAGCGGTATGTCAACTCTTGTCTTTGCGCTCGATCATTCGAGCGTGTAGTAAGAGGGAGTCCATTGTAGTCTTTGCCTCCGCCCAATTTCTTTCTGCTTCAAAAACTGGAGTTGCAGTCAGTAATTTACTGCTATAACTCGTTAAATACTCATTTGCGACGGAAAGTGCATTGAACAAAATTGTTTATTTAGATCTAATTAACTATGTTTAGGCACCGAAAAGTGGAAAATTGATTATGGTCCTCTCCTTAACATTTACCAGTGACCAGCTATAGGATAGGAAGCTGGTATACTTATAGCCTAATCATCCATTTTACGACTAAGGAAAGTCAGAGAAGGTACACTATATTTCTCTACAAGGCTACATAAGTACAGAAGCCTGCATGATATATTGATTTCAATTATAATTCAAACCATGAGTAGAAGAAAAAATACTAAAATTCAAAAGCAAAACTATTTTTGAAATGGATCATGCACAGTTATCTAGTGAAATCTAGATGGCATCGGGAATACTCTACATAATAGATATACATAAGTCATTTTAAAAATGTTATAATTGATCATATTACTTTTTACGAGCTATATTTATTACATATAGAAATTTAAAAATTGTTTGTTTGCAAGCAAACAGAAAGAATTGTGTAAAAACAACGGATGTATATCCAAAGTGTGTAAGTCACTTATTCAAAAATAAAATTACTAATGAGAGATGTGATTGTAATTTAATACGAAACAGTTACTTCAGATACAAAATAAATAGGCAATACAGCTTATTTAAGACATTTCAATTACAATTCAATATTTTAAAAATTACTTTTAGAATAGCATTTAGTAAATTTTGTAGAAAAAGCCAACAATATACTAATCGTGATGTCAATCGAATTTTGGGGTTGTCATGTTTTTTATTTTAGTTTCTACTACAAATATTTAATTTTGCTAGGCTTTCATTAATGATAACATAAGTTGAGCACCTACACATTTTTCTCTTCATAAACTCATGCTATTAAGAGTCAATTAAAAATCTACACTCTTTTTTCAAACAATGGGTGATAAAAAACTCACCATTAATTTATGAAGCTTTGATTCAGTGAGTTAATTGGGATAAATGCTGTAACTCTAAGTTTCACATTACCTTGGTCTAGCACAGCTCTTTCTGGAACTGCCAAAATTTCGAAATCTTTCTGGCATTTCTAAAGAATGATAACATGGATTTGAAGTTCGAAGCTCAGAAGTGCTCTGCACTCAACACGAAACTTCTTCGGCATTTTGGAAATATTATGCATCTTCAATGTTGAATCCAAAATAGTTCCGTTTCATCAATTATCGAACACATTTTTTAAGCGCACGCAAGGAGCCATTTTAACTCCTGTAATCTACTTCACATCTCTCACAGCCGCCATAACCAGATGTAAACAAAGTCACGTGACGATTTTTCATAACTTGATGTTGCTTTGGCTCCGTCATTGGACAACTGGCACCGCTCGCGATCTTCTATTATATGGTGGTCTTTACCAAGATGGACGTTCAATTCCTGTGAAAATTAATATCAATGATATAAAAATGTACCATATACTTAGGTTATGCATTATATGCCCTCCACTGTTCTGAATTCCACTACGATGAATTCCACTCCGGGCACAGGAACAGGAACTAGTTTGTGACGACGTTCGAAAGTGCACACGAGTAACGAGTTCTTTCTATTGCTGAAAATATATTCTACTCGACGCTTGACTGGACATGAATTGAAGATATTTCTAGCATTTTAGAGAGCATAAACGACTCAAATAAGGTTGATAAACATTTTCTCACATTAGTGACAAAAAATCGTGAGAGTACGTCAGTTTGCTATTTGAAAAGCCTTCATTTTCACATGTAACACCCTTAGTTTATAATGGAATTTATTACCACTAATAAATTCAATACGGCAACGACAGCGTTTCTTTCATTTCATAAACAGCTTCATTTTTCTTTTTCCTTTCATTCTTTTCCGAAGAAGTAGAGAAATTTAAAAATTCGTAAAAAATGGGCTTAACAAGTGTGTTTTATATTAAAGCTATATATCATAGCTCTGTATTATTTGGTATATTGTTCACGAGAAACCATAGTTTCCCAAAGAGAATATTATTTTAGTGAAGCACCAAATGAACTAATGAATTATGGGTTAGGGCAGTTCTAGTCACTACCTGTTCAGCAGTTTCAGTCACAGCAGAAAAGTTTGAGAACCTCTGCTCGAAAGTATATTTGCGTCGAGTGTAAATGAAGTAGTGTGATCGAATTCGTCAGTTGATCACTTACAAATGATTAACATAACTTCTTTTTGTATATATTTGGCTATGAAAACGGTTTGTGCTTCGTTTCACTTTTTCAATATTGCAACTTTTATGTGACTAAATTCAAATACAGCATTAACTTGTTCGATAATACAGTATGTGATGCATTACTGTATGCCATGTATTATTAGACTGTGTCATGTATAAATAAATCTAAAAATGGGAATAAAAACGCTGCATGTTATCCTGTTTTTCTTTTCACAGAGCACAGTTCATGCGTGAATCAAAAAAATGAACTTCCTCCCTGACACAGGATTATTTGCAAATTCATATAGATTTTAATTAACACTTTCATAGTATTTTTCACTCATTCGTATATATGTTTAGGCGTATATGTACTTACGTATATTTACACACACACAAGTGAATGGACAATATATGTATGTACGTATAAACGCACAAGCCCCTAATTGCATTATGTTCCTCACATCCATAGAGAATAAAAATATACACGTTTAAGTACATTGCCCCTTTCATTAACGTTTTGCTTCTTGGCCAACAAATATTTCTAGTTGGCAAATTGATGTATTTGCAACTAAAAACTCTTTTCACAGCGCTAATATGAATTCTATTCTGAGGGAGTAATTAATTTTGTAAATGCAGCTCTTCTGACAGAATTATCAATTTGTTATTTTATACTTGGAAACGCAAACGCAATTCGGTAATGTGTTGGTTGAACAAAAAGTAAAACAACAACAGAGTATTACAAGACATACTGCAACATTAACAGCAATTGTGATAGATAGTTGATCATGTTTTTACTTTTACGGACCATGGAAACAATGGAAATTTAATCGAGTGCCGTATAATCCCCTGAAGAGTCAGTCGAATCTGTAATATTCAGTTTGTCTGTGAAAGCTACTTCTAAATGTAAAGAAAAGCCGTTGGATCAACGGACAACTTTCAAGATTCCGTTACGACAACGAAGAATTCAATTTACTCCCGTAATTTTTAATTGACCCGTGAGAACAACAGAAATCAGCAAAATTGTCCGGTATGGAAGCGAGTTACGGATGAATTTGTTGATTTAACGGATAATATTCAGAAAACGGACTAGAAATAACAATTTGTGTCATTTTAACAGATAATTCGTCTGTTTTTGTCTGTATTTTTGCAGTTTTTTTACAGTGTGGTGAAGGTTTTCCGAGAGAATAAATTTGATAACCAAAGAAGTCGAAAGCACCAAAATTCGATTGTACTGTCATAAAAGTTTATGTAAAGTATATCTAAGCTTTTTGAGGCCAACTGTTAAATGATTAGAGATAGCTTCCTCGAAAGATTCACAGCTTCAGGAGTAGCAGAATGATTTTCTGCCATTCCGAAGTCCAGCGGATGTGTGTTGCTTCATATAATTCTATACTATACCGCACTATATCATCCACATTTTATTTGGTTCTTCAGCATCAAACTTGTTTCTGTATATTTTTATGGAACTTCAAGAATTGTTAAAATTTTTGTGGGATCTTTCGAAACATTTTTCTTGGCGGACCCACTTCTGAAGACGCCGCTTGAGCCCTCTCTTGCCCCTCACTTCGTCAGCGATATTTCCCCCAACAGAGCGGCCGGTGCCGCGAGCTTCGAGGAGCTATAAAATGCTGACAAAAATCGCACGCAGGAAAAAATGTGACTCTGATTTCAACTTCTCGCAGTAGGCTAAATCTTTGAAAATGTGTCACTCCATCCGTACTTTGTAGACGAAATGTTTTATCTTGATAAGAAGAGGCAAGTTCGATGTGTATTTCCTACGAAAAAGGAGTTAACGCAAACGTTGAATTTTTAAATTTAGCAAAGGCCAAAAGAGTAAAACTCAACGACATGCTTGAGACATGAGCACAGCGTTCGATGAAGGTGCTTAATATTACTCGGGATCAGCAAAAGCACCCAAGAGAAAGGAAAAGTGTTCGCCTGAGTGCTGGTAGGTTGAAAGTTTCATTCTGCAACTTTGAAAACAGAATACAGCTGCTTCGTACAAATTATCGTTTATAAAGCTAGCATTTCAAGCGATAATGCAACCAGAGGCGAGATCGTTGCCACCAGCATGCAGTGAGGGTTTGTTTTACTGTTTTTGTAAAGGCCTGTCTACTGGCTCACAGTGAAGGTATGCCTTCCTGCTCACTGCAAGGACTTGCCTTCCTGCTGCATGTTCGTAGACTGCTGACAGTACAAAGTTATTTTACAGCTCACACATAAGATTTGTCTTGCAGCGCACGGTAAGGGTTATACGGATTTTTTCATACATATATGTCAGGGTACAGTTTATCTTTGATATATTTCGTAGTTAGCGATGCAAATGTTGAATTATTGTGTAAAATACTCCGAACACTTAACTAGATGATGAAAGTGGAGGAAACTTTTGTTTTTATTTTCTTCGGAAAATAACCGTCGGAGAAAAAGTACGTGAGTTACGGAGGTCCTCCTGAAATATTAGTCATCCTCGTGCAAAAACATTGGCCCCAAGTACAACATAAAAAACTGAAAATTTTGCAAAAAAACTTTTATGATTTACTGCATTTATGCTGTTTTTGCTACCAGACCCGATTCGAAGCTCTCGATTTTATGAAGTGTAGCTGTGAAACCGTCTATTGGCAGCTAAAAGCCTTTCAAGATGACAAATGATCTGGAGTGCAGACTCGTGTCTCAGCTGCCGTCTTGGCGAGCTGTGGCGTAACTTCACTGATATTAACACCACAAACTGAGCCTTCCACATGGAATTGAAGTCAATATTCACAAGTTGTAAACAGGCGCATTGCCGTTTAATAAAAAAATTTTCTGTTTTAGTTTCGATGCACATGTATTAAAAACATAATTTAAGAGTAAAATACACTCACTTTCGATAACACCGACATTCATTTGTTTGTGAGACGTGAAATCAATCTCAGGTCAGGCTCCCTCTCATCAGTTACAGTAAAATTTTCGTTAAATGGGTTTTATGAGGAAAGAGATGTGAGGTGGAATGACTGTCATACAGAAAAAAATACAATGAAATGGGACGATTTGTATTTCACTCTATGACAAGGCATTTCGTAGATCAGTAATTCATTACGTGGGATACTGAAATTGATTTCTTCGGCCTGCCAGTGCTAAAGATCACAGCAACAGCTCATCCAGCTCTCACAGAGCAGCGGCACTCAAAGTCATTGTAGTATTTTATTTCTGAACAACGTTATTAGGCCCCTAAAATTTAAAAGTAAATATTTAAACTAGGTTCGAAATCACGGGGTGCGAAATTGCTAACGCTCTCTCAATAACAGCTGAAAGGTAGGGAAGTACGAAGCAATGCATCCAAATTTTGTTTTCCGAAACATGAAAGCCTGAAACTGCTGGTGGGTCTCCGATTACTGCTATGACATCGTGTCACCAGGTGTACAGAATGAAGAAAGTAGATGGCGGGAAATAGTCAAATTTTCTTAGAATGACCCATATTATCGATAATTGGGCACATTCCGGATCTAAGAGAATAATCCGAAAGTATATTATCCCATCGAGCGAACTCCTTCAAACTATAAGATAGAAGTTACAGCCGTATCTTGTTTCACAGCAGCCTTTAGGAAGCAAGTCTAATGCGCTGTAGCGGTGTTTCTATTTTGTCCTAACATTTTACTCGGTACGAAATGTCTCACAAATTTCCTGTTATGAAAAGCATTCATGCAAATCTTCATTTTCAAGGTATTTTAAAATATTACTATTTTCCTTAGAAGTAACTAGACGGTAAATTTTTACTTATAAATCAGATAACACAGTTTTCTTTTGAATCATAGTGGAGGCTTAGTAGTTTTTTCCTTGACTTAGGTTACTTATTCACTGTAGAGTTTAGTATCAATAGCCCTCTAAATTTTATTTCACGTTCAAAAATCATACACATGCGCCAAACTAGAACTACAAAAACTAGGGAATAAAACTTCACGACGTGAATGCTACTTGAAATTTTTCTAAAATAGCTACAAACTTTGTTAATTAGTCCATGCGCCGCACCCACAGGAGTGAGGCGAAAATTTTCCACGAGTACCCATTGCACAACAGAAACCCAACTATCAAGGAAAACATAACTTCTAAATGAACTCATGCATTTACACAAGTAAAGATCCCTGTATAAACTTAAAATTTGCTACAGTATCTTAAAATAAACTTATTTTCGAAATCTTTGCGCATCTGTATTGCAGCAACGTGATCAAGAAGCGATGTATAGCCGATCTATAACTCGAGCGGTGTAGCTCAATCTTTTTAAATAAGGTTGTAGTACTCGCTTACAGCTTTACTCATGCCTCAAAACTTGAAATTATTGAACAAATATATTTTTCAGTTTTAGGAGTGTTTTATCTTAGAAAACATTTGTTTCATTTACACCAGAAATTCATCGATAAGTGAGAATTGGTACCTTCAGCATTAAATTTCGAGGCTTCAACATCAGTTATGCCATATTTTCGGAATAGTATTTCACGAACTGAAAGCTTCGTATGAAGATATAGTCTCTCTTTCCCGTTGAAATACGCCCCTTAATGAACTACTTAGCATCGCTCTAAAACACCTCTCCGACAGCCCTAAAAATAACAGCAAATTTAGTGGCTCATTACTTGCACTTTAAAATGCTAATTGGACCCTGAGAGGACCGTCCAGTTTTATTTCCACACTCATAGAAGCTGGGTGAGTTCGTTTTTGAAGAACGCAGCGTTAGTGCCCTGATTTAGCTGGCCGTTAATTCCTCTGTTCATTCCAAGTCAGTTTGACTAAGACCAGGGCTTGCTAGGTGACGTAAGCTATTCCTCAGCTCTGCTTTCGTCTAACGACAGCGATATAATATGAAATTATGATTTTTTCGCTGCAAACGTCGCTTTTAAACAGAAATACGAGAATGAAGAATATCGTTCGAAACATTTACTTGTAAAAATGAGGTTTCGAACGTTTGCTCATCATCAGATAAAAAATTAGGAAAAAGCCATTTGTAAAACAATGAAATGAACTAAAGTAAGACTTCAAAACATAAAAATATATAAATAATATAAATAAAATAACCTATTTTTTGATTATGGACAACTCAGAACTAAGGTAGCCGTTCAATGCTGCTTTTACCCTAAGAATGAAAAAAAATTCTAAAACCTTTTAATCGCATGAGAAAAGTTTGCTAACCAAGACATTGAGTCCTTGTTAATTGGGGTATTACACAAATTCACATGATCCAGTATAGCTGAATGTGAAGAGTTGCCATAATATCTCCAGCACAACACCTTTCATGATGTTCGGCCATCCTACAACCTAAGGTATGAGAAATCATCCCCACGTATTCAGTTGCTGGTAGTCTATAAGGATATCTTAATCGTAGTAGGAAGATTATCTTCGAAACGGAAGAATGAACTAATCTGGTAGATCCGGACCAATCTGAGTCTAAAGTTTCATCTACTGAAATATCTCCTAGGTTAAGCCAAAATTTGTTTTTTCATTTTTCCTAACTGAAAACCAAAGTACGGAAATAAGAAAGTGTAAGCGCTGGTAACTCTTTGATCCGAAGCTACTGAACTATTCAATTTCTTATCTAGAAATTTGCTCATTTGTGACGCAATGGATGGTGATGAAAACCCGTATTCAAAAAATAAAGACTTTAGGAAAAGTGATTCCACATTTAATTCTTAGAATGACCTGCGTTTTCAGCCTAAGACCAATGTAAATAATATTTAACAAAATTTACCTCGAAAAATTATAAAAACTAGAGCCCAAAGCCGCAAAACAGTCCTTACGAAAACAGAGCACACTAGTTTGACCTGATTTTATGTATGTAGTGAACAGTCCTAAAATGAGAGCTTGACTTCATTCTCACTGCCCATAGTGAATCTGTGGTTTCTGCATCTTGCGTAAGCGTATTACAAGAGAAGTGAAGCTGAAGCGAATGAGACTAATCACCTGAAATCACAAATATGTCATCGACATATCTCGTGTAAAACGTTTGCTATTAAAAAGAACATGTAAGGACCACTAATGACGAGCAAAAATTTATCAAAATTAGCAAGCAAGAACCATGTAGTTTTGAGAGATCTTTAGGTAAAACGTAATTGATTGCTGATGCGACTCGAGTCAGTGAGCAAACCGTGCATGGTCAGGAAATGGAGGAGAGTGTCAAGCGTGGGTGCTACCGACGGTAATGAGCTCATCTCCATAAGACCCCTGCTGTCTATTGGAGTTCTGAGTCCTGGAGCGGACGTCGCTTGCGTGTAATTCAGCATTGCGAAATATGTTGATTGAATCACATCGCAGATGTACTGCATATTCCTTCAGAACAAACGAGGGAGGTGAACAGTTCTCCATAGTGCACGAATATTGAACCATTCACAATACAGAGGTGGTGAATATTATTTCACTGTAATGAAGATCAATTAAAATGTAGTAGGTTCTCAGCAATCGTTCTTAATCTAGAATTAAACTTGTTTTTCACAACCTAAACGATAAGGTAGTGAGTAATTACCCATACTCACGGAGGCTAATTGGTCCCCGATAATGATAAGTTCGTAGTGATATAGAACAACGAACTCAGTAATGGGTAGCTCCCCATGCTATGAAAAAACACTTCTAAAGAATCATAATTTTGTTTACATCATATTTCATTTGACGCCTGAATGTGAAGATTAGGTTTACTCCCACTTGTGTTTCACGCCAGATGATTGTTACTGTTGTAGTGAAACATAGTGAAAAATAGTGCAAAGGCGCACGAAAACGACATCTGTTAGGCTGAAGGAGAGTATTCTTACGTCTCACGAGGAAGGAAGGAATCCATAGAAGGGAGTAGGCTTTTGGAGGATAAAGTAGGAGTATGATTAGGGGAAGCGTCTCCTCAACCTTGGAACTGAAGTAGAGGAAGGGAAGGATTCCTTGAACAGACTTTGTTAGTATAATTGAAGCTTGAAATATAATTAACAGCTAGTGATGAAAATAGTTGAAGGCATACACATACAAGATAAAAGGGTGATAGATGTGCTTTTAAAACCTAGATAATTACGAGGAGCATTTTAGAGCCTCACATGAGGGTGGCCGACCAGAGTGCAGGAAAATCTCGGGAGAAGAGCGGGTAGGTACTTAAGCAGACAGTCTGGGTCAAAATCAGAAAAATAATCGATTTCCTTTTTTAGCTCATGTCATAGAGAATATTCTTACAAATTTAACGATATGCTTCACTTCCTTGTAGATGTGTTTGTTCGTCTGATCCTGTTAACGAAAAGCAAGCCAATTAAGGAGGGGACCGGTTACTCTAAATCCAAAAATGATCAGTTTTCTGCATTTTGGGTCATGTTGTAGAGAATTTTTTTAATTTGTCGATGTGCTTCACTGCTTCGTTAGTGTGTTCGTTCGTCTGCAACAGCTTGAGAAAGACAAGTCACTCGAGTCATTAGACGGCCGAGTGACCAGTTTGTCAGCTCACCTGAAAACTTGAAACTGTTGACTTTTGAAATGCTACTCCTCCAACAGTTCTAAAGGCACGGGAAAGACCAATATATCAATCGATGGGGCTTAAAAACGGATAAAAATTTATGTATTGTTTCGTTTGAAAACTGAAAAAATGTTTAGTCTGAAAATGAAAACAGAAATAATGAAAAAAGTTTAACAACGTTTTTTTAATCCCAAAATTGTATGAATCAAAATATCATAATTCCATTACAACACTTATTTAGACCACACACATAGCTAACTAAAAATATCTTGCCGGTTTTGTAACTTTAAAATTGAGGGAGATACAATTTCCAAAATACTGTTCTTTCAGTTTTTTCGAAAATAATCACTTCTCCAATAAAATTACGAAATCACACAGGAGTCCAAAGAAAATTGCTGCGCCATTTTACACCTATCAAGAAAATTGAAAAAAAATCCTTCGGAAAATAACTGATTTTTTTTATCCAGTCGAGGGAGTGAGAGGCCTTCTTCGCACGTAAGACTCTGTCAGTGTTGTACACGTTGAAACCAAAATTGGTCAAACGGCAGGAGCACAATCAGTTCAACTATTTCTAGCATTTCAGTCAGGGAGTGAATTGAACGAAAGAAATATTTTGTGCATTACAAAATGTTCGTGAAGTATCAATTGCCATATACTAACAACCGGTGAGGATTGGCAACATCATCTTGATAAGTTGATTCAGTGTTAATTCTCATTTTTGTTTCTATGAATACAGAAAATAGTTAATTATTTCAGTCATTTTTATTACATTTCTGAGCTAAAAAAGATTGGTTCTAAAGAACTCGTATATCAGCGAAAATAGTAAGTTAGAGGATCAAGGTCTTTTGCCTTTCGTCGATCAACTATTGATTTTGAGAATAATTAACTGAAAAATGAGTAGATTATTACAACAATACATTTGTCCTGATGTAGGGAGGGTTCTCAGCAAAAACCTCGCTAAAAAACTCTTGAAGTGCGAAAAGTAAGGTAATAGGTACCACAAGTTGTATCGCAAGTGAACTGTCGGTAAATACTGCAAACTAATTAATGCAGCAAGGACAGCGTGGAGGCGAGATATGACGAATGGTAAGACGTGGAAGAGACGGAATTGCCCAAAGTAAAACAGCAACAGAAGTCAGGCAGATGCAGCTCATTGGGTTGAGTGAAACGTTTGAACGACGTGTAAAGTGAAATTATAGCCTTTTTTTCTATGAGTCAAGGAAAGGTGGATTTTCGGTGGCTCAACAAAAAAGGTGCGACCGACAGGTTTCCAATTAGTGTTTATAGAAATTACACTCAGCATACAGTGTGAATGTCAGCACTTCCTTGATACAGAGCACTTGGTGGTGAAATTATAATGTAGTGATGTAGAAATAGCATCTCAAGCCTCAGATGTTATGGTTAACCTTGTGTCGGCGAATTATTGTGTGAATTTTGTGTCCAAAATATGATTGTACAAGTTTGCGCGATTGTTTACGTTTTCATTACTCACCATTTGCTTTAAAAAAGTTATCTTTCAGTTTTTCCTTATTATCCCCGCGTTGATCATGCAAGTGCAGAGTAGGAAAAACATTCTATTTCTTATTTCTCCCTATCTTTAAATTCTTTCTTTGTATGTACCTTTCCTCTCTAACGCTTCCAATTTTTTCTTTTTTACTATCAAGGGTTTATATCCCTTTTTCCACTCCTGGTGCTCTCTTTACATCCGCAAGGAGAGCGCTTTATTATTAAGGCGCCTTGACCCCATTGGTATTTTGCATTTCCTTCATTTTTCTCTGTCTCCACGGAAAAGTTGAGAAATGTTTTTGATTTCGGAGTAATATTCAACAACCCAAGTTGTTTTTCACCAGCATTTCATAAATGCTGCTGCCAGCAACTCTCCAAATTTTGAGCCCATGTTACTTGGAGGAAAAAATTTGCATATATGTGTCATTTTTCCTCCCCTTTCAGAAAGACTCAGGAAAGCAAAGTCAACCCTACTCTGAAATTGCTACTACACGTCTCTTTCAACCTCTTTGTAGCGTTTTGAGTTTGACTAATTTAGAATTGAGTTCGAAGTCCTGAAAATTCCGCTCTCGGTCTTGAAATCATCGTGCATGCATTGCTTAGCTGAACACGCATCTGACGTTATTTATCGAAAGGCAAAATTTTCTATATTTTTCTCTGTAAGATTAGTTTTATCTAGAGAAAAAGTGAGGCTGGAGGAGAATAAAGCTTTATTATGTTTGTGGAAATTGTGCAAGGGATGTGGGTGATTGGATTATAATGTCTGATGTTGGTAGTTGTACGTGGTGCCGCTAGCTACATTGAGGTGTGTGGTGTGTAGGGTTGTACTGTGGTTCGTGGTGTTGGTGGTTGTGTGGAGGTGTGTGGGATGCCGTTTTTAACTGGCAACTATGAACTTTTGGACACACATCAAACATTTTTCTAACTCTAATTTGCCTACTCGTCGACAAACATTTACATTCAACAGATGTCTTCTACTTCTAACAACATTCAAATTGTGAGAAATTGGGTATTCTTACACGAAAGAGAGGAATTTGATGTCGAAAGAGTGTATTCAGGGCACATCTTCCGCAATAAACAGAATGACAGAGAACAAATAATATAAGCTCCACGACTTCACTCCACATATAAGCTTCTGACTCAGTTTCTGTTCTCAAACCGCATCGCAATAATGTTTCTGTTCACGCGCATACTTTGATGGTCAAAGACTATTTCCCATTTGAAACACGGGATTGAAAGACGTCTTCGGGCTGTAAATGATGCTGATCTCAATTTCTCTCGTGAATCGCCTTCGTGTCGCATTAAGATGTTTTGCTTATAATTCTAATGCTCAGCTATCGATATTCTCTTTGCTCGCTGTTGTATGACTTCAGGTTTTCTTTCGAATTAGGGAGATTGATAAGGCTTCCTGTCCTCTAATCAATGAATGATACTCGCTAAAGAACATCTGTCAATTGTACCAAAGAAGTTTTGTTTCGCTTGCTATTGGAATTCACTTATCATTCCTAAACTAAGAGATCGAATCATACAGTTGTTTAACAATGTGAGCACTGCCTGTTCAACTAATGGTCAAACTGTCGCCATTGTGATCAGAAGTTCATTATGATATCCCAGTGTCTCGAGCATAAGTAGAGCGCAAAACAGCGTAACATGAGGCCCAGGAAACCTTGGTATGATGCCTAGAACCTGGCATGGATATTTTGAAATTATCTATCTGATTGGTTGTTGAAATAATTTACACGTGTGAGCTAAGAAGTTGTATCCGTGAAAAATGTTAAAATAGGTCGTCTCCTTCAGCCAAGTGAATTCAAAACAATAAATTGCAGTGCATTCATCTCAAATTATCTAAAATATTTTTCACCAGACATTTAGAGCACTTTAGCTTCAGCTCTGTTGTTCAGTCTACCGTAAAGTTCATTCTATAAGCTGAATTGTGTTGGTGAAGCAAATAACAGTGAATTTGTAAATTAAAAATAAAAACACAAAAACGATCAACTAACTTCATCCTCATCTCGGGCGCACGTGGGTAATCGACGTGTGACGGAATTTAAAATGGCATTTCATGCCACTGAACAAAAAGTTGAAGAAAAACTGATTCTGTGAATGTCTTGGAATTGCTTTCATAGCCCCTCAGATTATCCTTTAGTATTTAGGGCGGGAAAATTCATTCTGTTTGATTAAGAAAATCTACTGCTTGTGTACAGATGTCTATGCTCGTAATTACCCCAGAAAATTGTGTTTAAGAAACAATTTTTCACTGAGTGTCTAAAACTATGAAGTTTTGCACGTTTTACCCTTCATGGGTAAAAGTTTATAATGAATGAGTTTAGCGTCTGTCAAAAATATTTAATTTCTATGAACTTTGAAGAACTTATTGGAACTCTTTAGAAACGAAATAACACCTAAAGTTATAGGTTGATCTACAGGGGTCGGTCAAAATAATAGAAGCACATAACATTTTGGAATCATATTCTTTGAACACGTGATAAACAATCAAAACTTAACATATTTTAATGTTTCATTGTTCATAATTGTGGCTATTTTATTTAATTAAATGTTTGTTACAAATATCTAAAAGAAAAAATGTGTATGACCTCAGTAAAATGGTAGATCTCTCTGACTATCAAAGAGGCCAAATTGTTGGTGCTCGTATGGCAGGTACTAATGTTACAAAACTGTCCGAATGTTTGACGTTTCAAGAGGTACTGTCTCAAATGTAATGACTATATTTGATAGAGAACGAATAGCGTTCTCAGTGAAGCATAGGTCTGGCCAAAAGTCGAAGTTGTCTAAGAAAGATCGTCGGACTCGAAATCGAATTGTTTGAGAGGGTCTCAAGACCACGGAACTCATTGCAGACCTGAATGAACACCTACAGAACCCAGTTTTTACCGAACTGTTCGACAGGAGCTGCACAAATCTGGATTCTACTGAAGAGCTGCAATTAAAAAACCTCTGCTCTCTGAGGCAAATGTTTCGAAGCGCTTAGAGTGGCGTAGAAACGACCAGAATGGGTCCATCGAGCAGTGGAAAAATGTGATTTTTCCTAACGAATCATCGTTTACCTTATTGCTCACCTCCGGCTGTGCGTACGTTTGGAGGCAACCAAATGAAGCCTTCAATCCAGAGTGGTTTCTCCCTACCGTAAAACATGGCGGGGGTTTGTGATAATCTGGGGTGCTATTTCTTCGAAATAAGCCGGACCAATGATTTCTCTTCATGGATGGATTAGCAGCATAGACTATTTAAAAATTTTGGGCGACCAAGTTAATCTTGTGGTACAATCACTGTTTCCGGAATGGACCGCAATCTTTCAAGATGACAATGCAACAATCCATACAACTAGAATTGTTAAAGAATGGCACGAGGAACATTCGAATGAAGTTCAGCATCTCATCTGGCCACCCCAATTCCCAGGCCTCAACATTATTAAACATTTATGATCGGTTTTAGAGATTCAAGTTTAAGTCGACGCCGCTATCGTCATATTGAAGGTGTTTCAACTGACGAATGGGCTAAAATTACTGTTGAAACAATACACAATGGTTTGAATCATTACCTCGGAAAACTGAGGCTGCAATTGGCCCAAAAGGTGTCCCTAAAAATAGTAAAATATATTTTGTTGATTTTCTATGGTGTTTCCATTATTTTGTCCAATCCCTGTATTTCTTGGGGGAGGAAATTTTGAGAAAAATTCAGATTATTTACTTATTCTTTACAATTTTCATCACATTTTATTACACTGAATAGCACTGCAAATGTATTAGTTGTTTCACCAAAATTAACACCCATGAGGAGAAGTGAAATTGATTTTAATATGCATATTTTCAGTCGTTCTGACGTTGTTGATTAACGTTGTAAATTCCGATCTTCATTCGCAAATTTTTAATCACTTAATCAGACCCTGCATAGCGTTCTTTCGTCAAGCACAATCAGACTTGAATCGCCTCCTATGGTCCGAGAACATTCAATCAAGCAAACTTTTTTACACAAGCATCGAAATAAAATGAGTTTCACATTATTCTAGAACAAAATAATGGTTAGTTTCGTTTGACTGATGTGATGTGGTATTTTTTATGAAAAAAGTGTTTGGACATTCTCTCGAACTAGCTTTTAATGTTTGATGTTTAAATGTTTCGACAGCTAAATTGATTAGAATCTTCTTGAAAAGCCTTCACTTTAACTAAGTGACATGAGATTTAAAAAAAAATTTAGAGGCTGTTTCACGTATAACAGCTTGACTAAGAGAAACTACAAGAAGCAGAAACAAATTGAATTGTCAAAAGCTGTGGCAGCTAAAATAATTTTTGCTCATGCGCAAAACGAAGCTTCGAATTCTTCCGAAGAATCTAAATGTCCTTTTAATTGAGAACTGTAGGTTTCATTTTGAAGAAATAAAAGATGACTGGCACAATGAAAAAATTTTCAAGATCTGGCGCACTTCGAAATATTTAGCAAGAAATTCCGGAAACAGGAAGTAACTAATTAGATTACATGAAAGATTATGACTAATCCGTTTGCGGCAACAGATAAACTTCAAAATATCATATTGCTTCTGGAACAAGATTCTGTAACAGAGTAATCAGTAACGAACTTCAACGGCAAGAACTCAAATCCCGATCTCCTCGCAACGCCCCATAATTGAACAAACACCTTTTAAAATTAAAATTATAGTTCGCAAAAGTATGCAAAGTGTTTTGCAATCATGTTCTTGTTTAATGGTTTTGTTGATCTATGGCATTTAGAGCACTATTAAAATTTTGCTGTAACAAATTTGGCGGTCAGATGAAAGCAAACCAGAACTTTAAGTCAAAGCAGAATCGCTCATGTGTGAAGTAAACATGAAAAACGCCACGTAAATTTCGCTAGAACTTCAAAAATAATTGCCTAAACTACCTAATGGATGTAATTTTAAATAAAGTTACTGCAACTAGATTTCAAGCAGATTTCTTTCAGGGATTGAAATATTCATTTTTTATGGTTGCATGGAGAAAACTAGAAAAACTCCACACCTTCAACGGTACAAGGTGGTGAGAGCATATTTAATTGGCAAGGGGTTGCTTTGTATTTAAGAATGCCGGACAGAAAAGAATACTGTAGTAAATATGAACAAACTCTGACAATTTAAAAGAAAAACGGCAAAAATTTACTCATAAGATAGATCTTGTATTAGAATCGTTTAAACAGGACAGTTTAAACAAACTGACGGTAATTTACGTATGATTTCAAAGTAACGACACTAAAATACTGTGATGTCCTTGGTGATCGTCGGATATTAATCCGATGTATCTATAAAATGTCTATAGAGAAAAATCAATAATCGGGTCCTCACAAGACAACCAATCAAACTCCAAATAGATGGCTTTTGCTAAAAAAAAGGAAGGGTTAAGATCGACTCAAATTATGACATAATTTAGAAATAACTTGCATCACCTGCCCAATGGTGGTAATTATAAATTATGGTACTGCAACTAGATTACAAGCAGATTGGTTTCAAGGGTTCAGATATTTGTTTCAATGTATACTTTTAAAATAAAAAAGAACGAGGGTAAAAACGAACATTACGGTCATTACATACGTTTCTGAATTATTAAAATTCCATCATCAGAGCTGAAACAGGAGAAAAAAGAAAATTTCTCTTATGATCTTAATAAAAATATATATATATATATATATATATATATATTTCACAAAATTCTCTTAATGTCTAAGAACCCTAATTTGTATTCATTCATACACAAACAGTCGCATACTCCTAATTCACACAAGCACACATGTACACGCTAATCCAGATACGCTCAGTGAACACACACACGCATAGATTTGCGTCAGTAGATGGGGGCAATTGATAACTTTACTGCACTAATGTCTTTGTTGAGGATGAGTTTATGAGTGAATATGAAAAGGGACCTAAAATTCTAAGTTCATGCTCACTATTAGCTCGGCATAAAGTTGAAAAATTAGTATTTTTTAATGAATGGTTTAAATTCTTGCTGTGATCTCTAATTGCTGATTGGGGTGGAATGGTTAGTGCATGGCCGGTCCAATGAGATATTCCTGCGTGTTGGCTATGTCTGATGAATTGTTGGAGTTCGGTACTACCAACGTAAGACTGCATGCAGCAGTCACACTTATAAAAATAGACACAGCCACTCTACAGGCCCTTATCCAATCGTTATTTTCTGCTAAAAAAACGATGCAATTTTAAAACCATTTCTGTAAAACACTGACGTCGACTGTTGTAAGAAACCTACTAACCAAAAACACTACCTCTCGCTTCAGCTCTGCGTTCAAATAACCCACGAATGGTAACTCGACGTACGAGGTCTGCTTTGGTACGCTTAAGTTGCAAGTAAGGGGCAAATTTTACGGTCTAAAAATTTTCTAACACAATTCTGGATAAGTGTTTTCGGATATTTGTTGTTAATTAGGAATTTTACAATGTATTCTATTTCAAGATGAAATAATTCATACATGCTAGATGTGCGGTATGCACGATGAAGCAAACTGGAAATACACGATTTTATATTTCCTTTATATACACAGCTGAAATGGTTCATAGCAAGACCAGTGAACGTTGTCTTCCTGCAAACAGAAGTAATGTGTTTTGTTTATGAGGACGTCTGGGAAAGTGATCTGGCCATTTTGCTCTACTTCCATTGTTCCATTTAATATTAGGATGAGATGCGTTAATATACTGAAAAAACCATTGGCTGCCATTTCAGAGCGAAACAAAACAAATGTATCGTCCAGATACCTTAAACTCTTGTGGACATTGGCTCAAAAAATGTTTTTCCAAGTGGGCTAGAAAAGAGTTCGCTATTAAAGGAGAAAGGTTACCATTCCCATTGCAAGGCCGTCAATTTGCTTGTACGTTTTACCATTGAATACAAAAAGGAATCTTAGAATGACCTTAGATTTTCAATCCCTTTTCTTATTCACTCATAAACCTACCCTCAACAAAGGCATTATATATAGAGCCGTAAAGTTATGAATTGTTCCCAACTACTGACGTAATTCTGTGTGTGTTATGTGTGTGTGTATGTGTGTGTGTTCACTAGGTGTATCTGGATTAGCGTGTACATGTGTGCTGGTGTGAATTAGGAGTATGCAACTGTTAGTGTAGGAATGAATACAAATAAGGTTGCTTACACATTAGGATAATTTTGTGAAATATGTATATATGTTATTATTATGATCTTGAGGAAATTATTCTTTTTTCTCCTGTTTCAGCACTGATGATGAAATATTAATAATTCCGAAAAGCATGCAATAAACGTAATGTTCGTTTTTCCTCTGGTTCTTCTTTTTATTCTACGAGTAAGATTCTTACGAATCGTCATATTGGAAGTATACTGTATACATTGTTAAATTTCGCCCAAATTTTATGTACGCGACAAAGACTCCGTTTTTATTCATCAGTTATCAGTTTCCCTTCACTACACGAGGTATTGTTAATATTATCGTTATTACAGTTCCAATTAGTTAACGGTTGCTTTTAAGGATTGCAAGTGTACAATTAAGAGTTCACTGTCGATAAGTGCAAGAATTTTAATTTCCAGTATTCTGTCCAACTTAGATATTTGCTATTTCCAGTATTTTCAGGTATTTTGCAGAATAAGTAAATCCATGGTTATATTGTTCCCGGTATAATGACAGATATAACCAAGATAATATGAACTTTTAGTTTTTAAACTTATCTTAAATACCTCAGAGTGATACCTAATGCTGAAATTGAATGAAAAAGTCGTGAATTGTTCATAGAACACTTTTTTAAAAAACGTGCAAAGATCTAGGTAATTTGACTATATTTTTACATCACACTAACGAAAATAAGTTTTACGAATGAAATAACGTCCCCCTCCAGGGAACGCCAACAATATGGGAAATCACATGAAAACAATATTCCTAACTTTTACTTCGTCGAAAAGCCTTTCATTTCGATTACAAGCACGTCTAGACAAGGAGTTAATAAATTGGGTTATCATATCCAAGTTGATCACAAATGACCACTTGCAAATGATTACAAATAACTACAAGGACTACTCCGCCGTGATCGCCTGCGATACATGCTTCTACATTTCCTCCTATTGTTTGAACTATTCTTCACTGGGGTCAGTCAACCTATCAGGCGTTTCTCAAGCTCTGCTGATATCAGCTCACAAATATTCAAGTCAGGAGATAGCTAGCCTGTCCAAACGGGCAGTACAACATCGTCTGGTTCATTTGTTCGTTTTTATAAACATCTGTTTTGCATGGCTATCATTCCAATGAATAAAGTTCTTACCCAGTGATATTCCTGTATGGGGCTATATCTTTGCTTCAAGTGTACTTCCGAATGGGTGCCAGTACGCCACAATTCGAAAATAACGTAGAGCATTTATTGATTTATCGCTGGAGGAGCTCTGAAGGAAGATTGCCTCCGCAATGCTTGTCGTACGGAGTTTTGTCTTTGAATTCAAACAAAACGTCCGCTGGACGAGTTTCACACTCCACTCTGTCCGCACCTAATATTTTGGTTACTTCGATCATCCATTCTAAAGCGGCGTTCACACGATCAGTATTACTGACAATATTTACTAATAGTGTCAATATATTGATCGTGTGAACGGCGTGCTGATGGACTGATGAAAATATTGATGCGATCAAAAGTGCTCAGAAATCTCATCAATATTTGATCATTCTTGGATTGATGGAAAGTACCATATTGATCGTTTGAACGCAACGACATTATTACTGTCAGTACAGGCGTGGCCATCGTAGGGCGAGAGTTGTTGTTAGAATGCTCTAATCATGAATAGCAGTGACAGAAGTACTATTTTACGCAATTTATCAATTTATGTAGAGAACTACTTGTACTATGGGACTGCCGACGTGATAAATATTTCTAAAAAGATGTTAAAATTGAGGGTTACACGAGTCTATTGCAGTGTTCCGTTACCCTTATGATATATAATGAATTTACATGATTGCGTCTCAAAATCCGCTCCTTCGCCCATTTCTTCTGATTTCGTCTCTTATTCTGTAGCAAAAAATTAGCGCAGCGCAAAACTTTTTTTGTGCCTCATTTTAGCACAACACATACCACATCCTAGGGAGTCCAAGCAACTACTGATGGAAATATTGACAGCAGTGTTGCCAACTCCCAGTTGCCAATTGGGGCTAAAATCCTACAGAAAAAGGGCTAAAAAGGGGCCAAAATTTTACGATCGGACTAAAAAAAGGGGCCAAATGACAATTTAAGGAAATGAACATTTTAAACAATATTTTGATGATAAATATGACCTATAACCTTACCTTTAATGGGCGGAACCGAAGATTTCCTGAAATTCGTCATCCAATGCAGCAACTAAATTCAATTCTTCGTTAGCATCTTCGCTCTTTCTGGCTTCATACATTTCATTGGTTCCAATTTTCTTAATCACATCCAGGGGAACGTCAAAATCATAGCAGCACTTGCTATAACGTTTTAGACCATGTCGTATTGTTAGTATACTATTTATTGTTGATACGTTCATCTTGTTTCGAAGTTTGTTTTTAATGATGTTCACTTGGCTGAATGCTCTCTCAACATCAGCATTAGAATGGGGAAGGCACAGAACCATTACGGCAAATTTGCAGAGTTCTTCAAAGGGATTTTCATCTGAGGAATCTCTGTAATTGCGAACTTCGCCCCAGAAATTTACCGTACTTCGTTCTTCTGTATTCACTGTCTTCCAAGACACTGTATGCAGCTGCTTCCACTGAAAATCTAGTTTAGTAAGGTCTGAGCAATTGGAGATGAACATTTTTGCCAATGGAATTATGTCAGGTTTTATAGGATTCAAGCAAGACTTGATACTTAAATCAGACATTGACTTTAAAATGTTGTAATTATCAGGAAGACGCGATCGCAATTGTTCTATCAGCTCTAACAAGAAATTGATGCATCGTTGCCGAATGTTCTTCTTGTCGTCATCGTTGATCCTTGCTTTGGTCAATTCTGTTTCAGCCATGTAACCTAAATATGGATTGCCGTATAACTTATCTCTGATGTTTGTATTTTCATCAATTTTTGTTCCAGGAATGAGAATCTTTGAAGCAAGAGAGTGTATCAATTGTTGCAAGTCATTCAATAACTTGACAGGATCGCATTTCTCACCCTCAAACAGTTTATTTGTTCTGCTAACTTCATCAAGAATTGGTCTCAAAAAAGATAAATAAATATAGTTTCGTTCATCACAAAACATTGAGAACAATTGTTCAGAATTGTAGCAACGTTCTTGAGATTTTGTGATTTCGAAATGGGTCTTCAATTCAATCCACTGATCATGGATTCGAGAAACTGCTTTGGCGATTGATAACCATCTAGTTTGGCTACACATGGTTAATTTCAGAGGCAATTTATCATCATTCAGAGTTGCGTAAATTTCATTGTATTTGTTCCGCCGAAGAGAAGAATGCGCAAACCAATTGTAAGTTTCTTTGATGAGGAACTCCAAATGTCGAGGAAGTGCTTGTGCAACTGAACTTGAAACAGCAAGTTGGATAGAATGGCATACGCACTTGATGAGAATTAAATTAGGTATTTCTGTTTTCAGCTGAGCATGCACACCAGTGTGTTTTCCAGTCATCACTGATGCGTTGTCGGTGCCAATGCCAACGAGATTTTCCAACTTCAAACCATTTTCTTTCAGACTTGATTTCACCGCATTGCAAATAGCCTCAGCATTGCATGCGTCCAATCGAATTAAATCCAACAGACTTACCACAATATCGTTTTTCGATTTTGAGAAATATCTAATAATCAAGCCTAATAATTTATTGGTAGAAACATCATTGCTTTCATCAATTATCAAGCTGAAACTACCATCACCAATATCTTCGACTAAATCTTGTTTAAAATACGGAGCCAGAACATTTTGAATTACAGCTGTGCACTTGGTACGGTGGAGTTTCAAGTCGTTGCAACTTTTACTATCAGAAAAGAGGGATTTGCAAACATTGCCTAAATGATCTGACAGAGAAATGGCACCATGGCAAGCAAGGAAAAGAGCAAGTTTACACTCAGCTCTTTTGGTGTCATTATTTTCCACTTTAACGAAAGAAAGTAGAGTCGATCGCTGATCACTGAAAGGTTTCATGGCTGTCTTATGTTTCGCAGTAGAAATATGTCTATCGATGTCATATACTTTCGCAGAAATTAGACATTTGCAATACTTACAACGACATTTTGCGCTGTCGCCTTCAATTCGCTGCAACCAATCTTTATATTTAGGATTATTCAGCCACTCGCTTCTGAACTTTTGGGTGTACTTCTTCTCCTTTTCCATGGTGGTTTACTTTTGTTCAAACACAGATGAAAAGATTATTTTGCTGAAATATTGCCAAAACTGAATGCTATGAACGAATTTCTTCAATAAATCCGGCGTAATTTCCACACTCAATGTTACTGCCACTGTTCTTATGCCAAGCTGCCATCAAACTGAACAGAATAAGTTACCCTCTCTCTCCGTCTGTCAGATCAAACCGTTGGACGTCGATTGAACGAGTCTCGAACGAGCAATGAACTCGATTCGAACCAGATAATGCAATGAAACTTTAGTAATTTTGAGTAGATACCATGCATAGAGACAAAAATTCTGTATGAAATGCCCAAAACAAGCTAGATATTTTACTTTTAAAGAGATTTAATTATAAATACTCGATACGTATCTTCAACACTGAATTATATGAATAGGATCAGAACGGGCTAAAAACGAGCTAAACTAGTAAAATAAGGGGCTAAAAAACGCGCTAGGGCTAAATGCAAATTTTCGAGGGCTAAAAGAGATTGAAAAGGGCTAAATTTAGCCCGTTTCGGGCTAAATCGGCAACCCTGATTGACAGAACATTATTGATCGTGTGAGCTCGATACTGTCAATATAAATACTGTCAGTACATATTGATCGTGTGAACGCTGCTTAAAGACAGCCAATTCCAGTCAGCTGTTACTTTCCACAATTATTGTCCAGTGAATATAATTTTCCGTTAACTGTACATGGACTCGCTTATTCTTTCTAGCTTGACTTGTGCATCTGTATGAGGTCGCGCATTGATTGGTGTGATTTTTCAGGTACAATACCGAAAATCATTACTGTGACAGGCATTTCATTGTCAATTGGTTCCGGGTAACACTGACTTTAATGTCGCAGGATTTCTACCCCGCCTACTCCTCTCCGTCCACCTCCGAGTAGCTACAGTAAGTTGCCATTCGCACCAATTATTTTACTATGTAGTACTACTCAGGTTTATTAAACTGTTCGTTTCAAAGTTATTATTATTCACTGCATTATAAGCAATAAAAGTACTAAGTAAGTGGATACTGCAGCAGGAAATGAAAGCTAACTTGAATTAAATCATTATAAGTTATGACAACGAACGCTGGTGTTTGGCAATTCAATAGCAATACTCCATCTCGGTACTCAAGGACAGGGGTCTAAAATTTTCAACTAAACCTAACTTGATCTTAACTAACCCAACTTGCCCAACCTAACTTAACCCAACTTAAACTAACCTTACTTAACCTAACTTACGGAGAACGTCTACCCAGAATCAGAAAAATGGCCGTCACGTTTGTTGTATGGGAACTAGATGCACGAAATTCGGCATACGTATGTATTTTTGATAGGGTCATAGGTGCGTATCCCAGCCTTTTTTCAATTTTCGAATTAAACACTGAGATAATGGGGAAAAAGGGGTGAAAAAAGTGTATTTTCAAAAGCCATCTCTTCCGAAAGTTACTGTCGTAGAGCAATGATTTAGGTCTCATTGAATATGCAAAATGTTGCGGCATAGCTGGACGATATTCGCAATGCTTTTCATTTTATAAAATTTTAAATTAACGTTTTAAAAACAATGCATTTTTCCGTAGATTTTTCAATGTAAGTAACTAAAGAATTATTGAGAATTTCAAAGCGATCCCACGTCCAGCTATGGAGAAATTTTTTGCACCTTCAATGAGGCCTAAATCATTGTTTTACTGGTGTATAGTGACGTACTGGTGGTATTTATGAGGGGTTCCGGCTGCGGAGATTTATGAGTCTCGCTCGGCACGGTCACATGAATAGATAGGGCATCCGCCGGAAACAACCGATGAGCCCCTGGCTTTTACGAGCGCCGGATAGGTCGGAAGCGACCCTATTGCCCAGCGCCGGAAATATCCTTTGTTGCGAACTAGACTTAAGAGCAAGCTGTGTGAACTACAGTGTCAGTACAATATTCGTAGTCCTGCTGTTCGTTTTGCTATCCTGGTGCCTGGTTTATGGCTAGGCTAACCGATCTACTAGTTCAGTTCGGTAAACCTTATATCTTGCTGAAATTCCAAGATATTACATTTACAAAAATGAATTTCGCAGAAGATAGATTTTGAACCTTCAACTGTTCCGGAAGCGCATTTTTTTTAAATTTTCAGTTTTTCCTTTGCAAGCTAGATTACTTGGAAAAATTGACGCAGTTGACGTTCTGAAGCTATCTGAGCATCTGAATACGTTTTCTTGCAAGTTTTTTGTTATTTCTTGAAGGATCTGGTACCACAAGTATCAGGAATACGTATGGAACTAGTATCACTGATACGCATCACCGCTCCAGGAGCGCACGCTGCGACGCGCTACACCTCTTCCCGCCTTTGTTTCCCACTTTCACGGAGCAAAGAACGCTGTGTAACTTTGCTAGATTGTGAAGTAAGGAGTTCTGTGTCGAATAGACCAGCGAAAAAAATTCATATATTTCTGGTTTGTGTCCAATGCAGCTACTGTCCGGCGCTAGCAACTGCATTCGAATCTTCCCCTCTCACGATGCCCAGAATGTTCTGAACCTTCACTAGATTGTGAAATAAGGACTTCTATATTGAAAAGAGCAATAAAAATCACAAAAACGAAAGAATTTTCAGGAGCGTGGCACATGCGCTTGCTGGTCGCTGCTGACTACTGATTGGACCCCTCCCCCCCTTTCCAACCCCATTTCCCCCACTTACCGTGATCAGATCGTTCTATAAATTTGACAGCTTGTGAAGTAAGCATATCACTAGCAAATAAAGCAATGAAAAAATTCCGGATTCAGTTCGAACGTTTCCCTTAAGGATACCGTCTGGGTAAAAAAAGTCCGTTATTTATGGATGGATTTCTCTGAAATTGTCACAGTAGGTGTGAAATGATGCAAAGATCATTTGTTATTTCGACAAAAATTTTGTAGCTGCACTTTTTTTTTTGAAACATATGATATGATCTCCTACAATTTTAAAGTTACAGAACCAGTATTTCGTTTTTAGATTGCTTATATGTCTACATAACCATAAGCAATAGGGAATTTTGATAACTTCTTTTTGTGGATTTTAGGAATTGAAAAAAAAATTATGTATTTTTCATTTTTTTTTCATGTGGTGTAATTTTCAAAACAATAAATGTATCAAAAAATGCTATTGCTTATGGATACACCTTGCTAAGCCCTATCGAATGGTATATAAACCATTCTTGTAGCTCTAAAATTGTGGAAGGAGATAGATTTGAGAAACCAATATCAAGTTTCCAGAAAAACGTGTTTTTTTCACATAAAAAAATTTTCTTTTTATCTTTTGAACTACAGGGTTTCCTACAACGAACTCTTGAGCGTTTGTAGCTCTTTTCAAGCCCTTTTGATTGATATAATTTACATTGCTGTAGCTCTGTAACTCTGGGAAAAAATAAACAACAAAAGGGAATGGGTGTAATTCTTGACAAAAAAAAATTTTTAATTTTTAATTTTTTCCACCAAAATACGTTTTTTGTCTATTCAACTCCTTTGTTTTATAGCTCTTTTCAAGCCCTTTGGATTGGTGTGCTCACCACTGTTGTAGCTATGATACTGCAGCTGTCATCGAGCTATGAAGGAAAGCTGCGGTATCATAGATACGGCAGAGCAGCTAAATTCTGAAATTGTCAAAAATTCATAAAAAATATTTATTCAGCCTTAGAATGTTTCGTTTGAATAATGGAACCACTTTGAGTAGCCCATGAACGAACTATAATGCCATTTCCGCAGAGAAACGCTCAATTGACTCCCAATAATGAGGGGGGGAGGGTTCAAGGTCACTCCACCCCCATCGCTTTCCCCCCCTCTGGTGGGCGCACTATTCGGAGTAGACGTAAACGGAAAGTACCAATGGAAGCGCAAGAAAATCCTCTATAAGATGCATATAAAAACAGAAAATCAACACATATCCTGATTTCTACCCAGACGGTCTCCTTAACTTAACCTAACTTAGCCTAACCTGACTTAACCTAAGTTAACTTAAACCCAACTTAACCTAACATAATATTGCTGTAGCTGCTCGGAGGTGGATGGTGAGGGATGGGCGCGGGGTAGAAATCCTGGGACATTGGAGTCTGTGCTTTCGAGTACGTAAGCTCACGTACAGTTAGCGACGAAATTATTCGTCTAGAATTACTTAAAAACTATTGTTGCCGCAGGCTTAACCCTTTCGATACCATAGTTCAGGTTTAAGTTATTTTTGTTATTTTTCCACTCAAATTGCTTTACTATAGCCTATATAAGTTTAGTAGTGTATCAAAATAATTTTTTTTCATAATTGTGAAAAATTTAATGGTGGTACTCACATGTACCGTCAGTATTTTGAGAGCGCGTCAGCTGCGCCACAACGACATGAATAACACCTATCATTTGACAAAAAATGAGTAAATAAGGGAAGTAAACGTGTACATTATTTGCAATAAGAGTCTTTCTTTCATAAAAAGAAGACTGCTCAGACATGCATGCAAAATCTTTACAATAATATCCATATATCACAAATTGTGATTAGAAAAAAACGTTTTTATATATTTTTTTGCAAAGTATACAGTTGCATAACACTGTATTACTAAATCGTGATTCCCTTAACTCAGAAACAATAAATGTAACATAAAAACAGAATCAATACCAAAATGCGATATTCTAAATTGTTTTACATGAGTTAGAAGAAAGTAATAGCTAGATTACGATTGTTTTCCCTCTAAAAAAAACTGATTCAAAGTGCAATGTAACTGAGAATGTTTTCTATCTAATTAGCAATTATATACGCCGATATTACAAGGCTATTTTACTGATGATGAAATTCCCTGTAGCAATTTCTTGAAGAATTGATGCACAGATGGATGCCGCAGTGTGAACACTTACTAGCTGGACGAGACTGAAGGCCGTTTCTACTGCAAACTTCGCATCTTCTCCTGCTGTCAGTATATTCAGGCTGGTGGATTCCCACATTAGCAAATCTCACAGAGTCAGGAATGGAATACTTGGTTTTTCGTCGCTTTTGTGTACCCGGAGAGGCCCTTTGTTCAGCAAATGCCAACAGTGCGAGTCCAACCTCGCTGCGAAATTCTAGAAGAGACGTTGGTTCTTGAGTGAACTGCTCATGATACAGCACATATGCATTGACTACTGACATGTCCAACAACCCAAAAAACAGTCTGTGCCACCATTTTATTTTTTCTGTCAACTCTGTACAGCTGTCGAAGCATGTCGTGCTTATCAACGCCCCCCATGTGCTTATTGTAGTCATCCACAACGGTAGGGCACGAAACATTCGATTTGGAGCCATCTTTGTTCCTCCTTTTCACAGTTGTTACTGAGTCACCATGGTAGTTCGATACAAAA
The DNA here is from genome assembly GCA_030386875.1 of Morinoia aosen. NCBI lineage: Eukaryota > Metazoa > Arthropoda > Malacostraca > Amphipoda > Talitridae > Morinoia > Morinoia aosen. The sequence continues at coordinate 40,103,579 of CM059573.1, read as the reverse complement.
TGAACAGCTTTCTTGCCCATCCACTTATAAATTGTAATTCCGTATGGAGTTGAACGATAATCAAATTGGCCTCTTTTTAGATCCTTGTCCGGCGCTAGCTGAGGAAAGTCTTTCCTGTTTGTTCGAATAGTGCCACATGCTAAGATGTGGCGAGACTTCAGTTCTTCAAGAAGAGGAAGAGAAGAGAAGTAATCGTCAAAACAACTGTGATTTTTTTCTTGGAGATCTTTTACCAATGACAGAACAACATCTCCGCCAAGTCCAAACACTTTTCTTTGGTTTGACTGCTGCTGATTTTTTCCAGTGTACACATCAGTCTTGTAGATGTAGCCTCTATCGTCCGCGAGGCACCAGAGTTTGAACCCTCTTTTGATTGGCTTCATTGGATTATACTGCTTAAGGCTGCTTCGTCCTTTGAAAAGAATGGTGGACTCGTCAATGCTCAAGTACTCACGAAATAATCTGTTCTCCTCGAAGCGCTTGTTGAGGTGTTCCAGCAAGGGCCGGATTTTGAATAGTTTGTCCTTTTTTGTCAAATCCATCTTTGCATTATCGTTAACATGAAGGTTGGTGAGCATTGTTTGAAATCTCTGCCTGGACATTGCCTCTTTGATGGGAGCAACTCAAAAATCCCTCTTATTATACCAATAATGGGTGGAATGGGGTAGGCTATGATAGCCCATAATGATATTTATTCCTAGGAAGACTTTCATCTCCTCCTTCGAAATGCTTGCTGGTTTTCCCATCTGAACACTTTTCAATTTTGTCTCATAACATATTTTTTCAATTATACCTTTGTCAAAGAACTCAAAGAACGTTTCAAGAGGGGTTGATATTGCAATATCAACGTCAGCTTTTGTAGGTTTGAATTCAACGTCAACCGCAGGTTCTGGTTTCTTTTTCCATTTGCGTTTTGTTGGCGAGTTTTGGAGTTTTGAAGCTTCGTGGACAGAGTTTTCTTGCATGGAGGCATCAGCATCAATCAATATCGTTGCGTCATCAGCTTCATCCACATCCATATCTTCAATCTCTATACCATCTATGTCAAATTGAGAGAAATCCAGAGCGGAGTACTCAAAGGACTCTTCATCGGTTTCTTGAGCGTAATCTGATGGTATACCAAAATCAATTTCTGCCATTTTGTTGCTATGAAACTCTCTTCTCTTCACATCACTGAAAAGAGGGCAAAAAAATGTAAAAACTGCAATTACAAGCTTACAATACCCGATGTATAGAAAAAGCTCTAGGAATGCTGGCGGTACATCTGAGGCAAGCCCAGCTGGCGGTACATATGAGTCATTATTGTTTATTGGTCGTAAATAAAAAAGTTCAAGTTATTTCAGTGTATATTATAGTTTTCACTAAAACCAAATACTTATTCTACGAATTGAAATTGAAAAGGACTTATAAAAGTTGATATATAAGAAGTTATAGTCAAAATAAAGTGGAACAAAATCATAGGCACTCACCCGATTGGTCGTCAGCAGCAATTCTGTCATCAAACGTTCTGTGGCTGCTTAAGTTGCCAGATAGCAATATATATCATTGCGATAGTGGTGCTAGTGTGTACCGCCAGTAAAGCAGAGAAGATTTTTGTTCTCGTTCAGATGCTACGGCTGTAAAATTGGAGCGGTACTTATATGTACCGTCAGTATCGAAATGGTTAAGGTTTTCAACGGGGTGTGAAGCACATATTAGTGGCAATAATACGAAGTTTCTTCAACTAAATATTATTTTTGAAAGATTCAACAAGCTGAACTTCAAAAACACGAAAATACAAAATATTCATTCAATTGAGACTATTACAATTTCATTGAGAAGTGTTTACCTTTATACTTGTTTAAGCAAAAAAAATTGGGTCTAAAATGTTGTCGAACTTTCTAGATGTGAGATCATTCTAGAAAATTGTGTCAGAGCTAACGGGGAGCCAGAGGAATAGCACTTTGTCATTCGTACACTAGCGCAATGATGGGAAAAACTAAAAACTCGGTGTGGATCTCAGACAGAAGATTATTGACTGCCACAAAGCTGGAAATAGTTATGGCGGCATATCTAAGCGTTTGAGCATCTCAAGATCTACAGTACAATTAGTTATAAAAGTTTGCTAAGTTTAGCACTGTAGAAACGTTGCCTGGGCGTGGTTGCAAACAAAAACTCACGGTAAGAACTTCTTGAAAATTGTGTCGTGAGGTCAACGCTAATCCACAAGTGAAGCTAGATGACATTGCCAAGAGATTGAACGCTCAGGGAACGAGCGTGAGCAATCTCTCAATCCAGCGCTGTCTGAATAAGGAAGGCCTACACGAACCCCTACCTCCAAGAATTCCACTCCACAAACCATATCATGTTGCTGCTCGCTTGAACTTTGCAAAGTCACACTTGGATAAGGACAGAGGCTTTTGAGAGAGTGTTATGGAGTGACGGAATCAAAATCCAGCATTTTTAGCACAATGACGTTAAAAAGGTTTGGCGTAAGAATGGTGAAGCTTTCCTTCCATGTATCCAACCAAGGAAGTTGGATACATGGAACCGGCATCGCTTTCTTTTGCCGGTCAAGCTAGTGAAGCCACTTCTGCCGTCCCAAGCCACGCCCACCCGGCATTTGGCCCCTGTTGTGGAGGTGTTGTTGCAGTTTAGGTGTACCACCCAGTGTTGCCAATTTAGCTCTTTTGGAGCCAGATCTGGCATCTTTTCATTGTGTTTAGCTCGTAGTTTTCATCATCTGGCATCTGGCACTGAATCTGGTTCCAAGTTTTTCCATTATATAGAGTAATTTTATAATGGTAATATTAAGTAAAAATTTACATGCTTGAATAACTTCATAAGGTTCCGTTGAACGTTCGTATGAATACTTGTAGTGCCGGCCAGGTTTGGAAGAGTTGACACGCGTTACAACGGAGTTTTAACGGTTTAAAGTCGGTTTAACGAATGTCCGTCGGTGTTCTGCAGTTTTACCGCCAGTGTCGTCCTGAAGAGTTGTCCCTTCGTCGGTGTTCGTTCGTGTTGCTGAGAAATCAGTTAGGCTGGTGTTGGGTGTATAACGTTGATTCGATTCTTCTTGAACTAATACAAAACAACCCTTCACAATGAGTCAAATCGCGAAGAAAAGTTATTCCCAAATGAATAGAAAAGTATGGTTGCAAATGAAACAGTTTGACAAGTGGTAACGGGAGGTACCAGGAGATAGTACATAGGCTTACTTTTTATATTGTGGATGTGAAACAGTTGAAAAATAAAGTTTACTAACAAAAAATGCTGAAACGGAACGCGTTACATTTGTGCCTTCTGAAAGTGACCGCTTACTCAATTCATGGAACAAAAATCTAATGTTGTTGCAAATATTGAAGAAAAGCTTGCACGCTATTTCTGTTGTCACGCGTCCATTAACACATGTGATTATTTTATAGATATGTGCAAGCATATCGTCTAAGATTGCCAAGTCGTTTCACGGGTAAGAATGCACAGAAGCAAATACAATGCTGTGATAAAGAATGTTCTAGGGGCACACATTAAAGACAATTGGTTACTGATATCGGAGATGAAAAATTTAGTTTGCTGCTGGATGGATGAGAAAAATGATATATCTATCCATGAAATGTAACGTATTATTATTATTTATTTTAGTTAAATCAAAAAAATAGTTTACACCTTCTTAAGTCTGGTTGCATTGTCTAGTGATGCAGATGGCATTGTTGAGGTATTGAAAAAAGAGCTTGCAAAATGAACATAGCCAACCTTATTAATTGCCTTAGGTACTTACAATGCCAGCGTTATGGTAGGAGTGAACAAAGGTGTGTTTAAGAAGTTGGAAAAAGAACTTTCATCATTGATTCTTGTGAGATGTGTCTGTCATTCACTGCAATTAGCAATATCCCACGCCTCACCTGAGGTTCTGCCTGGAAATTGGAAATTTCCAATTGCAGAAATATATAAATGGTTAGCCTACTTCCATACTAGTCAGGCTGCTTAATATGTCAGCTTTTAAAAAGCTATCAGTGACAATCCAACCCAACTTTTAAGGGTCAATTACTGTAATATATATTAATAAATATTTATAGCTCCTATTTTTAGCACCAACCAAAACTTTTTGAGCTCTTTTTAGCACCTTTTTATGTGAAATCTGGTACTTTGATGCCGAAATGATTGGGCAATACTGCTACCACCACCTCCATCATCAGCGACTGAAGACCGCGCTGTGAAATGACAGACTTGCGCTATTCTGTGCTATACGTAGTTTTTCTTAGACATATATTTCAATTGCGTCCTCGCTGAATGAGAAAGAAAAACAGCATTTTTTTAGAAACATCTAGCAACTTACATCCACTTGTGTAAAGAAATGAATAATTTCATACACTCTACGTACCTGATTTTTTCTTCGTGTTCTATGTTAATAAAGAACATTTTTACAACCAGACAGTAATTTCATTTTGTTGTCCAGAGCAAATTTTATAGAATACAGGTATTAAATTTACATACCTGATAATAAAGTCGATTTATTTGAGATCTGACGGCTAATTTTTTTCTGTTTATGAATGGTTTCGTTAAATAGTTTAGTAGAGTGATGACATCTTAAAGTAATATATCCAGCTAAAACACATTTCATTAATAAACAAACATGATTATGTAGAGGATTAACTTCGAAACAGTGATTGTCAAGTGAAGTGAACAGTTTTTTTTCAATACAAATACGAAGTGTAGAAATGAGTATTTTTTCAAGTTGTAATTATTAGGATTCATACACATAGCAAGATCTTGCTGACATTTCTTTCAGCAATTAAACATATGTCAATTACATCATTTGATGGATGGATAGGTCAAGGGCACTTTCACTTTAAGATCAATGAACTTTAAGGAATCTTTATTGCCAGCATCTCGACAAAAGGGCAATTATACATAATTCGCAACGAAGAACATTCTTTAATTTTCTTACTATGTTCCCTCTTAAATGAGAAACACCATTATAAAAAATACACTGAATTTGGAAAAAAATTTGAACAATTTTATATATATTTAGCACATGTATCCTCTTTGCATGAATCATTACATTGAGCATCGTCAGACGTTATTCTATTCTTAGAACACGAATTGTTGAACTCTGTTACAGCGCAAGATGAGATCAATAAAGATGAGTTGCTTCTACTAGATGCTGTTAATATTGTTACATCTTCAAACGACTTGCAGTTACCATTAAGAACATCTTTTATTTCGTTGTGAACAAATAGACGTTTATAGGAAGAAGCAAATTGTTTTGCTGTTGGGTTGTTATTAAACCTCCTTTGATCCTAATTTTTCCGAAAATTAATTCTGAAATATGATCAACACTTTTTTTTATACGTAAGTATAAAATGCCCAGTTTTAAACTTTTGTAAAATAAGATTTTAATGCTTTCAATGCAAATTAAAAATCCTATAAATCCTGTTTTCCGAACAGACTCGCACATTACTTGGCCAGTTGTTGGGCAGTAAAGTGATTTTATATACAAAGTGTCTTCATCAAGGGTATAAAATACCTTACCGGCATTATTTGAGTTAATAGGTTTCTTATATCCATAAGATAATTTATTTCTGGAATTTAATATATCGAATACTCTATTGATACCCTAATAAATTTTATGGTGGCCTAACTACCGCTAAAACTTTTAATATTATTACTTAGACAAAATGCAATCTATCTGCAACGGAATCACTTTAAAGTTGAGCAGCAAGTTTTACACTCATTTTTTTTGAGTAATTAATTAATGTGCTTTAATTTTAAATTGTTAGCTAAATGTACTCCTGTTGAAGTTTGCAATTCATGTAATTTCTGCATGTAACTCCATTTTATCGTATTTCCTTCACCATCAAAAATCAATTCTTCATCACCAAAAGTATTTCTAATTAATTTCAACATGTGACAATGATCTAGAAACAAGTGAATATCTTCGTTAGTTATAGGATGAGGAAAACTTGGCGACAAATTATCTAATCCTAGCTTGCACCGAAGTTGTTTTGCCATTGCTATATATGAAGCAGCTTCGTCAAATATTAAAGATTCTACGGATATATCAGAATTATGAAAATTTGCGATGCATTGATTCACGAGAATTTTTCGTTCATTTGCACCAAGACCATCTATTAAGAAATATCCAACCGGTAACCTCCAACTATCGTTCAAAGAAACAACCATAAAAACTAAAGTTTCCCTTGTTACCGGTAAAGCATCATCATTAACAACAGCACCCATATCTGCATAACCATGAACTGTTATGCCATCCCATTCGACATGTTGTCTGATAGCCATCTCATCCATAATAAGCGCACATGGCAATGCTTTACCTTTAGCCTTAGCTGATCGTGCTTTTACTTGCAGCGCTTAAAGGCTTCACTTGTAAATCCTGGTTTACCGTCTATTGTCTGATACATTTTTCAATAGCTCTTAGATGAGGCAAATATGTTTCAAATTTATTCCTGACATTATTATATGCTCTAGGTGAATAAAATGCAACGTTAAAACGAATGCTCTAAGCTCAGGAGAATATTGACATCCTATTTTATTACCTGATGCTTTTGATGCCTTCCTTTTTACACGATCATGTACCCCTCCCGCAGATGTTTCAATGATGTCAACAGACTCGCTACTCACCATATTGGACGACCTCAATTCAGTTATACTCGTAATTGAACTGAGTTCGCAATTTTTTCTCAACAACGTTATTTTGGCTTTGTTGCACCAATTTAATCATTTTCCGAGCACCTGTTAATTTCTCTACAGCACTATCTACACCTCGTTTCAACTTACGTTCAAGGGGAGTAATTATTGGAGAAGGATTTTTTTGGGTGTGAAAAGGAAACTGACGGTGATGCAGAATGATGCGAAGGCGTAGCATCACATGATGAATGTGCCACTGAGTGAGAAGAAAACGCAACTGCACTTGATGAAGACTCAACTACGGTTGATGAAGGCACGACTGCAGATGATGAAGGCACGACTGCAGACGATGAAGGCTCGACTTCAGATAATGAAGGCGCGACTGCAGATGATGAATGCACGACTGCAGATGAAGGTGCCACTGTATACGATGAAAGGTCAACTGAGAGTGAAGAGAGCGTAGCAACGTTTTGACGCGTTTTTTTTCCTTTCAGCTCTGCAAATTGGCCTTCCATCAGGAACATCATGGAATATACATAGAAGGAATTGAGTTAGGAAGCAACTTTCTCAGAGTAGATACATTTCTATCGTAATCATTGGGAGAAAAGTGTTTTGAGCAAAGGTAAGCTTCTCTTGGCAATTCCATATCGCTGCAGCCGATTGCTCTAAGCTATTCCTCAATTCTCTCTTTATATTTGGGTACCCTGAAAAAATAGAAGCACTTATTTAATTAAAGAGTTAATTATTCACATTTCTAACATTAATAATAAAAAGTCATAAAACGATTAAAACACCAAAAGCATTGCATTTTAGTATTAAATTTGGCATGCCACTGCATCGACTAGCATATATGAAAGACGCTATGTTTTCGATACTACAATATGTTGATAAATGTGTAATATAATATTTCTCACTTGATTTATGGAGCAACAGTTTATGCATATATCAATTCATATTATGGACACTTCACTAACTACATGTATTACAGACAATATTGTTGTATTTGTATCGTACCGGAGCTGCAGAAACAAAGCATACTCTAAGATTTTTGGCGAAAAAACACATAGTTATGAGCATTGGACGTCGCTGTGAGGGAGGAAGTCTGAGAATGTCAGTAATAAATATAAATATAACATCCATACTTATTTCTTTATATTGCCTAGTTAGATAAGATTGGTTGTCATGTATTTATAAGAAACAATGGTCACTAAATGGTCATCATTATACACAGAATAAAGAACTTATTCGAATTCGGGTAAAAAGCGATTTCATTAAAACTTTGGTCAATATTGAATTTAATGTTGTCAAAGAATTTTGAAATTTCATTATCGAATTGTAGGTAATTAGAAATATTTTAAGACGTTCTTCATGGATGACATTGTGCTCGCATATGCTCAGTTTTCGAGATATTTACCTTTGAAGTTATAGGAACGTCGTATATAAAATTAAACAAACGAACACGAAAAATAAGCTGAAAACGGTATTGACGTAACGATAGCTGAGGTTAGATTAAGTGATGTTAGATTAGTTAAATAAACCAACATAAGTAAACCTAAAATAACTAAACTTATCCATCCTGACACCGATGTTTTTCCCCGCACAAGTGACTGCGCATGCTCCGTATCCGCCATACACCGGAAGAGCCATATCGAAACTGCTGTTAATTCTTTTCTTACCTGAACGTTATTTATGCTATATCTTAAAACTAAGCATTTGCAAGCACAATTTCATTCAGGTAAAACACCTTCAAATTTAGCATGTTACCAATAAGTGGCAACGAAAATATTGAAATCGACAAAATTAAATTCAATACTGACCAAACCTTTATACTAAATTTATGATGATCCCATCTGTAAACGTTAAACTGTCAGTCTGGATTGTCTTTTTAAACATGAGTCATTGTGTTTGGAGGGTGCAGTTCCGAAGAAACAATTGAAGAGTGGAAAGCTTTAGTGGACTACTTACATTAGAAATTATTCATTGCAAGTAGTCCACTAAGGTCAGTGCATGCTAGCAGTAACAAGTATACGCTTACAAAAAATATAACATAATACTTACAAGTGAAAACTTGTGCCTGGATTTTTTTTGCGACTGCTGCTGCACTTATGAACAATGCATGAACACGTCATAATGAAAAAACTCATCCATGAACGCAGCGTGGATAAGCGGCGCCCTCTCACACTGAGTGACAGACGAACTGAGCATGGAGCTAGGATATACTGGAGGGAGCATAGCCGATTCCAATCGGGTTCAAATTAGCTGCAAAAGTTGGGAGACTGGGACATTGGCAAGGCCCCACACGTGAGCCAACCACAGACGCTTGGCTGAAGTTGGCTCCTCCTCGCCTCCTCTACGATTCGCCCTCCCATTTTCCAAAGCAAGATTAGTACCGCTCCACAAATCGAAGGATGAGGTGCGCGTGCAAGTCGTTCTCTAATTTGTTATATTCAAGGGCCTGTAAACTTCATAGTTTTCAACTCTAAATGTATCTTTGCTAGTAATTTTGATATTATTAAGTGTCCTCAAGTGAGGAAACACAATTTATTATCTTTCGGAGTCTTAAGGCCATAATACACGCACGCTTTTTTCACCGTCACTGATCATCATGAGCGGCATTAAGCCCCGCCCACCAGTAAGCGTGAACGGTCACTGCCGAGCTTATACACGCGCGCTTTTCACCGTCACCGTTCAATGTAATTGACGCTGATTAGGGAAAATATCTAACATGCTTGATATGCCGGTGACGGTCATAAGGATCGGTGCCGCTCACGAAATTAGGGTCATTTTGGCTTGCAGTGGGTGGAGCTTAGCTGCATTGGGTGGGGCTAAGCGGCTCTCATAAGGATCGGTGACGGTGATGAGCATTCGTGTATTCGGGCCTTTAGAATCCGAAATTAATGATTGACGATTAACTCAACAGCTGGAAGAGCATTCAGCGAGCGTGTGCGCATCCCAGCGTAGTCAGGAGGTAACTGGCTTCCGTGCTGACGTCACACTTGCGAGACGGCTATTGGTTACCACAGGCATAGGAGAAATCTCAAAAACTGGTTCTCTTCACAGATGGCTATGCTCCCTCCATATATCCTATCTCCATGGAACTGAGCCCCATCTCCATGTCTGGGGCAGGGCTGCCACTGAAGTTTTTCTCTCTCCCCAGATTTGCTGTAGAAATTCCCCCATTTCCAGCAAAAATCCCCAATATTTAGATAAAACATATTATCGTATATGTTAACTAGAAACTTTCGTTACTTGCTGTATATTTAGTCCAAATGTGATTTTGTCCCTTATATTAACAGCTTGTATGCTATTTTGCGGCCAGGGAAATTTATTTTACCCATCGATAAGAAATGATCAACACGTCAGAATGGAATATCGAGTTGGGCAAAGTATACTGCAAGAGTATTTCGCTTACGGCAATTTCATCGGATTCCTTGAACGGCTCTCTTACCATAAAGTGTACGATATCAGCGCTGGTATCTACAACACTTACATTTCTCTTATGTTCCACTGAATGTTGAACGAAGCATACTCGTAGATATATAATGATTTGTCAAATAAATATTACAGCACATACAATAACTGCAGTTGGGATTATTATTTCATTTCAGGAAAGTTTTTAATTCCGGTACACTGAGCCAGTCATCTCCATCTGATTGTGCATAGAACTTCCGTTTTCTACATAGAAGATGATTCGGTTTGGTCATTCATTAAGGGGAACAGTATCAGCATTCCGAAGCAAAAAAAAAAAAACTGTAAAATAACGAATTATTTATATAAGTCTCATTTACCAATAAAATAAACTTTGTTGTCATAACTCTAAAACTTCGGCTGCTAAAACGGAAAGTAAACATTCAAATTAGAAAAATACTGATTGCGTAGCAGCATGTTACAGAGTTTGCTTCTGTAACGCAAATCAATTATGGCAATGCAGATAAAGAAAGATAATAATAATTATAGTTACTTTGGAACATTGCAATCATGAATGTTGGATGCACAAACGAAAGCATATCAAGACTAGAGAGAAACAAGGTAAATATCAGGAATATCTCAAACAAGACGCTCCAAATTTGCATATGCGAGTCTTAAAGTATAAAACCACTGATTAATAAGTCACCACGTTATAAGATGAAAAGGCTAGGCTTGTCGCACATTTTCAGCGTCTCTTGAATTTAAAGAATCCAAGTAGCTTATCTTCAAAAACACATCTGCATTCTGCTTCCTTTGCCTAAAAAAACACGTTAAAAATTATCGGAATTTGCAATTTAATATATAAGACAAATTACCACACTTTTAACGCACAATTTAAGTTAATGAAGGAAGTGTTGACTGAGGAGTATTCGCTCAGTAAAAGGAAGCTATGGCAACAGTCACACGGTCACTGAGAGCCTTTTTATTCCTCTAATTGAGCGAACTCTTCGATTCTGGAGCCTGAGTTGTGAGTTGAGACTGGTCACTGTTCCGATGTGAATCTCGTTGTAAGTCTAACAAGTTCGATCCACGTTCAAACTTCGTGAAATAGCCTCTCATTTGTTGCTAGGGAGGTATTTTCCGTTCTGCATAACCATACGTCTGCGTAACTTATTCAGGTGTCACAATATTTTCATGAAAAATAATATCTAGCTAAATTCTCCTGAATTTAGTTGATTTCGCGAGAGTTTCCCCCATTCCCCCAGACGAGCACCGTTTCCCCCAGTTTTAGGGGAAATCCCCCATCAGTGGCAGCCCTGGTCTGGGGCCGTCTCCCTACAGCTACCAAAAATTGGCTTCAATTCAAAGCGATGATGCCGGTTCCATGTATCCAAATTCCTTGGTGCCAACAGTTAAACACGGAGGTGGATCACTAATGTTTTGGGTTTTTTTGATGCTTTGGATACTGGAAAATTGGTTGCAATTGAAGGGAAAAGGAACTCTGATGACTATACCCAGGTAGCAAGAAATTATTATGCCAATATTGGGTTGATAATTATTTATTGACCTGATATTGGAATCTTGGATTACAATAATAGGCTAATAACAAGACAATATCGAAAAAAGATATAATTATTTATGAAATCAACTTGTTATTGGAACAATGTGGTAAATAATTTTATTTCAAATATTATACTAACAGTGTATATATATATATATATATATATATATATATATATATCGAACTATATATATATATATATGTATATATATATATGTATATATATATATATATATATATATATATATATATATATATATATATATTTAATTAAAAAGTACGCCGTTTTTATTATTGATTAGTTTTTTTTGAGATTTTCTATTTTCCTGAATTTATTCCTAGCATCATTGCTAAGGAGGTTAAAAAGATTGCTAATAGTCGACGCGTTTCGGCGCTCTTGCGCCATTCTCAAGCTATGCGAACAAAATGCAGCTATGATTTCTGAGGTGCTTCTGTAATGCCAGCTCGGGATCAAATGAAAGTTAGGGTGGCAGAGTCGCCCATGTGGATTGGCTTTGTTGGCGGCTTATATCGAATCGGTGGGGCGTACAGTCGGTTGACGCGGCCACGAGCAACTCACGCGGTCAGCGTCAAAAAAGTTTGAGAATGCGGTGGGTCCCGGTGCTCTGGTTGTTAATTGTTATTTTTTTCTGTTCTATCAGTATTGCTTCTACAATCTGTAATCTATTGAAGTCTGTTTCTTTGCGTAGAATTTTTGTGTTGCTCACTAATTGGTTTCTTGTTAGGGCTTGGCCGTGTGTTTCCGAAGCGTGTTGTTTTGGGCCTCCTGTGGATAGGTGCATGATTAGGCGTCTTGATAGGGTGGTAGTTGTCATGCCTACATACGAGGTGTTTAGAGGTTCACAGTCCTCATGGTTGCATTTATACTCGTATATGACATTGGTCTGTTTCAAGGCTGGTAGTTTTGTGCCAATATTGTTTTTAGAGATAAGGCTGGCGACTGTATGGCTTTTGTAATATATGGTAAGTTGTTGGCGTTCGTTATCAGAGTTGCATTTGGTGTTGTTTTTAATGATTTGCTTTAATATGCGTTCATCAGCTTTGTATGCTGTAGAGTATTGTTTTTTATAATATAATGTATGTATAATTTGCTGGTCTGGGTTGGTGCTTTTGTTTATTTTCTGTATATATTCTTTCAAGATGTTATCAAAGGATGTGTTTGAGTATCCGTTATTAATGAATGCCTGCTTTAGCCTTGTTATGCTTTCATGGAACAGCTGCCAAGTAGAAGATATCTTGTATGTGCGATGGACGAGCGCTTTTATCGTACTGTCTTTATATCTTTGTGGTGTTTCACTTTCAGCATGTAGGTAAATTCCAGTGTTGGTAGGTTTTTGGTAAACGGATGTGGTATGGTTGTTGTTGTTCAGGTTGATTTGGACGTCGAAGAAATGGAGATGGTTTCCTGTGCCAATTTCATGTGTGAATTTTAGTATTGAATTTGCTTCAAATCGCATAAGTGGGGGTGGGAACTTGCGAGATGATTGGGCGTAGTGGATGGCCAGGTTTGTGGATTTTGACCGTACCATATATGTATCCGGGGTTGTATTCCCCAATGCGATAGCCAAGCAACTGAACAAGATAATAACACCATACCTACCAGCAAAAACCAGATCAACTTCACCGACGATTTCTTACAGATTTTGAAAGTACAAGCCCTAAAGGTATACTTGCCTCACTCGACGTTGAATCTTTATTCACGAACGTCCCAGTCGTTCCCACAATTGATATGATTTGCAACGCCGCATACAAAAACAAGTCACAAGCACCCCCCATTGACAAAAATCTACTGAAGAAATTACTAATAGCATGCACTACAGAGAGTCCGTTCGTACATATCGACGGCACAATGTATTTACAAACAGTTGGTGTTAGTATGGGGAGTCCGCTCGGGGTAACAATCGCCAACTTTTATATGGCAGACCTTGAAAACAAAATATTAGACAACAACCGAGATACAAAACCAGCTATATACTGCCGATATGTAGACGACTGCTTTTTGGTTGTTGACAACATTACATGCTTGACCAAACTCAAAACAATATTTAAAACAAATTCAATACTAAAATTCACCCATGAAATTGGCACAGGAAACCATCTCCACTTCCTCGACGTCCAAATCAACCTGAACAACAACAACCATACCACATCCGTTTACCAAAAACCTACCAACACTGGAATTTACCTACATGCTGAAAGTGAAACACCACATAGATATAAAGACAGTACGATAAAAGCGCTCGTCCATCGCACATACAAGATATCTTCTACTTGGCAGCTGTTCCAAGAAAGCATAACAAGGCTAAAGCAGGCATTCATTAATAACGGATACTCAAACACATCCTTTGATAACATCTTGAAAGAATATATACAGAAAATGAACAAAAGCACCAACCCAGACCAGCAAATTATACATACAGTATATTATACAAACCAATACTCTACAACATACAAAGCCGATGAACGCAAATTAAAGCAAATCATTGAAAACAACACAAAATGCAACGCTGATAACGAACGCCTAGAACGTACCAAATATTACAAAAGCCATACAGTCGCCAGCCTTATCTCTAAAAACAATATTAGCACAAAACTACCACCTTTGAAACAGACCAATGTCATATACGAGTATAAATGCAACCATGAGGACTGTGAACCTCTAAACAGCTCGTATATAGGCATGACAACTACCACCCTATCAAGACGCCTAACCATGCACCTATCCACAGGAGGCCCAAAACAACACGCTTCGGAAACACACGGCCAAGCCCTAACAAGAAACCAATAAGTGAGCAACACAAAAATTCTACGCAAAGAAACAGACTTCAATAGATTACAGATTGTAGAAGCAATACTGATAGAACATAAAAAAACAACAATTAACAACCAGAGCACCGGGACCCACCGCATTTTCAAACTTTTTTGACGCTGACCGCGTGAGTTGCAAGTGGCCGCGTCAACCGACTGTACGCCCCACCGATTCGACATAAGCCGCCAACAAAGCCAATCCACATGGGCGACTCTGCCACCCTACCTTTCATTTGACCCCCAGCAGCCATTACAGAAGCACCTCAGAAATCATAGCTGCATTTTGTTCGCATAGCTAGAGAATGGCGCAAGAGCGCCGAAACGCGTCGACTATTAGCAACCTTTTTAACCTCCTTAGCAATGATGCTAGGAATATATTCAGGAAAATAGAAAATCTTAATAAAAAAAACTAATCAATAATAAAAACGGCGTACTTTTTAATGAAATATGCTTGAAAGAAAGACTGTTTCCAATATATATATATATATATATATATATATATATATATATATATATATATATATATGTACGATATTCATATAAGTGGAAATCTATCTCATTATAATTAAAAATCTCGCAATTTATTAAAATTTGTTAAAATCTAAATTATTATTGCCCAAATATTGGGTTGGTATTGTACGCAAATAATACGGAGTAATTTGTTTAAAATGTACCAATAAAGTTAATGAATAGTTATTGCAGTCATTAATGAGTGCAGATATATTTGACAGATATCAAGAAATGTGAATACGTTACAATAATATGTATATTCAGAATTACTGTAATCACAGGTCCTTCTTTTTTCAGTCGTCCAATGAGTTTCGAAGGTCTAATTTTTTCAAAAAATATGCTGAAATTGTTTGTCATATGATACTATAGGAATAAATGTCTATATATTGAATTAAGATAATATGAAGTCATTTATGTAGATGATATAAATGACTTAATTTCGTAACGAAGGTATTGAGTAGGCCTATTCCTACCATATAACCAATTTTGCATGCATCATTTTTTGAGTAAGGCGCTTTCGTGCAATTTTTAAATCACGTATATATACGCTGCTTAGATGAACGTATGTATGCTGCTTAGTACAGGCTGCCCGACCACTGGTACGTACGTGCAACCCAAAATTTGGACTACGATGCCAAAGAGGTTTGTAATCATGGGTTTTAGATAAATTTTGAATGCAGTTTAAATCATACTCTTGTAGGTGTGTAGGTATGTACATCGGATAACATAGTTATCAGAATTATATATATTTCTCGTCTTTGAACCCTGCTGAATATTGATGCGATATTAGAAATTAATTATTGAGCCAAAGTGTTTAGGGAAACACCTCAATATCAAGTCAATAGTGACACAGTAATTAGCTGATACTGGGTTAAAAATAAATTATAATTGGGACAATATATTCTACCAATATGTCAGAAAATAAGTATTGGGCCTGTAGTACCCTACCTTAGTTACCCCTCTATCTCAGTTCTAGTCCATTTGTGTTCACTAATACTAATATGGGTTAATGTAAAATTATCCTAAAAAATGTGCTAAAATAACCATGGCGTATGACTGGTACCAAGTGGAGGAGATGTACGAGTATATAATTAAGGTCGCTGCTTCACTCGCCGCAAGCGGAACTCAATTGCTAAAGAAGCAATAACTCTAGGCCTTACAGGCCAATATATATCTACGGAGCACCTCAATATCGAGTCCATAGTGACATAATAATTAGCGAATTTTGGGTTACTGTAATTATCATTATCGGGGCCATATGTTTTACAAATAACAACCTATCAGGAATTGAGTATTATTATGGAGTCAATATTGACACAACAATTAGTTGATATTGGGTTGATGATAATATTGTAATTGGGCCAATATATTTTTCTATTATCAACCGAATTTTCCAAAATAAGGTATTGTCCCAATGTTCATTTTGAATATCCAGTCAATATTGTGACTGTATATTGGCTCAATATTAGGTCTATAAATTTTGCTACCTAGGTATTTCTATTTTGGACGAAAACCTGAAGGTATCAGCTAATAGTTTTGGACTTGGAAGGTGGTGGTATTTCAACTATGACTATGACCAAAAGCACACGGCAAGTCTACCACTAGCTGGGTCCAAAGAAACAAGGTAAATGTGCTGCGATGGCGTTCGATGAGTCCTGATCTCAATCCCATTGAAAATTTGTGGCAGGAATTAAAAGTCAACATCAACAAGAGAGCTCCAAAGAATCTTTAGGAATGAGATCCAATGTGCGCATTCAAATGGTCTTTATAAGCCCTCGTCTGAACACGCTTGCTCCTCTGACCTGTTCCAATTAGACCTCTCGTTGGCTCAATTACTTATCGTTGTCTTGAGTTGTAAAACATTTTTATTAAAGTACTTCCTCAATTAAATATAATCGTTTGTCAGATTCTTTAGTCTATTGAACTATATTGTTTCTTTTTCATTGTAAAAACAGAAAGAACATGGGCTTTGGAATGTTGTATTACTCTTCAATGTCAGTTTTTTCCCTTAAAATCACTTTCACTGTAGTATTTTGTTCATTTCTTGTGTACCAACTTCATGTGATTGAGATGGATGTACGCTTAATTAAGATCTGTATTTTATTTTTAACATCAATGATTATCATGAACTACACCACCAGGAGCTGTACTGCTGGAAGAAAGTCTTCAAGCGTATGGAGTCCTGCCAATATTGCATTAGCTACAGTCACAGTATGAGGTCGATTCCTATCGGTTGGATCATGACCTCCAGTGCCTTCAATCCTCTAAAGGTGTGTTATTTGTTGTTATGCCAGAGGAAGAGTGATCTATTTAATCTACAATGCATGGCATCAATTACTTTTGCTACTCAATGTTGTTGAATGTGGATAGAGGGAGATTGATAGATTTGACTCACGGAGTAGGAAGCTGCGTATTTAATTTTAACATTATAGTAATATATTGTGGTTTCATTACTGTTAATAATCTTATCGCGATAATTTAGCAAGTATTTTTTCACAGGCGATACACTTACTCCTGATGTAAGATTTCAGTTGCATTTCAAGGGTAATTGTGTTCCTATATTTTTTTTAAGCAATGATGATATTTTCCTGCTCCCCACTTTTTTTTCCTGTGAGGGATTTGAGCTGATTGATTCAGAATGTTTTTTTGTTATCATTGAATGCAAAAGAATTGTTCCATAGAACATATCTCTTGTTCGTTGTGAGTGCAACCTTGCCTTGTTCCAAATGGCAACTTGGCATAACGGCACTTACCACGAAATTGAGATAGAGTAGTGTTTCCACTGGTGTCTCTTTATCTTTTTGTCCGAAGTATTTCATCAAAATTTTATGCCTGCCTTCATACATTCGTCAGCCGAGATGCGTAAAAGCGCTCGTCGTGTCTGAGCAATCGCATTATGACTGAGCATTTCCCGCCGGTAGCACCTGAATAGTAAGCTCCGATCACCAGTAAACTGATAGAAACCTTCCAGCGTTTCTATTCAAATAGTCTTTATAAGCCCTCGTCTGAACACGCATGCTCCTCTGACCTGTTCCAATTAGACCTCTCGTTAGCTCAATTACTTATCGTTGTCTTGAGTTGTAGAACATTTTTATTAAAGTACTTCCTCAATTAAATATAATTGTTCGTTAGATTCTTTAGTCTATTGAACTAGATGGTTTCTGCCTGATGCGTAAATCAACCCTGCCTGACGACAACGGTAACCCCAGCTTAGGGGCTTACAACTTTGGAGATGTCTCTACGTATAGTCCATCTTACATATCGTCAAGAAAAAGAAAATTATTAATGTTTAATAGATATATTTTTTGTTTTGTTATCTTAGAAACAAATTTCTTTCATGGTGATTGAAATTTCTTGAAAGTAAATGTTGACCTCTTTAATTCTGATAATCACGTGTATGTTTGAAATTTCAGAATCTTCAGTGTCATGGACGGAAGGCCAGGTGGAAAGCCTTTGCATCTCCATAGAACAACATATGCACCTTCTTGATGACAAGAACACCTGTATAAAAAAGTGTGGGAATATATAGCTCACGATCTTTATCAAGTAAGTAGTTAGAATTCATGTTTTACTCGTTTGGTCTCTACTCTCATTTCACTCATCTCTACTAACTCAGACGGTCCTTGCAAAATATGCAAAATATGGAAAGCCTAGAATCTTCTCCCACACACACACACACACACACACACAGTGGACGCCGATGATCAGAGGGTATAAAGTAATCTTGATGTACTACAAAAGTGGTTGCTGAGGTAATTCTTGACCTATTTAACAGATTTGCACCTGAGGCTGGTCTAGATGACTGTCGTAAGTATCGACTGTGTCATTTGCTGATGAATGTATTGATATCTAATATGCAATAAATTTTGCATGGGAACCTGTATGCTTCTTCGTATATGTGACTTGCGTCGTTCTTTATGCCGTGGAAGCTGCTTGAAACAGCAAAACACGTTCCCCCAAAATGCCATATTTTGTTTAATTTTTTTTATTAATTAGGTTACGGACTCAATTTAAATGACAGAATTATCTTTAACAGTAGTAAATTCCATATTATGGCATATCAATATTAAAGGGTATCACGGCAGCCTTTACCGCTCATTGTTGCGTGTTTTAGAGATATATTTATGAATAAATTATTCATAAACATACCTCAAGGCTGATTATACAAACAATATTAGAAGTTCTTGAAATTAATTTCTTTCATTTGAGCTCGAAAAAGTTTGACTTATTCTGGTAAGTAATTTAGACTCGTATATTCACACATCTTGTTGAAAACTAATGCCCTTTCGAGGCCACTTAATTCTCTTTAGCATAGTCATGGACAACATTCTCTTGTGTTATATTTCAAGTTGAAGATTCTCATCTAATTGCTAATGTTGTGATAGCCATGGAATGCACAAGAAACATAATTAAAACCAGATTCTAGTGATCGTGCAGTTAAGTGTTTTATACGAAATACAAGGACGGTGCCGGCACCAAACAACGCATTCATATGCTACGATTCCTTCTTCCATGAAAAAGCCATTTGCTACTCTCCAATCTTCTTTTCGTTAATCGTTAACGTTCTAATTGATATAAGTAGCCGAACAATCATCTGAGGTTTATTTTGTGTTTCTTGCATTCCAGAAAACGAAGATTTAGGTGACCATAGAGAAGACTTAGCCTTTATAAATTCTTTACAGTGTAGCTATTTCATAAGAGCACGGAACTCTGGTGAAACCACTCGATCTATGAGTTAATAGTTTCTAAGTAATGATCTACTAATTTTTACCCAGAAGCATATATACACAATTTTTTATGTGTTGATATGCTGCAGTCCTAGTATTTATAGTCCTAGTATTAGGCTACCTCTTAAATTCTGTTACAAGGAAAACTTTTAACTGATGTTCGTATGAGTATTTTAGTAATTCATAGGCTAAGCAGAGTGCTAAAATATAAAAGCTATTCACATGAATATTATATACTTTTTCGATAATAGAAGTCTTGGGCCAACCTAGTAGTAAAAAAATTACTACAACTTCTCAACTTTAATTTAAAAAAGCTCAAGTTTAATTTAAAAAAGCTCATGTTCAGTTTAAAAAAGCTCATGTTCAGTTTATAAAAGCCCATGTTTAATTAAGATAGGGCCTAGTTCAATTTAAAAAAGTTCAAGTTCAATTTAAAAAGGCTCAAGTTTAATTCAAAAAAGGTCAAGTTCAATTTAAAAAAGGTCAAGTTCAATTTTTAAAAGTACAAGTTTAATTTTTAAACGTTCAAGTTTGATTTAAAAAAGTTCAAAGTCAATTTAAAAATGCTCAAGTTTAATTTAAAAAGGATCAAGTTCAATTCTGAAAAGCTTATGTTTCTAAAGTTGCATACCAATGTAATAATAGTTTAAGTTATGTTTATTTGCGAGAATGCATATGTGTTTAAAAGTACTGGCACTGAAAGTAGAGTAAATCGAATATCAGACAAACCAAGCTGCTCTGATTTTGGACTCAATTCGACATTCAAGTCTTACCTATGAATCATTAGCTAAACAGATCATCGTTACTTATATGTATTGAAAAAATGATGCTTATAATCTTTATGTAATAAGTAACTGTATGACAATTAGCAAACTGAACTGGCTGAAAATGCGAACATTACTGAGCTTCAACTTTTCAGTCAGTGTAGTTTGCTAATTGTACCACAGTTACGTATTACATAAAATTTATTCGCATCATTTTTGTGAATAAATATAAGTACCGATGGTGTGTTTAGCTAATGATATAGCATATGATTCATAGGTAAAACTTGAAGAATGTCAAACTAAGTACAAAATCACAGCAGCTTGGTTTGTCTGCTATTCAATTTACTCTATTTCCAGGGCCAGTACATTTAAATGAATATGCCTTCTCACAAATAAACTCTACTTACATTATTATTGCATAAGTATGAAATTTTATAAACAAAAGCTTTTCAAAATTGAAATCCATTTTTTTAAATATACCCTGCTTGAGACTTTTTTAATTAAAATTGATATTTTTCATACTAAACTTGAACTTTTTAAATTGACCTTGAACTTTTTAAAATGAAACTTGAGCTTTTTAAAATTGAATTTGAGCTTTTTTAAATTAAACTTCAGCTTTTTAAATCAAACTTGAGATTTTTTAATTTGAACTCGAGCTTTTTTAAATTAATGCTAAAAAGCTGTAGGCCTACCTTGTACAGGCCTTCTATGAGATGCGTATTAACTCTACACACAACAAGCCTCCAGAAGCGGTCCGAGCCAAAAAATGGGAAACAAATCCTTTGCACAAAAAAATTATTATTGTGTGCTTACCAGGTATACTTTCATTTCAATTTTCTTCTAACAGTACGATAAGGCATTCATGATTCAAATTTGCTGATAATATTTATGATTAATATCATTAAAAAATTATTGACGAAAAAAGTGATTATCAAGTTTGACTTTAACTCAAGACCAATTTATACATGTAGAACCACACACCTTGTTGAAAACCAATGCCCTTTCAAGGCAACTTCTCTTTCTCTTTAGCAAGGTCATGAACAGCATTCTTTTGGGTTATGTTATTTTGAATTAAACGTTTTTTATGCATCTTAATATTAATGTAGTGATGGCCTCTGAATGAAAAAAACACAATTAAAGCCAGTTTCTAGTGATCACACAGCTATGTGTTATATACAGAACTCACACATGATGCCAGCATCAAAGGCATTCACATAGTAATGAGTTTTGCCACTCCTCTGATTGTTTGTTGGATGTGGTATTTTTCATGAGCTAACTAGGTATAGGTGTTGTTTGTAATAGGCGGTAGCATTACTGCAGCTTTTTAACTTTAAATAAAAAACCTCAAGCTCAATTTGAAAAAGCTCAAGTTTAATTTAAAAAAGGTCAAATTTATTTTAAAAAAGGTCAATGTTCAATTCAAAAACTCAGGTTTAATTCAAAAAAGGTCTAGGTAAATTTGAAAAGCTCAAGTTAAATTTAAAAAAGGTCAAGTTTAATTTAAAAAAAGGCCAAGCTCAATTGAAAAAGTTCAAATTTAATTTAAAAAAGGTCAAGTTTAATATAAAAAAGGTCCAGTTCAATTTAAAAAAAGCTCAAGTTCAATTCAAAAAAGGTCAAGTTCAACCTAAAAAAGGTCAAATTTAATTGAAAAAGGTCAAGTTCAATTTAAAAAAGCTCAAGTTTGATTTTAAAAAGGTCATCTTCAATTTATAGAGCTCAAGTTTAATTTAAAAAAATTCAAGTTTCATTTAAAAAACCTCAAGTTTCATTTTAAAAAGCTCAAGGTCAATTTAAAGAGGCTCAAGTTTTGTTTAAAAAAGATCAGGTTGAATTTAAAAAGTCTAAAGCATGCTATATTTAAAAAAAGATGAATTTGAATTTTAAAAAGCTTATGTTTCTAAAATTTCATACCTATGTAATAATAATATAAGGAAAGTTGATTTGTGAGAATGTAATTTGAGAATGTAAGTATTACACATTTTATGTGTAATACTATATTATATAACATGATATAATAAGCCATTGCTGTAGCAGTCATATTGTTTAAATATACCTTTGAATATAAGTTATGTTTAACTTTTCAGTCAGGGCAGTTTGCTAATTGTCACACAGTTACTTATTACATGAAATTTATATGGATCAATTTTGTCAATAGATATAGGTACCGATGATCTGTTTAGCAAATGATTTAGCAAATGATTCATAGGTAAAACTGATCAATTTGCAGTTTAGGGGATTCACGGATATGAAATATTTTGTTCCAAAGAATCACTAAAGGAACATTTTAAAAACGATTTACATGAATGACAATCTGCTCGCCGATGCGTAATTTTTGAATTATTCAACTATGAAGTTATAGGAACGTCGTATATAAAAGTGAAGAAACGGACACGTACGTATACTGTAATACGGTATTGACGAAACGATGGGTGAGGTCAGGGTGGGTAATTTTAGGTTAGATAAATAAACTAAACCAAAAATATCATAAATCAACCTAAAATAGCTTACCTTAATCATCCCAAGCCGACGCAGTTCTTTTTGCGACCAAAAGGGGGCGTTTTAACAATGCAGCAAATAAGCAGCTAACCATATGTTATTTTTTTTATGAACATAATTATTGTTATATCTCAAAAAAAACGCATCAGCGAGCAGAATGTCATTCGTGTAAAAAGTTTTTATATGGGTTCCTTAAGTGATTCTTGAAACAGAATGTTCAATTTCCGTGAATACCCTAAACTGCAAATCGACCGTAAAACTTGAAGAATGTCAAATTAAGTACAAAATCACAGCAGCTTGGTTTGTCTGATGTTCGATTTACTCTACATATCTTCAGTGCCAGTACTTTTAAATAAATATGCATTCTCACAAATAAACTGTACCTATATTATTACATAGGTATGAAATTTCAGAACCATAAGCTTTTCAAAATTGAAATTCATATTTTTTTAAATATAGCCTGCTTGAGGCTTTTGAAATTAAACTTGATCTTTCTTAAATTAAACTTGAGTTTTTTAAAATTGATCTTGAACTTTATTGAATTAATCTTGAGGTTTTTTAAACGGAACTTGACCTTTTTTTAATTAAACTTTAGCTATTTTGAATTGAACTTGAGTTTCTTTTTAATTTACCTTGAGTTTTTTTAAATTTAACTTGAGTTTTTTTAAATTGAACTTGAGCTTTTTTGAATTAAACTTGAGCATTTTCAAATTGAACTTGAAATTTTTAAAATTAAACTTGAGCTTTTTTAAATTGAACTTGAGTTTTTTAAGTTAAAGTTAAAATGCTGTAGAGCTCGAAGCAGTCTGTAAAATAATTTATAGATATATTACACGGGACATGTTTGTGTCAACACATTAGATTGTATTTAGGCCAGATATTCATAAGAAAGTTCAGATATTTTGGTTCTGTTGCACAGAATCTGACAACATAGTATGCATTGTAAAGTCAATATTTTTTACACAGGAGAAACTACATAAAGTCATCCCAAAGGGTATGTTAGTCTAGTCAAAAAGAGCATTAAAGGAAAGACACACACACACACAGCATACTTAAACCAAAAAGTTAAGGACTAAATCCAATATGCTACACTGGAGCATTTCACATCAAGCAGAGTGAGCAACCACAATGCAATTTTTTCGCGCATTAGACTAACTAGCCTAAATTATCAAGACTAAATAGAAAATTAATTAATTTACTATTTATCACTACTGAACACACTAACTTATTTAATATTTTTTCAACACACAGCACACATGAGTCAACAATTAGGGAACTAAATATGTCCAATAACGGGATACGAACGTCGGTAGCAGCCCTCGTAGCTTTTACAATGCACTTTATTCACGTTGAGCTGCCTATATTGTCAATATCCAATAGAATATCATTTGAATCAATATTTATAATATTGAATACACAAAGTTACATCAATTTCATTCAAGAACACTCCGAGTTAAATGACAGATCACAAAAAATTATGGGTTGCACGCGACGTGTACATATGACAAACACTGAACACTGTCAAAGTCACGCGAAGACTGCCGTTCAAATTGGGTGTATTTCGACTGTTGACGCAGTCCGTAACTACACAAATAAGCTTCATAACATTGGAAGAGCTCGTTTTTTCATGTTCATTTGTTAGTGTGCTTCATTTATTTATTCGGACCACTAGGAAATCCAAGTTTACAGCTTCTTACATAACTGGAAGTAACCAATATACTGCAAAGAAGTGCGTCTTACCAATGAAAAAAGAGGTATAAAAATTAGTAACATAAGAATAATTTCTTGAATTCCAAGCGCATAAATATCAAAAAACAATTGCTGGGAATGGACTCATAGAATGATAACATGAATATGGATTATATATTCAGTTTTTTTTAGGAATTATCAATGCATTAATATTTTAGTGCTTGAATTAATGGGAAGAACTGCCATAATATCGAAAAATATGATATAACTACAGTTAAGTAAATAAATACACAACATTGAAATGGTATTCTTTTACCTTATCTCGCTTTTCATTCGCTGAAAATAACAATCCCATAAGACAGCCACTTCTTTAAAATAATATTGCCGAACGCTTTTTTTCCAAATATAATATAATAGCATATTATTTTTTTGTACATAACTAATCTATTCGAAAAATGAATTTTATGTGTGTAAATGCACATAGTACGGTACAAAGTCTAAATTTGGGGTAGCCACTATGCACCCATGTTGAAAAACCAAGTATAGCCCACATTATTAGGTTTAATGACCTAACCATATTTTACCCACCTTTTGCCCGTGTGTTTATATATATATATATCACCATTGCCCATATGATTCCCGTTTTCCCATGTGGGCCCCATATGGGCCCCATGACCCTCTTCTACTAGGGTATGCTGTCATCATTTTAATTCATTATCATACATTATGATTACGTATAAGAGAGGACCGGTTCCGTGACACCCATGGAAGCGTTGGATGGTAACGGGCTAACTTTGTTTTGATCGTCCTATGCTATAGGCTGGCACCCTCAAGTGTCCAGTTCGATTTGAAAATAGAAATTTCGTAAGGCCTAATTTGTGTTCACATTGCTTCTTTCAGTTCTGATGCATACTTAGCTATTTATTCTTAATCCTTTTTCAAAATTGCTGTTTCAATACGCAGGATACCCTGTGCTAGAAAACACTTCCTGCGTTGACTGTTTCATAATCCATACCTAAAATTATTGTTATTTAATTTCGTCAGATAGCCTTCACTGTGGGTAGAAACTCTTGAATTAATAATAATGCTGACAATGTTATACCAAGCGTTAATTATTATTTCCACATAAGATTTTTCTCCAATATATAGAGCTTAAAGTATCTGACGCGAAAATTGCACAGATTTCCATCGCATTGCCAGTTACTGTCGATTCTCGAGTTATGTATCGTCTTACGCGGATCTAAAGTGAATAAATATTAGTCTCAGCTGGACATCTAGCAATGCTCCATTTAAGATGTAAATAACGTGGACTGATTTTCTTCATCACAGTTGAGGTTATCATGAGACTCATAACTTGGAGATCGACTGTAATGATTGTACTCATATGTTTTCATTTCTTCTCCATTTTCAATCACTCAATCGGTAACTATTTACCTACCGTTGTTAATTATTATAACAGTGAATATTGATGAGTCACGACATTTTTATTTATTCCTTATACGTACCTCATTTACTTAAACGTAGAACAATGCATAACTCATGAAGTTTATTTCCTCAATCATCTCCATAGTGAAAAAAACATAAAGAAAAATAACATCGTAATGAACTCTATTATTGATAGAAAAATATGAGGTATCACTAATTTGTTTGAAAGTATTTAGGCTCAAAACAAAATATTAAAGCTGCCTAATAAAGTTTGCATGATGATTATCATGGACGCTAGCTGAGTATCTTGAGGAATTACATTCAAAACAACAGAAAAGACACATCAGCAATGATATTAAAAATCCTTTAAAACTACATTCAATTTGAAAGCTAGAAAACTCTAATGCATAATTATGGGAAAAAATTAACTGAAACTTAATGCTGCCCTCACTCACATACTTGAGAAAGAAAAGAAAGAAGATTTATTGCAGCATAATGACAACTCCCTAACCACTGAGCGTGTGTAGCTGTCAATATCTTCACGTTAGAGCCTTTGTGTACCTCTACTGTTAATTATACAGCCCTGCAATAAGCAATTCATTTCCGTACCCACAATGATAAACAGTATTACAAGTGATATGCAAGATGATGCCTATCAAACAGTCAGGTGCACATGTACTTCATTCCCTCAAATTAAAACATATGCAAATACAATACAAAGTTCAATTTTTTACCTCTGATCTAAATTCCATTCAATTTTTTGAGCTTGTATTATACATAAAAACATTAATTTTTCGAAACCATTCAGGGACATTATGCAACTAAATCGTCTGTTCCACTCCCTCTAATCTGATATTACAATGACAAATGTAGTAGTCCTAATCTAACCAGTGTATGAATTTTTCCCACCCAAACAGTACTTGTACACCTAAGAATACATTAACATGACATGCTATCATTTAAATATTAGATACTCTTATAATGAAGTCTTAACAGCACATGAAATTTTTATGAAAGAAAATTTCCATTGATTTTCTTGATTTCTTCATCACAGTTGGGCAAACATTTGGCAGCTAGTTATCTTCTCCATAGGTCACAAATACTATTTATTCTGAAACTACAACTTGTATAAACCACTCGAAATATCAATCTCTGCACAAGTAATCTACCATAACTCGTAAAATGACACAATTTATACTTCCAGAACATCCCAGTATTTTACACAGGCCATTTCTGATGTCAAAATGGATAAAACTGTCCACCTACCAGCATAAGCAACTTTTTTTATTTAGTATTTGGAATCAGAGAAAGTGATTGAGTTCACTTGAACGACACTGTCATATAATGCATTCATATGAAGTCCATAACGTTTCTATTCAAGAGTCAGGGGCCAGGATATTTTCAAGACCTGGCTAGTGTTAATTCCACTCAATATCCTGTAAAAAAAACTCGTGACTTGGCCAAAAGAATAACACAGTTTCCCTGGAAGTTGTTTTTTAAACAAGATACCACAAAACCATTAGGAGAGCTCCGAAAATTTCACTTGATGCATAGGACAAAGCTTGTTGGGATAGTCATCTGTTGGAGAAGGTTTCAGAAAATTTTTGAGCTTGGAAAATGCCCACTGATTCTGATGTCCTTAAAAAATTCTGTTATCCATCTCGAGGAATTTATAAGTGAATGAATGGTCAAAGTATCTCTCACACCTGCAAAAAAAAGAAAATCCATGATTTAACTCTCATAAATCTACCAGCCTCAAAAATTCACATGTAGAATACTTCACTCACATACATTGATGAATTAAAATACTTTGATAGGATTGAGAGCTGCAAACTAAATTATTGTTTTTATGAAGGCCTGTTGAGTTACTCCACTCAATTGTTTCAACAAAGAGCAAAATTAGGTTTACTATGAGTAAAGTTATTGCACTAGATTCTCTTGACAGCAACTGCATAGTAGCGTCAATCTTATGTTACTTGTTGATCTCTCCATTATCAGCTGTAAAAATGCACTTCATGAACAAGAGGAGAGCTTCATAACTGAGCATTGTAGACCACTACATTGCCTTAGAACCAGCATTGGCTGAGAATAGAATTTTATCTTGTTCATGTCATTTTCTTAGGTAAAAATTCAAATTTAAATTTATATTTCACAAATAAAATATTTCAACAAATAAAGTATTCCATTGCAATAAAATTATTGCTATTATATAGCAGAATGTATATGAATTTAATTATTTGTAACCTTTTGAATAAGATTCACTCATCAAAGCTTTTTTTCTCAACAAAAACACGCACATTATTGCAAGGCTATTAATGGTGAATTAAATTAAATTTCAGTGTATAACGTGAAGCATTGTGTTCAAACCAAATCATTGACAAGGTTAAACGTCAGTATAAAACATAATGTTCATCATTATCATACTCTAAAATTCAGCTTGCGTTTTCAACTCCAATAAGAGGGGAAGTTAATCAGCTGATTCATTGTTTGTTTGCAAACAAAGCCTGAGTAACCCCAAAATCGTGTTCATAGTTGCGTTTCCGGATCTTGTCAAGAGTTGCTCCAGTGAGGGTTACGCGGATAACTCTCGGGGTCATGCCTGGAAAACCGCCTCTGACCGCGCGCTGCTCAAAACCAGACAGTGTGTGGCCAGCTGCTATGAAATATGGAGTGCAGTGGACGAGCTCGTATGAATATCGTTGCTGCATCGTAGGCTACGTAATATCCTTTTTATTTGCATGAGTGAAATGTTACTATATTCGTTCATTTCTATTAAAATATAATGGAATGCAATTCGTACGCCCCAGCAATCATTCAGAACACAGTTTTATGGTGATGTAAGATAAGCTCGATACCATTTCCACACCAGCATCATTTTAATTCACAGTCTTCCCTATCGCAGCACTTCCCACTGACCTGAATTTTTTTCTTCCAGCCACGATCTCTGTTACACTCTGTACGTTTCTAGAGGCGATCTTCGTTCTATGATATTCTCTCTACATGTTCAGTCAACGCTGTTTTTTCATTAACATAGATCACTAATTATTGTTATCTATAATTTGCAAAATTAAATACTTTTTAGCTCAATTATGTAATACAAAGTAATTTGAATTGGGTATCGTTCATTAAACATGGTTATTTGGCCAAAAAATCCAAGGGCCTCTATCATGTGAAGAACTGGCGCGACGTCTGAAATCAATTTGACAGTAACATTCAAGATTGTCTTACATGAGATTGTTACGCCAGTAAATAAGAAGGGTCTCTCATACATATAAGGCACAGTTTTTCATTATAAGTTTCCTCTATTGTTGAATATAATTTTCAAAGACCAATTATGAGAAGTGGAAAAATAAATTTCAGAAATTTAGTTCATTCCAGTCAAGTCAGGCAAGTGCCTGTACAAGTTCAAAGCAAAACATTTAGTGTAATGACTTAAGGATTTGTAGTTGATAATTGATTTAAATTGACAAAAATAGTTAAGTATTAGTCATTGAATAAAAACCCTTTGAATCAGACTAAGCGATGATGTCAACCACATGATCTAAAACGTAGGAGCATACGATTTGATAAAACCATGTTGGCATGTTTTTGTGCTCTGAAGTCCTCGCATAAAATAATTTTCTTTCACGAAAGAAAGAAAATGGTGCTCAAGTTAGGTAAAACAAAAATATTAAAATCGTAATCTGGTATTCGTTTGCGATTGTGTGTACAGCAATTTGATCGATAATATCTATATCCAAAAACTTATCTCCAAGGCAGAAAAGCTATATTGGCAGCTATACTCATATGTACAATACCACTGCTCTGACTCATATTGCATTACGAATTGGAAAAAAAACTAGAAGGACGAACTCTTCTTTGCTTTGTCGGGAACGACAAATCAGGTTTTGTAAACGATGTTTCTTGATCTGATAAATCAGGCACTTCAGTTCGAAAGCTAAACCTCGGAATTTCAGGGTGAACTCATTGCGTGGCGTTCCAACA
This sequence comes from Morinoia aosen, assembly GCA_030386875.1. Lineage (NCBI taxonomy): Eukaryota > Metazoa > Arthropoda > Malacostraca > Amphipoda > Talitridae > Morinoia > Morinoia aosen. The sequence continues at coordinate 40,073,556 of CM059573.1, read as the reverse complement.
ACAGCTAAAAGGTATAATTTATTTACAAAAACTTCAGATATGTATGTGTGAAAATGGATTTGGAAAATTTGTCCCAGTAATAAACTGCTTGAGTCATACAATAATTTGGTTCTTCTTCAAAGTGATGTTATCGATCTTGGTCAATGGTTCTCAAACACGGTGCCGCGAAACAAGACGTCACAAAAAAATCTGCGTAAACATTTCCTAAAATTTGAAACTGAATTCATCCCAATTTCTAATGAATGTAAATTATTATTCAAAATATTAAATTTTAGTGAGTTAAAAGTTTAAGTTAAGCTCTGCGAGCTGTGTCACGAACACTAAATTGTACCGTAGTTATTGCAAAACATTGTGGATGTCAGTATGGCACTTTATTACCATAATTATATGAAGCACTTTCAATTATAACCTTTCTCTTGCGAACAAATAGAGAACTAGACTTACCTCTATGCACGAGCTTTTCGTTCATGTCTTGTCAATAATTTTCGTTTAACTTTGATGAAATTCAGATTACATGCTTGCTATCATTTTACTTTCGCTATCAAAGGGAATTAGATGAAAAATAAGTCAAGGAAGTACTTTTATCTGCAGATATACCATGTATTATGAATATCGCAAGTTCGAGATTTTGTAATGTTTCTTCTACCATATTTTAATGCTGTATGAAGCAATTCGAGAGCTTGCAGCGGGGTGACTGCATGGTAGACTAAAGGAGGTAAAGTCATTTAACTGGGACAGCCGCACATATTCGCTAATTCGACTAGTCAATAGCGTACTCTGCTCTTTCAAACGTACGATCAACAGCAGGAGCGACTGTCGGTGTGCTTCCGTAGGTACGAATTTGGATTTTTGAAAAATAGAATTACGTCCGGCTACGTGCATGTCTACGACAACTGAAAGGTTATCGATCATCAATTTAATCATACCGGCAGCTTCATAAACTGACAGCTCTATCGAAACAGCAAAAAAATTTAATTTATTCGATCATACAAGACGTTTTAATACTTTTTCCATGCGAATGAATCTGGCGATTTCGCGCCGTGTTGAATCGTAGAAAGGATAATGTAAAAATCCGTGTTCAGATATTTATTTGAAATGAAACCTGCGATATACTTCGCTTGTAAGTTTATGAACTGAAAGGCATGAGTTTTGATTTGCAGTTGTTTATACAATTTCAGCATCTCATATTTCAAGCTAAAAAAATGACATCCGAAGTGAGAAAGGCACCATTTAGTATGAAGTCAAGGCAATGCGGAATCAATCCAGAAGAGGCATAGAAACTGTAAGTTGGGAAAGTAGTTAATGAATAAAGATAAAAGTTGAAGAAGAAAGCAGGGTTTCGGAGTCGGGGGAATAAATTTCCGACTCCGACTTCACCTTTCCAAAATTTGGCGACTCCGACTCCACCTTTCCAGAATTTGGCGACTCTGACTCCGACTCCGGCACCACCTCTTCTGAACTTTGCGACTCCAACACCGACTCCGACTCTACCTCTTCAGAATTTGCGGACTCCAACACCGACACCATCTTTTCACAATTTTGTGACTCCAATCCCACTTATTCACAATTGATAGGGTGAATATTTCATTTTTAATGGTTACAGGTTTTACAACCTGTACATATTTTGATTGCATTCTTTATTTACGAATGACTTTTAAACTAGTAACATAATGTTAAATATAGATTTTTACTATAATACAAAGTGTTGGAAAATTCAGTGCAAATATTTTACCCACAAGTAAAGTCATCAGAGACGTACACTGTGGTGTAATTTTTTTTTGGCAAAATTATTCTCTTCGAGTTACAGTGTTTTCAATTTTCATCCCGAAAAACAATATTCGCTGTAAAATACTTATTTTTTTAACAGATTCACAAAGAAAATATTCTGATGTTCTATGTGCACATGTTGTCAAAACCCAAAAAGTGTGAATCAACTATGAAAATGCATTTATATTAAAAAAGACTACACAAGTTAATAGTCAAAATTATAAAACACGAGAAACCTACGATGAAAACTTATTTAAAGACCTTTCAGATGATGTAATGAATGACAAAAAATAATCTAATTGAGTTCATTTGCCAAGAGGGAAACTGATTTAAGTTTAATAGTATTGACGCGCTCCCACAACCCACATGTTTCCATGTCACTGCACCAGATAGGCATGGCTAGACGAACGTTAGTGCTGCGGTGAGTTTTACTACATTTGAGAATGTTTGGATGCGACATAAGTTCTAGTATTTAGAGTTATTAAGCATGGCGAAATTTACATACATTATCTATTTATATTAGAATCAAATGATTAGAAACCCCGCTTAAGTTTGGTTTAGATACGTATTCCCTTATTTAGTCACTTCATTGAGTAATCATGGCTTCAAAAAACCCTAATAAGGTTCATTATATTTGCACCCGTGTCGTTAATATTCAAAGAAATTAATGATTGTAATTAAGTGAATGAAGATATGATAAAAAAGTTTCTAGAAAGAAATTGCGTGAGTAATTTCCCTCAACAAAATCTATACTTTTAAAGTTTACAGACCGCCAGTACACTATCTACTAGTGTAAACAATCTGTCAAAAATGCAGGGATTCGATAGTTTCCTTTAAAAATTCTCCAGATATAGATGAAAATATATGGATCCATCTTAATAGTACCCGTGAGTAAAATATTCTTGTACCGTCTCAGACTGGTGAACTCGTATCAAAGATAGGGTGATTAAGCATCTTTAAGAACATCACAGTCGCACACACCAACCAAGCAAGCAACAACTGTATGTCATAATTTAATTTGCTATTAACCATGAAGTTTTTAAAAAACTGCCATATTTTTTATCGCGATCAGCTGCATTTTCTTAACTATCGATTCAATTGTCAGGCAATATTTTTCACTTAAAAAGAAAAGTGAGTAGATAACAGGTTTTTCATATTATTTGAATGATATTTATGATACCATCCAAGCAAGTAGATTCACATTGTAATAACATAAGAAAAATTACACACAAAAATATATATTTATTTATAAATTGATGGAGACACCTGGCGTTTTATTATATAGTGTTGATTATTCTTATACAATAAATTCCAAGTGTCTCCTTAAACAAATAAGTAAATGGATTTAGGTATTTCCTATGCATAATATCTCCTCTGTTATTGCAACTACAGCTTTTTAAACTTTAATTTAAAAAAGCTCAAGCTCAATTTAAAAATGCTCAAGTTCAATTTAAAAAAGGTCAAGTTCAATTTAAAAAAGCTCAAGTTTAATTTTAAGAAGTTCAAGGTCAATTTAAAAAAGCTCAAGTTTAATTTTAAAAAGTTCAAGGTCAATTTAAAAAAACTCAAGTTTACTCGTAATTCAAAAAGTCTCAAGAAGGCTTTATTTAAAAAAATATCAAGTTCAATTTTGAAAAGCTTATGTTTCTAAAATTGCATACTTATGTAATAATAATATAATTGAAGTTTATTTGTGGGAATGCATGTTTATTTAAAAGTACTGGCACTGAAAATAGAGTAAATCGAATATCAGACAAACCAAGCTGCTGGGATTTTGTACTCAATTTGACATTCTTCAAGTTTTACCTATGAATCATTTGCTAAACAGATCATCGGTACTTTTCTATCTATTGACACAAATGATGCGAATAAACTTTATGTAATAAGTAACTGTGTGGCAATTAGCAAATTGCACTGACTGAAAAGTTGAAGCTCAGTAAAGTTCAATTTTTCAGTCATGGCAGTTTGCTAATTGTCACACAGTTACTTATTACATAAAGTTTTTTCGCATCATTTTTGTCAATAGATAGAAAAGTACCGATGATCTGTTTAGCAAATGATTCATAGGTAAAACTTGAAGAATGTCAAATTGAGTACAAAATCCCAGCAGCTTGGTTTGTCTGATATTCGATTTACTCTATTTTCAGTACCAGTACTTTTAAATAAATGTGCAATCTCACGAATAAACTTCAATTATACTATTATTACATATGTATGCAATTTTAGAAACATAAGCATTTCAAAATTGAACTTGAGCTTTTTTTAAATAAAGCCTACCAGAGACCTCTTAAATTAGGCTTGATCTTTTTTAAATTAAACTTGAGCTTTTTTAAATTGACCTTGAACTTTTTTAAAAAAAACTTGAGCTTTTTTGAAAAGAACTTGACCTTTTTTAAATTTAATTTGACCTTCTTTAAATTAAACTTGACCTTTTTCAAATTAAACATGACCTTTTTTAAATTGAACTCGAGCTTTTTTAAATTAAAGTTAAAAAGCTGTAGTCCCCTCCCTTTATATGAAACAAGAAAGAAGGCGTAATGAAAGAAAGGCTGTAAGAAATAAAAAATAAATCTCTCGAGATTTAATGAGGCCTAGTGCCCACTGCTCGTTAAAAATGTATAATAATGTTCGACAAATTACATGGAACACGCTTCTATTTCCTAAGAATTCACATGATATTCATTCTTACTCGAATATGATGGATTAATACACTGGAAACTATGGAGTTGATGAAGCTTGTATCACAGATACGCTCATCACACATTTTCGGCTGGCATCGGGCAGACAGACAGAAAGACAGATACTGCTCCTATAATAATATAGATGTTCAATTGAGTTTTGAACTAATAAAATTGGTTGGTCCGTCTTGGTTGGTTGGTCTGTCTTAAAAGATGCTTAATGATCCCATCTGTGTTACGAGTTTCACCAGCGCACAATTACAAGGATATTTAATTGCGGGTACTATTAGGATAGTACCCGCGATAGTACCTAGATAGGCTAGTACCTCCTGGAAGGAAGTGAAGAGAATTAGGAAAGGTCTGGTGGAGAATGAGGCAAGAGTGAAGGATGCAAATGGTATGCTGCTAGTGGAGGGTTGTGATGTGAGAAAGAGATGGGCGGAGTATTTTGAGGAACTGCTGAACGTGAGGGATGATAGGGTTGCGAGAGTAGTAGCTGTTGGAAGTGATGTTAGAATGCCTGTGTTTGGTGAAGTGAATAGAAGTCGAATAAGAAGTGCAGAGGTGAAAGGTGCGTTGGATGAAATGAAAAATGGGAAAGCTCCAGGTATGGATGGCTGAACGGTTGAATGTCTAAAGAAAGGAGGAAATGTGGTTGTAGAATGGTTGGTACGTTTATTAAATGTATGTTTCGAGGCTAGTAAAGTGCCGGTTGATTGGAGTAGCGCGTGTGTAGCTCCGTTGTACAAGGGGAAAGGTGACAGGTATGAGTGCAGTAGGGGTATAAGTATACTGAGTGTCGTTGGGAAGCTGTATGGAAAAGTTTTAATTAGAAGATTGAGAGTGTTGACGGATCGTGTGCTTGCTGAAGAACAGTGTGGTTTTAGGTGTGGTAGAGGTTGTGTGGATCAAATGTTTGCTGTGAGGCAGGTGAATGAAAAATACTTATTAAAGGGTAAAGATGTATATTGGGCATTTATGGATCTAGAGAAGGCGTATGACAGAGCATGTGTGAGAGTAGGGAATGAGGTGAGTGAATGGTTCCCAGTTGTGACAGGTGTGAGACAGGGATGTGTGATGTCGCCGTGGTTGTTTAATTTTTTTTATGGATGGTGTGATGAGAGAAGTGAATGCCAGAGTGTTGGGAAAAGGTGCGCAGTTGGTGGGACAAAATGGTATGTATTGGGAAGTGTGTCAGCTGTTGTTTGCAGATGATACAGCGCTTGTGGCTGATTCAGAGGAAAAACTGAGGAAACTGGTTGCAGAGGTTGGTAGAGTGTGCGAAAGGCGGAAATTGAGGGTAAATGTGAATAAAAGTAAGGTGATGAGATGTTCAAGAGGTGGGGTGTTTGAAACTTTGGATGCGAGGTTGAATGGTGAAGTTTTAAAGGAGGTAGAGCATTTTAGGTACCTCGGGTCGGATGTGACTGTTAAGGATAGTATGGAAGTAGAAGTGAGGCATCGAGTGAGTGAAGGCTGTAAGACATTGGGTGCAATGAGGAAAGTTTTTGAATGCAGGAGTTTGAGTATGAATGCTAAGAGGGGACTGTATGAAAGCTTGATTGTGCCAGTTTTGTTGTGTGGAGCAGAGTACTTGGGGGTTGAGAGCAGCTGAGAGGAGGAAGTTGGATGTGTTTGAGATGAAGTGTTTGAGCAGCATGTATGGAGTAACAAGAAGAGATAGGATCAGGAATGAATTGGTTAGGGGGCAGACGGGTGTTATCAAAAAATTGAGCAGGCGAGTGGATGAAAGAGTGCTTGGATGGTTTGGGCATGTTGAAAGAATGAATGTTGAGCGGCTGGTCAAAAAGATTTATATGTCGGAAGTGAGTGGTCTGCGTGCGCGAGGTAGACCACGGATGAGTTGGATGGATGGGGTGAAACGTGCTTTGTATGAGAGGGGTCTGACTGTGGACGTGGCGAGAGCGATGGCCGCGGACAGAAGTGAGTGGGGGCAGTGCATAATAATGTAATTTTATTTTTGACGCGGTACTGGAAGTTGCCCGCGTGTGATGGGGTTGACCTATCCTGTGGCGGGGGGGAGGGGCTGCACTCAATGATGCGGTCGGGGTAAACCAGCTATGGCTGTCGGGCCTGACTGTGGAAGGTGGTTGTGCTGGCCTGCTGCTGATCCTGGCAGTTCAGGTGCGGCCAGTGCTGCCTCTCTCGCCTCATAGTGCCTAAGTGTGGTGATTGTGGCCTGCTGTCGGCTACCCTCCCATAGGGAGGATAAGCCCGGTATTTGTATGTATATAATATTAGGATAGATATATTTATTTCTGATCCACATCTGGTACACTCGTATGAAGACAATATTGAATTCCGTCAATTATGATCGGGTCGTGTACACTATTACATATGTATATATTACTGACAGGTGTCTTCTGACTAGTCAAAGGAGGCAGTGACTACCCTGAGAAGCAAACACAAGTATCAGCAGTTTTTATATTACCAAGTATGCATCAATTCAACGAAATTAAAAAAGTTGTTTCATTTACTATGCTCAAAATCCCAAAAATTATGATAAAAAGTAGCCAAGATTTGCACACTGCCTTTTCCTATTGGTATCTACAATACGCAGGGTAACAATGCAGAAAAGGTTTAATATTATTGCTCAACACCATGTTATATCTCGGCTATAATAGGCAAAAGTTGTTTTGCTTTCGTCGTAGGAGCCTGACATTTTTGGAACGTTTCGTTTATGAATAAAAGCCACTTTCAGCTTTTTTTGTGTGCAATATGATATTTATTTTATTCTCGTGTGACTTTTTACTATGTATTTGACATTTTTCATTTTAATAGACGCCCATGTTCTTTTCATTTGGTTATTTTGGAGCAATTTGGAACGTTTTCAGCAAGAAAATTGTTCTATCGAAAAAATGCAAAAATCATTGCAGCTTAGATATGCATTACTTTCAGTTACAACATTTTGAAAGAAAAGCTGTACGAATTAAAAAAGTGAAGTTTTTGCTAGTGTTGTGTTATTATTTCCACTGCAGCTAGTTTACATTGTATTTTATTATTATCCTGTGTCCCAATACCGATATTGATTACCCCACAACATTATCAAATCTTCCTTTAAAAAAAGTAAATAATTATGAAATGCCGATAATCATATACCATTTCAGTTTTTAAAATGCAAAAACATAATTATAAAAATCTCCATTTCAATATATTCTTACTTCGAAACTGGAGAGTGATCAAAACATAAAATTTGAACATGAAAATGAAATTGTGATCAAATAACATTGAAGGAATAACTTTAGATATGAGCAGAAATTTTCATTATTAATACATGATAACTTGACCTAAAGATAAGGAAGTAAACAAAACAAAGAGATCAATCTGAAGTTCGTAGATACTACACATTGCTGAAAAAACAACTAATATTCCAGTAATTAACATCAGAATCAGCTAATTGTATTTTCATCATCAATTGTAATAACATAACCTGAAAACTAGAAGTCTTTAGGTATCAGACCATAGCTTCAGGTATTGGCAAAGATTAGTCGTTATCAATGTATCATAACCTACAACTATAAATATCCATGATCACAACATAACTTCAGGTTTCTGCGAAGACTAGTCATTAGTGAGTATGTACAATGTATTGCATCAGCTGAGCTGTTCAGCAAGTAACTTACAGCACATTTACTATTAATTTCTACTTCCTATGTGTTAATTGAAGGGAAAATGATAAAACAGAAATAAACAGAAATTAATTTTCGGTGCTTTTAATTACTAATTCCCGGGTTTTTAATTGCTCCAGTACGAAAATTATATTTTGCACTCGTAGGTATCTCATATACCGGGGGTAACACAAAAATGTCCCCGACTTTTTAATTGATTATATCTCCGCTTTAATATTTGAATTCTCTTTTTTTCACAATGTAGTAATTTTGTTTTCTTTTCGAATAATTAATTTTTTTTAGTTTGGTTCAATAACTATTTTACAATGATCGATTTACTGAAAGAGGAAAGAACTAATTGTTCGAAGGAAAAGTTTTAAAAACAACACTGGTTAATTCATTTTTTATTAACTACTGATAAAAATAATTTTAAAATGATGTATCCTACACACTACCAAATATGTATCCCCTCCATCTATATAATATTCTGCTTGTTCCTGTCTTAGTTAGTAAGTTAGTTAGTCCGTTCGTTACACTCTCATCCGAGTCAGCGGTGTCATGAAGACCGAATTACTGAGTGTTACATTAAAACCGAAAGGCCCCAACGCAGTCCACCCTCACCTTCAAGTTCAAGTCCAAGGGCCGTACCGATTACTCCAGTAAGTTTCAAGGTCCAAAACCGCTTTAAGGTATGTATGCTCACCGGTCGGCCAAAACTTGATTTTCCATCCGTAGATTTTTTCTATCGGACTAACGTCTATGAAAATTTGCAGACTACTAGATCTCTAGATTCCCAACAACTTTTTTTTCAACAAGTTTTTTTGCATTGGGACATAGAAAATGAGTTATCCATGATAAATAAAAAAAAATATATGTTTAACATTCTTTATAATGGGGCCGAAATTTAGAAAGCTAGAGCAATGCGGTTTGTTGCATGCGAAAGTACAACGTATTCTCCAAAAATGCGGTTTACCGGTTTTTGAATTTGAATTCATTTGAATTTATAGATTTTTTTTTTGAAAAAGCTATAATCAGAGTTTCAATTTAGGGTAAAAAGTCTACGGAAAAAGTTTCACGTAATTTTTTTTGAAAATCAAGTAGACAGCAATTGTAGATTACACCTGTGACTTCCAAATGCAGCAAACCACATTGCTCTAGCTGTGTAAACTTCGGCCCCATTATAATGAATGTATTGAAAATTGTGATTGTTCAATATCGACGATTTAAGAAAAAAAAATTCTTCTCCTCCTACAGTTTTTGAGCTTCAGTGAAGATTTTGGTATCATTGGATGCCGAAAAACAAGGGATTCACAATGCATTAGGAAGTTTTTCAAAATTCATTCTTGTTTTAAAGTTATGACGTCATAAATTTGAATTTTCTCGTGAATATTTTTATTTTTTTTTAATTTTTATGTTGGAAATTTGAGGAAAAGCATTCAAGTTTTTGGAATGTCCACGTTATTTTGCATCCTATGATACCAAAATCATTACTGTAGCTCAAAAACTATCAGAGAAGAAGCATTTAGAACCCCCCCACCCCCCCAAATGTCGTTTTCTATGATTTCCCATTTTATTTTCAAGAAAATCGCATTTTGTCATAAATGATAAATGATTCCAAATTGCATTTCCTATCAGTATCCCAATTTCATTGCTCTAAATTCAATAATAAAAAATATTCGGATGGGGGATGCTTACCTTGAGGAATATGAATGATGAAATATATATAAAAAAAAATAAAATAAAATTGAAAATTGGAGAATTTTTTTTGAATGTCCACGTTATTCTGCATCCAATGATACCAACATCATCACTGTAGCTCAAAAACTGTAAGAGGAGAAGCATTTAGAAAAACCCCCAAAAATGTCGTTTTCTATGATTTCCCATTTTCTTTTCAAGAAAATCGCATTTTGTCATAAATGATTCTAAATTGCATTTCCTATCAGAATAACAAATTTCAGTGCTCTATGTTCAAAAATGAAAAAAAAGGTCCGTAAGGAGGATGCTCTTCCCCCTCCCGGGGGGGACGCTAGCTCTGGGATACGTTCCTGATATTTTTACAGACATTCGGGGACATATCTCAAACTCATTTAAAGCAATAAAAAAAAATCGGGAGAATCGACTTTTGAACTGCAGATGCCCTGAGCATGCTTCCCTTAATTTTCTGCAATTATTTGTCATTTCTAGAGAAGTCTCCCAGAATTCGCCCCAACGAGTATACGCTTGCTGAATTCGCGAGTTCAATAACTATTGTGAATTGTCGCGGGCCTGTTTTGGCCCGCAAGCCGTAGTTTGGAGACCACTGCATGATTAAAAGATCGCCTTTACATGCATTGATATGTTTGACATTTTATAAGGATAGGATGGTGCAGGATAGAATAGGATAGGATAGGTTAGGATAGGTTAGGATAGGATAGGTTAGGTTAGTATAGGTTAGGTAATGTTGATGAAATTTTTTCCCGGCTCCACTTAGATTCCAATGTTATTGACCGTGGGAGAACCGTCTGTTCCGTACAAATCCGTCACATAGGTTCAGTTAATAGGTTAGGTTAGGATAGATTAGGTAATGTTGATGAAATTTTTTCTTGGGTTCAGAGTTTTTTAGTTTGACATTTTATAAAGATAGCTTCGCTTAGGATAGGATAGGTTATTATAAGTTAGGTCATGATGTGGTAGGTTTGAATATGTAATGTTTACAATTGTTAGGTACTGTTTACCGAATTTTTTTATTGGTCCACCTAGCTCAACAACCAAATTTAAAACAACTAGATCAAAATTTAAAAATCGCTGGGTTGTCCCCCACAAGCCTCTCTATCCGCAACAAGACGATCAAAAAAGAAGGCACCATTTAGTATTGAGTTTAAGGGAACGCAGACCCTATGCAGAAAGGGCATAGAAACAGTAAGATGGGAAATACGATTATGGAACATGATCAAAGTTGAAGAAGCACTGCTGTGAACCGAAAAATATGTGCCTTAACATAACAAAGGCATTTCATTTCAACGAAAGGAAAGCCTACCCAACTCTCAGCTTAGGCCCTCACATTTTCCACCAGGGAGTGCTAATTCCCACAGAGGCAATAGTTGTGTCCTCTTGAGGGAGAAGTGAATATAAATCCATTAATTTTGTTCATTCCATACTGTGTTTCCCAAAATGGGCTTAAGCATTCAATATCGCTCACGAGTTACGCCACAATATTTTCACGGTTAAAAATTATAAATTGTTCAATCGCACATTAAATACAAATAAGGAAGGCGGTGAATCGAGAGATGGTTTGCTACTGAATTAAAAGCGTTTTCTATTTTGAACAAATTGATGGCTAATGGAAGCTAGTCGTGGGACTTTAGATCTTCTCCCATAGAACACCAAGTTTTTATTATATATACTGACTAGTTCTATATATCATATTTTGACTTGGGTTCAGCCTCCCTTACTACAATGAAGCTGTTCAAAGAGAGGGAGGAGACATCGGAGTTAAAAGGGAACGCGTATTTAATACGTAAGGTGTGTTTTTACACAAGAGAATCTGTGCATAGAAACAGTAAGTTGAGGAGTAAGGTTATGAAACAAAATTAAAGCTGAAGAAGAAAGTCATTGGTCATGAAAAATAGGACAGTAATGAACCGAAAAAATATGGTCCTTAACAAAAGATAACGATGCATTTTAACTTGAATGGAAAAAAAACGAAATATAAGATAGCAACTCGTCCCTGAATAAGTATTCCTGTTACTTAGAAATATATTTCGTTTCTTAGACCTCGATGTTTCGTGAATTTTAGATGACAATGAATTAAATAAACTGTTTTTTTGTCAAAAACAGTAATTTGTACACCACCGACCGCTCAAGGCACGTTCAACATTTTCCGGCTAATAAATTCCGAAATGTACATATGAGACACAGCATAAAACTAATAATTCTGATCTAGGGAAGGGCTAGTCGTACATAATTGCTCACTAAACATCACAAAGCAGAAATGGCAGCACTCCTAGGGCATAAGCGCTATCTTCATATTTCAGGACTAGTGCTTTGGGTAACAGTAAGTATAGAAATATGAAAGAAAATGAACAGTTAAAATTCAAAAAGGGGAAATATAGCATAATGGACTATAAAGATAAACATTAGAATGACCTTACGGTATAATAGTTTTACACACAATTGTCTGATCATCAATAAGTAGAAGTAAATTCAGCGGAACATTCAGAATCGAACTGCGTTGTTTAATAATAAGACAACAATCCAGGTAACTTTTTAAAAGAGTACGTTAACTTTGTAGAGAATGCCGGGAAGTTTACCTATTCCAACATAAGGCACAGAATGCAAAAAACTTTATCGGTGAACATAACTATAGTTACGTAAGTATTTTCACAGCCAGTTAAAACTTTTCCAAATAATTCATTTCGAAACCAAAATTATGAAAGTGTCATAAGAATGCAAAGGTTTCAATGAGTAAATACAATTAATTATTCCTGCAGAGTTCCAATTACGAGAAGAAAAAATAAAGAAAAAAAAGTTTATTGCCGAAAAGGAAAAACCTGAAATGTTGATACATTGGTTTTTAAAATACATCAACATTAACATCCTTAACTGATAATAACACCCTGGTAACGTAACACCCTTGCAAAATATTGAAACAAAAAATAATTGACAGAGAAGAACAACAAAAATGAGTTCCCTTCATTGCGTACTCTGATTTTGACAGTGCATGTAAATATACTTTTATAAAAAGCGAACACAATCCTCGTAACGCTTAATTGAAAATGCATAAGCTTGTGCGTACTTATATTGAAATAAAAGCAAAAATCGCATTGAAATACCTTAACCCAGAAAAAAGAAACGAAAAAAGCAGTTTATTTCCAATGGAGATGGCACAAAACATCGTTGTTTTATTAAATATCTGAAAGTAAAGAAAATACACTTACATGAAACACATACATGAGTATTGTAATTCCCGTTCACTAGTCGAAATAAATGATTACAAGACAAATGCAAATCGATTGATAAGAGATTTTGCAAGAATTGTTGTGGGTAGATGTATGACTGTACAAACATGTAGTATTATACGCATACATACACTCACACATGCATTCAGAGATACCACGGTTCAAACATGAAAAAAATGGAATTTAAAGTTTTATTTTTCTAATTGAATTTTTTTAACGAAACGGGCATTAGTTGGTAAGGATCTTATTCGAACATATATGGGTGATCACTCAACAAATTTAATATTTTGGCAAATGTTTTAAAGTAATAAAGTAAAAATTGCGAGTTAGAGTAGTGCTGCAAGTTGCGAGTGAGAATGAGCGGCATTTATAGTTCATATGCTAGTTGCTAGTTCAATGCAAACAGATATATGTGCGTGCGCATACATAGACACCCACATTCACACGGATACCAGTATACAAGCATGAATGATATGAAAATTACAAGTTTTTTTCGAATTAAATATTTATTTTTAACATAACGGTCAGTAGTTGATATGCATCTTAGTAAAAAATAAATGGGTGATCACGCAATACATTTATATTTTATTGTGATTGCTTCACAATAGTAAAGAGAGATGACATTTTAGGTAATGTTGCAAGTTGAGAGGGAACAGAAAAAACGGTATTTAACGTCCAAATTCTAATTGCCCGCTTGGTGCACAAACATGTGCATACATAGACGCACACACATGCACATACACAGTATTTATAGTTCATATGCTAGATGCTAGTCCAGTGTGCACAGGTATTTGAGCACATATGAACACATACACCCATTTACGCACACGTAAGTAGTAATCAAACTACCACTTAGGGCACAATTCATCACAATTACCTTATAATGAAAATAAATTAACCCAAAATTTGGTAGATGAGTTATTCGTTGACGAATTTTTTACTTTTTTATAAGCAGAAATGATTTACACAAACGACCAACTCACTTTTAAATATAAATTTCAATTTTCCTAATCTACTCATAAGGGTTTATTCAGTAAAAACTATTTCCGTTTCATTATTTTCCTTATTTGTAAAATTGTTTGAAATAATATTAATATTAGTTTCCCATTCAACTATTTTTTCTAAGGCGTACATAGAAAATTAACTCAGAATTCGTGGTAGACTTGTCAAACTTTAATCATTCACTTCTGAACTATTACGTAAAAAACCATTGAAAACAAGCAAAATTGAATTTAACATTCTAAATAGAATGTCGAACAGAGGTGCGAAGAAAACGAAGAAACGAAGAAAAATGCAAAAAGTATACATATCAATTGCACCGGATTTTTAACTTTCGCCGTAGCCGTGTGTACTAACGCGCTACTGCGAGATGGTATGGTCGAGACTTCGCGGGTTCGAATCCCGCCTGATATGAAATTTTTCTAAGTTAACAAAACATAGGGCTGATGCCTAAATTAAATATTTTCTCTTTTTTCTCTTTACTGAATGAAAGTAATGAAAGTTTTAACAAGACTGAGGAATGATAAGATCGAAGCATTTTCCCTTCTGTATTCAGAATAAGTTAGCTAATTTTCCAGTTAAAGGAAGCACTCTGTGGCTGAGTGGTTAACGTGTTGGGTTAACGTAATAACAAACGCTGCAGCTGAAGGTCCGTTTCCTGAGATTTACGGAAGGGTTTTTCATGGTTACGAGGACGTGAAACAGTATTCCAGCGCCAACTGGAAAGAACGTCACACAACGATTCAGGATATACCTCACGAAGCAACTGGAGGGAGATTCAAACACTTCAATTACCTTGTGAGGAAAATAAATTAACAAAAAATTTGATAGACGAATTTTTTATTTTTTTATAACCAGAAATGACTTACACAAACGACCGACTCACTTTTACATATACATTCCTTTGTCTAATAAACGAAAGCGATTAAAAGTATACGATGAGACATCTTAAGCTAGGAGAAGAAAAAATGAAGTGATTCTTTTGATTGTTTCTTTTACTGTCTTTCCACGTAAATACCATTTTATATATATAACTAATAAACTACAACTCATTTTCCAAAATTTAATTTTGTTTGTAGCAAATGTGAACGTTGTTTTTTTAAATCTGCTACTCTATAAGAAACGTCTCTGATTAATGTTTCAAGATGAATGATATGTAACTGTAAATGATTTATGTTTTCCCTATTTAATTCGATATCAGTTTGAATTTGATTAACATCTAATTGCAATTGATTTATGTTTGCAGTTTTGAAAACAACTTCTCTTTGAATATCTGTAATAATATCTTCCATTTTATTAAGTTTAATTGGAGGGCAAATATTCAGAGTGTCCTAACCCACAAATCAGGGGTCAAAACTGGCAGAGTGGGCTAAGTGATAATTTCACCTCATAGCGGCGTATATGTCTTTCAGGCAGAGTGGCCTAACCAGCAGCCCGTATGTATTGCCTTGTTGCACTGCGCCATGCGTTCTGGGGCAGAGTGGCCTAAACAACAGAATAATGCTATCGGTAGTTTATTTCTTGAGTATTGTAATGATGGTCCTTGATTCAACGCAAGTTGAATATACAGAGTGTTCCCTAGCAAGATTTCCACAATTACACACCAAGTAAAAAATGGCCTAATACTTTTTCTTCTTTGAAATTTAAAAAAAATAAGGTTTCTGAGATATTAGCTGTACATTGTTTTAACCGATTAAATTCAATAACACAATTACTCACGATATGTATTTCGAATTTACTCTACAAAATAATACAAAATGTGTTCCATCAATGCACTTTTCAAATTTTAGCCAAAACGACTTCTGGATATTGTGAACCATGTCTGGCATTTCAGAAATCTCTCTAGCTGCCACTGTAAATCTGGCCACGAGTTCTTGCTCAGATTCAATGGGTGAAGCCTTAACAATGCTCTTCATGTGTCCTCGCTAATACTTTTTTACGATATATTACTAAGACTAAATTTTATTATTCTAAATTCTCATAGAATAGAAGTGTTTGAACGTTAATTCAAAATAAAAAGTATAAAAATACTCCGAAAACCTGATTTTTTGGAAAAAATTAATTGAAGAAAAAGTGTTTATTTGGCCATTTCCTACTTGGTGTGCAATTTTGTACCTCTTGTTCTAGAACACCCTTTATTGCACTGACTGATCAACTGTATAGCGTATTGTGCATGCGGGTGTTCATCATTTGAAAACAAATGTTAATTCAAGTTTTAAACAATTTGAAACTACGGTGAGTAGTATGCATAAGCAAAAAGAATACAATAATTACATTGGTTTCTTATTTACAATATTTTAATGCACAGGATAGTGAACACAATCGTACCTTTTCTTTCTAACGACAAGTTACGTCAGAATTAAGGTGATCATACCAGTTGTTCAACTTTTTTCGTCCGATTCGTTTGAAAATTTGCCAGTATATGTATTTTTTAAAGTAAACTTGTTTTACTCGTGTCACTTTTTCGATTTAGGCCTTATTTTTTTACAAAAATTAGTTCTTTGTTACATTTTGATGTACATTTCATGACGTTTCTCCTCATTGAGTTTTGATGCTAGAACAAAACCAAAGACAGTTTTAGAATCCTTGAAGCATTTCTAACAAGAAAATGAAGCGAAATTTTAACATTCTGGAAAAAAATTTTTGTGATAAGCGATATTTTATGATTAGATTAAAAATTTTTTTTTGTTGTAGAGCTATATAACTTTTTTTCTCAAATTTGGGAAAAAAAACTTTATTTTATTATTAGAAATAGTATTCTAAAACTGTCTTTGGTTTTGTTCTAGCATCAAAACTCAATGAGGGGATACAGTTTGAAAGTGAAAGTTATTTGTTTGGAGTGTAAGCGAAAACAATTTTTTTGTTGAAGTGTAATTGTGAGGGCATGGCTTAGCGCGTGCGTCCTGTCTCCTAATAAAGTGACCCCGGAGAGAAAGCCAGTGCTTGGTCATGCTCAGTATTATAATTCCGCCGAATACCCGATAGCCGTGTTGTTAACTCGTCACGCCATCGTGTATGGCAGGTACGTAGAAGCCAGGCTGTAAGTCTTTCTTTTGTGCGTGATTCAGACATCTTGAAGCTATATTGTCAGTTGAGCTTCTGTAATATTTACGTAGATACTTATCCATGTTTACGCCCTTCAGGCTGGGGAGGATATAGCGAGTCTTCCGAAGTGTCATGCGTCCTGTCGACCGCTCACTGTGCCGTGCTATTCATCCTGTCGTGTGCCGGCTTCCTCGTATGACCCTGTTGGTCAGGAACGCCCAGGCCCCCAGACCTCCTGTGGCCTTGGAGTAGAGTTGCTGTCCGTGCTTCTCCAAAGTTAACTTCGTGTAGCTTCGTCTCGAGTGCCCTCTTGAGGAAGGGGCTACAACTCAAGCCACCTTGTGACCGGGTGTGCTTGGCTGACGTCTAGATTTGAGACGTAGGACCTCGGTCCGGATTATATTTTGTATGTTGGGAATGTTTTAGGATTAAGAGGGTAGCTTAAGGATCTGCGCCAACTTCGGCTTCCGTGTTCGTTCCGAGTTGGACGCCACTTCGAATACTAATACATAAGTTAAGTGTTAATTTGATCCTGCCTTTCTCTGACCCTCTGGTAATCCGCTCCTCTGATAACGTTTCCGCGGGGACTCGTCTCGTGTCTCTCCCCGGGGCTGGACGAGGTTCCCCTACCTATTTACGTGGGGAGGGTACCTTACGAGGCCGGGAGCTGACCTTCAGTCCCAGGTACTCTTTGATACCAGGCGTAAGCTGCGCCGTTAGCCCGCCTGGCCCATCAAACCCTCACAGTAATATAATGGACAGTTTATGTAATTGAATGCAGTTTTAATTTTTATTTCGATAATTTCCATGCATAACTTTATATTCATACTGTGAATTGTGATTTCCAAACGAAAATTTATTTTTTATTTTTCTAAATTATGAAATTATTTATTTTCAGTCTGATTCTTATGAAATTTGACTATAATATATAACTTTTGAAAAGAAACCCAATTTCTATCATTCATTTTTTTTTATTCTGGCCTTGGTTTTTAACAAAAAATTGGACATATTGGTTTTTTAGTTCATTTTTATGAATATTTCAAACCGTATCTCCTCGTTGAGTTTTTATGCTAGAACAAAACTAAAGACAGTTTTAGAACCCTTGAAACATTTCTAACATAAGTAAATTTTCAAATTATCCATTTCCCGTTTTGTTTTCTTACTACATGGGGTGAAAGTGGGGTCGAAAATTCAAGATTTTGGTCCCATTACTCCCCCCTGGGGGTAGGGGATCTGTTGTCCGTAGCACCATAAACTTTTAGGACCGAATAGTCAACCACCTAAGGGTCCTTTTTCAACAAAAACATAGAAAAAACTCATCGGACCGACAAAGGCCTGGCAGGGGCCTGGGATGATCACCTTAAAGTGATAAATCTTTATTGCATTGTTTTAGTTAGAGAAACCTCAATACTGCAATCCACCATTATCTACACACAAAAAAAGTCAAAGTTCTTACGAAATGTTTTCAGTGGTTTATGACACGTTTAGTGGTCTCACAGTCTAAATATTTCGTTACTCCTCTATCTATAACACAAATTAAATCATTTCTCAGCGAAGAATGATAACAGATAACAAAAAATGAATCATTGGTTAATGTTTTATCATAATATCCGTTAAAAACAAAATGCAACACTCAAATATTATCGTCCCGTTATTCGCATTAACCGTGGCTAATTGGAGAAAAAATATGAGTAGAGAGTCGAAAGAAAACAAAAGGTAGAAGAGCACATTTGTGACGAACACATAAAAATAGCAACCTTAATCACTACGAACACAGGTAACAGATTTTTGGATTAGCCTAGGATGAATATATTCAACATGGGCCTATATGTTCCGATGCGGGCGTTTAAACACTAATTTAGTAGCTGCTTGGCGCAACAGATGGACTTAATATTCAACAAAATTTAACCTAATACAAAAACATTTTCCTGTGTGCATAAGATGGACGTGATATTCAACATATTCTAACCTAATACAAAACCTTTTTCTGTATGCATGATGAAATTTTTAATGGACATGAAAGAGAAATTTAATTATATTCTAACATTGGCGGAGCAACATTGTGTTTCAGCTACTCCTCAATTTCTTCATCCAGAATACACTCAAGATTGAATTTCTTTCCTCTGATTTAATATGACAGATTGGTGAAAAACTTAAAATATGAGATGGTATGTAAGCAGTTAAGTTTTGCAGGTCTTCGAATTCTTCAAATGAAAGCTTGATTAGTTCTTTATAGAGGAGCTCCAGGAGGACGGTTTTCAGTTCAGATTGTGCAGTCAAAAAGATATAGAATAACGCAAGCACTTAGACTATAGGTAACGCATTCTATGCATTAAAAACTTGAACGCGGAGGACGGAACCAAGAAATGATTATAGGGTAACGCAACAAACACGTTGATTAATAAAACGCATGCTGAAACTTTTACCAATTCACCCCATGCCGAATCAGTTAGGTTATCCACATTGTAAAATCAATAGAACGCCAAAGATTGCATAATGATCATATCAAACTTTCTAGAACACTAAAACTATAATTAATACACCGCAGAAAAATAATATTTAGAAAAACCGCATCCCACCAAAATTTTAAAACCTTTTTCAACCCATTAAAATTCGTAACTCATTACCTCAATCAACCTTTAAGAAAAAAAATCTTTGTTACGACTTCAGCACCAAATTTAAGGCATGTTATCAT
This sequence comes from Morinoia aosen, assembly GCA_030386875.1. Lineage (NCBI taxonomy): Eukaryota > Metazoa > Arthropoda > Malacostraca > Amphipoda > Talitridae > Morinoia > Morinoia aosen. Next base: position 40,053,806 of record CM059573.1, on the reverse strand, counting down.
AAAAAACCTAATAACTAAAAGCAAAAAGCAAAGCAACCAAAAATATGCAAAGAAGCAAAGCAACTGACTTACCGTGCTTAAATATAATCAGCACGTCGACAGTCGTAAAGAACGGTGTAAAAAGGGTCATATTGAAACGCCAATTGAATATTTTTTTTTTAAAAAATAATCCACGGAAGACCGAAAAGAAAAAATAAAACAACATCCTACATGATCGCAACTAATTTCCCATTTTCGCAATAACTCCCATTAGAATTAATTCACACATTAAATAAGTTAATCGCAATAAATTTTTAAATACCATTAGGGAAAAGAAATTTTCATGTTTCGATTGTTTCTTTTTACAAACATTACAATTAGAAATATCAAAACGTCTAATACGCAAAATAAATAATGAAATTCCTCAATGAACATCTTAAGAATCAACGCGTCATCATGAAAAAATAATCATCTTAAAATTAACTCATAGGTTTAAATTTATCACTGCGCGCATTTAATTTCTATTTCACTGCGCGCCTTTTTCAAATAACTTTTCCAATTTCAATTAAATTTTCTTTAGACTAAATAATTTTACTACTACATCTTTTCTATTATTAATTTTCTGTTTTACTCCTTTCCAAGTTCGTCGCTATAGTTCAGACTTGATCTTGCTGAACATACCTAGCTGCTCCCCTAGGTGGTAACCGTCTTAGCTGAAAGTCTTCCAGACGCTCAGCTCGGTCAGCCAAGGCCTCCAGGCCCCTCTTCGTATAGTAAATCATTGCCCCCAGGACAATTGTCGTCAACGCCAACACCATTATCATGACATCCGTTATCGAGTCGGGTAGCAAATCTGCCCGGGCATTGTTATTGATCAAGTCCTTTAATAGTGCCTCACTCGCTCCCTGGTTCTTCGCTAACGCCGTTGATAGCGTATTTACATCCACCAATGACACCTTAGCCCCCATGTAGAAGGCGTTCATGTAAATCCTGCAAGGAAGAGATACAGAAAGATTAGCACGGCCGTTTAAATAAAGTAAATACAACATACAATTTGGTATCAACTCTCGGTTGTCTGACAACTGTCCTTGACAACCACGATAGTCTTGCCTAAAGCAATTAAACGCTGATCGTGTGTGACCGGTGACAAGACACCTTTCTCACGAATGTAATCTAAATTTGCTGATCGCCGGACATTCCGACGGAACAAAAATAGCCCGGCGCGAGACTGCAGCATACGGCCGCAGCGTCAAAACAACCCATCTCGCAAGGTGAACAGCAACCTCAGCGATTTGCAATTCGCCGTCGGCGCATCCGTTCATGATTAAAACTGTCCATTTAGCAAAACGGATGTCTGAGTGAATTCAATTAAAAATTTAATGAAACGTCTTAGCGACAGCTAGACGAGACAGTACAAATTCCTCTGGGGTAAATGCCTAACATTTACATCAAGTTACTTGAGCATAAAGCAACGTTAAGATTAACATATTAAAACACAACGCATTGACTACTGAGATTAATATGAATGCAAGCATATTGCATTTAGCCAAGAAAACGCCTCTAAAATTATGATTATATCTCTTAACATTAGTTATAAACAACGGTAAAACAACGGTAAAAGGTTAAAAAATGGTAAAAGGGTAAAATTACTCGTCGATTAGTTAGCACGTCACATAGTCCAATGAATTCGCCTTTTTAACTCACAGATTTTACCTTTTTAAGCGGTAAAAGATGATTAAGGTTACTTCTAACGATTTTAGATCCAATTTTAATATCAGCGTAATTACGTTTAACCTTTTGGACGACCGCAGGCCCAATCCAAGTTAATTCCAATTTATGGGTCTTGTTATGATTCCTTAATAGGACTCTGTCACCAACTTGAATATCCTTATTGCGCCGCTTAAGGTTCCTATAAAGATTTCGCTCTGTTGTGTTGTTAATAATTAAATTTCGTATGTTTTCTACTGTCCGAACGGCTTCTCTAGCTCTAATATTCACTAAATCTATTTCTTCATCAAAACTGTAAATTACTGAATCGAAACTGTCAGACTGATAATATGCACACGTATCGCGATTGAACATTATATAGCTTGGTGTTTCGCCAATAGTAGAGTTTAAAGAATTATTCAAGGCATTTTCTACTACTTCCAATAATTGGTCCCACTCTACATTAACAAGTGTATTAATATAGAGCTTCAACAGATTCGTAATTTTTTTATTGTTGCGTTCCACAATTGCATTAGAATGTGGGCTGTAAGCCAAAACTTCCCTTTTTGAAATGGCATGTAATTTTGTAAATTGTTTGAGAGCCACCGATTTAAACTCATAAGCATTATCCGAAATGAGCGTCTTAGGATACCCGAGTAGCGAGAAACAGTTGCTTAAGCAAGAAATCACTGTTTCTGTATTTCGATTTGAAATTGCATATAAACGACAAAACCTTGAGAACAGGTCAATCACAACAAGAATATATTTATTCCCATTATCAGTTACTTTAAGTGGCCCAAGCAAATCAATTGATACAACTTCGAAAGGTTTTGTAGCTATTGGGGCTGTTAAAATTTTGATTGGAACTGAAGGTCTTGCTTTAATAATTTTACACACCTCGCAATGCTGAACAAATTTGCGCACAATTGTTTTCTCTAATTGATTCCAATATTTCAACTTAAATTTGAACAAGGTATGCTTGTGATCTACGTGATACAAACTATGTATCGCTAGGATAGCTTTACTCAATAATGAATTAGGAATAACTGCAGTCAAAATTGTACTCGGTCGATTATCAATTTCCCTACGTCTATAAAGAATATTATTTAACATTAGAAATTTATCTAAGTCAGGAATAGTCGAAACACTGTCATGCAACAAAGCATTCTTAATCTCTATACAGAAAGCGTCGTTGTTTTGTTCGTCGATAAATTCCTTAATCGTCCAAGATATCTCAGCTTCAGTTGGTACGTAACTAAGCAGCTTGGGACAAGCGTGTTTGTCTCGGTCAAGACTGTCTCTAACCGGCAGGTCGTCGGCCTCGTCGGTCGTCATGCGGGCGTGCGTCTGTCGCTTCCGTGCACGTGTCTCAGCAATGCACACTTCCGATTCAAACTCTGATTCCAAATCGTCACAAGAATTTAGTTCTTTAAGATTTAGTTTCTCGTTATTAATAGGTAATCTGCTCAAATAGTCAGCCACAACATTTTCCTTACCAGGAAGGTATTTAACCACTGGGTCATAGGAGTTTACATTAATGCACCAGCGTGACATACTGGTATCGTCTGGTAATTTTTTATTAAACAGTGGTGCAAGAGGGCGGTGGTCGGTGTAGACGCGAACCGTATACCCTGTAATTAAGTATCTAAAATGTTTTAAGGCAGCGTGTATCGCGTAGAATTCTTTTTTCGTAGTCGCGTATCGACGCTGGCTGGAGTTTAAATTTTTACTATAGTAAGCTATAGGTCTTAGAATTTTGTCGCTTGAATCATCTGCTTGCATTAAAACAGCACCAATTCCTGAATTGGAAGCGTCTGTGAAAACATGGAAGTCTTTAGTATAGTCGGGATGCCTCAGAACTGTGTCAGAAGTCAACAGAGATTTCATAAACTCAAAACTTTTTTGACATTCGGCAGTCCAAGTATAAACTACATTTTTTCTCAAAAGAGTATACAAGGGACTTGCTATCTCCGCAAAATTTGGTAGAAAACTGCGGAAATAATTCGCTAAACCTAAAAACTGTTGTAATTCTTTAACATTGGTTGGCGCTCGGCATTCTTGTAATTTTTTTGAATATTTGCATTTAATTCCATCTGCGGCAATTATATGGCCCAGATATTCGAGCTCTTTCTTGAAGAAATGGCATTTCTCAAGCTTTAAGGATAATTTACCGGACCGCAGCATTTTAAGGACAATTTCTATATCAGCCAGGTGCTGATCCTTGTTTTTCGAGAATACCAATATATCGTCTAGGAAGACGAAAGCTAGTTTACCCAGAATGGGTGCAAGGGCAGATGTCATAACTCTTTGGAATATTCCAGGCGAGGTAGAAAGACCGAAGGGTACCCGGCAGAAGTGGTACTTACGGTAATTTACGCTAAATGCCGTGTACTTTCTACTCTCTTTTTCTAATTCAATTTGATGGAATGCACTGCGCAAATCAAGGTTAGAGAACCACGTGTTACCTCCTAACGTTGCTAGTATATCGTCAATGCGGGGAATGGGATATGAATGTTTAATTAAAACTTTATTCAAAGCTCGAAAATCGATAACGGGCCGTAAATCGCCTGACTTCTTTTTAACTACAATGACAGGGAAATTAAAATCAGATGATGATTCCTCTATTATTCCCTGATCGAGCATGTCGTTAGTTATTCTCATTACCTCTTCTTGGTACTTATGAGGTATGCGGTAGGGAGCTAAATTTAACACAGGCGCATCAGTCTTCAACTGAATATGATGCTTCAAAATATTGGTTACACCTATTTTTTCTCCTTCCAAAGTTACTACGTCACGGAATTTATTTAACAAATTAACTAAAGGTAATTGAATGTCTTCTTCACTACAGGAAATATCATTTACCCTTAAGTCACGTCTTAACTCCTTTTCTCCACCTTCTCCACTCGATTCTAACTTCTCATTATCGACAATATCAACAGAAATTGCACCTCTGCCACGAGTATCAGCTTCCGAACAAAGTTTCCTATCAACTATGGCATTCCTTCCGCCACATGTCGATTTAACTTCCATCGTATCTGACCCCGCAACAAAATTTACTTCAACCTCACACGCATCTCTGAGCGCTGTGTCAACACTTGTTAAATACATTTCGCTCTCAATATCATCAGATTTTATCAATTCCACGTGGCATAGCATCGTGTTCTCAGAGAAGTACAACGTCTCCTCGTTAGCATTTAGAATCATTACCGGTACCACACCGTCCTCATTTACTTGCACAATTGAGTCAGCTATTAAAGCACCATTGTCAAAACATCTTTTGAGAACCATATATTCTCCTACAATTGGTTTCCTAATGAACCCATAAACAACGTTAAGCGAATTACCAGGTACTTCAGCCTGATTACAATGAACAATTAATTGTTTTGTTCTTATTGTCTGTGCCTGAGCTACCGCAGCTCTCATGCTCTGTCTCTGAGCTACCTCAGCTTTCATTGTCCTGCAGTCAGCATTTTCTCTCCTGCAGTCAGCATTGTTTCTGCCGCAGTCAGCATTTTTTAATTGACTCTTGGTCTTTCTGGCGACCGCAATCTCTGATAACAGACAATCACTCTTCTTTATTTTTTGCATTACAGCTTCTCTGCTTAACAGAGGTTCCACATTTAGATCTTGAAAAGGAATTGCAACATTATTCCAAAGAAGTTCCTTCTCTCTGAAGTTTATTACGGCGTCTTTTAAGACGTCACGACCTAGAATTAAATCATAATTAAATTTGGCTTCACGAACAATAAGTGCACTTGTTTTAATTACTTTACTTGTGCCCGGGATTTTAATTGATAACTCTACCTCACCGGTCACGTCGCTTTTTCCGCTTATCCCCTTGACTCTTAATTTACTCGGCTTGACTTCATCACTCAAATTTTTAATCTGTCTGTAACTAATAAGGCACTTCTCCGATCCACTGTCAATTAAAGCATTTAGATACTGATCGTTATTTCGAATAATTATAGTCGGCTTGTTGCACTCCTTAAATGACACTAATCCAGAATTTTTATCAACATTCTTTACAACGGACACAGAAAAATATGATTCCACCGTTTTGCCTTGACAATGGTCATTTTCAAGCTCTTCTTCTTGTAATAAACTATATCTATTCTTACAGTTAAACACAGGGTCAACATACGATTTGGTTATTTCGGTGGTATCTGGGATTGCCACGGTCTCCAGTTTAACGAGTTTGGTACCGCTAATTAACTCGGGCTCAATCTGTTTCAAATCCTCCTTACTACCTTCACCTAGTTTAAAAAATCACTTGACTTGCTCTCCGCCCAATGAACTTCATTTTGGCCACGGTTCGTGCTACCTCTGCCGCGTAAATACGCCCTATAGCTACGGATCTCCGAACCGCTCGCTCTACAGTTCTTTACTACGTGAGTTCCACCGCAGGCAAAACATCCTCTCTGACCTCCTTGAACTTGACCTCTTTGAGGTCGACACTCGAAGTGCCCTACCATTGAACAGGAGGTACAGTACGGGAACCCGGGTTTTTTCGTGCCTGAACTTCCTCCGGAATTTCCTACAACCCCAGAACTACCGCTGTCTGATTTAACCCAGTTACATTCTAAGGAACCATGTCCTCTATCTCCTACATAACTGTTAAACTCTCTGCCTCTACTTCGTCCTCTATTTAGCCAAGGTCTAGGAACAATCCTCCTCATTCCTGATCGAAAATTCCTACGATAATTTCCGACACCTCCGTAGTACACTTCGTGCTCCTGGAATTGATCTTGCTCTTCCAAAACTTCCTCGACTTCCCTAGTCACTTCACCTACATAACTCTCACTGTCCTGTCTGACCTGATACTTTTGTGCGAGAATTTTCTTAGATTCGCTTTGACTTCGCACTGCGGAAATTAACTTAGCTAACAATTCCTCTGCCGTTGAAAATTGTGTTTCAAAAATCTTTCTAGCGAACGACTCATCAAATAGTGGACCTAAAATTGATAAAGCTAGACTGTACGACATGCTGTCGCCTACAAATTTTTTTAACTCAGACTGAGTCGTGCAGTTTTGGAAATAACTGTGGCGCTGCCACCCTAACGAGTTTGAATTAAGAACACTCTCGGTTAGCTTCCTTATTTTCGAAAACGCGTTCACGATCTGAGCAGCAAGTGCATTATTTTTAACTAATTTTAACTCGTTTAGATCGCAAGCCAATGCATGGATACTCTTCTCTCCCCTCGAAACGTAAATGTCCTCAAGTATCTGAACGACCTGATCGAAAGAATAATTCAAGTCGGCGTTAACGAGCTTAGTTACTACACTATTGAAGTCGCCGACGTTCTTGTTTGCAGATCGTACTAAAAATTCCTTTCTACGCTCATCACTAGTGGCATCTGGCAACAAGCTCATATAGGCCTTAAGATTTTGTATATGTGTCGAAAATGTCTTATTCTCTAGAAACTCTCCATCATGCAAACGGCGTCTTCCACGGAAGGTTGGAAGCTCTGCATTAGTCATTATTGTACCGACAGAGGGAACATTTAGATTTGCAGCAATGTCACGTGCAAGTTGTGACGCGTCAACGTTACTAGGTCCAGCACTAGCACTAGGTCCAGCTGTCGCTGCCGTAGGAGTCGTCATTTTGCTAATTACTGGCTCCGTAGTCACCCTTGGAGTACTGACTCGTCCGTACTTAGTTACAGTAGGTTTAGTTCTAAATACTTCGTCCTCACTGTCCAAAGAATCAGAGAAATCCGACATGTGTCGTTTTTCATCGAAAAATATCCTATTCTACTAAAAATTAACAATTCACTACCAAATTTCACTTAAAATTCATTTAAAAATTAATATCGTACATCGAGAATGGTAATAAACACCCTAAAAACAGTTAGAATGATAATAAACACCGTAAATGCATTTAGAACACCCAAAAATTAATTAAAGACACACCTTGAAGAACCACAAAAAAAATTAATAATCCCACTTGAATTAATAATCATAAATAGTAGCTAGGAATCAATAAAACATTTCTAATACGTACAAACTATATAGAAAATGAAATAGCGTTAATCTCTAGTCATCAATAACGCTAATAAAATTACGTAACCAATACTTCCAATTAAATTCAGTAAATAGTGGCACTTTCAAACACCACAATCAGTGCAAATCTTCGTGACTTCTCAATAAAACGTGCAGAGTGCTCGTGAAGGCGTTAAAAAAATATTGCTCCTCCACAGCAAAGAACGTGAAATTCTATCACATTAAAGCTTCAAAAATTGAAATCAAGGTGATTCACACACTTCTACTAACACTCCTATTCAAATGGCGAATAAAATTTGAAACTTACGATGCAAATCGCGGTAAAAGTTGGTAACCAGCTACGTTCCAGATTCGTTGGACAACGTGTCTCTCTCACGACGTTCAGAGTGCCACTGGGCACTGATCCCTACTGCGGCTCAGCGATTGCACAGCTATTCAGGAAGCGGGCGTGGTAAAAAAAACCACGGCAATAAGTGCAACAAAAAAGACTAGCTGCCCGGGACAGAGCGAGGTAGCACTAAACAAAGAGAAAAAAAAATTTTCCACAAAAGACTTAACTGTGTAAAAAATTGAAGACAGCTGAACACGTCTCTTGCAGGCAATGATGGGCCGCTGTGCTGCTGTGCTTTGTAGTCAATGTTGTCGGCTGGTACAGCAAGATGATACTGCGTTTATACTGTGCACCACGTTGAAGAAATTACACTTTTAAAATGAAAGTACGTGTCACTTCACTGCTACAGTCACTGCTACTGTTTTTGGTGCAAACGTAGTAATTTATCTCACACAAATTAAATTGTTCTTAGTACTTGTAGATTTGAATTCACTTCTTGTAGATGTAAAATTCACTCAATGGTTGACGCTGGGAACGCTGCAATTTTGACTTGAAACACCAATTCGATAGTGTCGTTTTCACACTCGTAGACCAAAATTTTTGTACGCAGGGGTGAGTATAAATTAAGAAATACTGTAAATCTACAGTAAGCTTCCGTCAACAATTCTTTAGCGACGATGATTCCAAACACAATGACTGTTTCTTCAGGTTGCCAGAGCTGGTTGTTTTCGCTGGAACACATTTGGATTTTACACTGTTCTAAAATATCTTCACGGAGGACTTGATCTTCAGGTAACACTTATGCGAATGCGAGTTCGAATCGCATCATACGTTGGCCACCACTTAATGTGCAGTCTACGCAGGTAGATGGAAACTCAGAGTGTGGGCTTGGGTGGATTTATTGGCAGACGCGGTCAGCAGGGAGGACAAGACCAGAATGAGCAACTAAGCCTCGACAGCAACGGCTTTTATGTACTGCTAATACAGATATCCAGACAGATACAACGTGCCCGTACAAGATAGCTTGTTGCGTTCTTTGAAATCAATGATACGAAGTTCCTCGTGGTGATCGCTGAAATACTTGTACAGCATCAAGCGCTCGTTTTTCTGGGAAACTTTCTGCCCTTTCAGTTTCAACCAGCTTAATTTGTTTTCTATTGTGGCGACCATCCGAAACGTAAAGCATGACTGAAGCTTGGGACATCGATGAACGATCTTCATGTGATAAGCGATCTTCATGTGAGTGACACTAAATTTGTACGTTTGCATGATAGTAGTCCAGTCGCTGAGGGTATAAATTCCAACATTCCTCTTCTTGGTATATTCTATTTTTCTGGAATCAGTATCATTAGGTAGGAATGAATGGCCGCTCACTTGAAAAGTGAGTCGAAACTTTATATGCGTACTTATGCAGATAAACATGAAGAAAGCGACAACGTTTTTATTGGGGTTTTGTCCTCCACAACAGTCTGAAAATGTGTGAATCTTATCGTAGTTATGAAGATGATTTTTCTGTAGGAGAGGTAAAACCTATGAACTTTGTGTTTTTCTTTGTGTTTTACGTGTTCTATGCAATCGTGCGAGTGCAACCTAGGAAACGGTGCAAACGATCGAGTTAATGTTAGAAAAGGAGTGAAATAGTGATTTAATTGTGTTTTTAGATATGTCATTTCCTGCGAATGAGTTGATCTAATCAATTCTCGAGGTATGGTGTACTTATTTCGTTACATGTGTAATTATTATTATTTCTACTAATTGCATTCTTTTTTATCGCGTTTCGTGCGCGAGTTGGTGCTGATATTAAAGATTGGTGTGCGACGTGTTTAATTTTTCATAATTTGAGTGCCATTTATTTATTTATTTATTTATTTGTTTTTAATGATATGGTGAGACTTTTCTTTACTTTTAACTGCGTTATTTTTCGAATATATTTCTTGACATGTTTAAACTAAAAAACTAAATTTGGGATTCAATGCCTCTATTCCTATTTACGGTTTTATTTTTTTGTTCGATCGGTTGCTGTGAACTGGTGTCAGTGTTTTTTTTTTGTGCGATGCGTAAAATTAAGCGTTGGTATTGGTTATTTATATACCAATTGTTTTTTGGGGTATTTTGTACTACTTGTGTGTTTATTTTTCTTTTTGAATTATGTACGTGTTTTGCGTAGTACCTAGTTTAAAATTTACTCTAATGAAGAGGGGAATTTATCTATTTTGCTTGCGTTCCTTCTTTTCCATTTGGCTTGACGCTTTGTTTAACTATTCCGTATTTATAGATGTTATTGCATGGTCAATATTATTACATTTGGCGTTATTGAGCTGTATGTGTTTTACTTGCTGTTTTGGTATTTGAATTTGATTCCTATTTTAATATTGTGATTCGAACGTTTTTTTGGGTGGTGATTGCTATTTTGCGTTAATCCTACGTTTGGGGGAGGTGTGTGCGTGCACTTGTTCGTATATGTGTGCCCAAAACAATGCCCTCAATACGGGGTGTCCGCAATGCGCATGCTGAATCAGCACTTTACGTTGGATAAATTAGGGTGCAGGGCGTTCGACGCCGCATTTGTCTATACTCCCGACCCTCCAAGTAAACCTCGCAGCTCTTCAAAGTGTATTACTATCCCTGGGGCCACACACGCTCGTAATTGTTTCTAATGAAATACTAAAACTATGGACATTAATTTATTATGCACATAAAAGTGCATTCAAACAGCTGCTCTTCAACATATCCGCTCAATGTTTCTGTAACACAATTGCCGGCAGCGTACACCTATGTAGTTATATTCCAGAACCATTCAAAATAAACTGAATGATTTGATACAACAAAATTTATTATATTTCATTCTAGAACATGAGAACAAGAACTCAGGAGAAAAGTGCAGTGAATCACTTGTGCATCACTCTATCAAGTTTATCTTCAAAACAGGTACCCTGCAGAGGTCAATTGTAAACTCTGAGTGGCAACAATGTTCTACATCGGAAGAAAAATTCTATTAAAGTACATTATTATTTGAGGAGATTTAGTGGGAGGTATAGGGCAGTTATTATGATTCAATACAAAACCATTTCTGTTGAAGCCTGGTAAGTGACCAATTTGATTCAACAGATACTGCAAGAGCCTCTCATAGCAAATAATAGTACGAAAGATTTACTGCAAAATTCAAGTCCCATGTGCGGATCGTCAGACTGAATATACAGTGCTGGCAAAAAAAATCCGACCACTTTCCATAAAACCTGTATTATTTACAGATTTTAGGAAGCTGTAAAATATGTTTTAATATAGATAGAGACTTGCGGTAAATTGTTTTGTGCAGAGGAATCACGTAGCTTGCTCAGGAAGTGGAAGTTGTGCAATACGCAGTGCCAGTTGACTACAACCACTCGTTGAGTAAGGTTGTGTCGTCGTTTTCCGCCGTATACTGTGTTTTCACAAATCTGACTATTTATACTGAAAGTGTTGTATTTTAAGAAATCCTATAATGGCTGCGAAGAAACAACTTGGAAGTGGCCAAATAGGTGTTATTATTGCATAACATAAGATTGGAAAATCACGAAGACAAATTGCAAAACAGTTAAAAATATTTCAAAGTACCGTGAATTTATGAATTTCGCGCCATAACAGCAGTGATGGTTCTTGTACGCCATTCTGAAAAGTAGGTAGTGAGACCTAGAAAGACTAATGTACGTACTGATAAAATGATTAAACAGGAATTTAAAAACGAAGAACGCACCACGTATTGAAATCATGTTTAATTAAGATATCTCACGAACAATAATTTAAAACAAAGTCAATTCTATAAAACGTTTCGGAGACCAGCTCCATCTTCAGTAAACAGTCTGCAAAGTTGAAAATAAAAAACTAAATCAGTCTTTTTTATATAAAATACATGGACATAAAAAAACACATGTAAATTTGTAATGGATATGATTGATAGGCGCTATTGAGATCTGGTTTTTCTTTGGAGATAAAAAGAGATTCTAAAATGCGTAAACCTAAATTATTACATGCTGTGCGTAAAACAGTGAAGTTTTCCTCTACTCTGCGGTCACAGCAGTGCTCGCTGTGAAGGCGGATTGATGAATGCATGAAGCTAGGATATATGGAGGGAGCATAGCCGATTCCAATCGGGTTCAAATTAGCTGCAAAAGTTGGGAGACTGGGGCATTGGCAAGGCCCCACACGTGAGCCAACCACAGACGCTTGGCTGAAGTTGGCTCCTCCTCGCCTCCTCTACAACTCGCAGTGCTTCCACTCCTAGGGTAATTACCCTAGTCTAGGGTAATCAGACCCCTCCTAGGGTACAGTCTGGGGTAATGGAAAAAAAATACAAAATCTAGGGTAAAATCGATGTATCGAATCTAGTACATAAAAACCATGATAAAAATACATTTTATACAAATTTATGAATATGAAAAAGTTTGTCGATAAGAAATGCCTTGCGGAAGAGTGGAGAAAACATTACTTGGGAGAACAATTGACACCAGACATGTAAACCGTTTATTAGTGGGAAACAGTGTTTAGCCGTATAAATGCCAGTCGGCTGCCACTTCATCCAAATTTTGAAATTATGATTTTAACCTTGTTGTCCCTCCTTTTTTCAAATGCTTACGTTTCTTCTGTCAATTAAATTTGACCAAAACTCCACAAAGAACCAGTTGGATGAATGAAACTGTGCTTAGTTTGATGTATGCGGCTTAAAGAATATGGCTTCACTGCATCTAATCTTCCAATTAATACTATCTAATGAACAACAAACAAACAAGGGCATCTACGGATGCTTTATTTTAAATTTCGAGCCTGATGCGTATCACCTTGTACATTGGATTTTCAAATGCCTTATAACTAACACAGGGACGCCATGACGCTTTCCTCCTGTCAAGACCGGTACCCTTTTCAGACACCTGGGTAGAGTGGGGTATTGTGCTTGGAATTTTTCCCCTATACCCAACAGAGAAAATCGCCACCAGCGCCGGGACTCGAACCCTCGTTTGCCCGCTCGGAGGCGGGTCCTAAAGCCACACGGCTATAATGAACTCTATTAATGAAGTGAAAAGTAATGCCACGTGTGCTAAATCGTCGGCAATGCCAAAACCTTATAAATATAAAATGCGGAAAACGTGATAGCGTTTTTAATTAATATGGAAAATCTTTTCCGTGAAGCAATTGTACAATAAAAGAAATTCAGAAGAATTACTTTAAAAACATTTACGTTGAACGTTTGGAACCATGGCTCAATCTAAAAAAAAAGCCTGCAAATAAAATATAGGACATGTCAGTACAGTTAAGATTCCAGAATCGCAAAATCAATAAAAAGTACCGATTAACTATTTTCAGAGGGTATACACTCTTCATTTCGATGAGAAAGTTTTAGTTTATAGATAAATAATGACTCTAAAATACAAAACTCTAAGTTGGCGGCACAAGAATTTAATTTTTTTTAAGTCTACCATTATCAATTACCTGTTCACAGGAGCCATTATTACAATGCTGTCTTATACTTGAATAAGTAAGAGAAGTAAGCAAGAGAGCTGTACGATAATTTCGACCTGCATGTTCAGCAACCCTGACGTAAAGTGCTCTGTGGGTGGAACCCACATACTGCGATGCGTAATGCGCACAACTAAAATTATTTACGAGGAAAGATCGGATGCCGGTAGGGAGAACATCTAAATTTAAAAAAAAATATTCAAAAGTGCTTTTGTTAACTAAAATAATACGAAAGGAAATATCCGGAAAAAATTAGTCGAAAGCTTCAAATGGTCTTTTTTCAACTTTTCCGATTGATATTCAAATCATGATAAAACGCAGTAGTTAAAGTTCAGAGCTTGAACATGATATTTGAAAATGATTTCCCATTCAGGAGGTTAGTTGCACGAAAAATAATCGCTTGCGGATAACCATTGGTTTTAAAATAAGACTGGAAAAGAAAAAATTATTTGCGAATGTCAGTGTAGTTTGAACAAATGCCATCAGTGCGAGTTATAAGGATTGAAATGCAATAAAGTTGAAATCACTTCCAACAAAAGCTAAAATAACTTAAAACCTGACCCGGAGAACGTTGATTTCCTGTAGACTGAGGTTATGAATTTATTATCAGATCGGTGAACATTGATATCAAGGTAATTTAACTGATTAATTTTCTCTAGATCTAAAGTGAATTTTATAATGGGATGTCTGGGATTGAAATATTGAAGGAAAGAATTGGCGTCAAATTTGTTTTTGAAAAGAACGAAAGAATAGTCAACGTAACACCAATTGGATTTGAATGAAGTCGAACACTGATCTAACCATTTCTGTTCATTGTGGCACATGAAAAAGTTGGAGAAAGTAAGTCCTAATGAGAGACCCATCCTTAGCCCTCCAATCAGAGTACATATCCGTTTAATGAAAATAAAAACAAAGGAACTTTGCGCACATAGTTTAACCCATGATTGAAGAGGACGGATCGGAAAATAGAATGAATTCAAATATCAATGGTTTCGACAACAGGGAATTTCATCTTCTAAAATTAATCGGTCTTCATTTACGCTTCAACAGGGACATTGGTAAAAAGATTATTATGATGTAAATTGTAGTTTAGTACTATGAGTTCCTAGAACTTATTTTTTAGTTAGTAGTATAGCTTCCTGGAGATTAATAATAATTTGCATTAAAATAATTTCTTTTAATATATTGATCTACGGCTATACTTCACGTAAGGGGACCTCCTACAATGACATTTACCCAATTTCTCAAATTTCACTTTTTGCATTTCTATTGCAACTAGGGGAGCGAAAATGCATATGGATATGTAAAATTGAATTCCAGACACATTTGCTTCTACAAACAGTTTCAATTTTCACAGAAACAAAAAAGTTATTGCGCAAACATAAAAAATATTTAGGGTTGCGCAAAAACCCTACTCCTTCTACAATTTTCAACGTTAAAGGGTGATTTTGTTTTCATTTGATGCAATACGATGTTGGAAACAGCGTAGCTAAGCGGAATTCTATTTAAATGCTAAATTATATTTTTATTTTGAAAAAACTAGATTTTTTTTGAGGAAGAAAAGCATGTGTAACAATAATTTTTTTTCAAATCGAAATTCAAAAATATCCTTCATTACGCTGTTTCAACGGTTTATCCGCGTCGGATGCGACCAACATCACGCTTCTACGGTAAAAATTGCAGGAGCAGGGTTTTGCGCAACCTATATTTTTTCATGTTTGATCGATAATTTTTTTTCTATGGTGAAAATCAAAAATTTATATCGAAGCAAATAAGTTCAGAACTAAATTTTACATATCTGTATGCATTTTCGCTCCCCTATTTGCAATAGAAATGGAAAAACTGAAATTCAAAAATTTGATCGATTATAGGGTAGGTGATGTCCGTAACGCACATAAAGTTCATTCATTTTTTATTGGTTTTTGATCGGTCAAAAGACTCAATGCAACGGGAGGGGTAAAATATTACATAGGTGTGTATTTTTCATCCAAAATTTTTTGTTTGGTTTCTATTACAAATGTTATTTTTGTGTTCTGAACACTATATAGTCTTGTAAACTTGTACTTCAATTTTGTGGAGCACAGTGCTTCGTGTATTGTTCGAGTTGTTCATCGGTCCACATTTGGAAATATCTTTTGTAATTTTTGACGAAAGATGTATTATTTTACTCATTTCTATAATTATGGTTTTCAGAACATTCATCTATTAACTAATTCCAGAAACTTAAAAAAAGCTGTCAATGTGACCTAATTAGGGGCAAAGCGAAGAATATTATTAAAGTCTAAACTGTAATTATCAAAGTGCCGACATTTATAAATTCTAGGGTAATCAAGGAGCATTCTAGGGTAAAATACATGCCAGCCTAGGGTAAAAAGATTGATGAGCGTGGAAGGCCTGACAACTCGTTCATTTGCCAAAGCAAGATTAGTACCGCTCCACAAATCGAAGGATGAGGTTCGCGTGCAAGTCGCTCTCTAATTTGTTATATTCAAGGGCCTGTAATCTTTACAGTTTTTAACTCTTAATGTACCCTTGCTAGTAATTTTGATATTATTAAGTGTCCTCGAGTGAGGAAACACAATTTATTATTTTTCGGAGTCTTAGAATCCCAAATTAATGATTACTATAAACTCAACAGCTGGAAGAGCAATCAGCGAGCATGTGCGCACCCTAGCGTAGGTAGTAGGTAACTGGCTTCCGTGCTGACGTCACACTTGCGAGCAGGGCTTCCACGAGTGTGAAAGTTCCTACCCTATAACTTCGTTCAAGATTACCCTAAAAATGCATAAATTACCCTAATATGTTAAATAAGCCCATTGCGGGTATTACATTAAAATATTCAATGTTTCCGTGTTTATTCGCTAAAAAATGACAAAATATGGGTTCAGGCAGATATTTGAAAATTAAATTTTGTTTGATTACCATGTGCTCGTCATAGCCGTTTGGTTTAAGGACCTGCCTCCGTGCGGGCATCGAGGGTTCGAATCCCGGCGCTGGGTGGGTATTTTCTTCGCTGGGTATATGGGAACAATTCTAAGCACAATACCCCATTCTACCCAGGTGTCTGAAATGGGTACCGGTCTTGACCGGGGCACAGCGTCATGGTGCCCTGGCGTTAGTTATAAGGCATTTGAAAAACCAATGTACGAGGTGATATGTATCAGGCTTGATTGGAAATAAAGCATCCATAGATGCCAATGTTTTTTGTTTTGTTACAAACTCTGTTCAATGAGCGTAAAGTAGAGGGCATGCGATCTACTCCTGAATATAACAGAGAGAAAAAAAGACATAGTAAGAGGAAAGGAACGACAAATTAATACTCGAAACATTTAATTATGGAATAACTCGAACATAGGTTCACAATTTTTGCGCAAAAAATTAGAGGAATTTAGATATTAAATAAATTTATATACACGCTAATTCTCGGTGTAATTTCGAAGAACACAGCAAAGAATCTCACGCTCTAAATGAAGAATTTTGACTCTCCCAAAATTTTCGCAATCGAATATATGGACTAAATTGGAGCGAATTTAACTGAGTGTAGAGAGAATTTACGTTCAATAAGGCGAAAAAGATGTTCCTCAAGGCTCAAAGTTAGCCCAATTGAAGTAAAAATAATAGCCTCGTTCCAGTTAGGAATCTCGGCCATGGCCAGATTAATTTTCGACAGAAGCCTACATGTCAAACTGTATTTCCACCAAACCAACATTTCTTCTAGGAAATCGTGAATTCTTCTTTTAATAAAGAATCCGCAGAATGTTTGGATCCCATCATAACGTTAGTCGTATCAAGAAAAAACCTTACTATGTCGCACAATATAGCATTTTTATTGATGAAACATTTTTTGAGTGCCGTAAACAATCCATCGGCTGTGCTATCATGTATTTCAACAAGAACAGAGGAGTCCCTAATTGCACTCTCACTCTAGTTTCAGGCGATGACTCCGACCTGTTAAGCTGTACAGCGGTCAGTTGCTTCATCAATTATTACAGAAAATAAACGTTCATTGATGACAACGACAAGATCACTTAGCAAATCTTTACCAAAACATTGTCTAATAATGTTTGACTGTTTGTTTCCCTAAGCTTTCTTTCTTTAATAAGAAACATTAGTTTCAGTAGTTTTAACAGTGAGTCACTTTACGAAATAGGCAAATTATACTCAGAAAGATGTGCAGATGTGAAAGTCCGCAATTCAATATTTTTAGTTAATTTACCCATTGGATCGCTTGATAAGATGGACAAAGTTAGAGTTTGTGTTTTCCTTCTCTGCATTGAGAAATATTTGTGGCGTTGAATGTTAGCAAGATGAATAAACTCAGATTTACGATAGGTAATGGCAGTTGAACATTTAGTACAGTATGCCATATCTTTATAATTGAGGTAGAAGACTGAGACTTTTCTAACCAGCCTCGAAGCAGTTGTTCGCTTCTTCATCCTTCCGTCCAGTTTTGTATGTAAGGCTTTAAAGACGATAAAATTTTGCTTTTCTCCGTAGGTGGTGTAGCAGCTTCATCGAACACATAATCTATTTGATAGTAGCAATTTTACTGAGACGCAGATAACCAAATACTTTGTCACAATGCAAAACTGGACGTGATAGCATCTGGCACAGTTAATAACCCTCGACTGAAACAAAACTACCTGATCTAGGCTCGGGCAGTGCCGTTCTGTTCACGTTATATAGCTCTTCAATTCCAGTGAACAACGAAAACCGATCTATTGGTGTGAATCTTGATACATTTACGAGTTAGTTATGTAAGGCTAGAAAATATAAAATTCCGAACTTTATATCAAGTTGCCTATCACTCTAATTATTGTAATACTTTTTAATTACCCAAGGTATTATTTATGCAGAAAATATGGCAACACTATGCTGAAGAGAGATCTGAGAGATATGCAGCGATGTGCACAGTAATTTAATAATAATATAATAATATTTTTGTTGGAATCAACCTAACACAACGGTGTTATACAGTATTAGGACATTTAAATACAGGAACAGTTATAAATAAACAATAAGATTTCAAGTCCGTTGTTAGTCTAGGAGACTATTTGGACACTGATAGCAAAAGGAGAAAACACCATTTAGGACTTATCTGCTAAGTTTCCTAGAAATTAATAAGTTGGTACAAATAGAACCACATAGTAAACCACTAACGTGAAAACTTTTATATTGTTCAAATTTAGCAATAGATCACGCCGAAACAGGCCAATTGGCTTCAGTGAATAAGACAAACGGGCGCGATTACACTACCGTGACAAATAAACAAAGTGAACCATGAACACACGCGATACGGGCCGAACTTTTCGAAACCAAACTGAAACTTCCCAGAAAGCCGCAGAGACAAACGCTGGGGAAGTGGTAATGCGAGCTATGCAAGTAATGAAATTTTAATCTCTAGCCACCAAACAATATCGACTTCAGACCACGGTTGAACTCGTACAAACTATTTAAAGATTTGAGACAGAAAGGCAGGCTATTCCAATATTTAACCGACTGACATAAAAAAGCATACATTGAGAGAAAATTTGGGAATATTCAAGTTAAGGTCATCTTTAAATCGCGTGTAATGACAGTGACGCACTTCCAGCTTAGAGAGCCTTCCCGCGAGGTAGCTCGCTCTATCATCCCTGTAGTACTTGAAGAAGGTTACGAGCACAAAATACTCGTGAATATGTTCAACGGGGAGAATTAACGTGTCCTCGTTGTGTACAATAAAGAATAAATTGATACCTAGTTCGGGTAAGTTTTGCATTTGCTCCAGGTATGACTTTTATTGAACATTTCGATAAATGCTCCGGTAGAATACTTCCACAAAGTACCTTACACAAAGTATATTATGGTACTTGAGATTAAACATTATATTGGTAATAAAACAGGCAATTACCTAAACAATTTTGCTGCGCTACCCCGACAGACGTCGAATTACCCTAAAAACCATAGAATTTTGCTTTACCCTAAACTCTACCCTAGACAACCCCTGATTACCCTAAAATAGGGTATTTTACCCTAAAGTGGAAGCACTGCTTGCGAGACGGCTATTGGTTACCACAAACATGGGAGAAATCTCAAAAACTGGTTCTCTTCACAGACGGCTGTGCTCCCTCCATATATACTCCCTCCACGGATGAATGAGGCGGTTGGGTCAGAGGTCTTCCGCTACGGTAGCTGACTCCACGGTGTTTGGCAATCCTAATATAGAATGGCAAAGTCGTCATGCCGACATAGCCAGATGTACATTGTACACAACTTAACTTATACACAATGGATGCCCGCATCTGTTTAGGAATCACGTCCTTGTAGCGAAAGAAGGAGCCAATTTTAAATGAATTAACTGAGACGATCCATAGTTTAACTGCAGGAAAATGACGTTTAAAAAGAATTTCCAAATATCGCGACATTTCATCGGTGTAATCTCCCAAGTTAGGGAAAACGCAATAGAGACGTTGCAGTGGTTCTATCACGGCATTGGTTACAGAGTATTTCTTAGCCAAAAATTTTTTGATGTGAATATTGATTATAGAAGTACGGTACCGATTTTTTCGTAAACATTTTTGTAAGAATGAAAACTCCACATGTAGATCGACGTAATTAGAACAAATATTGAAAGCACGATTTAATAAGGTCTTTGTAGTATTAATTTTAATCTATAATTACAGAAACTAAAAAAACTTAAACCCAGACCAGTGAATGTAGGTTTTCGAAAGACAGATGAACTGAATGTACGACCGCTTCTAGTAATTTTAGAATCCAAAAAAGATGAACAATTATTAGTCTCAATTTCACAAGGACGTGAATTTCATAAGGACTTTCTTGCGCTACAAGGACGTGATTCCTAAACGGATGCGGGCATCCATTGTGTATAAGTTTAGTTGTGTGCAATGTACATCTGGCTATGTCGGCATGATGACTTTGCCATTCTATATTAGGGTTGCCCAACACCGTGGAGCCAGCTACCGTAGCGGAAGACCTCTGACCCAACCGCCTCATACATCTATCCGCCTTCACAGCGAGCAGTGCTGTGACCGCATAGCAGAAGAAAACGTTTCTATTTTACGCACAGCATCTAGTAATTTAGATTTACGCATTTTAGAATCTCTTTTTATCTCCAAAGAAAAACCAGATCTCAATAGCTCCAATAGTTCTTATCCATTACAAATCTTCATGTAGTTTTTTTTATGCCCATGCATTTTATGTAGAAAAGACTGATTTTGTTCTTTATTTTCAAATTTGCAGACTGTTTACTGAAGATAGAGCTGGTCTCCAAAACGTTTTATAAAATTGACTTTGTTTTTAAATTATAGTTCGTGAGATATCTGAATTAAATATGATTTCAATACGTGGTGCGTTCTTCGTTTTTAAATTCCTGATGATAATTCGCCTTAAGAAAAGTAACTTCCCCATTTTGACATCAGAAATGGCCTGTGTGAATAACTGGGATGATCTGGAAGAATAAATTGCGTAATTTTACGAGTTATGGTAGGTTACTTGTGCAGAGTTTGCTATTTTGAGTGACTTCAACAAGTGATGGTTTCAGAAGAAATAGTATTCGTAATGTATAGAGAAGATAACAAGCAGCCAAATGTTTGTCCAATTGAGATGAAGAAATCAAGAGAATCAATGGAAATTTTCTGTCAGAAAAATTGTGTGTGCTGTTAAGACTTCATTATATGAGTATCTTAGATTTAAATGATAGCATGTCATGTTAATGTATTCTTAACTTAATATAGGTGTACAAGTACTGCTTGGGTGGGAAAAATTGATTCACTAATTAGAATAGGACTACAACGTTTGTCATTGTAATATCAGATTAAAGTGAGTGGAACGGATGATTTGGTTACAAAATGTCCCTGAATGGTTTCGAAAAATTAATGTTTTTATGTATAATACAAGCTAAAAAAATTGAATGGAATACCGATCAGAGGCAAAAAATTGAACTTTTTATTATATTTGCATATGTTTTAATATGAGGGAACAAATTACATGTGCACCTGACTGTTTGATAGGCAACATCATGCTTATCACTTGTAATACTGTTTATCAGTATGGGTATGGAAATAAATTGCATGTTTCAGGGCTGTATAATGAACACGTTCAACACGTTCAGTGGTAAGGGGGTTGTCATTATGCTGTAATAACTCCTCTCTCTTTCATTTCCTCAGTAGGGAAGTGAGGGCAGCATTGAGTTCCATTAAATTTTTTCCCCTAATTATGCATAAGAGTTTTCTAGCTTTCAATCTGAATGTAGTTTTTAAGGATTTTCAATTTCATTGTTGAAGTGTCTTTTCTGTTGATTTGAATGTAATTCCTCAAGATACTCAGCTAGCGACCATGATAATCATTATGCAAACTTCATTAGGCATCTTTAATATATTGTTTTGAGCCTAAATACTTTCAAACAGAATGAGTGATACCTCATATTTTCCTATCAATAAAAGAGTTCATCACGGTGTCTTTTTTCTTTATGCTTTTTCTTCACTATGGGGATGATTGAGGAAATAAACTTCATGAAGTAATGCACTGTTCTACGTTGAAGTACATGAAGTACGCATTTGGAATAAATAAAAATGTCGTGACTCGTCATTATTCCCTGTAGTAATAATTAACAAAGGTAGATGAAGAGCTACCGATTGAAAGGTTGAAAATGGAGAAGAAATGATAACATATCAGTACAATCATTGCAGTCGATCTTCAAGTTATGAATCTCATGAAAACCCCAACTGTGATGAAGAAAATTAGTCCACATCATTTACATCTGAAAAGGAGCATTGTTAGATGTCCAGCTGAGATTAATATTTATTCACTTTAGGTCCACGTAAAACGATACATAACTCGAGGATCGACTGTAACTGGCAATGCGATGGTAATCTGTGCAATTTTCGCTTCAGATACTTTAAGCTCTAGAAATTGGAGAAAAATCTTATTTCAAAAGAATAATTAACGCTCGGCATAACATTGTCGGTATTATTAATAATTTCAGAGTTTCTATCCGCAATAAAGGCAATCTGACGAAATCAAATAATAAGGAATTTCTAGTATGGTTTATGAAACAGTCAACGCATGAAGTGTTTTCTAGCATAGGGTATCCTGCGTATTGAAACAACAATGTTGAAAAGGGTAAAGAATAAATAGCTAAGTTTGCATCAAAACTGAAAGAAGCAACGTAAACACAAATGATAGGCCTTAGGAAATTTCTATTTTCAAATAGAACTGGACACTTAGAGGGGCAGCCGATAGCATAGGACGATCAAATCAAAGTTAGGTCGTTACCATCCAACGCTTGGGTATATGTCACAGAACCGGTCCTCTCTTACATGTAATCATAATGCATGATAATGAATTGAATTAATCACAGCATAGTTTCTCTTAATTCGGCTGATGCGTCGTTTACATTGTTTAAATGATATAGAAAATGTTTCCATTCAGAATTTCGGGTCAAAATAACGCATACATAGATTTACAGCCAAACCACAAAGCTAACGTTAAAATAGGTTAGATTAATTCATAACTTAAACCTACAATATGGAAAATTTTGAACAGGAAATTTGTTATAACATTTGTACTCAATAGTGTGTGATTGCTGCAATCATTACTAATACACGCTACTAAATACTGGGCATTACAGTAAATTTTCTTTTTTAAAATGGTGGAGGAGAATGAATGCAAATACTAAAAGCATACTTCTTTCTCTCTGAATAAACACCAAGTATTGTTGAAGAGAATAAACCACAGCTAAGTTCCTCTCTAAATATTTTCAAATAAACATTTGTTGTAATGCTTGGTTCATTAACAACGGGCCCTAATTTTAAAATACACTGTAATGATTACCCATCATAAAAGGAAATTTCTGTTCTTAAAATTACGACTCGTTGCATAAATGCAGGCACACAATTATTCTTAATTTACGGCTAACTGTAATGCAAGTACATTGAAGGTAATTATTTGCATACATCGCATCGAAATGCAAGAAATATTGCAGTAGGAGTTGTAACTTCTACTACCGCGTGTCCCACGAAAATGTCCCCAACTTTTTAATTGATTATATCTCCGCTTCAAATTAACATATTTGAATTGTCTTTTTTTCACGATGTTGTAAATTTTGCTTCCTATTCGAATTATTTAAGTTTTCAAAATCGGTTAAATAACCACTTTATTATGATCGATTCACTGGAAAGGGGCAGGAAAACTAATTATGTAAAGGAGTAGTTTTCGCAACAATATAATTTTTCCTTAATTTGTACTTAAAAAATACGAACAAACAAAAATTTAAAAGAGCAACAAATCATTCCCTTAAACAACGTTCAACTAGATAAAGTAATTTGAAATTCTGCGCCATTCCTTCCATTTCCCTCAAAGCAAGAACTACTCCTACCCACCATTGAACGAAGAGTTTTTGCGGATTATTTCGGCGTTTTCTTTCAGTTCATGATACACTTCTTTAATTTGTTGTCAAAGAATTTTTAATGATGGAGGTGATGTTTTGAAAAAAATGTAGTACATTGTGAAAAAAGACCATTTTTGGAAAGTACAAGATAAGAAGAATAACGATTTTGTTTTAAAAATTTTCCTTTGAAAAATGAGTTTTTCTAACCCTTTTAGTGAATCGATTATTGTAAAGCGGTTCTTCAATCATTTTTCGAAAACTTGAATTATTCAAAATTGAAACCAAATTTACAATATTGGGAGAAAATATACTATTCAAATATGTTAATTTAAAGCGGAGATATAATCAAGTAATTAGTCGGGGACAATTTTGTGGGACACCCGGTAAAAAAAATGGTAGTAATCACAGCAAATACTCTCTTAAAATACTACCGAGGCAGGTAAGGTCTGCTCAGGCCAATTTCCTCCGTTGTCAGCATCGGTTACCACTACCTCCACCGGTTCCTCAACAGCAGACGACGGTACTCCTGCTCATGAGCCAGATGCAGATGACATCTATGCCACTGGCATTGAAGCTTTAGCAGATGAAGCAACAGCTAGCAATAGTATTTTTCTATGAATCTGTCCACTGATGGAAGTAGGAACGTTTAACGTGAGAGACGTTTGAGCTGTTTTGTTGGATACTTCAAGTCAATGACAGCTGGTCGATCCGAATTTCTTGCAGTAGATGCTGAAGAATTTGATGAATCGAAGAGGAATGGCATCTGTACAGCATGACTTTTTCCCCAATGCTCCGCTCCATACATTTGAGATGGAAAAATCAGGTTGACTGCTAGCACCTCTTGCCTTGCAATTGCTGAAATTTTGAAGGCGTGCAGTAAATTCTTGTATTTGTTGGAGCATTGCTCATCCGACACACGTCCAAACGTGGACTGCTGCAAAACAATTTCCTTTATTTTCCTACAATCGAAAAATTATTCAGGCTAAGTAAAACTGCGCTTGAGAAAGAAATAATTTTGCTGGCAAAGTAACCAAATGTAATCATTTCCTTCAATGTAGGGCCTACTGTAGTTCCAGTTACCTCAGCTCCATAGCTTATTACTAAATGAAAGTTCAATGGAGTGACTGAGCATTGAAGCAAAGTCTTGGGTAACCATACAGTAGGGACCATTTTTGAGCTTTATTAACTGCTGGAAATTGTAAAAATTTCTTCGGGAAATAAAGTTATCATCAGCCAAGGAGTAAGACCTAAATACCTGCACAAGCTTGATGCTCAACACTTCAGTTTTCAATGTACGTTATTAACAAGTATTACTACATCAAAGCTTCACAATTTATTATTAATTCCAAAATATATACCAAGAAAATTTTAAACCACAAGCTTTTTATAGCTTGAAATCTCACAGCTCACACATGTAAGACACGAAATATTTGAACATATTGGCTATTGAAACTTAGTGAAAGAGCAAGAGAGCGCCTCCACGAGCGAAAATCACGTGATTTATTCAACTCAAACGCAATTAACACCTTGACCTAAGGGAAGAAGACTGAAAAAATCTTCTTTGCTAAAGTTTTGAAACTATGTGGTTGCGTCCTACCCTTTGATTACATAAAATTTACAGAACTATTACTAAATATTTATCGACTGATAACTCTCTTTACTTTTAAGATATTTCACTAATTTTACAAACATATTCGAAGAAATTAGTAAAAAGTGGACAGAGAATACATACCTTTTTTGAATAGCTGTTTATGATCACATGGTACATTCAGTAACACTGGTGTATCAGTTCAGCTATGGGAAGATTATCCCTATTTTAAACTCACAACTTTCAGCAGGAATTTGTAAGAAAACAACAATTCAACATTCATCAGCAAATGACACAGTCAATACTTACGACAGTCATCTAGACCAGCCTCAGGTGCAAATGTGTTGAATAGTTCAAGAATTACGTCAGCACCCACTTCTGCAGTACATTGAGACTACTTTATACCCTCTGAACATCGGCGTCCACTGTGTGTGTGTGGTAGAAGTTTCTAGGCTTTCCATATTTTGCAAGGACAGTCTAAGTTAGTAGAGATGAATGAGAGTAAAGACAAAGACGAGTAAAAAATGAATTCCAACTACTTACTAGATTCAGATCGTGAGCTATATATTCCAACACCTTCTTGTTCAGGTGTTCTTGTCATCAAGAAGGCGCTTATGTTGTTCTATTGAAATGCAAAGGCTTTCCACCTGGCCTTCCGTTCATGACACTGAAGATTCTGGAATTTCAAACATACACGTGCTTATCGGAATTAAACAGGCCAACATTTACCTTCAAAAAATTTGGATCCCCATGAAAGAAATTTGTTTCTATAATAAAAAAACAAGAAATATATGTATTAAATATTACCAATTTCCTTTTTCTTGACGATGATATGTAAGATGAACTATACGTAGAGACATCTCCAAAGTTTTAATGAAATACTTTGGGCAAAAAGAAAAAGAGACACCAATACAAACACCACTCTATCTCAATTTCGTGGTAAGTGCCGTCATGCCAAGTCGCCA
Organism: Morinoia aosen; assembly: GCA_030386875.1. NCBI lineage: Eukaryota > Metazoa > Arthropoda > Malacostraca > Amphipoda > Talitridae > Morinoia > Morinoia aosen. Next base: position 40,027,360 of record CM059573.1, on the reverse strand, counting down.
TGTGGAACAAGACAAAGATGCACTCACAACGAACAAGAGATATGTTCTATGGAACAATTCTTTTGCATTCAATGATAAAAAAAAAACATTCTGAATCAATCAGCTTAAATCCCTCACAAGTAAAAAAAAGTGAGGAGCAGGAAAAATATCATCATTGCTTCAAAAAAAAAAAAACATTGGAACACGATTACCCTAGAAATCCAACTGAAATCTTACATTAGCAGTAAGTGCATCGTCTGTGAAAAACAATTCAAATTATCTTGACAAGATTATTAACAGTAATGAAACCACAATACAGTAATATAATGTTAAAATTAAATGCACAGCTCCCTACTCCGTGAGTCAAATCTAGCAATATGCCTCTATCCACATTCAACAACATTGAGTAGCAAAAGTACTTGATGCCATGCATAGTAGAGTAAATAGATCACTCTTCCTTTGGCATAACAACAAATAACACACATTTAGAGGATTGAAGGCACTGGAGGTCATGATCCAACTGCTAGGAATCGAACTCATACTGTAACTAAAGCTAATGCGATGCTGGCAGGACTTCATACGCTAGAAGACTTTCCTCCAGGAGAACAACTCCTGGTGTTGTACTTCTTAATAATCATTGATGTTAAAAATAGAATATAGAAATTAATTAAGTTTGCATTTTTCCCAATCACATGAAGTTGGTGCTCAAGAAATGAACAAAATACTACAGTAAACGTGATTTTGAGAGTAAAAACTGACATGGAAAAGTAGTAAAACAATCCAAAGCCCATGTTCTTTCTGTTTTTACTATGAAAAGGAAACATCTAGTCCAACAGACTAAAGAATCTAACAAACAATCAAATTTATTTGAGGAAGTACTTTAATAAAAATGTTCTACAACTCAAGACAACGATAAGTAATTGAGCATGTAGGGTAATTGAGTAATTGAGCATAACATCATGTTGAGCTTTTACCCTGCAGTGCTGAGTCTGAAGCTGCCCAGATATTCCCTGTTCCTCTGTAGTGGAGATTGCGCAACCCTTTGCTGCTTGAGTTTCTTTCAGTTCGCTAGATGAAAATGCTGTAGATTCCTCTGGAAATTGAAATAATTGAACATAGGTTGACTGAGATTTAGGAGGAAGGGGAATACTAAGGCCATATATAAATTAATACTTCTACGCTGATCCTGATAAAGACCTACTCACTTGCACTACTGTAGGAGAGAGAAGTACATAAGTTCACTTTAATTTATATTATTTTATAGTATACAAATTTTGAGAAATTAAAAGATAACATTTGACTTCTCTAATTCTATATTCTAAATCCTTCAATGCACATGCATCAAAAGTGGACTTCTTCTCAGAAGTTGATGCAAACAAAATCAATTAACAGTTACTCTCAAAATGGTGACGCACAAAGGATAGGATTGAAGTGCTCCAAATTATTAATATTATTATTGAGCTACTAGTTATATATCTATTAGTATTATTCAATTATTCTTTTCATCTGGTCTTTAAGACATATGTTTAACTGAAATAAGTGATGACGACAGCCCAAGTATACCACACCTCCTCAATATCAAGGCCCTTATCTTTATCATGATAAATGATTTGTATCACTTCTGACATTAAACTAACAAGCTTCTCAATTGGAGAGCAATAGTTTTCCTCATACGTAATAATGAAATTTTCCTTAATCCAGATAAATAACTTACCTAACAAACAGACTTTCAGATATCCACTCGCAACTTGTTAAGAATCCTTGTGAATTGTTTAGAGGTTCACAAGGAATCTTAACAAGCTACAAGTGAATATTTGAAAGTCTATTTGTTACGTAAGTTATTTATCTGGATTAAGGAAAATTTCATTATTCCCTGTGGCAAACCGGTGGAATGGGACCTCTTCACTGGACTGTGATATATATATTCATAACTTGAACACCGATGGTGCCTGAAATGGAAAGGAGTATAACTTTAGATACCAGGCTGATTTAGTTACAATTTTTACTCATATAAAAAACAAATTCATTAAATGAAAGAAGCTACCGCCACGTTCATCAACACTAAGACAATGTTGATATCACTGAATAAGAAATTCCAATTCTTTGTTTAAACACAGATCCACTGCAAGGTGACTCAAATTAGTTTTCCTGAGTAATGCCATGCTCAGACACAATGTATATCAAGAAGTTAAATGGAACATATCTGTTGGAAAGAATGAGGCTCATTATCAGTGATTTTACAAAATTTTACAGGCAACTTGAATGTTTTATAGTACTTTCTCATAAAGGAAGGGCTACAAATGTTTTTTATGTAGGTTTTGCTTACACCTTTCCTTTTTCTGTTTGTCTTTTCCGAATTCTGAGAGTCATTTTCCTTCAGCAATTTTAATATTAAACGTACAATCAACATTGAAGTCTCCTAAAATGATTTTTATCCTACTTCTTTGGACAATTATTACTGTTGTGATAGAATACAGTCTACAATACATCCTAAATAGGCCCTCCTTTCAAAACAGGATGACCAGTTAAAGAATTATGACATCTCCCTTATGGTATGACATCTCCCTTATGGCATCTCCCTTATCTCAATGAAACAAGGAACGGAAATATTTCTCTGTTAAATTATTAACAGAACATGGGAATGAAAGCTTGCACACTAATTGCATTAGTAGTAGTGGTTCTATTAGCCCTTCAGCACCCCACAGTACTATTTGGTCCTGGTTAAATTATATAGTAGGAGTAACCCTTCTTGGGCGCCAATTGTAATATCGTTGGTAGGCGTATCCTTCTTGGGCGCCAGTTGATAGATTATTTTGGTGGGCGAGTCCTGTTTGGCCCAATTGATAAGTTAATTTGGTGGGCGAGCCCTGTTCGGCCAAAGTGATGGTTATTTTCGGGTTGGTCCTTCTTGGATGTCACGATTTGATATTGTCCCTAGCTTAGAGATTTCTGAGGGCCGTATTTCTGAGGCTTGTCATTCCTGAGGAAATCTTCCTGTTACTTCAGAGATAAGAGAAAAGTCAGTTGCTGACTGATTATTTATTTTAAGGCGAGGCTTTTCCGATACAGTTCTTCGGTTCAGTGAAAATTTCTAATTATCTTTGGAGTTTCGAGCTGTTTTCACGCTCTGGAGATGTCGAGCTGTTTTCAAGCGTCAAAATTGAGCTGAACTAAATCAAGCTTTGGAGTTTTGAAGCCGAACTAAATCAAACTAATGAAATTTTGAAGTTCGTAACGGAAGTATGTTTCGCAAGTATCTGCGATACGCGAGCTCAGTCATTTGCGAGGAGAATTATTTTCCCTCCTGTTAAATTACAAAGGCACTAGTTGACTTATCTTGGCGATTGGCCTAACAGTCCTCTATTGAAAATTGCCTGAATACATTGTAGTTCTTCTTGAATTTGTTTCCTTCTATGTTATTTGAAGTTCATCATTAAGTGGGAGTTTGTTTCTTAGCCTGATATTAGTGACTACCACATGTCAGAGCCAGATTTGTGAGGGTGGTTGTAATAACAGTAATACGAGCACAATAATAAGGTGTATGAAAGAAGAATTTGTAGATGACGAAACATCTATGTAAAAAAGTATTCAATCATATATGGTTAAACTATCAACTACTGAATGCCATTGGTTTTTTACAGTTCAGAATAATGCAAAATAACTATTACTGAATTGAAAATTTCTGAGTATTTTTCAGTTTTAGAGAATTAATGTTCTTAGTACAGCACAAATACTTTTAATCAGCTGAACATACTAAATGCTTTCACCAAACACATTTATAAGTATTTTTGATATTTGGCAAGGAGATGAGACTGCATCATTATGGCTGAATAGAGTAAAAAGTTCGAGTTTACTTGACAAGGTTATTTAACATACAAGTTTTTTTTCTAAATTATAACTCAGTGAGAACAGCTCAATAGCAACTATGAAGTAACTCAATAAAACTTTCAATTGAGGTACTATTTGATTAATTTTGGATACTTATCCAAGAATGGTGTTCCCTTTGAAACATAATTGTAAGATGATCAAAATTTACTTCAAAATTAGCATAAATGAGCATGGCACCTTATTTTGACAATTTAACAAATACCCAGAATTTTTAAAGCTATGATGATTTTTTCAACTCAGCATGAATGTTATCATCTATTATTTGATAATATGGAGTAACACATCAGATGAAAGATATTTTAAAACATTTCCAAAAAATTTCAAACCTATGATGATGTTATCTTTCAAATGGATCTTCCATTAACAGATGAAGAACATAAAACAAAGATGTCCCGCTCTTAAATGACTAAATTGGTGTCAAAAAAGACAAATTGAAAATGCATTGGAAGAAAAAACTAAGCAAGCAATACATAAATAAACTCATGAATAACTAAACATTAAGCCTTATTATAACGAAAACAGTATTCATATCTCAATCCTAACTTAGTTCCAATGTTGGCTTGCCTAAATTGTATTGCAAGTAAACGTGTTGACAATGTGCCCATTAATTGCATTTCAAGAAAATATTTCTATAAAACCAGGTTCACATAGCTAATCAAACTTGTATATTTACTTAAAATGAAAAGCAAGGCGAAAATCGCTGTACGAATTGCCATTTTATTATTACAAATAGTAAAGTCTAAATGAATAAAATTGAACGTTTCGAACTAAACAGTTCATCTTCAGCAAAGAAAAGAATTCTGCGACAAAACAAAACGAAAATGAGTAAATTGAAACTACATTATGCGAAAGAATACTACAACATATACAGAAAAATAGTCGTAGATCTGAAACTAAAATATAAAACAAAACAAAAATTAAAAAACCCAAACTAATAATCATGTATTTGCAATGAGAAGAGGAAAAGCACTTTGAGTATCATTTAGAGGGGGTCTGAGCTTAAAAATGTATAGCGACTCGAGGATGCGTAAATCAATCATATGAGGGGCACCTGCAAGGATATTAAAATGATTTACGGAAACAGGGACGTTACACTTTTCCGCATGGGATCGAACAGAGGACAGTGGAGGAGAACCAAGTGGACGACCGACCGGTTCTACAGCTGTGCCCAGCGTGCTCGGCTACTCTGGACATAAGAGAACGACAGGTGAAACCTATGTACTGTGATTCACATCGTGAACAACTAAACTGGTAAACCACAGAGGAGCACATAGCAGTGGGCAGCTTGTCCTTGAAGCGGAAAAGGGAACCGATTGTGAAATTGTTGACTAGAATAGAATGAATTTATGTTGTGGAAAAAACTTGCTGTATAGGAGTTGAACCTCCTGATTTAATTAATAGATTGATGGCCAAAGAAGGGAAGCTTTAAGAAAAACTTCTGCTGATCACATGGTTGGAGTGCCGGCGTTTGATCATAAATTTTAGACAAAAATTTACCAATGTGTTTATCGATAGGAAACAAAGGAAACCCATTTTTGAGAAAAAATTGTCGTAAAAGGTCAAGTTCTTGATGTAAAATTGGCCATCAATCTATTAAGTTAAATCAGGAGGTTCAACTCCTAATCAGCAAGTTTTTTCCACAACTTAAAATTCATTCTATTCTACTCAACAATTTCACAATCGGTTCCCTTTTCGCTTTAAGGATAAGCTGCCCACTGCTATGTGCTCCTCTGTGGTTAACCAGTTTAGTCGTTCACGTTGTGAATCACACTACATAGGTTCCACCTGTCGTACTCTTATGTCCAGAGTAGCCGAGCACGCTGGGCGCAGCTGTAGAACCGGTCGTCCACTTGGTTCTCCTCCACTGTCCTCTGTTCGATCCCATGCGGAAAACTGTAACGTCCCTGTTTCCGTAAATCATTTTAAAATCCTTGCAGGTGCCCTTCATATGATTGATTTACGCATCCTTGAGTCGCTATACATTTTTAAGCTCAGACTAAATGATACTAAAGTGTTTTTCCTCTTCTCGTTGCAAATACATTATCATTAGTTTAGGTTTTTAATTTTTGTTTTGTTTTATATTTTAGTTTTAGATCTACGACTATTTTTCTGTATATGCTGTAGTATTCTTTTGCATAATGTAGTTTCAATTTACTCATTTTCGTTTTGTTTTGTCGCAGAATTCTTTTCTTTGCTGAAGATGAACTGTTTAGTTCGAAAAGTTCAATTTTATTTATTTAGACTTTACTATTTGTAATAATAAAATGGCAATTCGTACAGCGATTTTCGCCTCGCTTTTCATTTTAAGAATGAGACGCGTCAATACGGATTCAGTTTTAGATTGTATATTTACATGACATCATTATCCATTGTAAGAGAAGAATGAACGATAAATAACTAGACACTTTTATCTAGTACCACAACAATCCAAATCAAAAGGATAGTTAGTTCAGCCAGCAATAACTGAGTAAATAGCAATTTTCAAACTTAATTCATATAAAAAATTGAAATATATATAAGGTAATTAAAGTATTACTATAAACTGCATGATGAGTTTATGAATAATGAAAAATACTATTATTTTGATGATTATTAACTGCCCTTCGCCTTACATCAATACACTGCTTTTGTTCAATGTCTATTTCATAAAACTTTATATTTTCATGCTAAAAACTTTACACAATATTCTAAAATGCTGAACACTATACGCACATCTTACAATTTCATCCTGTTTGGTCGCTAATTTTTAATTATATACGCACATGCTACTCCATTAGCAAAAACCCGCCTAAAATTTGTTTGTAAGCATTTGTGACGTCATAACCCAACCCGGTAATAATCCTTTTCAATGTACACAAGGAGTTCCGAGACTCGAACTCAGGACTTAGAAATTACCGCGCCGGCATGCTACCGAATGCGCTATCAATCACCCTAAAAGGTGACCGAAGCCCAACGATAGCAATGCTTGGCCCAGTGCAGGTACGTGCTGTCCCGACATATATTTTACTCCCTATTTTTATCGAGAGTTCACAGTCTAGTAAACTCCCAGAAACAGATAATGATTCTGGTACGAGAAGCTGCTGCTTCCACAAGTTGAAACGAAATAAATGTACACAAGGAGTTCCGAGACTCGAACTCAGGACTTAGAAATTACCGCGCCGGCATGCTACCGAATGCGCTATCAATCACCCTAAAAGGTGACCGAAGCCCAACGATAGCAATGCTTGGCCCAGTGCAGGTACGTGCTGTCCCGACATATATTTTACTCCCTATTTTTATCGAGAGTTCACAGTCTAGTAAACTCCCAGAAACAGATAATGATTCTGGTACGAGAAGCTGCTGCTTCCACAAGTTGAAACGAAATAAATGTACACAAGGAGTTCCGAGACTCGAACTCAGGACTTAGAAATTACCGCGCCGGCATGCTACCGAATGCGCTATCAATCACCCTAAAAGGTGACCGAAGCCCAACGATAGCAATGCTTGGCCCAGTGCAGGTACGTGCTGTCCCGACATATATTTTACTCCCTATTTTTATCGAGAGTTCACAGTCTAGTAAACTCCCAGAAACAGATAATGATTCTGGTACGAGAAGCTGCTGCTTCCACAAGTTGAAACGAAATAAATGTACACAAGGAGTTCCGAGACTCGAACTCAGGACTTAGAAATTACCGCGCCGGCATGCTACCGAATGCGCTATCAATCACCCTAAAAGGTGACCGAAGCCCAACGATAGCAATGCTTGGCCCAGTGCAGGTACGTGCTGTCCCGACATATATTTTACTCCCTATTTTTATCGAGAGTTCACAGTCTAGTAAACTCCCAGAAACAGATAATGATTCTGGTACGAGAAGCTGCTGCTTCCACAAGTTGAAACGAAATAAATGTACACAAGGAGTTCCGAGACTCGAACTCAGGACTTAGAAATTACCGCGCCGGCATGCTACCGAATGCGCTATCAATCACCCTAAAAGGTGACCGAAGCCCAACGATAGCAATGCTTGGCCCAGTGCAGGTACGTGCTGTCCCGACATATATTTTACTCCCTATTTTTATCGAGAGTTCACAGTCTAGTAAACTCCCAGAAACAGATAATGATTCTGGTACGAGAAGCTGCTGCTTCCACAAGTTGAAACGAAATAAATGTACACAAGGAGTTCCGAGACTCGAACTCAGGACTTAGAAATTACCGCGCCGGCATGCTACCGAATGCGCTATCAATCACCCTAAAAGGTGACCGAAGCCCAACGATAGCAATGCTTGGCCCAGTGCAGGTACGTGCTGTCCCGACATATATTTTACTCCCTATTTTTATCGAGAGTTCACAGTCTAGTAAACTCCCAGAAACAGATAATGATTCTGGTACGAGAAGCTGCTGCTTCCACAAGTTGAAACGAAATAAATGTACACAAGGAGTTCCGAGACTCGAACTCAGGACTTAGAAATTACCGCGCCGGCATGCTACCGAATGCGCTATCAATCACCCTAAAAGGTGACCGAAGCCCAACGATAGCAATGCTTGGCCCAGTGCAGGTACGTGCTGTCCCGACATATATTTTACTCCCTATTTTTATCGAGAGTTCACAGTCTAGTAAACTCCCAGAAACAGATAATGATTCTGGTACGAGAAGCTGCTGCTTCCACAAGTTGAAACGAAATAAATGTACACAAGGAGTTCCGAGACTCGAACTCAGGACTTAGAAATTACCGCGCCGGCATGCTACCGAATGCGCTATCAATCACCCTAAAAGGTGACCGAAGCCCAACGATAGCAATGCTTGGCCCAGTGCAGGTACGTGCTGTCCCGACATATATTTTACTCCCTATTTTTATCGAGAGTTCACAGTCTAGTAAACTCCCAGAAACAGATAATGATTCTGGTACGAGAAGCTGCTGCTTCCACAAGTTGAAACGAAATAAATGTACACAAGGAGTTCCGAGACTCGAACTCAGGACTTAGAAATTACCGCGCCGGCATGCTACCGAATGCGCTATCAATCACCCTAAAAGGTGACCGAAGCCCAACGATAGCAATGCTTGGCCCAGTGCAGGTACGTGCTGTCCCGACATATATTTTTACTCCCTATTTTTATCGAGAGTTCACAGTCTAGTAAACTCCCAGAAACAGATAATGATTCTGGTACGAGAAGCTGCTGCTTCCACAAGTTGAAACGAAATAAATGTACACAAGGAGTTCCGAGACTCGAACTCAGGACTTAGAAATTACCGCGCCGGCATGTACCAGAATCATTATCTGTTTCTGGGAGTTTACTAGACTGTGAACTCTCGATAAAAATAGGGAGTAAAATATATGTCGGGACAGCACGTACCTGCACTGGGCCAAGCATTGCTATCGTTGGGCTTCGGTCACCTTTTAGGGTGATTGATAGCGCATTCGGTAGCATGCCGGCGCGGGTAATTTCTAAGTCCTGAGTTCGAGTCTCGGAACTCCTTGTGTACATTTATTTCGTTTCAACTTGTGGAAGCAGCAGCTTCTCGTACCAGAATCATTATCTGTTTCTGGGAGTTTACTAGACTGTGAACTCTCGATAAAAATAGGGAGTAAAATATATGTCGGGACAGCACGTACCTGCACTGGGCCAAGCATTGCTATCGTTGGGCTTCGGTCACCTTTTAGGGTGATTGATAGCGCATTCGGTAGCATGCCGGCGCGGTAATTTCTAAGTCCTGAGTTCGAGTCTCGGAACTCCTTGTGTACATTTATTTCGTTTCAACTTGTGGAAGCAGCAGCTTCTCGTACCAGAATCATTATCTGTTTCTGGGAGTTTACTAGACTGTGAACTCTCGATAAAAATAGGGAGTAAAATAATCCTTTTCAAAGCGAGGTTGTAGAGAAAGTTACTCGGGTGACACTATAACCTGTATTTCTAGAAGCAATCTCGGCAACGGATCACCTTTGGAAACACTGTTTTTTGACGGATCGAGTAAGTCGCGTAACTCCGAGGGTTACTCGATCACTTAGAGATTACGACTGTAAAACCGCCCCACAGTTCGTTCGAACATCACTACTAGATTATCGTACCCGTTACGCGAACAGTGATGCAAAATTTCGGGCTAGCAGTGTTGCGAGATACAATCTAAGCGCTGCTATTGGTCCGATGCCATGACGTCACCCGCACAACATACGATACGATTCAACCCTTTGGGTACTGACGGCTACTCTAGTGCCAAGATGGCTAGTGCTTCAAGTTTAGGGAATCTAACCTGATTTTAAAGTAACTTAACTAGTGAGGGATTATTTTGGAGTAAATAACAAAATTAGGAAAATTACAAGCATTCATGAAACTAGTTTCCTGACATTCCAGAAGCCTGCCCGCGTAAATTACCATTGGTTACCATTAAGTTCATGCTACAGGGTCCGTGCAACATTTTCAATAACCTACCTATTTAACTTGAGCGAGTTTTTTTTCCGAAATTCGTTTATTTTTGAATAATTCGGAAAAAAACTAGGAATAATTTCTTCGTAAATTCAAATTTTTTTATCATAAACGTCGAAAATTTCTGTCACTTATCATATAGCTTTAAGGATTCCATTTTTTAAAATTAAAATAAATAGAGAAGATGGCACTTGCTTAAGCTTGAAGCACTCCCACTAGGAAAATTTCACTGACGATTCACCATTTGATGATTCACGATTCACCATTTTGAATTGATCTAGAAATTTTTCCCCTAAACCATTTGAATTGTAGTACCCAAAGGGTAAATAAAAAAAGACTGGTTTACCGCTACCTCCTTTCGTCTACTATGGGTGATTGCCACCACTGTGCTGCCACTTAATTAGTTTATCGCTGCTTGTTATCGAATACGTGAGTAACATTGTTGTCACTCACGGGTGCAATCGGGCGGAAAGCTCCACGATAAGGAGATCCTACAATGCTCCCTCCTTCCTAGGAAAGTGGTCTCCACTTCCTTGTCAACATAAAATTTGAATCAAAAGAGAATGACATACAATCAATTTGATTTACAAGATCTGGGAGAGAATGGACAGCTGTCGCCATCCATTTAATCAAACAACATAAATAACTAAACAAGTAGCATCGCGCCAAACCATAATTGATAATCTGGGCCCGCAGTAACAATTAAGGAAGGATACAACTACGTGGGCGATTACACAAGCGAACTATGCAAAACCTTAAACAATCAACGCTTTTGTAACTATTAATGCTAGATTAACGAAGCGAGGTAACTCTTGCAAATATGGAATACAACAGTTCGCTCCGGATATCTGGAGGCATTAGCTCTGCAGCGACGTCGTACAGTCGACGAAATCGAGGCCGACGACGTACGTTTAGGGGACGTCTCAGGACGACAGAGCGACCGACACAGTGTAGTGTAGCAACAAACAAAATAGAAATAGCATCAGTAACTCCAATTTGATATAAGCATTGGGTAAAACATCAAGAAAGTGAGGGGCATCTTGGTTATGAAAACCCTTTTGAAGAAAGGGGAATGAATAATAATTGAAAGCAAAAGAGCAACCTGGAATAGAAGGCAGCATCCAATTAGGATCGTTGGTCGTTTGACGCTGTCAGGGAAAATATGTCAAGTCACCAGGAGAAATATAACAGGAAGCATAAGCTAAACAGTCATGTTGGGAGAATGAGGACGAGGGCTGTCAACTCGTTGGAATGAGAACTGTCGCCGGACAGACTGGTTTGACAGGAGGTGGGGTGGTACATATGAGAGGATCTCGGGTGCTACCTCGGCAATACGTCAAGTCTTTCTTAAATTAATGCCGGGAGGGAAAGGAGGGGATTCAGTGGGTGGTCACATCGGTAAGTATCGGTAAGTAAGTTACTCAGTGATACCGTTTCGCCAGCGTCGACAGTAGGCGTACATTCGACACAAAGTTGGGCGACTTCTCTAGCAAGCTCGCTAACACGTTGGTCTAAATGTTAGGTGATTCTGATTGTATCTCGGTTACAGTCCCTGTGGGTGTGTAGGTCGAGTTCAATTAGGGAGGCTTTTTGAGTAGCTCAACCTTTCCGGGCCTTCCGTTTGAAGCCGAACCCATAGCAAAAGGTGCCCAAAGGCCATTATACACGTGCGGAGTTTTCAACGTCAATTGACGACTCGTGTTCACATGAAGCCACGCCCATGAGAGTAATTGCGTGCGCAACTGCAGCTGATGCTTATACACGTAGTTACCGCTGCAGTCAATGCAGTATCTCACACGCTTTCGTTGGCTCATCACGTCGTCTTCTGATGATAGCAAAGAACTAGCTTTGTGTGTGGTTATAGTACGAAATAAAAAGCGTAAAAGAAGATCAATGTGGTGCAGAAAATGGCTACAACATAGACAAACTCTCGGTAGCTATGGATCTATTTTCCAAGAGCACAGTACTGATGAGAGGTTATTCTCGAAGTATGTGCGTCTCTCAGTACCATGTTTCAACAGCTTCTCCACAAAGTGACTGAGATAATTCAGAAAGAAGATACAGCCATTCCACCTGGAGCTAAATTGAAAGCTACGTTATTGTACCTGGTATCAGGACTTAATTATTCAAGACTTCAGTACTTTGTGCGGATCCATGTTGGCACCTTGAGTTCCATCATTCCTGCAGCCTGTGAAGCAATATACGATTCTTTGAAGAATGAATACTTGAAGGGGAGTCAAGAAAATAATGGTTAAAAATGTCATTAAATTATGTATATATTTGTCCCTTTTATTCGTTGTGACCTGGATTCCTACAAAATATGACTAAGTGCCATACAAGTATTGAACGACTGTCTTTAAAAATTGAAATACTCATTATTGCCCGTTTTAATTATTAATATATGCTTGTTTTTCTGTCCATTGTAAAGAACCAGAATGTATTCTAAATGTGTGGATTTTGCGGCGATTGCATTTTTCAGAAACGGATACCTTTTTGCGAAAAAGAGGATAAAGTAAATGTAACTGAAATTTAAAATCATCCATTTCATTCATCAGTGATACAATTATAAATTGCCAGAATTATGACAAATTTCAAGACGATGATGGATAAACACAATATAAAAATAATTTCTATTAGAATAGGGAAGTAAGCATCAAAATAATGATAAAGAATTTCAACACTAAACAAAAAGTGCAGGCATGATAAGAGCAAATATACTGCTTCAATATTAAATAATTACTTTGGCAAGGCATTAGAGTAGAATATCTTAGGGGTATATTAGGAACGATAAAGTAAGACAGTTTTTCAAGTTAATTTCAGTTAGAACTAAGGGTATAGCCTATGATAACATTTTATAAGTTCTGATATATATATAAAACAAACAGAAGAACCTACAGCACAAAAGTATATAAAAGAAATCCGTTTATAGTTTACATGTAAACAACTCATAATATTACACTTCCTGCTTAGCTAGATGAGATCCTCCATACACCTACATATACAAAAAATAAATGATTTTCTAATTATTAGCATCCCCTTCATCTATGCTTACACTTGCTACATTCACTATGTTCATATTTTTATTGAATTCTTCTTGATAAGCCTTCATTATAATCTCATCCATCAATTTTTTGGCCAGTATGCATGCTACTGGATTTGTTTTATTTAATTCTCGCAAGTCTGCTGCAAATGACGTGCCATAAGCTTTAAGCCTAACATCCTGTTGATCTTTATTTCAAGACGGTTGTGCTAGTCTTTTTAACGCAGCCATGTACAGTGGGTCACTATCTTCGGTCTTCTTCTTCTTGCATCATGGTTGATTTTGGCAAGGAAGATGCTCTGAACTGGATGTACCAGGCTGTGGAACAGGAGTAGGCGGTCGACTAGGTATTGCTGGGCTGGACGTTTCGCTTCTGGTAGGTGAGCTAGGCTTACTCGAAGAAAAGGAAACTGGAGAGGGCTCAGGAGGTTGACTCACTGTCCAGGTTGGCCTTGGAGAACGAACGATAGTGCTTTCAGTATCTTGTGACTCATCTCCTTCATTTGCTGTGTTTACAAGTTCGCTCTGACTGGAACATGGCTGCAAGATACCTATGAATAATTACAAAATTGCAGTTTAATGACTAAGTTAACAAAAACATCATTTATTTACATAGACTAAAGTACTTCTATTTTCATTTCAGTTACCTGACTGTGATCGAGAGTGGAAAAGTGTTGCTGAGCGATTCTGCAATAAATGGAATTTTTCCAACTGTCTTGGTGCTATCGATGGCAAGCACATCGAAATTCAACCACCTTTAAATAAAATAGCGGATCGTTTTATTTCAACTATAAAGGATCACACAGTATTGTGCTTATGGCTGTTGCAGACGCAAACTACGAATTTTTGTACGTCGATGTAGGCGCTAATGGGAGGGTTTCCGATGAAGGGGTTTGGAAAAACTGCTCACTTAGCACTCTCCTGGAAAATAATGAAGCAAAATTACCCAAGCCCTGCAGGCCTTATAATTCAAATACAGAACTCCCCTTCGTGTTTGTTGGGGATGACGCCTTTCAATTGAAACCCTTTCTAATGAAACCATTTCCACACAGATCTCAATCTGAGGAGCAGCGCATCTATTCGTACAGACTGTCAAGAGCCATGAGGAGTAGTAGAAAATGCTTTTGGCATCATGGCAAATCGATTCCTCATCCTGCAAACTCCAATATTACTTGAACATAATAAAGTTGTGAAAATAGTTATGGCATGCACTGTGCTTCATAATTATTTGCGAAGAGGAAATGCCAACGACTACATTGGACAAAACGGTGTTGACCATGAGCATGAAGATGGAGGTACTGTGTCTGAGGGAAGTTGGAGAAGTGAGAGAACAATGATACATCTAGAGACGACTAGAGATAAACACTCTTCACAAAACAGCCAAAAAATTAGAGAGGAGATTATACGATAGTTTACCAATGAAGGTCAAGTACCTTGGCAGAGAAGGATGGCTAGGCTGAATTAAATTTAAATTGATGGATTTCTAGATTATGAACCTCTTGATTTGCTAAATTTAGTGTTGTTTGTACTTGTATACATGTATTTATCTATAGTACATATTGCAATTGAACATTTTTCAATAAAAGGATTGTATGCAATCTCCCATTACTTACAAATTTAAAGAAAAGAAACTGAAAATTTACCTAAAATAGTTTCACTTCCCTAAGCACTTTATCCAAATCAGGACTATTGGTCGATGTATATTGCATGTAACATACCTGGGAAAAAGATGATGTAGTTTTGCAGATAATATCATCTTTCAAAATGTTGAGAAGATCATTACACCATATTTTTGGTTTGCACAAGTCATCAATTCCAGAACCTGATTTCTTTGTTTTTTTTCATAGCCATATTTTCCGCTCTGTATTGTCTTCGTAGAGTTTAAATTTTAGATTTTATTGCATCTACCGTGTAATTTGGGAGACTGTCTGAAATTTTGTGATAAGTGTCATCTCTAGAGTTTCTATTTTTATATTCTTGCAGTTTAGTGTTATTTAAACATGGGAAATCTTTGTACATCTCAATTATTGCCACAACATGATCTCTTGAGAACGCCATTGCATGCACTTCACAAATGTCTGTACAGCACTAACCAACCACATTATAACCACCAGCAAGCTTGCAGTTGCAGTCAATAGAATCAAGACATGTTTGATCGCGGATGTTGACTACAGCTCTGTCGCGAGTAGTCAAAAAGTGGGCGGGGCGTTTAGTGCACTTGTGGTCAATTGACGTTGAAAACTCGAAACGTGTATAATGGCCTTAAGATAAGTACGAACACAACCAACCGACAGTAGGCCGTAACGTCCTTGTGAACCGGCCGGGAATCATCGCGCAACAGCTCCCTGGTGGCTTAGATCTGACTAAGAGATTCGTTTAGTTGTAGCAATTCGACTTTTGTATCCATTAAGATGCGGTGTGGAGGGATGACAACGGTTAAGTTGTGCATGGGAATGAGCAAAACGGGAGTTTGTGTGGCGTTCAGACTCAACGCACTCTGCGTATGATATTGATGTGTTTGGGTCTGGGCATTGCAGAGGGCAGTAATCTTCAACAGTCCCCTGAGGGAGGACACTCGGTTACCAGAGGAACTGATAATGGTTACATAAGTTTTCGTGAAAAACCAAATGTTCAACGAGTTCCTAAGGTAGGTGGTAAAAGGCCAATCAATGTCGTGAAAACGTTCATATACACATTGTTCGGTGGTCACATTACGCAACAGCAGACTGTGGACACAGTCATTTTGCGCGATGGCTTTTAGGAGGCTTAATACTTCGCATATGGTCATACTTTCGAGGACGACACATTCCTGTGAATCATAGAAGGCCATCATGTGCGATTGGGAGTACGCTACAAAGGGGGGAATTCCGCTGAGAGTCGTATAACCATCCACAGTGAGCATAGGAGATCATGAATTTTCACAAGCGCGTAACTATCTTCCGGGGCTACACGTGGTAATTTTATGACGCAATAGTCGCTTAGTCGAGTGGGCCAAGCTTTCGCCACCCGAAGAGCCCGGTCATAATTTTCACTGATCTCAGAGGGAGAGTATGGGTAGGCAGAATGTAATGTGGTTTCCATTTTCCGTGCGTACTGGACAAATAATTCTAGTTCTATAATGGGTGGTACTCCACCACTGTTTAACACAGCCCTTTCCTGGGTACTTTGTCCCAGTAATTTATTCAAGTATTCCACACATGTCTCCAGTTCAGACAAGATGCTGGTGTAGACATGGTATTGGGTGAGACCATGGACGCTTTCGGTTACTTGTTCCAGATCAGCTAGGATACTTCCTATGGTGGATACCGTATGGTTGACAAGCTCAACCACCTGACCCTGTTTGGATTTGAGCCAATTCACTTCATGAGAAACATAAGCAGCAGTATTTTGAATTTTCTCTAAATCTGCTTCCGTCGCTGCCCCGAACAGGCCTTTTAGTATGTGACCTCCTATATTGAGGAGGCCCCTCCTACGTCGGACTTTCGAGAAGTTAGTTACACTAGTACTGGTTAATCTATTGAATGTAAGGGCCTGGGTTCCAGGTAGAGTCGTCCATGGTAGTACCATTATTCCAAAGGCTTTCCATACATCTGATGGTACTAGGGGCCGTAGAAATTCTGAAAAGGGAGAATATCTGTCTTCTCCAGGCTGCTTCCAATCGTTGAACCTCTGATGGATGAGCTATCTTTGAAAGAAGTCGCCCCAATAAATAGCTAATCCTAACCACTTACTCTTTGACTAGTCGGACTTGAACTACTGCCAAGTTATTCTGCATTACGTCTTTCAATTGAAGAACCACAGCAGCGAATTGAGATGCTACCTCCCCAAGATTGCTTTTCACAAAATTTTTAAATGTCAGTTCCAATTCAAGAAAAAGATGGCCCCTCACCGGTTTTAGGCCTGGTTAATGCTCCACCACCGCTCCAACGTGCGTGATGGCTTCGCCACCCAATTGCATAGTGCGCGAGTCCACGTCCGCCTGCGCCAGGACGAACACGCTCTGAAGCAGCCTGAGGCCAAGTCGGGGTGTACTGTACAGCACCTACCTTTTAGTTTACATTTACGGAGTAGGTTTATCTCAACTTAATCTAAGTATAATAACACGCGAGAAAAAGAGTGTTCCATCGAAATTTATATAAATTTAGATGAAAGCACCGTTTAGTTCAAGGTACGGAATATGTTACTCTAGAACAACAGAACCTCATCCCCTTCCCACGATGAGATTGGCTCACCAATAAAACAGAAAGGGTGTGCTATAACTCACTTAGAAAAAAATATGGAAAAAACACTAGGTAAGAACAAGGACGATGGAACAACCTGTACACGCCAGGAAGCACGACACCACAACAGCGTCAAAGATAAACAAATGGGATCACAAAACTAGAACATAACTATTAACGCAGCGGTAAATGAAGAGCAAAAACAGCCGCAACATTTACAGCAAAGCACGAGAGTTCCACAAGAGCTTCACGGCTCGCTATCGCCAGAGCCGGAAATGCAAGCAACGCCGGCTCTGCTAGGCAGGCAGCACCACTTACGTAACTGAAGCTACGCTGTCAGCAACCATTACATTACCAACACTGTAAACCGAGACTGAATTACACGTTGCGTACGCCCTAAGGCAATGCCAAAAACAAAAGAGAACGCATGTTACGCAACAAGAACAAGCCATCGAGATGCTGCTAAGGCATGAAATGAATGAAACGAATGAGGAACGACGAAGTGAAGACTTTGAGAAAAAATATTTGCCGCAAGTACGCGACTGGCTAGACCAGTCTGAAAAATGTCAGAGAGAATCCCAACAGTACATACCGGAGGGTCGGTTATGGTCCCATGATGGTATGCTGTAGAAGAAGCTAACACAGAGTGTTGTTGGTAGGAAGGTGCTTGGAGGCGCAACTGATGCCTCGGGTAGATTGAAGTAAAACATTGAAGAGACAGGCATTTGTAGACGAAAGAATAAGGTCACCATACGGTAAAAGACGTTCTGAAGGTATGCGGAGAACGTCCAACGGACGCGAAAACAAAAATACTCCGCAAGATGTGGGATTTTATAGGCACGTTTCGTTTCGCTTCTCCAGAAGGAAAACATCCGTCGATAAGACGTAAAGTAAATACGACGAACTCAATCACACGACCCACATTTAACTTTCATATCCGGTTCATCTCTCAGGCATACAGACTAGCATACTTGTACATCATGCAAAGCATGCACTTTGGTAACCTTAAAGAATGTTCGAGAAACATTCACTAATATTTACTATAATTATTAAAATCTACACTATAATTATATCAATCAGATTCCCTGAGTGAGAACTTAAATTACCTTGAAGCTTTCGTTAAAACATAATACATCACCCTACAACCTTATTATCATTCGCTTACGTAAGAGTATTATTCATGACTGGAGTTTTTATAAGAGAAAAACATTTCGATGATTTATTGGCACTTTGAGGGAGGACAGAGAATAAAAAGGAAAAAACTGCTATCATTGAATGAAAAAAAGGGAGCCGTGGATGACGTACATGAATAAAATGAACGTGAACACTTCATAAATAGAAAAACTCAAAACGCAACATAAAAATAAACACAATAATCAAATCGATTAACACAAAAGAACGCATATACAAAATCAGAGTCTGAATCAGTAATAACGATTGGGAACTTAGGCATGATTCCTCAGTCCCAAAATATTCCTCAGTCCCTCAGTCTGGTTTTCTTTGTGACTCTGTCTTCTAGTTGGTACTGGTGGGTTCTAGTACGTTGCTTAATTAACGACGTACGGACCGTCAAATCGGTTACTTAATTTAGCGTACTCTGTCTCGTGGGGTACGTGTCGAAAATAGCATCGTTGTCCAACTTCCAATTCGCGAAAACTTCTATTTATATTTACTTGTGTTAAGTATCCGTCGGCATTGCTATCGAGAACATCTGTCAAGTATTCCTTCATTTGTCTGAATCGCGTAGTCATTACTCAGAAATAGTCGTCGTAATTATTAATCGGTTCTCGTCCCTTATTGTTGAAAACTGATATTCGATGTGACTTAACACAACCGAATAGGCAGAAATGACTATTGTCTTGAAGTACTCTATTGAAACTGTTACTGATGGCACTTTGTAATTCTGGTGAAAATTCATCCCAGAGATCACAATGTTGTGCCTCTACATAATGTTTTAATGCTCGCACGATCTTTTGGTTAATTCGCTCCACTCCTCCTTGAGAGACGGGGGTGTAGGCTGATCTGGTAATTTGAGTAATATTGTAATTAACACATAAAAATTGGATAACCTGATTAACAAATTCTCGGCCATTATCACTGCGTAACGTTTTCGGGCATGAGAAATGGTTGAACACATTACGACGTAATGGCATGTGCAACGGTTTCAGCTCTCTTGTCTGGAATCGCAATTAACATAGCGTGTCGAGTAAGTTGGTCTGTAACAACCAAAATATATCTTGCTGCGTTAGATGTTACGGGCAACGGACCTAATAGATCCATAACACAAACATCGAAAGGTCTGTCCGGAAGGGGGTACTGTCGCGCGGGCAACTTCCGTGTGAGACGGCCATTTTTACGGTAATAGCTACTGTCACATTGGACAATAGTATCGAGAATCAGGGCTGTCGAAATTTTTCCTGCTGATCGTACAAAACCTCCATGAAAACGTACCCAAAATTTTAAACGTACCAAATCTATTTAAGTATCAATAAAACGTAAAATTCAAAGGTTTTACCTACTTTTTCAGTTAGAATGAAGCTCCTCCTCCTTTTCTTCCTTCATCTACCAATGTTTTTTATTCAATTGTTGACTAAGCTACCGTGGTGGCTTCCATTTTGTGCAATCTATATTCTCTCCCGTAGATTTTGATCGCATTCATGCATTTTGTGCTGATCTTTTGAACGAAATCCTGTTTTTTGTTTTTATGTAGTTAAGAGTCGAAAAATCCTCTAGCTGCAGCAGAAGAATGCAGCATTAACAAAAGCTGCATCATGAACTCGGGAAGCAGCGGATTTCTGGACTGATCGCCGCACGTTTCTAGAGATACTGCGTACCTGAATTTTTCAGGCACTGTTTCTATCTTGAAAGGAGCATCTTGAAGAAACAGTTTTCGCAACTTCATATTTATTTTTTCAAACTGCTCTTCTTTACCGAGATTAAAGAAATGCATTGAATATGGTATTATTGAATTACATTTACCTTCAAATTGATTTACATCTACTAGATCTAAAGCTTTCAATAGCATCAACTTGTTCAACATACCGTGAGACTGGAAACGGTGCATCATTTCTTTTGTTAAGGACACTTAAAAGCTTTCTACTCAAACTCTTGTAGTTTTTTAAGACGTATTGTGTTGACATTTCTCAGGAGAATGTTTTCTGCAGCTGCATCAAAATATATTACATTTATATTGACATACATAGTTTGAGGGGTTGCCGACATTTATTTTGCAATTGTCATTCGAAATCAACAGATTCCTTTTTATGAAGTTGTCCATAATAATTTTCACTCCAGTGAAAGCAAAATATATTTTTGTAAGGGTATCTTGTAGATTTGCTGATAATTTCAAATAAATTCCGTTTAATTTACCTTCCGCTTATATGAAAAGTTTTGTAACTACCAAAAATATGAGTGATATTCCTTTTTAGGGCATAATTTTTTGAATAAAAAATAAAAACCTTTAAAACGTACCAAAATCCGGCGCTTTAGGCTACCGTCATACCAAATGTACAACAGAGTGACATTTGGAGCAAATCGTATCAAATTTGTACGAACGTACAAATTTCGGCAGAACTATTGAGAACTGCTTGTTTCTCATTGGGATGAAAGAAATTCTCTTGAAAACGGATCAACTTTCGGTCATGTCCATAATGAGACATTTTTGGGGGTGAGTGGCAATTCAGAATCGTGGCTGACAAATAGTTCGTCGGTACACAAAGTGTGATTTGGATTGATCTTTCCCCGATCTTATTTAATTCCCGTTTATAATAGAAGGGTCATTCTCAAAGAAAAATTGAGAAAGGTCCTTCGTACGATTTTTGACCGAGCTCAAATCGGTATTAGGCTCGAGCATCGTTCAAATTCGTGAAAACTCTTTACAATTTGTTTGCTGGTGCACAAGATCCTGCTCTGTTTTCCAGGGTTGGGCTCCCAATTTTAACATGTCGGGTACGTGATCAAGAACCAAAATACGGCCCTCAAAGTATTCTTCGATGTTAGTTCACGTCTCCGTGTCATTAATGTTGAAGGTAGTACGACTGAGCGTATCAGCAATGACATTTAAATTTCCTGGGATGTATCGTAAGGTAACTGAAAATTCATGAGCTTGAATGGACAACCGACTTAAGGGGGTCATCCCAGGCCCCTGTCGGTCCGGTGAAAATTTTTTGTTTTGTTGTTGGAAAAGGACCCTTAGGTGGTGGACTATTCGGTCCTAAAATTTTATGGCGCTACGGACACTAGATCCCCCCCCCCCCCCGGGGTGACTAAAAATCCTGAATTTTCGACCCCATTTCGACCCGATATATGAACAAAATAAAACAGGAAATGGAAAATTTGAAACTGTAACTTTGTTTAAAATGATTCAAGTATTCGAAATCTGTCTTTGGTTTTGTTTTAACATAAAAACTCAATGAGGTCTATTCATTTGAAATATCAATAAAATTGAACTAAAAAAAACAATATGTCCAATTTTTTTAAAAACTTAGGCCTGAATCGAAAAAATGAATAGATGAAATTGTGTTTTTTTTTCAAAAGTTACACATAATTGTTGAAATTCATAAGAATCAGACTACAAATATAAAATTTCATATTTTTTTTTTATTAAATAAATTTTATTTATTTTTTATTTTGTGTAAATCACAATTCACAGTGTGAATATGAAGTTATGCATGGAGGTTATCGAAATAAAAATGAAAACAGCATTCAATCACATAAATTGTCCATTACATTACACTTTAACGAAAAATTTTGTTTATTGCTTATACCCAAAACCTCTAAATTTCAATATTCAAAAGAACTCGTCAGTGAGTTTTTCTGCTAGGAAAAAAACCAAGACAGTTTTAGAATCCTTGGAACATTTCTAACATAAGTACAGAAGCTTTTTTGAAATTTGAGAAAAAAAAATTACATAGCTCATAACCCAAAAATAATGTATCTTTGACGTAATGATAAAATATCGCTTATCACATTTTCTTTAAATGTTCGAATTTTCTTCTGTACTTTTGTTAGAAATGCTTCAAGGATTCTGAAACTGTATATTTGGTTTTCTTCTAGTATCAAAACTCAATTACGAGTCCTCTTTTGAAATATCCATAAAAGTGTACCAAAAACTAATATTTCGTAATAAATAAGGCCTAAATCGAAAAAGTTACATGGGTATAAAAAGTTTACTTTCAAGAAATACATATACTGGCTAAATTTCAAACGAATCGGATGAAAATAGTCAAAATCTTGGGATGAGCCCCTTAACGTCGGATCTGCGGGAAGGATGCAATGAAACATTGCGACAAGTGAGCGGTGATCAGTTAGGACTGTTACGTCATATCTCAAAATTATCAGACGTTATTTCTTCAATGCAAATATCACACCTAACGATTCGCGTTTCGTAGTACTAAAACGACGCTCGGTGGGTGTTATTGACTTTGAAGCATACTCAACGGGTTTCAAAAAATCGTTCTCATCAGGCTGCACTAAAGCTGCGCCCACGGCGTATGTGCTTGCGTCGATTACGATATGGAAAGGTTTTGCATAGTCAGGAAATTTCAAAATTGCCTCCTGTATTATTTTATCCTTAAGCGTTCGAAATGCGGTTTCCCTAGCGCTTTCCTACTTGAAACGGTTCGGATTCCTTCAACAAATCCGAAAGGGGAACTGAAATTTTAGCGAAATTCATTATGAATCGTCAATAAAAAATCGTGAATCGTGATCAAAGTGCGATGAAATTAAATATTGCCCTCACTATTTAAATAGGATTGGGTTTGGAATGTGCGTGTGTTTGTGCGCGTGTGTGTGTAGTTCTGTTACTTTATAAAGGGGACCGTCTAATCTGAATCAAGAAAATGGCTGCGTTATTGCACAGCAATGATTTAGGTATCAGTGGATGCGCAAAGAGTTACTGCATAAAGAATCATAGGATTATTTTGAAATTCGCAATAGTTTGGTTTGTATGAAACTACAAATTTTTGATTGCAAGAAATCATTCATTTTCCGTAGATTTTTTAATGTAACTGATAAACTATTATAAATTATAAAATAATCCTCTGACTCTTTATGCAGCAACTCTTTGCGCATCCCCTGATATCTAAATCATTGCTCTACAATGATAACTTTCTGAGATAAGATAACTTGAATATTAGCATTTGCATTCCTAAGGAAACGCATTTTAGAACCGAAAACAGGTCTTCTCATTTGCAAGCTAAATTGCTTCGTGAAATCGGTGCGGTTGACTTATTGAAAGCTACTCTCAAATATTAACTTGTCTTTCGCTATCTTTTATCGAAGTATTTTGCGGTTCCTTGAAGAAACCGGTACAACAAGTGGTACTTCGGGCCAGGCACCGAGCGAGGCGTGCGTGGGGCTCAGGGGTAACGTGTTTATCAGGTGCACCTTAAGCCCATATTATACGGTGAACAAAACTGTGAACTTTTCGTCGCGGCATCGCTAGCTCCACCCATTTCCTCTCTTTCTGTCGCAACTCTGCTCTCTTTGCGCTGTTGCAGCGTACAAGTTTGTCAACTTTTCTGATCGGTCTCTGCGCGAGAGGTTGAGCATGTTCATGGAGACGCTGCACCAGGCAGCCAGTACTGCTCAGTGGTCCGCGTGGAGGGAGTACATATGGAGGGAGCATAGCCGTCGGTGAAGAGAACCAGATTTTGAGATTTCTCTTATGTCTGTGGTAACCAACAGCCGTCTTGCAAATGTGACGTCAGCACGGAAATTAGTTACCTACTGCCTACGATAGAGTGCGCACACGCTCGCTGAATGCTATTCTAGCTGTTGAGTTAATCGCACAATCGTTAATCATTAATTTGGGATTCTTAGACTCCGAAAGATAATAAATTGTGTTTCCTCACTTGAGGATACTTAAAATATCAAAATTACTAGCAAAGATACATTAAGAGTTGAAAACTATAAAGATTACAGGCCCTTAATTATAACAAATTAGAGCGACTTGCACGCTCCCCTCACCCTTTGACTTGTGGTGGGGTACTAATCTTGCTTTGAAAAATGAGAGGAGTTGTAGAGAAGGTGGGTGGAGCCAACTTCAGCCAAGCGTCTGTGGTTGGCTCAGAATTGTCACGTGTCGGGCCTTGACAGTGCTCTAGCGTTTCAACTTTTGCAACCAAATTGAGCCCGATCGGAGTCCGCTTTGCTCCCTCCATATATCCTAGCTCCATGGTGGTCCGTGAGACTTCGTATATGAAGGATGTCTGCAATTAGTTGTCCTCTCCCTTTACCTCCACCTTGCTCTCTGGCGCAGGCGGGCGACCACATTATTCATAGAAGTTCTAAGAACGCACCCATGCTTATGGAGAGAGATAAGTAATGAGTATGGAGATCGAATTCAACGGAAAATAGCTCTGAACAAGATCTTCAAAGAAATGAAGCCAGAGATTGAATTAATTCCTGAGAAAACAAAAAATAAATAAATACACTTCAGGCGGGAAAACAAAACTAAAAAGATTCCCAGAAATTAGGTAAAAGAACTGAGAAATGGTATTCCCAAATTGTGATTCCTATTCCCAATAGTTTCCCGTTCTTAAACGAAGGTGACATTAATTGCGCCTCTTCTTCATCATTGTATGAAATACTTCATTCTCAGCCCAATCAGAGTAACAAATTAATTCTTCCACATGTATTATTACTTCTCTTGTTTCCTGCGTAAAAATTACTATTATGATTTTTTCGGAAGTACGAAATCACAGTAGCGCGATTTCAGTTACAATAATTTGCAATGCCCTGAGTTGCAGAAGTAAAAAATGACGGAAGTTAGCATGGTTTACGCTATTTATACTTTTTTAGGAGAGTAAGTGTTCAAGTATAAATTTATACCATACCGCTATGTAAAATTTTTTAAGGAGAGCGTCCCCCTTATGAATCCTTGCTTCTGGGATTTTTTGAGAAACTGGGATTTTTGCTGTTATAAGAAGTGTAAGAGGTCAGGTACATCCTGTGAAAAAATGAGACTCGTACGTTTACTCGTTCGCCCGCTACGGGGATTTAAAGAATGGGGGGGAGGGGAGGGGGAAGTGGTATTTTATCATGTTACACCTCCCCCTTGCCACTTTCTTCACGACTTGACGTTGCTATTTCATCTCCTATGTCTCTGGATTACTCTACAATGATTTTAGGGGTCTAACTTGAACCAAAAATTTTAAAAAAAATTTTATTTGTATTGTTTATGTTTCTTTGTTTTGCTTATAATGTAAACAATGGTATTTGGGGTTTCAAAATGCTTCTCCTCCTACACTTTTTGAGCTACAGTGATGGTTTTGGTATCATTATATGCGGGAAGACGCGGGCTTTTAGGGGTGCTAAAATTCGTTTCCTCAAATTTACATTTTTAATATGAAAAAGTGTAAAAATAGGAAAAAAATGCCCTTTTTCGGAAATGTAAAAATTTATGACGTCATAACTCATGAGCAATAAATAATTTTGGAATTAATTTTAGCATCCATAAAAGCCCGTGTCTTTCCGCATTCATTGATATCAAAATCATCACTGTAGCTCAAAAACTGTAGGAGGAGAAGATTTTTGAAACCCCCCCCCTTCAAACTTCGTTTTCTTCGATTTCCCATTTTCTTTTCAAGAAAATTGAACTTTTGCTCCAAGCAAAAACGATTCCAAATTTAATTTCCTATCAGTATATAAAATTTCATTGTTCTAGGTTCAATAATAAAGAGAAAAGTCCGTATGGGGGACGCTCTCCTTGATTAGTTTGTCTAATACTCATATTTATTATTGTTAAAAATACGATCAGTACAGTGTTACAGTTTGTATGTCAGTATGATGACTAAACCAAACATTAAATCATCGTACCAAATATAAAATATTGTCGTGATTGACATTTCTTCAATAATATTAGTGAAATTATTTTGTATGATGAAATATTATTTATGATGGTACCTGCTTTTGAAATTAGAGTTATTTGTACCAACGAGCATGCTGCAATTATGTGTACAAGTGCCTCAGTATCACCAGCATTGGATGGTTTTTCATATTTATGATAATCAATCTGCATTCCATCGAGCAAAAAAAAACTTTAATTGCAATCAAGCGTAGTTGCATTCACGGGCGCAACGCATTCCAAACCAGTTTTTAATCAAATATATTTGACGTTGATATTAATCCATAGTAATTTCATAATCCTTTTTTTAAATGACATATATATTTTGCCGGTAGCAGAACTCCTAAAATACTTTCAATGCATTTATTTCACCTTTTTCTAATATTGAATAATTGGGAATTAAAAGTAGAAAATTATCATGACTAGAAAAACGTATATCGGTAAATACAATAATGAAAACAAATCCGATTTTACAGTTTTATTCGT
Source organism: Morinoia aosen (assembly GCA_030386875.1). Lineage (NCBI taxonomy): Eukaryota > Metazoa > Arthropoda > Malacostraca > Amphipoda > Talitridae > Morinoia > Morinoia aosen. The sequence goes on along the minus strand of CM059573.1, from coordinate 40,000,501 downwards.
ATGCTTTGTAGGTCCTTCGCACTCTTAGAGAGCACCATTATGACGTAACCACCCCCGTCCGATTTTCGTACGCTACTGAGCGTGGAGGGAGTATATATGGAGGGAGCATAGCCGTCTGTGAAGGGAACCAGTTTTTGAGATTTCTCCCATGTTTGTGGTAACCAATAGCCGTCTCGCAAGTGTGACGTCAGCACGGAAGCCAGTTACCTACTAACTACGCTAGGGTGCGCACATGCTCGCTGATTGCTCTTCTAGCTGTTGAGTTTATCGTAATCATTAATTTGGGATTCTAAGACTCCGAAAGATAATAAATTGTGTTTCCTCACTCGAGGACACGTAATAATATCAAAATTACTAGCAAAGGTACATTAAGAGTTAAAAACTGTAAAGATTACAGTCCCTTGAATATAACAAATTAGAGAGCAACTTGCACGCGCACCTCATCCTTCGATTTGTGGAGCGGTACTAATCTTGCTTTGGCAAATGAACGAGTTGTAGAGGAGGCGAGGAGGAGCCAACTTCAGCCAAGCGTCTGTGGTTGGCTCACGTGTGGGGCCTTGCCAATGCCCCAGTCTCCCAACTTTTGCAGCTAATTTGAACCCGATTGGAATCGGCTACGCTCCCTCCATATATCCTAGCTCCATGCTACTGAGCTCTGTGTCGGTGACTGATGAACACAGTATCGTGTAATAGCTTTGCAATGTGTTGGTGACGGCTGCTGCCATGACTTCGAAGAAGAGAGCGCATCTCTAGCACCCAAAGTTCACAGTTTTGTCCACCGTATAATATGGGCTTTAGGTGAGCTTCAATCCTACCTAAACTTAGCAGATGCAGTGCCAGCTTCTATGAGCTTGACAGGCAGATTCAGCTCGTCGTTTGATATCGTAATCACTTCGGTATTCATGTCACACTGAGCTCCTCCCTGGCCAGCAGTCTTTAGTCTTGTTTATGGCTACAGAATTGGAGGGGGTGAGGGGTGGGGGAGGTTTTTGGAAGTTACCGAGCACCGACGTTGCCAAATTATAAATAATCTTGAACAGCTTGATGATAAATACATATCTTTTTAGAAATAAACAGTCGGTGAGCAAAAACTAGCTGAAATGATATGGAACATGACCGCTGACGCGCAATGCAAACCCCTTCCGCCGCTCTTTCTCCCCTCGTTTACCCGCCTTAGGTGCTTCACATGGTTCTAGATTTTTTACAGCATATCAACTCTTCATTGCTCTACTGAATTAAGCAATAAAAAATAGTTCGATCAATTCCGGCCTCTTGACTAGACGGTGGCCCTATGTAGATGTTATTGTGTGTTGGTTTGGTTGCTAGAATTTAGGTGCATGTGTACGTATGGCTCCGAGTGTTTAAGAGAAATTTTGTTTTTAGTTTTAATGGTTAGGCATAGCTATTTTTCGATGTAGGGATAGTGATATTAGTTTCTTATATTTCTTTCGCAATTTGTTCATTATCGTTTTTTGTTCATTGTTTTACAGCACTGATGATAGAATAAAAGATTCCGAAACGTTTGCAATTAAAAGAATGTTCCCTTTTATATTGGTTCTTCTTTTCATTTTACGTATTAGATTTCCCTAAAATCGCCCTTTTAATTCTAGAATCGTCTATGGTATGAAACAAATCTCAGGAAACGTTTTATATCTGTCCTGTTTTCGGGTCTTAAGTAATTCTTTATTAGGGGCCTTTTCTTTAAGAATCGTCACTCCTTTACTAGAGAGGGAGTGGCCTAGAAACTCGATTTCGGACTTCATCAGACGTGTCTTTTTTTAAATTTATGCTCAACCTTGCTTTCTGAATTTCGTTCAGTGTCTCGTCTAAGTGACGAGAATGTTTTTCTTCATTTCTACTATAGATAATAACATCGTCGAGGTACCTCGCATAGGGCTGAAATTCCAATGACTTGGTGCAATACTTGCGTCATTAGTGATTTGAAAATACCTGGTGCATTTCTGAGTCCAAAACACACACGATTGAATTGTTAAAACCCTGTCCGTGTCGTGAATGCAGTTAGCGGAGCGGCCGATTTTGTTGGGGGTACTTGCCAGTATGCGGACTGAAGGTCCGTAGTTGAAAATACCTTTCTACCGACCATCTGATCTAATACATCTTGGATATGTGGCAAAAGAAATCTCAATGGTAACGTATGTTCGTTAAGGTGTCGTAGATCGACGACAGGTCTTCCTGTACCATCCGATTTACGGACCATTATAATTGGAAAGTTGTGGCAGGAATGGGCTTTTGATATTACACCCTTATACAACATATCTTGAACTGCAGCGTCGAGCTCCTCTTGCTGACTATGGGGTACTCGATATTGCCGGGTATATAGTATTTGCGTAGGATCCCGTAATTGAATATCCATTTCGGCCAGGGTTGTTAATCCTAGCGGTCCGCCTTTCAACGCAATGGCTTTCCTGTTCTTATTTGAAACCGCTAGCAATTTCTCGCGAGTGGGACCTGTCACGTCCGTATTTATGTCGTCCTTTGTTAATTTTCGTAGTGCTTGTCCCTTAACTGATTTACGAGCATCACAGTTAGAAACTTCATTTTAATTTTGAACAGTCTCTGGTTCTATTTTTTCAAACGTGGTAAGGCAAGCATTTTGCTTGTTTACTTGGGGATGGTCGGATACGTTCAATATTCGGGTCGGTACTTGTTCAGTAGACGCGATTGTCAAGGATTCAGCTAACAAAAGCTTCTCTGTTATCGCCATTCGTTTCGTAAGATATGTTCCATTCGATAGATGCTTCTTACGAACGTTGAAAGTTACCTCTTCAAATGGGGAATGGTAATATCTCTACACGAATGTAGCCTGATCTCACTTACTGTGGGCTTTTTATCATCGTCACTATTTAAAGTGGTTTGTTAAGCTCACCTCTCTCACAGATGAGGTCGGTGACCGCGGGGTCTATCTTTCGGGTATTACCAACACTTGCCTCTGGTTGGTTGGACTACGTAACGCGGCGGGGCTTTGCGTTCAGAGGATACGTGTCTGTTCACGGTCTAACTGTCGCTCGGGATTTTTGGGAGTTCGACCTGACTTATCACTCGTTTGCTTTTCCCTATCTTCCCGCTCGTATTTTGTCAAAGTGGTAGTTGAAGATAAAACACGAACGTCCTGCGTTTTCTTTCGTACAGGTCCAACCAATATTAAGGGTTGGTTTTCAAACTCCACCTTGCCTTCTGCGAAATTGATTGTTGCTTTCCAATCTTTTAAAAGATCTGTTCCTATCAAAATTTCACCGGGAATGTGGGTATTATTTTCGACAACCAGGGCTGTCACCCATTTTTTCATTCCGTTCGGCAATGTAATCAAAAGTCCTGCTTACCGGTTATGTCTATATTTTCGCCGGATGCACTTGATACGCGTGCTGCACTTGGTTTTATGGGGGTTTTGACCCATTTTCTTTGAATTAAGGTGCCGGTGGCACCTGTATCTAAAAAACCAGGTAATCGGGTTCCGTCAACCAGTAATTCTGAAATACTTTGAACATATCAGAAAGAGCTCAACTTGCTTTCATCGAAGTGGCAGAACTGAGAGCAGTGAAATCTAAACCTCATACATACTCTTGCTGAGTCAGTTAGTTTGCCCGCTTGTAGAAAGATGGTTAAATGCATGTTAGGAGAAAAATTTGAAACGAAAATAAATCAAATACCCCTTTCAAAAGATAAAATAAAGAGCACTTCAGATTTAACAACGAATATTGAGAGTAAAGAACCGTGCTTACTGAAAGTATCAAAATTTGCCTTAACAGTTGATGAATCGACTGATATATGCAACAATGCTCAGTTGCTGGTATTTGTGCGTTTCATTCATGGAGATGGAATCATCAATCAGTTTTACAGCAATAAGGAGATGCAAACAACTTGTAAAGGTCAGGATATTTTTAATGTTGTGACAAGCTATCCTGAAAAAATTAATCTGAGCTGGAAGTCTTGCATTGGCATTTGTACTGATGGAGCAACACCCAGTTAAAAAAATAGGACGTTTTCAAGTCGATTATGTGCCGCGGTAGGCAAGACTTCTAGCCGTGTTTTATTCGGAAAAGCAGCCGTTTTTTGGTCGCCATGTCCCCTTTTTTATGGCAGGAAAAAACGTCTACAAAACCATTGAATTCCCTTTGCAGCTGTTCGGAAATTCCCACCTTTATCGACTACATATCGACTTTCCGCGGCCCGAATTCGACCTTCCGCGGCTTCTCCATTCTATGTATCGGCTCTCTGCCGACCTTACTCGACTTTGTACCGCCCTCCCGCGGCAGCAGATCGACCTTGCCCGAACTTAGTTACACTGTCTATTCATATACACAAACACACACACCCACCCACACACACACACCCCTCCCCCCGCACCCACCCATAACCGCCCCCCCCCCACACACACACACACCCGCCCTCCCACACACACATATATGTATCTGAACACATCGTTGATCATCTTCAAGGACGTCCTTCAATTCAGAGGTTGCTGAAGACTGACGAGGGAAAATTCAGGCTTGGTTTCCACATTTTGTTGTGTTTACGTTGCTCACCTGGCCTTCACTACCAGCCCCACCACAGCGATAAATCGTGATAAATATCAATTGACCGATGTGGTGAAGCTAATAGTTGGGCCCTTGCTCTTGAAATAGTGCCTCTGCAGACCAGCATTCTACATCTCTTCTATCTCTTGTTTCTTCTGAAGAATCGCCATCTTCACCAGAAGTTACGGGTCCAAACTCAACTACATGCGAAATAGAAGAAAACGACTCATTGTGAGTTTCAGCGTCATTTTCTTATGAAGCTTCAGCCAGAGTAGCCAGTGCAGCCAACAGTCTTTTTTTTGGCCATTGCACAAAAATTTAAATGGTTTTCTTTTTTTATTTGAAATTCAGATCGAAACGTTAAAAAATATTTATAAAATCCTGCCATAAAATTATTGATGCGCCGATGTATCGGTATCGGTCATTTTACTGGCATTGGTAAAATCCGGCCGATACTTTCCAATAATACGTATTTTATCATATAAATGATGGTCATAAATCATGAAAGTAAAAGCATGATCAAATAAAGAGGCTATTTATACCTTGCAAATTAGTTAGCTAACTGTTGAAAAACAGAGTTTAATCAGGCTGCTATCTGAATTTAATACTTTGACTTCCCGATGAGGCACGTACGTTCAGCAAGTGAAAGCTATGTAGCATGAATAGTTGAAAACAGAAGCGACCTAAAATTATTAAACTTTCACAACTAAACAGGCTAACAAAAATCCAACCAATTATGTAAATAAAGTTGATGGTGTATTTTGAAGTTTTTGAAAATTATTACAGAAAAAGCTGAAAATTCAATTTTAATTTATCTAGTAAATCTTCAATGAAAATTTAAAGACGAAAAATACAGCACGGATAGGTATCATATTTAATACAATTTAACGATGCTAAATTCAAAATATATGAAGTAGTCAATTTTAAACATTTCGCAGACCAGCTCCATCTTCAGTAAGTCTGAAAACATAAAAACCAAAATTGGTAAATTCATGACAACAAAGAGAAAAGTGACAAAGTGATCGGTAAGAAAAAAATCTATAAAAAAATTTCTAACGGATATGAACTAACAGCATTATTTGAAGGTGGCTTCTCTTTGGCAATGTGAAGGGATTCTAAAATGCGCAAATCTAACTCGTTAGGTGCAGAGCATAAAATAGAAAAATTGTCCTCGGAAATACAGCTGCTACACTGTTCGGTATGAAGGCGGATTGATGAATGAGGAGGTTGACCTAAAGAAAGCTTACTCTGCGGTGCCATGGGCGACCCTGACGTAAAAAGGCAGCGTCGTCATGCCGACGTAGCCAGACGTACACTGGACGCAACGAAATTTATAAACCAGGGATGCCCGCATCCGCTTAGGAATCCTATCTTTGTACCGAAAGAAAGAACCAACTCGCAGCAGATTCACAGTAATTACATTCAATTTTACCGCAGGAAAGTGGTGTTTAAAAAGGTTGTCAATATCCCGGCACATCTTGCTCGTAAAATCACCAAAATATGGAAATACACAGTAGAGCTGTTGCACCGAATCGGCGACATCGTTAATATCTGAATATTTCTTGGCTAGAAATTTTTAATATGAGCATGAACAATTAAGGAAGGAAATCCGTTTTTACAAAAAATGAGACTAAAAAATTCAATTCAGCATGCATATCCACAAAACTAGAACAAATGTTGTAAGCACGATTCAATAAGGTTTTAATCGCATTAATTTTAAATATATAGCTACAGTTACTGTAGAAACTTATGCCCAATCAAGTGAAAGTAGCCTTACGAAAAACTGAAGAAGTGGAAGCTTTACCTACTCGAGTAATTTTTGAGTCAAAAAAAGATAACGAGCCATTATTCTCAATTTCGATTGTGAATTTTATTGATGAATGTTTCTCATTTAAATAGTCCCTTAACATTTGAGCATGCCTTGGATCACGAAACAACAAAAACGTGTCATCAATGTAACGGCGATAAAATTCTGGTTTAAATTCCACAGGACAATCGGCCAGCCATTTTGTTCCCAGTGACACATGAAAATTTTTGCAAATGTGGGTCATAACGGAGGACCCATGCCTTCGAATACCCCAGGCCTTCGATTTGTTTATACAAATTGCCAGCAAACACAAATATAGAGTTCATAACAGACAGTTCAAGAAGCGTCTTAAAATAAGATTTGCCTAGGCCTAAAACTGTATCAGTAGGCAAAGCAAACAAGGAATTTATAATTATTTCGATGGTTTCTGCAAGTGGAATATTTTTGAATAAACTTTCAATATCAATTGAAGCCATAGTAACTTAATCAGCATTTTGACACGATATGATCTCGTTACCAAATTGAGTTGAGTTACCAAGAGTACATTCATTTAAAGTCAAAGGATTTAACACAGGAACTAGAAATCGTGCTAAGTTAAAATTAGGCGTATTCACTGCAGAAAAAATAGGACGAAATTGAAATTTAGATGGAAAGTCTAACTTATGGATTTTCGGCAAACCATACAGGACTCCCGGACGTGAACCTGACAGATACAACTTCAAGTACAGTTCAGGAGAGAAAACCTTCAGATTTTGTAAATGTTCTGTGGCTCAACCTCCTCATTCATCAATCCGCCTTCATACCGAACAGTGTAGCAGCCGTCTTTCCGAGGACAATTTTTCTATTTTATGCTCTGCACCTAACGAGTTAGATTTGCGCATTTTAGAATCCATTCACATTGCCAAATAGAAGCCACCTTTAAATAACGCAAATAGTTCATATCCGTTAGAAATTTTTGTATTGATTTTTTTTCTTACCGATCACTTTGTCACTTTTCTCATTGTTGTCATGAATTTACCAATATTGGTTGTTACGTTTTCAGACTTACTGAAGATGGAGCTGGTCTCCGAAACGTTTAAAACTGACTATTTCACATAGTTTAAATTTAGCTTCGTTAGCTTGTATTAAATATGATACCTATCCGTGCTATATTCTTCGTGTTTAAATTTTTAATGATAGTCCGACTAAGGAGAGTTAATTTTGCGTAAATCTTCAAATACTACAAAGCTAATAATTTTATTTGAATTTAGCATGTGAATCACCGTACTCTAGGAATATTGCATTTTTCTTCTATTTTAAGATGTTTGAAAAATTCACGAACAATCCTATAAAAATGTTTATGAACCAAAACAATTATTTCTCCACAAAATGGTTATCATTTTCATGTTTTTCACAGCAAAATACATACTTTGACGAAAAGAAAATGTTGAAATTCCATAGGATCCAAAACCGGAAAGATGCGCAAACACGCAACCAATTATAGGATTGTTCATGAATTTTTCAAACATATTAAAATGAAGAAAAATGCTAGATTCGAAATGAACGGCGATTTACATGCAAAATTGAAAAAAAAATAATTAGCTTTGTAATATTTTACGATCTACAAGCTTAATGAAGATAGAATTTTCAGTTATTTCTATGTCAAATTTATAAAAACTTTAAAATGCACCTTTAACTATATTTAATTGGTTTGATTTTTGTTAGCCTGTCACATACTTTAAGAAATGGAAATTGGGTCAAACTACATAGGTTTCAGTTGTAAAAGTATAATAATTCTACGTCCCCACTGTGTTTAACTATTTATGCTACAAAGTTTTCACTTACAGACCGTCCGTGACACCGGGAATTCAACGTAGTAGATTCACTTAGCGGGCCTGATTAAACTCTGTAATTCAACAGTTAGCTAACTAATTTACTCTGAATGAATAGGCTCTTTATTTAATTTTACTTTCATGATTTATGACCTTCATTTTCACAATAAAATACGTATTATTGGAAAGTATCGATGAAATATCGGCCAGATTATGCCGCTACCGATATATCTGTACATCACTAGCCTACGATCATGCAACGTTTGCTGGTAGGACGCTCTTCAATTTAAAGTATAATTCAACCCTAACTCATCGATAATGCTGATGTTCATCAGGTTATTAAGGATTTTTCTTCGGTCAGTATTTACTTTAATGCGTTCACGGAAATCACGACCTCTGTTTTAAAGAATCACTGAAAGAGCACGAATGACATTTTGCACGCTGATACGTAATTTTCGAGCTATAACATGAATTACGTTCAGGTAAAATTAACGTTATATAATCATCTACATCGTACCTGCATTCTTGAAACACGCCCAGTATTTTGGCGGTAACCATCAGTGTCAGTACGGCTAAGTTAAGTTATTTTACGTTAGTTTATTTAGTTAATCTAACGTTACCTAACCTAATTTAACCTAGCATCACGTTATGCCGTATTACATCATATTTACGCGTCCGTATCTCCATTTTTATATACTAAGTTCCTATAACTTCACAGGTTAATAATTCAAAAATTACGCATCAGCGAGCAAAATGTCATTCATCATTGTTATTCCTTAATTTTATGATGCAGCTCGTCAGATATTTCTGAAGTTTACTTTTCTTACTAAAAAATTGAAAACTAGTGATGTACTGATAATAGAACAAGGCCGATACCGATACTATCCGTACATCTAAATTGAAAACATTGCACATTGTTGCTTGTCAAAGGTTTCTCAAGTGGAATTATACTGCAACTTAAAAGTTTGAAGCTAAATGGTGTTAACACTTACTGTAAAATAAGAACGAAATTAATAGTGAATAAACATACACTATTATATTCTGCTTTTATTGCTTCTTTAAACTACAGTTTAAATTTTGACGTATATACAATTGTGCACTCCCACATATGAAATCAACATTGGCCGCACAGTAGTGCAATCCTGATTCCTGATTGACCTAAAGTGCGTAATTGTTCTTTCTCATTAATATATGTATATTACTATTCATTCACACTCAAAAATTCTTGAGACGACAAGATCAATCCCTCATCAGGCACTTGACAACATGACATACCGGCTTAACGTCTTCAATGGAATAAGAAACTCAAGTGGGAGCGAACACCTCAAACCTTTTTAGAGCAGACATTTTTTCAGAAATAAGAGACACTTCAACGTACTACACACTCGCACTGAAATACATTCTGACATTGCGTGAAAAAACTTATTGCATAAATGAGAAGCCACCACTACACCTGTGACGCACAACTCATTCAAATAACTGCCGCGAAAAGGCTTGCTTGAGCAGCTTGAGTCAGACTTGTCACATGTGCGAGCAGTGTTGCCATCTCTAACTCGAATGGAAATAAAAATTTGGCTCAGATGAACAACAGGATAGTATTATTTAATGTACACTATACAAAATATCAATTGACATTTAAATACCTTATAACATTATAACTATCCGCAAGGTAAAGTTTTAGGTAAAAATACCATTTTTTACTTGACAGCTTTGACTAGCAAGTTTTCCTCGGCAGCTACCGACTGTAATTTTCATGGCAAATGAATTTTGCTGTCTGAGAGTGCTCAAGAATGTTGGTATGTACGATAAAACCGTTGCTCGCTGGTTAACCAAATAGGTCGAACGCAAGCGACATTCCCCTTTTGAATCCGCTTTTGAGAAAGTGCTCGATTTTTCCGGCTTGTTTACGTCTAAATGAGACTAGCGGATAGCCGTCGAACGGCAAATTTTGGTCGAGAGCGGCCGACAGAGGAACGTTCTGACCTTCAGCGGCCATCTTTCACTGTGTTCTGCTACCTGTCGACCTAAAAACGGCATGAATTTTTAACTGGGCATGTATGGTTGGCTATATTTAAGGCTTCACTTCGCTAGTACAGAGAAAAAATCCAGAAGTCATTCGTACGCGGCACGCATTGATTTTTACAGCGAGAAGTTCTGGTGTCAAAAGTTTTACAGGAAGATTTGAAGGTGTTGCAGTAAGTTGTTGAAATAGTCAATTACGTTAACAATTAAGCCATTGAAGTCGAGGGTGTTTGAAGCATAGTGCAAAGACATGAATTGTAATCATGTTCGTTTACTTATGCATACCGAATTTCGATGGCTATCGAAAGGTAAAGTCTTAGCTCGTGTTCATGATTTACACAAGAAATTGGGTGCATTCCGAATCCTACGAAGTAATCCTGAAGAATTCGAGGTATCCTCCTGAGCAATTCACGGTGGTATCCTGTAGAATGCGTCTCAGTATTCCTTGATGTTGACGTAGAATTTTCTGGTAGACATGCGATGATATTCTATTTTGTCCGAGTAAATACTCTTATTTGTGCGAGACTTCGTGGGTTAATATTTTTCGAAGAGCGTTCGCCTCATTCGAAGTATATCCGACGTAATCTCTTTTAAATTTTTATTTCACGTATAAATAAAGATGCCTAAAAATGCGGCTTCAATATTCCAATGTGATAATTTGCCTAGTAAAAAAAGATTCACAGGAAACTTGCATTCGAGTTACAGGAATGCTTTGGTAAGCATTCATGTCACAATGCAAATTCCAAATTACTCAAGTTAGTTTCAACACTCAATAATATAGAAGCATTGTTACTGTTTATTTGAGTGCTCATTATATAAAAGCATTTTTAAACGCTAGTACATCACGGCACCCTAAAATATTATCTGCATTATTTTCGTTCCTTCTTCCATCCTTATGTTGATGCTTCGTTCCTCTGTGGTGCTATCCACTTCGAAGTATTGAGTACCAATTACTTGAGCAGCCCTTCCGGTCCGAGCTTGTCAGCGAACGACAGGTCTGGACGATGTGTTCAGCCACAGCTTAACCGCGAGCGACTCTGAGGCAATTACTGATGCCATCCGCATTCTTCTCAAGCATTATGCAAAATTTCCAGCTATACATTCGTCTTCGTCATTTCTCAATGCCACGCTTGAATTTGTTCTGCAGTCAAATGCTTCCAATACAAGTGCGATGTATCCCCTATGTCGTGTCGTTGCTCGCTGTTCTTCGTTCTTGTAAATAATTACTTGTGTTCCACGTGATTCTTCCTTAATTGCCCGTGCTTTCGTTTGTTTCTCATACGAGCCGTATTACTTGTTATTCAATTTTCTGGCCTAATTTTTCGTGCTGAAGTACTTCCTACACTAATTTACCAAGAAATTAATTCCTTAAGTCTGAAAAATGAAACGTACTACTCTCTACAGAATAAGATAAGATTTGTTCCTTCCAGAATACAGTGTTTTACGATATTCTTTCGGAGCAAGATGAAGACAGAAAGTCAGAAAAATTTAACACTTCAGCAAGAAAGAACAAGCTACTTTTAATCTAACGCTAAACATATTTTCCCCGTTACGACAAATGAACGGTCTGAAGGTATTGATAAAATTAGCAAGCCTGAGATTACATCAGCCTAAGAACTTCTGATGAAACCTAATTCATTCGCTAGAGTTATTTCGTATCAATCGCGTACGCTTTACGAGGTGCTGGCGAGGAAATATAAGCACACTACAAAGGAAACAAAGTACTCCTCTTGAGAAACACACGAAGTTAACCTAATGAAACACTCAATTTCCCTTTACTTGGCAAGAAAGAAAAATAAGAATTAAGCATAGTATAAGGTTAGGTCACTCGAACAAGAGTCTCGTTCTGGACGAGATTTCTTGTGAGCAAAAGAAGTTGGAGTTACACAAACTAGAACATATTCCTACTGGAGGAAGCATCTCACTCTAGTGAGTGAGATTAACTTTAATTCACAGCTAGAAAAACATAATCCAACTTAAGAACACATTTAGATTAAAGCAATACAACGCTAAACTCACTCCTACTGAAGAGCTCTCCTAAAATTAAACACACAAGAATACATCCCACAAAGTTGAAGCGACTCATGAAACTCAGTCTACTGCAGTTCGTTTCTAAGTGGCGATTCACCTACACCGAGAACGCAAATTGTATTTTCGCTGCTCCTTGGACACAGCTCGCTCGTTCACGTTGTTTTCTGTCCTCAGGTCCTCATCTTCGCTATCAATTGCTTCATAATCGTTTCCGGTCCCTGGTTCAGCTGCGACGTCCGACGTACCGGGGTAAGCCTCGCCTCGTAGGTGAGCAACTTTTAATCTATCCAGGTGAACCCTTTCTTGACGGTCCCCATACAGTGCTTTGATGGTTGCATTTGTGGCGCTCTTTTCAATAATGCGATACGGACCAATCTAGTCGGTCGGCCACGCGCTTGCAGCTTCGGGTTTTCCTGTCGGGTTGTGTAATAAAACGATGTCTCCGATCTGCACCTGGTTGTTTTTCACACCTCTTTCCTTCATTTGCACGGACTTGTCGTGTGACGCCTTGGATTTGGCTTTTACGATTTTGAACGCATTGTGGAGCCGGGCGCTAACCTCTGCGCTGTAGTTTTCCCCTAGAAAATAATCCATGCGAGGTGTTTTCAGCCAGTCAACAACAGGAATTTCAGCGTCCCTACCAAAGAATAAATAATACGGAATTTCTTCAATAACATTTTGAAAACTTGTGTTCAGCGCCAAGCACGTCCAAAAAAGTGCATCCGGCCACGATGATTGATCGCTGGCGGCAAGATGTGACAAAACCGTTTTGATGTTCTGGTTTTGCCTTTCCGTCATCCAGTTTGATTGGGGATGATATGCTGAGGTGTTGTAGTATTTTATTTTCAATTTTTCGCATACATTTCTGAATAAAGCTGACGTGAACTCGGTGCCCCTGTCTGAGATGAGCGTCTTGGCTGGGCCGTACGTAGTCACGAATTTAGTCAACGCTTTCGTTACTTCCTCAGTTGTCTTGCTTCTGAGTGGGAAGGCTGCAACATATCTACTGAAGTGATCGACCACGGTCAGGATGTACTTGTGGCCCTCATTCGAAACTGGCATTTCAATTAAGTCAACACCTACTCTGTCCAGAGGCTTGTTAATTTCAGGGAATGAACCCATGCTGACACAAATGCGATTGTTGATACTTCGCTTCTGACATTGCATGCACGAATCGACGTATTTGTTAACGTCGCGCGCCATGTTAATCCAGTACCCGAATTCCATGAGCTTTTTCCACGTTTTAGCACGACCTTGGTGGGCACCGATTGTGCTGTCATGTGCCAATGTTATCGCTGCTTCTCTCAGAGCGTCTGGCACAACGATCAAGTGCCTCGTTCTATTAGGCTTTCGTTGCATTTTTCTGTTTCTCTAGGTAGCTGAGCACAGTGCCCCACACAGGATCTCTTAATTGCTCTGCTCGCACATTTTCCTTCTGCCAGCTTATTTCCGCTTCCTGTACATTGGGTGCTTCGTCAATCATCGTCGGGACGGACACTGTTTTAAGGACTCCGTCGTCTTGATTTTCTTCTTCGTTGTTGTTCGCAATGTTTCTCGACAACGCGTCGGGTACCACGTTCTGAGCTTCTGGCCGATAAATTACCTTAAAATCATATTGAGAGAGTGTTAGGGCCCACCTCATAATTCTGTTGTTCTTGGCGTTGTTACCTTTGAACAAATATTTGAGGGCCGTGTGATCAGAAATTACAACAAATTTCCCAGGCAGCATTCGTTTGTTCGTAGGATATTCAGAGGATATCCTCTCAGGATGTCCCAGGATTGTCCTTTGATAACATCCTCGCGATATAAAATTTGTACACATTCAGGGGATATTAGAAGCAAATATTCAGAGGATATCCTCTCAGGATGTCCCAGGATTGTCCTTTGATAACATCCTCGCGATATACAAATTTGTACACATTCAGGGGATATTACAAGCAGATATTCAGAGGATATCCTCTCAGGATGTCCCAGGATTGTCCTTTGATAACATCCTCGCGATATACAAATTTGTACACATTCAGGGGATATTACAAGCAGACATCCAGAGGACATCAGAATCAAATATCCTGGGAATATAATATTCAAATATTCCAATGATGTCCCCCTCAACTCTGAAGGCAGGAATTTAGAAATCAACTTCCACCAGGGTCACCAGCACATACCTCTAAAGAGAATATCCACTACTGATATTAAATGGAATGTCTACGGAACTTTCTGAAAGTATTATAGTGATAATATCACTATAGAATTAGTCGTTCAAAAATTCATTTACTAATCATACTAACTACATTATTCGTGATATTTTTAGAGTTTGCAAAACATTCTAACACCCTAGATACCTACTTCCACTTCCTTGTGTTATCAACCACTGAACAGAAACGGATAAAAACAGCAGGAACTTGACTTTGAACCCATCTAGGTATAGTAAATTAGATATATTCCATCTAAAGTACACTACCAACAAAACTGTTTTTTTTTAAATTGTCAAACAAAAACATGCAGGTTAGGAAGGGTTAAATTTAAACTTACTAAAATTATGAAGAAGAGCAATCAATTACAGGTCAATGAAGATAAGTTCATATCAATGTAACTAACCATTTTGATAAAATGAATAACTTACCTACTCGATTCCATGTAAAAGAATTCTATAGCTAGTTATATGAACAATGATTTCATACCCACTCCTTGATGATGTTTGTTAGGTTGATTTTCACCCGCAATTCAATCAGCTCTGCAAAACCGTCATAATCTCTGAAACATGAAACAATTAATAATTAGATCCAGTATTTTTATTTATAAAAGTTGAATAATGAGCTTATTGAAAATATCCAATTGAAAACCCTTTGTCTAACTACTGAAAAAAATTTCATTAAATAAATTGCGTCTTGAAAACATTTTACAGTACAGAAGGCTCGAAAAGAAATCTGTAAAGAATTCACACTTGCAGGAAGTTTAGAAACTAATATATAAGTTTATTCACGTTTTATTGAAAGATTCTAAAATAGCCGCAAGGCCACACAACTAATTTTAAGGAGCCGTACAGGCCGAACACGTTAATAATTTTAAAGAGCCGTACAGGCCGAACATGTTAATAATTTTAAAGAGCCGTACAGGCCGAACATGTTAATAATTTTAAAGAGCCGTACAGGCCGCGTATAGAGTATTTTTAAAGAAGGATTTATTTAATATTTTTTATTATTTTATTGGTTTAAGTTAAAACTTAGCGCTTAGAGCGCTTGATTAAAAAAGCTTTCGCTTTACCTCAAAAAATGGCATAAGTGACACGGGTGCTCGTTAAGTTAAATTACACCACAAGAGCAGCAACAGCTAACGTTACAGGTGTGACAAAGTAGGTAGGTGAACCTATTGCACTAGAGCAGTATTAACAAGCTGCTGCATCCGAACTAACAAGTCAGCGGTTGACGCCATTAAGCGAGCAGCAGGACTGCTGCAACCGCACTTGCAGGCTATGCAGTAAACGAGTTTTAAGGAAGAGCAGCAAGAACCGGTCGGTCTGGGCAGCTTCCTGGAAGGACAAATGAGTTCTTTGAGTAAACAGAAAAGAAACTAGAAAATTAGGTCATTAGGTAATTCAAGTTATGCACGACAATAAATTACAAGATATTTAAGGCTCCTAGAACGCACCCAACAGTAGCGCCAGCTAGCCCCAGAATCGCACTCGAGTCCTGACAAAACCCCCGAGCCAGCGTTAAGGTGAAGCAACTGACGGCAGCCTCCCAGGGTAGCGGTAACTAGACCAGCAGCAGCAGGACATACTAGGAGCGGAAACAAACACAAATTAACATGGGCGGGACGTAATATTGGAATAGACGTAATATTTCAGATCACGAATCTCAGTAATTTCAACAACCAGCGAGCTCTCACCCAAGTTAATTTCCACTCGGTGGGTCGATAAGCCACTTTCAGAGGTTGTTAGAGTAAAGGAAAAAAAAAGATGAAAATAGTGATAGAGCGGTGTTCAGGCGGAAGTACGTAATCAGGTAAATAGTTAATAGAAGGGAGACGAAACGAGCACAAAGGCAATATAACTAAAGCTGGATGAATTCAGGAAGAAACCGTTACAGTTTCCTCCAAGTATCAGGAATTCACCGTAAGCAAGTAGGTTTACACACTTCAGAAGAAGCACTTTAAATAGTTAAGAACTCCCTCCGAAGTAGTTTACTGGCCACTGGCCTTTTAATTTAGTTAGAATTATTAACGCCCTGAACACCAAGATAATGTCTCAAACAAAAATAAAGAAATTCACAACACACGCATACAAACTTAAACAAGGCAAAAAATAGGAAAGTAAGTGAAGAAAAGTAATACATAACCTCGTGGCTACGTAAGAGGTAATAAATGGTACCCTCCAGGTGCTGCTCAGCCTGCCGCTGCTCCAGTCAAAGTGTCTATGCCGTCTCTTTTTCTAAAAAATCATCCGCCCACCATACCTTTGCTCCGCTCAAGCTCCGCGGCAACAAATGACAGCGCGAAAGCGGCGCAAGGCTCTGCCACCAAAGGCAATACGATGAGCATGTGGGAAGAATTTTCCACAAATCATCATTCCAATTAAATTCAACTAAGTGTTATAAACGTAGAGTAATGAGGGTCATTTCCACGGTCTCCCAAGAGGCACCCTCTGTGAACCATCGTTGACTTTATATTAAAGTGGAAGTCTCACCATGATGAATCTGAAGTACTTTAGTAAAATTTGAGATCGGTTGTCCTCAAATTTCACTAGAGTACTACAGACTCACATAGTCCTACATAAACCACTTGAATTAGCATATGTAGCTACTGATAACAAATAATATGACAGGACAGTGTGTGTGCATGTGTGTGTGTGTATATGTGTGTGTGTGCAGTACTTTGTTCAAAACATAGTAATGTAATACTGTATGAGATTTAATAAACCATATATCGTCAAAGTTTGTCCTTCAAACCACATGCTCCAGTTCCGAAATTAAAAATTTTCAAATCGACACAAGAATCTAAATTAAAAATAAAAAAAGTTTAACCGCATAATCATTTATTCAGTAAATAACCATTTCAGACGTATGATCAAAATGAATTGTTTACCCAGGGTCCATATTCATCCTATAGCTAATTCTCTACAAATTTTCTGATGCCAACATTGTGGAAAAAAAAGTTATATACCAAAAAAATAAAATAAAACTACAGTAAGCACACCTTTCTTCACAAATCACCTACATATAGATAGATTAATTAAATTATTTTCAAGTTTAGGCATGTTTTCAAAATTTAGGAAAAAAATTTAACTGCCCAGATTATTTTGACAAGGTATGGCAATAAATTGAACATAACTAAGTTTGAAATACCATAGTTACCTACAACAAAAATATAATAACTAGCTATATGATATTGCCAGTTATAGCTAGTAGCTACCCAGTCCTTTGAGTAAATTATGTCCTTTCAACTAGAAATAATTAACACTACTACAAAAAAAAGAACATCATTCATCGTCCAAAACGCTCAGTGGCATTAACCTCAATACTGGAAATAAAAAATATTATTACTTAAATATATCTATACCACATAGCCACTCTAGGCTAAAGCCCAAAGTACATATATTATAAACGCTTATGCCTTCCTCCCTCACTAGCAAGGATGTTCAAAGGAGAAAAAGAAGTTTATAAAGCAAGAGAAAAAGATAGAAAAGGTAAGAGGAGGCGTTGAAATAAAGGACAGCGGTTGCCCCGTCGAATAAAAGAATGATCCGTAACACAACAAAACCTAATCTATTAGAACAAAAAGGAGACCTGTCTCACCAGAATGCATAAAATAAAAATCAATAGAAGAAAGTATGAGACAGAAATTCAAGAAACTTTAACTAATCAAATTAGCAATTAAAAAACAGAACGGACCTAAACAATGTAAAGAAATAAACGAGCATCCAATAACCCCAATGGAAATAAAAGGAACATAAGAATGTATCCAAATTCTTTCAGCTGCAGATGTGTATCTCACAATTCGTTCAAAGTTCACGTCCAGGTTCAGGCTCATCCTGCCCCTGCGCACCAGACTCTTGAACAGCACCTTTCTTTTTGGTGAGTCTGTCTTTGGCATGTGTTAAGTTCAACGCCATGAGTTTCACAATTTGATCCGTGCTAGTTTCAGAAAAGAACGGATTTTTCTTCAAGGCATCTGTTGAAGCATAAAATTTACTTAAAAAAATAAAAATATTGTAAAAAAGTACCATGAAATGTTATTAATCATACAGATATAGGGTAATGTTCGAATGGCCGGCCGGTTCGAATCGTCTGTCATTCTTGGTTAATTTTCAATTTTGACGGTCGGTAGCAATCCAAAAGCCAACCCGTTAGACGCGTAGCAGATCACACCACTACAGGCCTTGCGGGTTGAGTTTTTAGATAGCTACCGAGCGCGAAAATTTAAAATTAACTAAGAATGACCAACGATTCGGACCGACCGGCCATTCGAACATTACCCTAAATCAAATATTAGTTAGTAGCTATATTATAAATTTATACAATCACATTTATGGATATAGCAGACTACAAAAATCATAACATTTGCAAATACATATGTATATTTCTATTTTACTATAGCCCCAGAACGAAGAAGAAATTTAGAGATGAATTTCCACCAGCGGACAGAATGGAAAAAAATTCATGTCTACGACTAATTAATTACTAAAGTAGAAAGGTTGAAAGAAGTTGTGCAACGAACAAGTTTCAAAGATATATTTAGCCATTGCCTTTTTTACTATTATTAATAGTGATAACTTGATAAGTATTGAACCCTGTGGTTTAACTGGTTTTCATCATTTACACAGTAAATGTAATTATTAAACTTTGAATCTGATTCTTCATGGCACAACTTATTTAAACCTAGCATCTAGCTAGTCAACTTCATGATGACCCAAAGAAAGGTAACATTTTTTGTCACCCTAGTTAGGAAATTTTCAATTTTACATACATAGAGTATCAGTGTTGCTTACCCAATATGCAGCTGAACAGCTTCAGATCTTTAAAAGGTTTTTTGCCAGTTTTGCCATGCATACTGAAGTCCAGTGCTAGTTCTCTTGCAAGACAGAAGTTCATCATATTATTTATGATAGCTCTCGTGTGAGTACCTCCAACAGTTTGTAATTTCATTACAAGATTTAGTTTTTCATCTTCACTGTTCAGAAGTTCCTCCAATGCTATCAAATCATCATTTGTTTTAATAGGAAATGATGGTAGCTTACTTTCCTTACTATGTTGCAGTAACATTTCACCTGAACTGGATGCACGAGCAATTTTTTTGAAAGTCTTATATGCCCTATTGGCTTCCTCACTTCCATCAACAACTTCCTTGTGAATATTAGAAAATCCTTCAACAATAAGATTTTTAAGCTCTTCTACTTCAGATTTCAAGGCAGCACAACAACAATTCTTCGTTGAAGTTGGTACATTGCCGCTTTTAACTGCAGGTGCCCGTGCTGCACATACAAAAAAATATTTTAAATAACAATCATACGTAAATAGACAAGCACAGATAATATAATGTTAATGTAATTTGAGCTGATTCAAAGTACGGGTATCATTGCTCAAGATGTGCTCAACAACACGCAATTCCATAAGACTTATAATTTTATCTGAGTAGCAATGAATGGAAAGTATCTAGCTTGTTTTGTAAATTTGTAAAAAAATTAGTGTATTAGCATTGGTATAGAGTTTTGCTATCTGTGAATTTTGAGTCCCAGTATTAGTATCTGCGGTGAAAATTTCAGTTGCAGTGAAGCTAAAATGTTTGGTAAATGTGAAGTTTAGTGCAATCACGAAAATTGATAATTATATTCCAAACAATCACTAAAGGAACCCATTTAAGAACGTTTTTCATGAACGACATTCTGCTCGCTGATGCGTTATTTTTGAATTATTGAACTTTGAAGTTGGCCGTCGCGCGCCCAAGGAAGCGAGCGTAATTTAATTAAAAACGGAAGCTAACCCCCTATTACAAACGTAAAGAGGTTGGGTCGTGAGGGGTAGCCACAGTTCTTTTAGTGAAAAGTATAAATAAAGCTTCTAAACCACCCATTAGGGTGACGACCGCAATCTTGTTTACATCGGGTCTAACATGGCGACCACCATGGGCGCCGCCATCTTGGACCCGATGTCAACATGATTGCGGTCGTCACCCTAATGGGTGGGTTAGAAGCTTTATTTATAATTTTCACTAGAAGAACTGTGCCTCCCCCTCACGACCCAACCTCTTTACGTTTGTAATAGCTTCCGTTATTAATTAAATTCCGTTCCACGCGCTCGCTTCCTTTGGCGCCAAGGCCAACTTCAAAGTTCAATTATTCGAAAATAACGCATCAGCGAGCAGAATGTCATTCATGTAAAACGTTCTTAAATGGGTTTCTATAGTGATTCCTAAGATCGGAATTCTTATTTTCCGTGATTGCATTAAACTTCACATTGACCAAATGTTTATATAAGCTATTTATTTTCATTCATTTAGATTATCTATTTTTAAAATTGTTTATTTACATCATTGCAGTACCTAGGCAAATATCCAGTAAATGTAAAGGACTTGACCATAATCGATTTTCCACTTTTTGATCAACTAAGATTGTTGATCAGACCAAAATAAACAATTTTTCTTCAATGCACTTTCCCGCGGAAATGAGTATTTTAAAAGTTATGGCGTTAAATGAGTTACCGGAACTTCAGTGTGCATCACCCTATTACAAACGTAAAGAGGTTGGGTCGTGGGGGTAGCCACAGTTCTTTTAGTTTTATAGTTTTCACTAATAGAACTGTTGCTACCCCTCACGACCCAACCTCTTTACGTTTGTAATAGGGGGTTTGCTCTTCGTCGGCTTGGTTGGCGCGCGGGAACGCCTGTTTACTTTCACGTCGGACCGCGCGGTGTATTTTTCCCCGCCTCAAACACTGGAGTTACGGTAACTCATTTAATGCCATAACTTTTAAAATACTTATTTCCGCCGGAAAGTGCATTGAAGAAAACTTGTTTATTTTCGTCTCATCAACAATCTTTATTGATCAAAGAGTGGAAAATCGATTATGGTCATGTCCTTTACATTTACCAAATATCCAATTTTATGTCAAGTGCCCAATTTCTAAAATCATTGGTTACACATTTTCTTCATTATTATAATTAGAATCTGTAACAGTCTCAGCAGCAAGATAAACAATTTTCAAAAAAAACTTAGGCTTTGTGCTCATTCTTTTGTCTCATAATTTAAATAACTAAAATGGTTTGACATTACTTAGCTATATATAAGGACTTACCGATTGAAGGAAGTCTAACTTGTTTCTTCCTTGGAGGAGATGGAAGAAGTTCATCAGAAAATGATTGAGTAGCAATTTTCTTTTTTGTCACAGGGGTTCTTACTTCACTGTCACTACTAACTGCTTCACTTGTAAGATCTGCTGCCTGCTGTCTTGTTTCAATCATGTCATCATAATCATCAGCATAAGCTTTTACGGAGCATTTTACGGCCTTCCACGATGTAGATGGCTGAGAGTTCTTTTTTATAAGTTTAGATATCACTGAATTGTTCTCTCCAGCTGGCCACAAACAATAAGTTTGGTCACCTGTCTTCAGAATCCAAGATGATGGCACTCCTTCATAGGTGCCCTCATCACAAAATACAACAACCGTATACATTGTGGATCTGGTAGTTGATGCGCACATACACTAGAACAATATTAGCACATAAAATGACAATATAAAAGAAAAATGTCACAAGCATTCACTTAATAACGCTATCACGTATGAATCTTAGAAGGCGTCAACCCTCCACAAGCAGCTAGCTTGAAACTGCCACGGCGCCGCTGCACACCGTGCAGTGCTTATAAGCAACCCTCATCTATAGAACGCAATTGAAACTAGTCCGTTGCAGAATGCTACCGGAAAATAATGTGAAATTTTTTACAAGCCCCAAAAATTTGCATTTCCACATTGAAATAGATAATATTTATCGAAGGCCCCTACAAATTTTCGATATAACTAAAATGAAATGAATAGTATTGTTGCTATTGCAAAGTACGTACGTATGTGCGTACCTCCGTATGGTAGTAACACTTCTAAATGCACTAAAAAACTTCCATGTCTTTATAAAAAACCTTGTAATTATCTATATTTACAAAGACATATATGTGTTTGAACTATCATAGCCTAATGAACATATTCTTTAAATGAGTTGGGTATGTGAAGAAAGTGTTTTGAGGGGCTTGAAAGAAAACGTGAATACCTATTATGTGACTGGCATTATTGGTTAGTTTACTGTATGTAAAATTCCTATATAATTATACTCATACCTTTAAGTTTGACAGTAGGTCTAGGTACATTCGTGCAGAAAATAGTTTTCTAATTCATTATATTTCTGATAAGAGTTTACATATTTAATTAGATTTTCTATTTCAAGTTGTCATTTAATATATTATACGAAATTAAAGGAGGTAAATCTCCGGACTTTTACTGCCTTCAAACAAATAGAAACGTAATTCGTTCAAAGGAGAGCATATTTATGATAATTTCGTAATGTAATTTGTTTGAAATGAATTATTTACTGAATGGAAAAAATTATTTGAGAGTGTTTATAATTTTTATTTTTGTTTAAATTATGACGCTCATGAATTTAACCTTCGTAAAAAGGTGACAAAAGATTTATTCGATTGTATAATAGTTTTTAGATAATTAAACTCAAAATAAACATGAAGACAAATTATTTTCAGAGATACCTATGTCCTTGAGTAATATCCGGTGGATATTAAGAGGAGACCATCTGCAAACACCTATAATACTTCACGATAGAAACAAATTTTTAACACTTTGACCGCAGCGTGACCCACCGGTGGTACACGGAGGTAATTTTCACAACGCTGCAGACCGTCCAGTAGTCACAAACACAATTTCCATAAATACTTAATCAAAGCTAAATGAAGGCACGATCCAGTTCATGTTTGCTATTTTCAACATCGCGCGCTGCAGTTGACTTTTAATTTGAGTTTGGTGTTGAACTTAATATTTAGTAGTTGCGGTTAAAGTGTTAAACATGTCCAATCTCAATTAGACAGAAAAAAACTCAAGGAAATCTTTCATTTTCAACTAAATTTATTATAAGACTTCAAAATACGTCAAAGTTATCTTGAGGATATCCTCTCAATATTGAAAAGGGGTATAGTTAATTTACGATATCCGTATAATATCGAAACAATGTTAGCTCCGAACATGAGGACATACAGCGAACATAGAGGACACCGAGGGAATATCCTTAGGATATTCTAATGCTGCCTGGGTTATTACCGTACAAATAAGGTGAGAAGTGATTTACCGCCGCCTCCACTGCTAATCCTTCACATTCAGTGATTGAATAACGTTTTTCACCATCATTGAATCTTTTGCTGAAATATCCAATAGGTTGTTCCATACCATTACATATTTGTGCAAGCACTGCGCCAGAGCCCTCATTTGATGCATCACAGCTCAAATAATACATCTCATCTAGAGAAGGTTTCTTCACAACTGGAGCTTCTATCATTAGCTGCTTAAGTTTACAGAAGGCTTGTTCTTGTTCTTCATTCCACTTGAATTTTTGTCCCTTCTTGGTCAGCGCATTAAGGGGAGCAGCTGTTGTGGCGAAATGCGGAATGAACCGCCGATAGAAGTTCAGTGCCGCCACAAATGAGCGGACTTTGCGTGCGGTGGTAGGCCTAGGGTAATTCTGCATAGCCTCAACATTCATGGGATCTGGGATTAGCCCTTCACGACTGATGTAACATCCTAGGTATTTTACTTGCTTTTGCGCAAATTTGCACTTGTTTAAGCCTATTTTTACTCCGGCATATTGAAATTCGTGCAACACTTCCCTTAAATTTTCTAGATGAATCTCAAAAGTCATAGAGCTGATGCACACATCGTCCAAATAAATGACGGCGAATTTTCCAAGCTGCCTATTGAGAACATGACAAATTACTCTCTGGTACACTGATGTTGAACACTTGAGTCCCATCGGGAGCCTCGCAAACTCGAAGTTTCCTTGTCGAGTTTGAAACGCCGTGTACTGCTTGCTTTCTTCATCTAGCTCAATTTGATGGAAGGCTGATTTTGCATCGAAAATAGAGTAGTATTCTTTTCCAGCAACTTCTTCCAGCGTTCCTACGATATTGGGAATGGGATAATGTTCGTTCACCACCCGCATGTTTACAGCTCGCAAATCAAGGCAAACTCTGTGACCTCCCCCAGGCTTCTTCACGATTACGAGGGGGTTTTTCCAAGCACTTGTACTCTCTTGCACAACTCCACTTTCAATCATCTCCGAGACCTTTTTATCAATGATTTCTTGACTGGTGTACGGAATTCGCCATCCTTTTGTTTGAATGGGCCTGTAATCACTCAACAAAATTTTGTATTTAACTCCTTTAACGTGGCCAATATCCATCTCGTCTGCGCTAATTGTCTTGTGATATTCCTTCAGCAGTTTTCTGACTTGTTCTTGTTTGTCAGCATCCAAGTGACTGAGGTCAAGCTCATCAATTTGCTGCAAACGCTTCTCTCTGCGGAGACCTTCTGCTTCGCCGTTTTCATCATTAATTTCTTCTGAAGTTGCATTCTCATTCGAGATTTCGTGGCATGTTGCAATTACTGCTTCTTCAGTTAGAGCGATTTCTTCGGCAAAAGGGTTGAGTACAGGCATCAGAACATACCCATTTTGCACTTTTGCTGCGGTGGCTCCCACGTAAGGCGTCCACTTAATTCTAGGCTCTAAAATTACCTCCTTTCCATCAAACTTGACATCTGCTCGGCACTTCACCATAGTTTGCGTGCGAGGCTTCACTGTAATGTCCTCAGCGAGAGTGACCGATGCTTCCTCCCGCGTTACCCACAAAATTTTTGGAGAAGCGGGTCCCGGCGCTGAAAACATGTTCACGTAAGTACCAAAGAATGCTGCCCTACGTTTTCCAAAGTCTAGCTTTGCGTTGAATTTGTTCATCACTTCTACTCCTATTAGCAGGTCTCCCGGGAATGCATTTTCCCGCACAACAAAGCATCTTTGCAAAATTTTCTGACCGTTAACTTTAATTGGCACATTTGCCTTTCCCAGCACCGGTACGGGTTCCTCTCCAATTGTTTTTAATGCAGTCGACGTTCCTTTTACACTGGCATTTTTGAACCCCGCAACCACACGCTCTTTCACCAAGCTTATATTTGCTCCTGTATCAAGAAGTGCGGTTACAGGTGTACCATTCACATGGAGTATAATGCTGGGATTTATTATCGGAGCTAACGGTCTCCTGTTCCGTTTTTTGGCGGTCCTGCAGAATGTTGCACTCTGCAATCAGCTCTTAGGTGCCCAAATTTTCCGCAGTTGACGCACGACGGTGGAACCGTTCTATACTGCGCTAAGTTCACCTCAGGTGCAGGTGGCACTTCCCGATGCGGCTGTTTTTCTCTTACGTGGTAATTTTGGTACTGTTGGTTCCTCAGTCTGCCTCTTTCACTCCAGTGTGGCGCTTCATAGTTCCCTCTTCGGTGATTAGGAGAGTGTCGTATCTGTCTGCCCCTTTCACTCCAGTGTGGCGCTTCGTTGCGGTGGCCTCTTTGCCGCTGTGGTGAATGCCGCATTGAGTGGCCAACACGCGCAATCTCAGGCTGCGGCCTCCTATCGCTTCGCTGCGGCCTCTCCCTCTCAGATTTCCTCCTTTCTGTCTTTTGTCCTGGTACCGACACTATTCGTCGATTTTCCACTTCGATTGCCATGTCCCTCAATTCTTGGACGGTGGTAGGTCGCGCATCACTTCGGAAGGGTCTCGTGATGTCTGTCCTTAATTAATCCGAGCCACATCAAATCTATAATGACTCGTTCCGGATGTTCTAGATAATTCTCGTTGTACAGCTTTCCAGGCGCGTCAGGTACTCAGAAACTCCCTCTCGGCTTGTCTGCTTCTTGGTGACCATTTCAAACATCACCTGAGTAGGATGTTCGACTTGATCGGCGTATGAACGCAGCCATGTTTCTGCTTCTCGTAGATTCGTTAGTGTACCAATTATTTGATTGCACTCCTTTGCCTCTTGTTGATCTAGGCATAGGAAGAAGGCTCGCACCTGCTCGCTGTTATTCAGGTTACCGGTCAGAAACTTCAATCTTGCTATATGTTCTCCCACGTTATCGCCTCTCCGGAGTTTGGCCCCCATGGCCCCCACGCAACTGGTTACCACTGGCATATTAACTTCTTCAGATCAGAATTCAGATTCAGATCAATTTTTATCACTCTTTGACCTCTTTAAAATTTTCAGCTGTATATCGTTACACACTTATTAGCTTCTTGTTCTGTAATAATGACAATTTATTGCTTTCGAAATAGTGCACTCTCCAATCGTTGTAGCACTTCATAAGCTTGGGTACGCACTAAATTTCTCTTTAATACACGCATGTAATACACAACAAAAAAATAATAAAACATACAATACTGCAGTTAGCTCACAGATGTAAATAAAATATTTTTGATCACTTTGATCTTGCCAAATTACGATGTCACGAGAAAATGTCCCGCCTCCTTACTAATTTACATTAGTAGGAAGATCAGGCTCTCGGAATTGAGGGATTGGCTCACCTCCAGGGGATACATAGACAATACAACAAAACTCAAAGAAAATAAGCAGCATTACAGTACATATGCTAAAAACAAAACGTTACTCACCGATGACAGATGACTCTCACTTACACAGCGCATTTTCTGTGCGCCTTCGTGATGTTACGAGTTTTTGCTTCTGATATTGGGCATGATACACAGGTAAATTCGCTCAACATTTATGATTTCCAGCTATACGTCATACAAACATCAATGGGCGTACGCACAGTGAATGGTATTAGGAATAATGCACACCAGATGATGGAATCTAAACAAAAACTGCATACGCTAAATGACTTACTTCACATAAATTATGCTGAATGATTGGCTGGCCGGCCACCACTAAGTTTACATGAGCTACACATGAGAAATGATCTATCCTGGCCCATTTCTATTTCAGTTATTCCAGCAGCACAGGATGTGGTCATTACTTCGACCCCCACGTTCATGAGCCGATACAGCTTCAGTTCAAATCACTGTCTTATGCACCGTTCAAAGAATGTCTGTTGCTAATCGTCAGATTCGTAGCTCCCGACCATTTCCATTTCTTGTGTACTCCTTATTCACAGGCCTCCGACCTGCAAGATTAATTTATAACTCGTTACTCATGGTTGCCCAATTGCGTTTCCTCAAAAATATCTCAATTTTTACATCACTGAATGCCAATAAGTTTCACTAATATTTATTTAAAAAATTATATATTTTTCCAAGAAACTGTATCTCTCTTACACTCCCAGAGACGTTGAATCTAAATGTTTCATTGAAATGATTCATACGTAGGTGGTTTTTTTTTAATTTTACTTCTCTGCAAGTAAGAACAAAAAAGATGTATAAATTTTTGGATCACATCATAGCGTGAAACTTTAGTATCAATTTTTAATATAGCCACTTTTTCCATTATCTCTTTAAGCACATTTGTTACCGCAAACACACCCGCCTTTACTTCTTGTACTTCGCGCCACTGCGTCGACTGTAGAACTGCCTTTTGTTCGTCACGATGCCTAGCCTATTTCCTGAGGGTTGTCCTCTGTTCTCATTTCGACCAATCAGATCCTTCCAAACTTTGAAAGCGTCCGCCTACGACTTTCCCTTGTTATGTGTTGGTTTCACAGTTTCCCACGCCCAACCTCCTTCAAACCGTCGCTCGGCCACCTCTCTAGGCTTAGGTTTCGCGCTCTATGTTCGACAACAAGGCGGCGTTGTTTTTAACTCAGTAGGCATTTTCTAACGTCTTCAGTGTTGAAGGGTTCGCTTTAGGCCTCGCTAAGACTGCTTACCACCACAAAAATTCCTAGCTAATATAAACAGACATCGTTCGAGCCATTGCAGCTTGTGGCCCAAATGTACACACATGTTGAAGCGACCCATCCGTACTGCTGGAATTTACTAAGATATTTCAACGTTATTTCAACGGACCAATTTTTCAGTACGCACAAAATTCGTTACACAAAATTAAAAGATTTATTACACATGAATAAAATTTTTCCTAAATTCTCAGTTTTAATTCGCAAAATTCATCATTTCATCATTCTTAACACTGCCCCTTAACATTCATGTTTCTCATAACTGCATCAGAAACTCATTCAAAACCTCTTCAAATAGGGAAATGTTCAATTAGCTACAATGAACAAGGGAAATGTAACGACTTGTCGGGGGTTCATTGCCGAATTCCCAGCTTCAATTTAAAAACATGTCAACCTTTTAAGAATACTTGACTTTCCTAAAATTTGTTATAAATATTTTAGAAAGTTTTCTATAATCAACGCATATGTGAATTAGTGGATTTATAGTAAAGGTAGCACTTCAAGTAACACTCATAAGCTGTCGAAAAATCATAATTCATTTCAAATTGCCACAAGGAGTTTCTAGGCATAATATGCACACACATAAATTAAGCGATATAGGAGGAGATTCATTCATTTAGTGAGCAACAAAACTTATTTAATATTGAATTGCAAGTTAGAAACTCAACTGCAAAAAATCAAAGATTAGAATTCAAGTCAAGTCTGACTCTCCCTAACCACAACAAGGGTGTTCCCATGAGAGGAAGGCATCATTTAGTAAGGAATCAAGGGACATGAAGATCCATGCACAAGGTATGAATTTGGAAGTAATTCATGAAACCAGCTAGAAGTTGAAGAAATTTATAGGAGCAGAAGGAAGGCGACAGTGAACAAAAAGTAGGCAGTGTGTAAATAGCCAACGAACCTATTCCATTTGAACTAAAGGAATGCCAACTAAACCTTAAGTAGAGCCTTCAAATCCCCACTCCTGGCAGAACTGATATCAAAATACACAGTAATTGTATCTTCATGAGAAACACTAAGTACCACACACTATGAATTTTTTATGTAAGAAAAATATGCATCATTGAAAAAAATTAAAATGCTAGAGGCCAAGGAAAAAAAATGGTCAAAATCAAATTCATTCAACCAGAGATTTTTACAGTTGCATATGCTCTGAAATATTTGTATTTTGGATAAACAAATAATTTTAATGTTTGATTTAAAGAAGTAGAATGTTCATTGATGAAGCAAAAATACTTGCAAGAATGTGTGAGCATTCTAGGTCATAACCTAAGCATTTAAAAATAAGCATTTTTGATTCATCACTGCACATTCTACTTGTATAAATCAAACAATAAAATTATTTGTTTACCTAAAATACAAATATTTAAGAGCATGTGCAGCTGTGAAAATCTCTGGTTGAATGAATTTAATGTTGACCAGTCTTTTTTCCTTGGCATCTATCATCTTTCTGGCATCATGCTAGATAAATAACTGAACAAAGTAACATAGCAAAGTGGTCGCACATTTTTCAGACATTTAGCCCATAAGTCAAGAAGAATATAAATTCACAATTTAAATGATAAGGTTTTGTCCGGTGACTGACTTTTCCATCCTGACAGCTTCCAAAAAAAGACAAATTGAACTCACAAAAAACAAAGACATAATTGCCTATATATTCCTACATATTCTATTTTCAAATTAATTCATGTTTTGCTCATTTTTACATTGATTCTAAGAGAACCAATGTGTAAAGTATACTAGGTAGCAAAAGTCTTGAAAAAATCAAGATAGTAAATGCTTTGATTTTATCACGATTTGCCACATAAAAAAAGCAATACTAAGCACTCAGAAATTAGTTAAGACTACACACATGCAACTTTAATTCTAAAGAATTTGGTTATTGAACAATTGAAGAAGAAAAATAGTCACATTTTTAATATGATATTTTTAATGCTATAAATTTAAAGAAGCAATAGGAGAGCATAAACATTCCTAGTCGTTTTTTAGCCTTAGCATTGTTTTTAGGATGAAATTCTAATGGCAGGCAATTTATTATCCGCCATTAAACCCAAAAATAATCATTGATACAAAGTTGTGCCCCTTACATAACTAAATTTACTCACCCGGACACCTCCAGAAATTCCTTAGGATGCAAATTTGAATCAGCCAAAGGCCATTCTCTTCAACAAGACTTAGGTCATTCTTAATAATTGCTGAGCTTTTTTGTAACTCAATCATTAAATTTCTGAAACTGCCCAAGGAAATGAAAATTTGATGGACACGAATTTTGAAATAAAAAAACTGAAATGATTTTTCAAAACACCAAAAATAAAGCGACTTTCTGAATTCTCACCAGATATACGCATAAAAAAATCTCCACAAACATCTAGACATCTTTCATATCACTGTCTGCTTTGGTCAACACTAATATACTCTTTCTTGCATTGAGATCCTCTGATGGTCTCATCACAAATCCATATTTTTCAGTAGAAAACTTGAAGGCAGCAAGTGTGGCTTGAAACTCGATTGAAGTTTCATTCACAAAAATTGTTCACATGACCCAATGTTAATAGGGTTAGTAAAATACTACCCAGCTTCTTTAATCTTGAAATTAGGGCTATAGTGAACACATCTGTAGAAGTATGAGTCCCAATGCTTCAAATTCATAGTCCACTGGCGGATAATTGGCCCAAAATCCAAAATACGCTTTGGATAATGCCTCGGGCAATGGTGTTTGGGATTTATACCATTCAAAGGAAATGTCTTTTTTAATTCAAGATAAGTTTGAATTAAAACATTCAAGCAGCATCACTTAGTTTTCTTTGGAGCATATATTAACTCAACAATATCCAAAATAGTGGAAAGCAACACCAAGCAGAGTTTTGTTTATACATAACTTTGTTGCATATTATGAGCGCAATCAATCTTAGTAAGCACCTGTTTTTAGCAGAATGCCATCCTAGCTTCTTTCCAGATGTGCTTACTTCACTGGGTTTATCAGTATTTGCTTCAAAGTATTGAAAAATTACCATTTATTTATTTAATTCCTCATAAGACAACAATTTCTTTAGTCAGACCAAATCTTAAATGAAAAGAGCAGCCCTAGTTCACAATACCCTCCGATAGGTCATTACCCAGACATGGAGGTAACCCAGGCTGATCAACATGATATGACAGAACATTGAATACAGAATTTCATTGAACACCTCTGGCATAGTTCACTTCATTTGAAAGTCCAACAAGATCTAATTTGTAATTTTCAACCGTTTTACATGGTTCAATAGTCAATGGATTCTGCCTATATTCTTGTTCTGTGTCAAGCAATACCTACAAAATATTTGTGCGAATCCTCCAACACACAATGAAGGCCAAAGATGTCTCCAGTAATACAGTGAATAGGGCCTCTCGTCCTGTTTCTGCGAAATTAAGTCTTATTTTTCTTGAAATTATTCTGTAGGTCTTTTAGGCAAGATTAAAAAATGGCCTCCTACACAAAATAGTTAAAAAAAATTCCTGTTTATTGCAAAACCAGAATAGTATGATCAGCATTACACCTTAAAGTTGAGCAAATTATATTGCAAACCTGGTGGAGAATGAGTTCAAGAAAATTATTATCATGCCTAAATCAAGAATTTGACCTATGGTATGTCATTTCCCATAGCCAAGTTACCAACTACCCATATATAAGCAGATTCATTTTGGAAAGATTTTGATTAACACACTTTATAGGCTTATATGCACAGAAATAAACTAAAAAGTACATTTTTTACAGTGAGCATTATTTTATAATTACTTTTAAATGGCTGACAGAAGTAAAGATTTTTTAAATGTTGTTTTACTCCTGAAGTCAAGGCTAAAATTTCCTACGTAAATGTAAACAAATTTGCCGTTGTAAATAATAATTCAACTTTTTTAGACTTATCCTCAGTATCAGTTTACTTTTGAGTGTATTGATTATACTTGGTCACAGATATCTGTATCCTTGTTGGTGAATTTCAAGAAAATTTTCCAACAATATGATGGAAGTAATAATTTTGCCTGTCATTTGAGATAAAAAAGAAAGTTTCCTAAATGAAATTCTTCTGAATAGTTTCAACCTAAATTTTCATCACTATTTGTTATTTTTTCATCTGCCTCACTAGTATCAGTTTTCTCTCTCGTACCAGAGACATCAAAGATAATTTCACTTGCTGAAAATGCTACTGAATGAATATCAACACTGCATTTATTTACACCAATTGATATTAAATATTTTAAAGCAACCTGATCATGACAAAATCCACTATGGGCTTTTCAATGATGGCTTTCACAACTAGAATAATTTAAGAATAATTCACCACAATCTTTCATAAGGCACTTAATTATTTTACCATCATGTCCTCCCAAAATATGCCCTTAGAATCCAGTTTAAGATTTATATTTTCTGGGATATTTGTCACAAGAACACGAAACTGCAACATTGCACAAGTTGCATCCAATAAATGTCATTGACAGCGAATCTACTCGTTTTTTGATTTGAGTTAACAATCTACAGCATTTGAACTACGAAAAGCAGCATGATCAGAAAAGGTTCAGTTAACCTAAACTGCCACAGATTTATTTACAACTAAATTCGTCAAATTTGAAACTCGAAAGGTGCATTGGTAGAATTAAGGAACGATAATTTTGCTCATCAAAATTCTCACTAGACTCAATACCTACAGTTATACTATATGTGTGAGTAGATAAACAATAACACAGCCTGTGCTTTACTATGACGTCAGATACTATGACTTTACTATGACGTCACCGGTAAACGTCAGTT
The DNA here is from genome assembly GCA_030386875.1 of Morinoia aosen. NCBI lineage: Eukaryota > Metazoa > Arthropoda > Malacostraca > Amphipoda > Talitridae > Morinoia > Morinoia aosen. The sequence continues at coordinate 39,967,569 of CM059573.1, read as the reverse complement.
GAATTAAAACCCCAACTCATAAAGTCTATATGCTGACTACTAATATAAGAGAAAGAATAATTTCAAATTATTAGATGCTGAAGATAAGAACAAAACAAAATTACTAGAAGTCAATAAAAATATGATTTTAATATAGTTTTCTGTTGCGCACAATTCCACCTGCTGTTCAACTTGCCGCGCAACCACACTTGCTTAAGGAAATGAGTTCCAACACTCTTCACGCGTGGTAAACTTCTCACCGATTAATTTACGAATACATTTCTTGTAACAAAACATTTGTATTAAAACTCTTTTATTTTTTTTTTCATTTTTAATAAAGTTGAATAAATTAATGACGAACAGTTCAATGATGAGAAAAAACCTTAAAACAAATTTTTTCGAACGGATAATTTAATCTTTAACGTTTGAGAGCCTAAATTACACATCTAAAGTTAATGTAGGAGAAAAAAATAGTTAATGTAGTCAATCAATAACTAGAATGATCATTCATGTTTTCATTATGAGAAGGAAAGTTCCTAGATACTGATTATTAAGTTTTTTCTTACATGAACAAAACATACCTCATGGTATTCATGGTAACTGATCAAAATTTATTCGAGTAATTTAAGCTCAAACTGAAGTGAATTTCTTTAATGAAATCCATTGATTTGAAATCTACTCGATGTGGCCTATCACGGTGTTCTACCGTAGTTGGATTCAGACCCGGTGTTTTACTGTACAATATGCCTGACGGTAAAATACTGTGATTTATTCGGTCTTTAACCGTGAAATTCACAGGAATTTTTTACAGTGCAGTATTTGGTCCGGTCTCTGGTCCAGTATTTGGTCCCGTTTCTGGTCCGATCTCTGGTCCGGTCTCTGGTCAAGTATTTGGTCCGGTCTCTGGTCCGGTCTCTCGCCCGGTCTCTGTTCCGATCTCTGGTCCTGTCTCTGGTCCGGTCTCTGGTCCAGTCTCTGGTCCGGAGTCTGGTCCAGTATTTGGTTTAGTTTCTGGTCCTATCTCTGGTCCAGTCTCTGGTCCAGTCTCTGGTCCAGTCTCTGGTCCAGTCACTGGTCCGGTCTCTGGTCCGGTCTCTGGTCCGGTCTATGGTCCGGTCTCTGGTCCGGACCAGAGACCGATCCGGTCAGGTCTCTGACCAGGTCTCTGGTCAGGTCTCTGATCAGGTCTCTGGTCAGGTTACTGGCCAGGCCTTTGGTTCGGTCTATGGTCAGGTCTTTGGTCAGGCCTCTGGTCCGGTCTCTGGTCAGGCCTCTGGTCATGTCTCTGGTCAGGTCTCTGGTCCGGCCTCTGGTCCAGTCTCTGGTCAGGTCTCTGGTCTGGATTGGTGACGTCTAATTTGTTCTGATCTCAGAATGTTAAAAAATCATGAATTTTTCGGGTTATTTAACTTTTTTTTTGTTCGTCCTGAATTATGAAACCTTAAAATGCGTAAAATATAGCACAAAAATGAACACTATTTGCAGAAGATAGCTTAAATTTTTTTATTTAGCGCAGAATCTAGGTGAAAGAAGCTGCTGAACAGTAGCTACAAAGCATGAACATATATGTTATAAAAACTAATCATTTATCTGGGGAAACCGATAAATCGCAATTTTGATTAAATTTAAGGTAACGTACAATGTATTACAATAATATTATTCCTTCATTCGGCAGGTCATCAAACTTATCGTTAGCTCAGAAGAGAAAGCTCGTAATATACTGGTAGGTGCTCAAGGAAAACGCACTCCATTACTATTGAGATTGTATTTAAGTAGTTTGTATGATTTAGTCTTCTGATTCCTCGTGGAATACAAATATGGCTTATGACGATTCTCAGCTTTTAGTCGTGTATACCAGTAAGAAATGTATTCATCTTATATTTTGTTTGCACTCATAGAAAGGACATTTTTTCAACATGTCTGTTATTCTAATGCTTTTACTTGCTAATAGCCTTCTATATATTTTCTTTTGCAAAAAATATTGGTGCATCTGTTGGAGGAAGCGTATGACAGATTGGAAACATTTTATTTTCAAGCACTCGATTGCAGCCGACTAGATTTGTGGTTTCCATACATAGTGATAGCTTCAATGAGATTTATATTCGCTGAGGAGACAAGTTTCCAAAGGCTGGTGCTTTCGAAAAAACAGTTGGTTGAAGAAGTTTGAGGATTCGATGAATTACTCAATCAGTGTTACTTTGTATCGTACGTCACACATGAGCCCAACCTAACATCTGCCAGTCACAGACTACGGCGAAAATTACTAAGTGTGCCGCCCGGAATCCCCCAGATGTTTTGTAAAATTGTTCAGTACTTTTCACGTTGGTACGAGTGCAGCTTGTGTGTGATGGTTACTTTTTCACAATTGTTAAGGGGACGGTCTGGAGAGGAACCAAAAGTCCGTCGGTTCTCGACGGATTTTTCTAAGATTTTTACAGTAGGTGTCAAATGATGTGGCATTTTTTTTAACTCATGAGTTTTTTTCGTAAATTGAAAAAAATAGGATTTTTTTACAAATCTAAAAAAGTGGGTGTTGCGGAAAAGTGTACCTCGCCCACAATTTTAACGTTACAGAACTGGATAAAGATTTTATAGGTAGCTAATTGTCTTGTCTTGAAATCCGGTGGTAAGGTTTTTCGATAACTTGATTTTTTGAAGTATGAGAAAATTTTTCCCCAAAACCGACCACTTTTTCCGTTTTTGCAAATTATTCAGCTTATAATTTTGAACATGATTTGAAATTTAAAAAACTGTACCACCTCCTCTCTAGGATATATCAATCGCTATCGATTGATATGTTTGCTATTCCTGTACCTTTAAAACTGTGGGAGAAGTCCCTCTTCGAAGATCAAAAAGTTAACTTCTCAGGAGAGCCATTTTTCTAAAATTTATTTATTTATTTGTTTTAATTCTGAACTAATCATTTGTTTTCAATAAATTTTACAGATGTTGTAGATCTTTCTAATTTCTATCGATTGTTATATTAGCCATTCCTGTACCTTCAAAACTATGGGAAAGGATTCATATAAAAGACAATGAATCCAAATTTCAGAACACCAGTCATTTTTAAAGAACGTTTTTTATTGAATACAAATTTTTGTTCAACTCTTTCTCTTGGTAGCTCTTCTTGAGCCCTTTTGAATTATATATATGCCATTCTCGATGCTAAGTTTTCATTCAAATGCTAAGTTTTTAACAAAACTGCGGGAGGCGATTGTATGTTTACACAACAGCTAATTAGCTGATGACTCAGAGCAGCCATACTCAAAACAAACACTCAGTTACATCATCATAATTAACACTGGGAGTTAGAATGTTTTGTTTGAGTATTAAAGCATTTCAAGCAAGGCCATGAATGAACTCTCTTGCTATTCTCGTAGAGGAACGCCCAAAACTGATTCGTAATTAGGGGGAAAGGGGGGATTCACTCATCCATTAGCGCGCCAAGGTCACGTTAGTGCGCGTCTTCTACTCCGTCTAGGAGACGAACTAATTAACGTACTTGAGAGCCAATTACATCGTTCGATGTGCACGTAAATTCTCTACAAGATGTGTGTATAAACCGAAAACGTACCATTAAAAAAATTCAACCCAGATCATCCCGTTAAAGAAAGGAAATTTAATTTGGCTTTAGAGGCATAGGTTTTTCTGGTGTTAAATGTGGCTAAAGCCAGTTTGTGTGTAGAACTGCAAAACCGTTGGTTCACGGCTGAGAATGGAATCCCAAATAGAGCACAAAGCCGTGCTGAAGCTAACATGAGATTTGGAAGTGATGAATAATGGTTCTGTCGAAAAATCCTTTAATGACTTCTACTAAGAAAGTTATGTTACTTTTTGTGCTAGAATATTGTTACTGGATATTTTTTAAATGTTATGAGGCTGTTTGTTAGTGCCAGTTGGGATTGTGGTAGATAATTAACAAAATATATTCCAAACATAATTTTGCTTTGAGCGAACATTTATGATTTTCATCACGAAATGATTCCATTCAAATTTTAAATTTTAATCAATATATTTTATCAAATATTTTCCCCTTTTGAGTGCAAAATAGTTCACACATTATTCTTACTGGAGTGAAATATGATAATTTTGATCCCTAAATGTATTCTTTGAAATATTATGGATGAGGCTAAATATTGCGTACTATACATAGCTGTTGACAACATTATCTCAGCATTTCATAATTGCTGCACGTTGGTTTCAGCATAATTTATATGCAATTTCTGCTGAGAAAATATTAGCGAGGGATAAGCTTTGAAACTTAGCATTTTATATTGAAGGCTTAACTGTTAAAATTGAACGTTTCGACTCAAAGAGTCATTCTCAACAAAATGCTCTGGAACAAATAAAATATTTACATATTGGTAATATCGAGAAAACAACAAAACTTAAAAGAAAAGATAAAACTAAATAAAAATAAATCAAATTTCTAAGCTATTTGCAAATGAAAAACGGACTGGGAGTGGTTTAAAAAAGGCTTTCATTGTAAAATATAAAGAGATTCACTGACGCGCAGATCAACGGGGTTTGAGGTAGCGGCTAAAATGTTAAAATCCTCTAATTTTAGGGGAAGATTACATTTTTCAGCATGGATTCGTATGGCTGAGTGATAAGGAGCAGCAAGAGGACGGTAAGTGTGATAACTTCTGCCGGCATGCTCTGCAACTCGAGTATGCAAGGCTCTTGTGGTAGAACACACATACTCCGACGCACACTGTGCACAACTGTGTTGATCAATTACAGAAGAGAGCATACCTTTCGAAAGTTTATCTTTGTATTTGAAAAAAGAACCAATTCGATACTTATTAAGAACCGCAAAATAAAAGTTAACATGAGTGAAATATTTGGACATAAGTGCGTACAATAATTCTTTCTTCGTTTTTTCCGATTGCTGATCGAAAAAAAGGAGGATACAAAACAAATCTTTCTTTTCTACAGTTCTGAAGCGATACAAAACTACACTATACGAATAGAAGATAAAATAAACAATTTTCTGCGAAAACTTAAGAAATTAAATCTTGTTACCGAAGAAATATATAAAAGACTTTTAGTGACTGGCTTCGGCCCAGGGGTCTTGTACGGTTAACCAAAATTCATAAGCCAGATTTTAAAAGTAAGTTTGCGTTTTGGCCAATCTTTGCCGCCTATTATTGTGGCAAAATTTTTAGTCCCTATTTTGAATCCTTTAACGTGCAATGAATTTACAATTGAGAATTCAAAATGTTTCGTTAATCTAGTCACTACAGTACCTAATGCTGATAATTTTTATATGGCATCGTTTGACGTCAAGAATGTTGTTACAAATGTTCCATTAAATGAAACTATTGAAATCATCTTAAACTGTTTGTTCGAAAGCGTAGATAGTGTTCTGGGCCTCAGTAGGGCATTGTTCAAGACTCTCCTTCAGCACTCTGTATCGAACTCTTTTTTTGTTTTTGATAATAAACTTTATCAACAGTTGGACGGGTTAGGTATGGGACTACCGCTTGGACCTACTTTTGCCAACATTTTTAAGTGTTTTCAAGAGCAACAATGGCTTAGAGATTGTCCTCCAGAGTTTAAACCATTTTCATACAAGCGATATGTTGATGATACCTTTTTATTGTTTCATGATCGGTCTCATGGCTCTCTTTCCTTCGGCTAATTGAATTCTAAACACTCAAATATTACCTTTACTCTAGAAACTGAACAGAACGGCATCATTTCTTTCCCTGATTCTTTAATTACAAAAGAAAGAAATCATTTTTGTAGTTCAGTTTTTCGCAAATGTGGTTTCACCGGTCTAGGTACCAGTTTTTTAGTTTATGCATCTTTCTATTTAAAATGAACGGTATTAAAACGCTATTTTCAAGGGCCTATACAGTTAGTCCTAACTTTAGCAATCTTCATAAGAAGTTTACATTTCTAGAAAGGTTTTTCCATTCCAAAGATTTCCAAATACAACTTTTTGAAACTACTCCTTTTTCGGTCAGCAATCGAAAAAAATTAAGAAAGAATTGTACGTACTTTTATCCAAATATTTCACTCATGTTAACTTTCATTTTGTGCTTGATAAATATCGAATTGGTTACTTTTTCAAAAACAAAGATAAACTTTCGAAAGGTATGCTCTCTTCTGTAATTTGTTAACACAGTTGCGCACAGTGTGCGTCGGAGTATGTGGGTTCTACAACTAGAGCATTGCATATTCGAGTTGCAGAGCATGGAGGCAGAAGTTATCGCACTAACCGTCCTCTTGTTGCTGCTTCTCACTCAGCCATACAAATCCATGCTAAAAGATGTAATCTTCCCATAAAATTAGAGGATTTTAACATTTTAACCGCTACCTCAAACCCCGTTGATCTGCGCATTATTGACTTTTTATTTTTATTTTACAACGAAAGCCTTTTTTAAACCACTCCGCTTTTCCTTTGTGAATAGTTTAGGAATTTGATTTATTTTTATTTAGTTTTTCCTTTCTTTTGTATTATGTTGTTTTCTCGATATTATCTATATGTAAATATTGTATTTTTTCTACAGCATTTTGTTGAGAATGACTCTTTGAGTCGAAACGTTCAATTTTAACAGTAAAGCCTTTAATATAAAATGCTAAGTTTCAAAGCCTTATTCCTCGCTATTATTTTCTTAGTCAAATTTGTAAAAATACAAATTGACATGTGCTTCCATAATTTCTACTGATCGTTCAAGAAAAAAGTATAACTAGTTTTATTAGCAAAATTCCACACTCAACTTAATAAGAATACAAGGAGATGCTTCTGATTCATGATCAACAAAGACAATTTGTAGCACATACAAATGATAAACTTTAGCATTGTGTGATTTGGCCAAACACACAAGGCTAAATGAAGCTGCTTGAGTAGTTTTGTACTATTAATCAATAGAAAGTATTCTAGCAATAGATTAGTGCAACTTTTTTGTAGTTCTACCATTTGGCCTACACGTAAACTTTATCATCCTCTAATTTGACTTTGCCTATGTGATTGCTCAAATCTGAGTTTTTTTTAAACTTTTATTGTTGGAAAGAATAAATACTTTCTGAATAACCAATGCAATGTTTCAAATATTTGATTTATGGTTTATATTATTACTATTTTTTTGCTATCATGTCATCTGATAATTTTGAACCAGTTCTGTATAAATCATTATAGATTTCCTATAATATCCTTCAAGTTGTTGTTGATTTAATTGGTTGGGTAGGCAAAAAAATTTATTTTGAAGCCTTTTGCTAGGTTAAGGAGATCGTCCCATTTTTTGAACTTTTTTCGTCCGATTCGTTTGAAAATTGGCCACTATATGTAATTTGTGAAAGTAAACCTTTTTTACTCGTGTAATTTTTTCGATTCAGGCCTTAGTTTTTTTCATGAAAAATTAGTTTTTTTGTATATTATATGGATGTTTCAAAATGAGACTAGTCTTCGAGTTTTGATGCTAGAACAAAACCAAAGACAGTTTTAGAATCTTCGGAACTTTTCTAACAAACTCTCACATGTTTTTTTCATATTCAAATTTTTTTTCAATTTTTTTAAAGTTTATTAAAACAACAGTATTTTTTGGGGTTTAGAGCTATATTTTTTTCTCGAAAAATTTGAATTTGAAAAAAGCCCGTTAGAGTTTGTTAGAAATGTTTCAAGGATTCTAAAGCTGTCTTTGGTTTTGTTCTAGCATCAAAACTCGAGTACTAGTCCCATTTTGAATGTTGAAAGTTAGAAGTGTTGGGAATAAGCAAAAAACGAAATTTTTGGTTGAAGTGTAATATAATGAACAATTTATGTAATTGAATGCAGTTTTATTTTTATTTCGATAATTTCCATACATAACTTCATATTCACAATGTGAATTGTGATTTCCAAAGCAAAAAAAATATTTTTTTTTAATTGTTTTCAAAAATATGAAATTTTTTATATTCAGTCTGATTCTCATGAAATTTGACTATGATGTGTAATATATGAAAAGAAACACATTTTTTGATCAATTTTTTTGATTTAGGCCATATTTTTTGAAAAAATTGACATATTAGTTTTTAGGTATTGATATTTCACTGATATTGATATTTCAATATGGGACTCGTCATCGAGTTTTGATGCTAGAACAAAAAAAGACAGTTTTAGAATCCTTGAAACATTTCTAACAAACTCTCACGGTTTTTTCCATTTTCTATTTGTTTTTTATCTGGTTTGAAATGGGCTCAAAATTAAAGGTTTTGGTCCCTAGGGGGGATCTATTGTCCGTAGCGCCATAAAATTTTACGACCGAATAGTCCACCACCTAAGGGTCCTTTTCCAACACAAACATGAAAAATAACCACCTGAGTGGCAGGGGCCTGGGACGATCTCCTTAATTAATATGACTACGATGCTTCAGTTGCTGATAAGTTCAAAAGTTTCAATGTAACAATGTTGGTAATTATTTTGTTTTTGACTTTCTGAATTGTTGAAGCCTTGGTATACTTGCAACTAAATATGATCTGATTTTTCTGCTGGGTTGCTATAAAAATATTTTGTTAGTATCATAATAGTCCTGAAACTTTTGTGTTTTGGACAAAGTGAATATGTTTTTAATGAGATCTGCAAAAATCTGCTTGAGATGCACGTGAGAAAAAAGTGGTCTGCTACTTCTGTACGAAGAAACCCCCTTCAGTAAATGGTGTGTATATTACCTATTTTGTAGGCATGTTAAAATGATTAAATCACAATGAAATGCTGTTCTGAAAAAAGCTAAAGCACTTAATAAATTTAATATAATGTAACTTATCTAATCACTTTGCAATTTCAGTGTTTCTCTAATGTTTTTCAAAATTACCAGTATTAACATCCATTTTAGCTGGGAATTATTTGGATGTATTTCTGGATTTCTTTCAATCATTTGTGAAAACATTGCCATGGATTATTATGATACCCATGTGTGGTTTTCAAACGAGTATCTTTATGTTAACACATTTTAAAAACAAATGTTGATTTTGTATTAACTACATAGAAATCAATTAATTTTCCATTTCTCCAGTAACAAAACAAAAATATCTTATCACTATCCTCCTTTGCATAGAACACACAGGGATATTTTGGGAAGCCTTCACTTTAAATTCTTTCCTAATCAAGAACATTAACATTTGAAAATTAATAACACATTTGAATTCATTCATTTCCATGTGTTCTCATTCTCCCGCATTTTGTAGAAGTTGTGGAGAATCAAGCTGACTACCTAGGATTGGATTATTCTTCATTATTTCATTGTTACTGAAAACAAAAAGGGTGGATGGTGATAAGCAGGCAACTTAGCACATTGCTAACTAAACAAAAAATGGACACAAGCAGACTTATTAGTGTTTTTAATATGTTATCCACATTCTCTCCATTTTTGTTTGTTCAGGTACCGTGGCAAGTGGTCATCTATGACAGCCCTATTTACTGTCAACTATACGTCTCTGTCACTGGCATGTTGCAAAGAGATCTGCATCATTGAGAGGCGTCTAGAAGTCATGATGGTCTGGCTAACTTGTTTCTGCTGCTTGTCAAAACATTTCTTCGTAGCCTTGTCAACCTTTTCTGCGAGGAGCCACGCTGGGTGTGAAATATTTCAAAGAACTCTTTTCAGAAAGGCAAAGAACTTTTCAGCTCTTTTCTTTTTGTAGACAAAATACCTCTGGTGGAATTTTGTATACAAAATAATTTATTTTAATGCAAAAAAAACTATATGTGGACAGAGCATGAAGTTTTCAAAGAAGAAAGTATCAGCCTCAGAGTTTTTATTAGTTTGTAGTACAGTCTCACTGGCCCTGTATTTCATAGCGATCATTTATAATTTTTACTCCTTTTCAACGTGAATAATTTCATTTCATAACGAATCAGACTTCATCACATGTTTTGGAGAGTTCGAGTTGAACCGGATCAGGTTAGTTATATTGATATTTGGCAAAAAAAACTGCTTCAAAAGACGCTCAGTGAGGGTTTCAAAGCTAAGTTTATTTTCATTCATGAATAGTTTCTGTCTTTTTTCCATATTTTGATCCATCCGCACTATTTTTAATAGAGTTTTAATTCTTACCTAAAGTACATTTAATTCAAGAAGTATTCGAAAATTTTATGCTGATAGGTACTTCAGTCCTTTCATTCAACGAATTCAGTTATTTAGTTAAAGATTTTAGAATGCTAGAGCAATGAGTCAAGTAACTTGTTAAATATGTACTTGCAAAGGAACTATGAATATTCCATTTTCGTAGTTGCAAGGAAGAAGAGCGCCTGAAGGTCGTCATTTCTTACATTGTTTATTAAGTGATGTGCTTCACAAATGTTGTTTGAATATGCAGACATCTTACTGGTGCTGATTGATTTATTTTTATCAATTGTAGCGCAAAAATGGTGGAATCGTTGTGGAATAGTAGAATTCAGCAAAAACAAAAGAAGCCGCTGCTGAAATAGCAACTAGGATGTTTCTCCGTGTTCATTCTGCAGTTTAATATGTGTTCATCCAGTTTCGCCTCAATTGAACAGATGTTTCACAATTGGCAAGGTTCCGAATTGAAGCTTAGGGAGTTTTTGTGCAAATTAATTGGGATTTTTGTTTGGTTGATGAACATCGTTTCTCGGTATACTGTTGATCTTTTTAATTGTTACTCATTGCTATCTTCTTCCACTCTTATTTGGTTTCATAAGCTTCTTTCAATATTAGTGGTTTAAATGAAGTTACTATCTTTTTATCATGAAGCCCTTTTCAATCGTATGGTTTTATGCACAAGTTGTTGGGACACTCCATGAGCGCAGATTCCTCGTTCCCTTCATATCATTCTGAACAGCACCTTATTTCATATTTCTAGGAACTTTGTTGTAGTTTGGGTGGTTCAGATCAACTTACATCCAAATTCATATCATATTTTTTTATGTGCAGAGCAGAATATAAAATATACAGTGGACTGATGAAGTTCAATAATTTCTAAAATTTCATCTTCAATTGAGGTCAGGAAATTGTTGGTAGCCTTATCACTCATATGACCAAGTAAATTAGCAATATGTAGTACTTAATGGTTGGTTTAGATTACGCATTGGGACTCAATTTTGAGTAAAAAAATTAGTAAATCTATGCAGGATTTTTCAAGTTGTATAAGAATCTTTTTAAACTCAACCCTAGTTACATTGCTACGGAGTTGAGTGGGCACCTTTAATAAGAGGATACTTCACAAAACCACTGCTCAACAAAAATTGCCTAGGTGTGAGCGCATTGAATTTCAGAATGAAAACCCTATGCTCATTTGTTTCAGCACAGCAAGCGAGTTAGGGCGCTCAGTGGTCTCAACCTGTAGTTCCGACAACCTCAGCAGTTATCGTCCTCATCCTACCTCGTCTCAATCTGTTTTGGAGACTCGCACCAGCAGTGCGTTCGACTTCGCAAGTGATAGCCAAGTAATCCAATGTACTGTTTTTGTACGCAGAGGATCTATTGTGACGACACTTCTATACAGTGCATTGAACCGCGTTCTCGCTTGACACGTTTCCTGCGAAGAACCCACCAGTGGTTACTGAAGGGATTTGCATATAATGCTGCAGACCGACCTCCGGTGACTCACTCAATTTTCATAAATAGTTAGTAGTAGCTAAAAACACGTATGATCGAGTTGATGATTGCTATTTTCAATGTTTGTTCCTGCAATTGACTTTAAATTTGAATTGAATAGTGAACTTCAGTTTAACCCAGAGCAGAAAACGTATTGAACGAATTTATAATTTTTCTAATACTAGCCAAGAACTTGAGGTGTGATTGCCTCTAGCGATTATTGTATTCATGTAAATGAAAATGAAATTATTCCTTTATAGGAGTGCTTTATTTAATGAGAATTTGATGATTTGATGAGAATTAATGCGTATGTATGAATACTATTGAATAGGTATGAAAGTTTTTTCAATATCAAATTGAATGAATATATTTTCTATTGTGGTAGACTTGTTTAACTTTGCTAAGTTTCGGTTTCCTCTATTTTTGCTCAAATGAGTGAAATAAAGTTCATTGAATTTGTTTGCAAGTTTTTGGATTTACATAGAGACGTCCAAACTGGTGCTGAATAACTTTAGTTTTTACTTCTAGTCGTTCCTTTGCTACCTGCAAAGAATATGAGTTTTAACAACAAAAATTTGTCCTATATTTTCATGCATAAATCAATTTTTATTTGTGTGCTGCTACCGAAAATAAAAACAGAACATACAGAATAAAATCTTGATTTTTTGCGTTTTCGAAATGAAATTGATGGATCTTTTTAAAGAAGATATAGTAACTACGGTGTTATTTCCATGCGGAATATAAGAGATACTTTTACTGCTAATGTAATTATTTCAGACCTTAATGGAAGTGGTCGCGCATGAGCCTGTTTTTGGTAAGTGCACAATTTTGTGCATAAACTGGAACAAAACTTTCTTAGTTTGACAAGTAAATGGGGATTCTAATTTTCACATCTATTGTATTTGGATATACTAATTGAATATTATGAACTAATTGAAATGATTTAAAATTTAATTAATTTAAATGCCGTCGGTTGAGCAGAGAATGAAATTTTGGTTGGTCTCTTGCCAGGAATATCATATGTTTTAAAACCATTAGGATAGAAGTGTTATTATCATGAACTTTTTTAGTGCTGAGTTCTGAACTTATTTGGTGCTGGATTTTGTTTTGTGGATTTCACATTCAATTTAATAACATAACAAAACTTTCAAGGAGACCTAAACTTATTCATTAGATCCTCGTAAATTTTTTATTGTTGCAAATATACATGCAAGTCAGAGGACCTTCACCAAAGCACCTCGGTATTGTTACCAATGGCGGTCAACACATCACGAGTGACGACCTTTTGACCCGGTGAAACCAATGAACATCGTTTGATGCAACGTTATGGTATTCCAGTTTTGTGTAGAAATTTTTTATTTTATATAGTTCAAAAGGAACACGGTTACTTTCATTTTATATTCATATGGAATTTGAGGTTTCAAGTTCTAATACAATGTTCAATGTTTTCACTGTATCGAAACGTAAATTTTTACGTGAGATGTTGTTAACTTACGAAGAATTTGAGCTCATTATGAAACTAAAAGTGAATATTAAAATTATTTACGTTTGTTTGAACATTTCTGACTTCATAAAGAAATATGCATATAAATTTTAAATAATTTTATTTCCCATCTAATTTTTATATATGTATGTTAGTAGTTAACTTGAGCTGATTGAGCAGTGATCTGAGTCACAAACATACAAAACTTTCAGTACACTACTTTAAAATAAATATTGCTCAAAATAACCTCGTGTGAAAATGAAACTCTCACATTGTATTGGCGTAGTAGTATGTAAATGAAAACTTCATTTTTCAGATGATAAGTGTTAAAAAATTATACAACAATCTTAGAATAGAGAGAACGTTTCCTAGCATTGTATGAGACCTTCACTTTTCGTAAAATAAAAGTAAATAAGATACTATTTCCTCTGCTCCAATATAATTTGGTTTTTGTAGAAAAGTGCGTACAATTGGAAAAAAATGAAGTAAAAAAATTATCCAATTTTACAGCGTCCATTGCCTTGAACTGCGATTAATATTATGTAATGTTCTATTAAGTCGTGTATAAAATAGTGTTATAAAACTGAATTGCCTTAGTTATTTAATGAGAATTCTTATGTGCGATAATTATGGTAGAATTCTTTTGGCTGATATAACTTAAGAAAATATTTTCTCTGTTGCAGCGTAAGACTTTCTCTAACTTTGCCGCGAAAATTCGTTATTTATGGACCTCAAAGTGATGAATAAATGATTTTCCGTTAGTCGCAAATTCCTTGATTTATTTGTGAACGTTCAAACAATCCTTTAAATATCTCATCCATCACCTTCATTTTGTTACTTGTGTGAAAGAGAAAAACTAAATTAGTATTATTAGATTATTTCTTGAACTAAAATGAAACCTTGCTCTATGGAAATAAATCAGGATTTCATTTGTGCGAGATAAGTGTTTGAAAGTTTGTTTTCTCCTTACAAATGAAATTATTTTCATCACAATGAAAGACATACTAAATTTTACGAGGACCTAATTGTGAAACCTAACAAAGAACTTGATTATTTTCGTCCGTTTGAGTATTTTTACACTTACATGGAAATGTGCATACAGGTGTAAAGATTTTTTTATTAATGATTTTTTTATTATATTCGTGTGTATAATACGATTTAAAATTTCTAAGGTATTGTGTAAATTAGAATTTCATTTTGTGCGTGATAACAGGTGTTGGAATTTTTCGTTTCAAAACGGAGCATTCTTGTGTTGAAGAGTAAGAACTTTACATTCCAAGTTTAATGGATCTGAAAGTGGAAAATAAAATTAATTCTGTTTGTTAGAAAATTTATTGATTATTCGGAAATGTGCTCACAAACATGGAATAATTTTGATTACTTCCAGCTCTAAGAAGATAAACATTCAGTGCTGAATTTGTTTCCACCTTTTTTATTGCTTTGAATGCAACTATTAATTTTCCATGAATTAAATACAGGGAAAATGTTTCATTTCAGTGATGAATAAAATGAGCGAACTGAACTGATGCTGTTTTTATTTGAATGGATGAATGCAAGATATGGTTATGCTAAAGCCTATTTTGAATGCGAAAAAATGGTTAGTTATGTAAAATTCAATTCAGCTTGAAATCAGGGCTTTCTTCATTCGATAAACGTTACAGCATTGAAACCGTCACAGTTATTCGAATTCATATATCATGTTAAATACATTTAACGCTGTTGTGAGGAAGGTCTTGAAGAAGCTCTCAACTTATTTGCAGATTTCAATTAATCTGTTCGACTCTGCATAAATTCCTGAAGTTTCTTTTCACGACGGTATGTAATGAGACGCTCTCAATTTATTTGCAGATTTTAACTAAACTGTTCAACTCTGAATATATTCGTGAAGTTTCTCTCTACACGACGGAATGAAATGCTTTATATGTTCTCTGTAAAATTACAAAATATGCTGACTTTGTAAGGATTGCATTTTTTTCTGTGGAAATACTGTGATAATTTAAGAGTCAACTGTAAGTGTCTGGTACAACACAAGCCTCGAAAAATTCATAGATTCTGTTAAAACTCATTTTTCTTAATCCACAGGCAAGACAGACGGGTATGGAAGGAGTAAATTAAATTCACGTTTTAGGTTCCGTTGATATCCTCGGAGTGTGTCATGACTGCCTTAAGCGTGCTATAAGACGCATTGAAGTGTGTCATGGTGCCTACATGACATACAATTGTGTGCCAGTTTTGCCACAAACGTATGACTCACTTAAGTGTGTTAAAATGATTCTATATTTTATCTCAGTGCAAGTGAATTTCTTCCGATTGCTTGTTCAATTGAGGTGAAAAGCGCGTCTTCGGTGGTAAATGTGGTAAAACTTCGAATGTGGTAAAAATCGCGTCTTTCACTGTTTGCCCAGTCAACGAAAGT
This sequence comes from Morinoia aosen, assembly GCA_030386875.1. Lineage (NCBI taxonomy): Eukaryota > Metazoa > Arthropoda > Malacostraca > Amphipoda > Talitridae > Morinoia > Morinoia aosen. Next base: position 39,952,148 of record CM059573.1, on the reverse strand, counting down.
GAAAAGTGCATCCCGGGCCTATTCCACGGTCAACAGAACCAAAAAGTTCGCCTTGGGCCGTTTCCTAGGTAGAATGTTTTTAAAATCACGTCCTTTGCCGTTGGTCCCGTCGACAGAGGTGAAAAGTGCATTTCGAGCCGATTCCACGGTTGACGGAGCTAACAAGCGCGTCTTGGGCTGTTTGCTTGGTCGAATGTAGCGAAATGTGCGTCCTTTTGCGTTTCCCCAGTCAACAGAGGTGAAAAGTGCATCTTGAGCCGATTCCACGATCGACACAGCTGAAAAGCGCATGAGGGGTCGTATCCTCGGTCAAATGTGGTGAAAGCGCGTCTTATGCCGTTTGCCTAGTCGATAGAGTTGGAAAGTGGCGTCCTTTGCCGTTTGCCCTGTAGAAAGTGATTAAAGTGCCTCTTGGGCCGATTGCATCCAAAGGAGCTGAAAATCGCGTCCTTTGGCGTCTGCCCTGTCGACAGCAGTAAAAGTGCATCTTCAGCCGATTCCACGGTCGACGGAGCTAAAGATCGCGTGTTGGACCATTTCTCGGTCAAACGTGGTGAAAATCGAATCCTATTGCACTTGCCCAGTCGACAGAGGTGAAAAGTGCATTTTGGGCCGATTGCGTGTTCAATAGAGCTGAAAAACGCGTCTTGGGCCGTTTCCTAGGTCGAATGTAGTGAAAATCGCGTCTTTTGCCGTGCTTTGCCGTTTGCTTTATTGAAAGACGTTATAAGAGCATCTTGGGCTGATTGCGTGTTAAACGTTGCTGAAAAGCATGTCTTGCGTAATTTCCTAGGTCGAATATGGTGAAAATCGCGTCTTATTCTGTTTGCCCGGTCGACGGAAGTGAAAAGTGCATTTAGAGCCGATTCCACCGTCGACGGAACTAAAAAGCACGTCTTGGGCCGTTTCTTCGGTTGTGGGAAAATTTTCCCCACTACGGTTTGGGTGTCTCCGAGGTGGCTTTTCTCTTTCAACCTTTCCGCGTAGGTGTCGGGGTGCCGTTCGCTGGTCGTTGCTCAGATGTTTCGGTAGGGTCGCAGGTGAGGTCGTAGGTACGGAATTTTCATTTAGCAGACTTGATTAAGACTGAGATCAGACTTGATTTTGGTTCCTCTAAGAGTTGATTTTAGCTCAACTCTCTAATGACGTTATATCGATTAAAGCAGTGATTTACTTGGTGTTAAAGCTGCCATTTTTATCCGTCCGTTTATGCCTTTACAAAGGCGTGTTGCATCGTCGGCCTACGCTTCGGTGATGGGGTTCGCGGCGAGTTCCGTGGCACCCAGTTCAGGCTAAGACCCTCTACCCTCTTCCTGACTGCTTTTTCTCTGTCTATTATTTTGGGTGCTTGTGCTATTATTTCTTTACTTTTATTTTGTAGACTATCGTGTCAATTTTCCTATGGTGCTTCAAGCAAGTAAAATTAATTAAAATTAACATTGAAACTTCAATGAATTAACTCTTAACTCGTCCTTGCGACGTTAATTACTATTACAATTAATATTGCTATTGAAGTCGTTCGTCTTTTTGATGGGCTAAATTAGCCTGGATCAGAGCGATCTTCTAACTTTAACTTCTTTCTCAAGTATCTAAAATCTCTTTACTATTCTTACTGTCTTTCCGCTTGAAGCACTTAATCTCTTACTGATTTCTTCTAAATTTCCTTAATTAAACTTTCTGTCTGAACGTTTCGTCACTGAGTGCATTAAAAACTCAGGTTAGTTGCTTTACTTGTATTGTGTTGTCATTTTCATTGTCATTGGTGATGTTGCTTCTTAAGTGAAATATTGTCCTTATTAATTTCGTGGTTTATTCGGGGTTTAAGGTTGTACGTTTTTTTATAGTATATTCCGGAGGAGGCTTCTGCTGGTGCTGACTTTGTCGCAGCCGGGTTTCAGCTGTTCCAGCTAACTTCTAACAGGCTAGCCTCTCCGTTGCTTTAAGGTATATATCTAGTCGGACTTTAATGATTAGGTTGCATTTGCGTAATACTTGAAATTAACTGATTAGTTGCGTTGTTTCGCCTTGACTTTCGCTAATATTTCTGTTTCCTAGCAGTTGAGGGTGGAGCGTGTGCCAGAGGTGTCGACGCGGGGTTCTATCTACCATTCCAGCCCTCTTCTTGAGTCGCGGCGTTACTCGCCCTCTGCCTGCCACTGCTTGAGGTGTCACCTTTGTTAGGAACTAAGGGTCTACGTGTTCTTAGAATTCAGCCCTTCTCGTGGAGCCGACGTTCCTCGCCTCCTACTGCTGCCTGCGCCCGTTGTCTCGAGCTCGCCACGACAGCGCCCTGGACTGTGGTCCTTGACGGCGCCTGCTAACTTGTTTAACGCCCACGGCATAAGCGGACTTTTAACTCGCCCTAACTTTTAATCAACTTAATAAAGTGTTTTTTTAAAAAAGGCAATTATCTGGTTAGCGAATGCTAGCCGTAAAACTTGAATTGTACTTAAAATTAAATATTAAGAGTTGCGTTTGCGTTCACTGTGTTGATCCACCCTCGATATAAGGGTGGATCTAATAAAAACTCTGACTAATTAAACCTTACTTCTATTTTTCTATTCCTTCGCTGAAAACGATTGTATGGGAATTATTTCCCATACGGTCGAACTTGGTTATAAGCGCGTTTTTTCCCATATACCCAGTAGACAGGGTGAGAAGCCGCATCTTGAGCCGATTCCACGGTCGACGGGGCTAAAGGACGAGTCTTGGGCTGTTTGCTCTTTCTAATATGGTGGAAATTGCGTCCTTTGACGTTTGCCCGGTCGACAGAGATGAAAACTGTACTTATAGCCGATTTCAAGGTCGACACCGCTAAAAAGCGTGTTCAGGGCAGTTTCCTCGGTCAAATGTGGTGAGGATTGCGTCCTGTGGAGTTTGCCCATTCGACGATGATGAAAAGTGCATCTTTGGCTGAATCCACGGTCGACGGAGCTAAAGAAGGCGTGTTGGGTCGTTTCCTCGTTCAAATATGGGGAAAGTCGCATGTTTTGGTGTTTGCCCAGCCGATGAAGGTGAGTGTATCACGGGCTGATTCCACGGTCGGCAACGCGAAAAAGCGTGATCAGGGCAGTTTCCTCTGTACAATGTGATAAGGATTGCGTCCTGGGGTGTTTGCCCAATCGACGGAAGTGAAAAGTGCATCTTTGGCAGACTCCACCGTCGACGGAGCTAAAAAGCGCGTCTTGGGCCGTTTCTTAGGTTGAATGTGGATAAAATCGCGTCTTTTGACATTTACCCAGTCGACAGAAGTGAAGAGTGCATCTTTAGAAGATTCCACAGTCCACAGAACTAGAAAGCGCATCTTGGGGGGTTTCCTAGGTCGAATGTGGTGAAAATCGCGTCCTTTGCCGTTTGCCGTGTAGAAAGAGGTGACAAGTGAGTGTTGGGTAGATTGCTTGTTCAACGGAGCTGAAAAGCGGGTCGTGGTTAGTTTCCTAGGCCGAATTTAGTGAAAATTGCGAATTTTGCTGTTTGCCCAGTCGCCAGAGGTGAGAAGTGAATTTTGGGCTGATTTCACGGTCGACGGGGCTAAAAAGCGCGTCTAGAGCCGTTTCTTAGGTCGGATATGGTGAAAATCGCGTCGTTTGTCGTTTGCCTAGTCGACAGAGGTGAAATGTGCATCTTGAGCCGATCGACGTTCGACTTAGCTAAAAAAAGTGCGTCTTGGGTTGTTTGCTTGGTCAAATATTGGGAAAATCGCGTCCTTTGACGTTTGCCCAGTCGATAGAGGTGATAAGTGCATCTTTACCCGTTTCCACGGCTGACGGAGCTAAAAAGTGCGTCTTAGGCCGTTTCTTAGTTCGAATATGGGTAAAATCGCGTCCTTTGCCGTTTGCCCAGTAAACAGAGACGAAAGGTGCATCTTTAGCCGATTCCACGGTCAACGGAGCTAATAAACGCGTCTTGGCTGTATCTCAGGTCGAATGAAGTGAAAATCGCGTGTTTTTTTCCCTTTTGCCCAGTCGACGGCAGTTAAAAGCGCATCTTAGGCCGTTTCCACGGTCGATGGAGCTAAAAAAAGCGTCTTGGGCAGTTACCTCGGTTAAATGAGGGGAAAATCGCGTCCTTTGCCGTTTGTCCAGTCGACGGTAGTGAAAAGCGCGTCATGGGCCGATTCAACGGTCGACGGTGCTAAAAAGCACGTCTTGGGCCATTTCCAGGGTCAAATGTGGGGAAAATCGCATCCTATCACGTTTTCTCAGTCGGCAGAGGTAACAAGTGCATCTTTAACGATTACAGGGTCGACGTAGATGAAAAGCGCTCGTTGGGCCGTTTCCTTGGTCAAATTTGGTTCAAATTGCGTCCTTTGGTGTATGCCCAGTCGACGGAGGTGAAAAAGACATCTTGGGCCAATTCCAATGTCGACGGAGCTAAAACTTTGGCCGTTTCCTAAGTCGAAATGTGGGGGAAGATTGCGCCCTTTGCTGTTTGCCCGGTAGAAAGAGGTAAAAAGTGCATCTTTGGCCATTTGATTGTTCAACGGAGCTCTAAAGCTCGTCTTGATCCGTTTTCTTCATCGGATGTGGTTAAAATCGTGTCTTTTGCCGTTTGCCCATGTCAGCGGAGGTGAAAAGTGCATATTTTGCCGATTCCACGGTCGACGCAGCTAAAAAGCGCGTGTTAAGCCGTTTCCTCGGTCAAATGTGTTTAAAATCGCGTCTTTCACCGTTTGCTCAGTCGACGGAGGTTAAAAGTGCATCTCGGACCGATTCTACGTTCGACCAAGCTAAAAAGCGCGTCTTTTGCCGTTTCCTAGGTCGAATGTTGTTAAAATTGCGTCCTTTGCCCTTTTCCCTGACGACAGAAGTGAAAAGTGAATCTTGGGCCGATTTCGCGATCGACTGAGCAAAAAGCGCGACTTGGGACGTTTGCTCGGTCGAATATTGTGAAAATTGTATCCTTTTACGTTTGCCCAGTCAATAGAGATGAAACGTGCATCGTTAGCCGATTCCTCAGTCGACGGAGCTAAAAAGCACGTGTTGGGCAGTTTCTGCTTTCATATGTGGTGGAAATCGTGTCTTTTGCCGTTTGGCCAGTCGACTGAGCTAAAAAACGCGTCTTGATCCGTTTCCTAGGACGAATGTGGGTAAAATCGCATCTTTTGCTGTTTACCTAGTCGACAGAGGTGAAAAATGCATCTTGGGCCGTTTGCGTGTTCAACAAAGCTGAAAAGCGCGTTTTGGGCCGTTTCTTAGGTCGATCGTGTTAAAATTCCGTCTTTTGGCGTTTGCCCAGTCGACAAAAGTGAAAAGTTCATTTTGAGCCGATGCTACGGTCGACGGAGCTAAAAGCGCGTGTTGGGCCCTTTCCTCAGTCGAGTGTGGAGAAAATTGAGTCCTTTGCCGTTTGCCACGTCGAAAAAGTTGAAAAGTGCAACTAGAGCCGTTCCCATGGTCGATGGAGCTAAAAAGCGCGTTCTTGGGTGTGTTTGCTCGATCGAATGTGGTATAAATCGCGTCCTTTGGCGTTTGCCCAGCCGATGGAGGTGGAAAGTGCTTTTTGGGCCTATTGCGTGTTCAACGGAGCTGAAAAGCGCATTTTGGGTCGGTTCCTTAGGTCGAATGTTGTGGAAAAATTTTATGATATTGAACTCCAATATTATTCGCTCATGGACTGAGCATATGTCCTTTGGTCCTTTGGTGAAGTTCGGACGCTCTGGTCCAGGTCACGCCGAAGGCGCCGCCTCACAGCGCTGTCGCGCCGCTACAATTGTTGCGCCCTTCGGTGGGCGAGCTGCTGCAGCAAACTGTTGCCTGCAGCAGGCTGATAGTAGTGAGGCAGCGGTGGCTTGTCCGGAACCGTCCTCAGAAATTCATCCAGTTGCCTCTTAAATGCCTCCAGCGACCCGTCATGCTCTCTCAGGGTGCGGGGAAGACAATTAAAAAGTTTTGGGCCCATGACCGAAAACGACTGCTCATGCATGCTCCTCACACTTGCTGGGGCTCTGTTATTCAGGGTCGGGACCACACACAATGTACCGAACCGAATGTGCTGTTTCGTCCGAAGCCCAATTCTGCCGTCCGTGAAGTTCGGAACAAGCCCCGTCAGCATCTTCCATGTATATATTACTATATACCTCTCCCTACGCCGTTGGAGGGAGTACATCCGATAATGCTCATGCTCAAGTCGGCTCCAATAATCCAGTCAACGAGCACCTTCAATCCTGGCAGTAAAGGACCTCTGAATACTCTCCAGCCGCACTATATCTCCCCGCCTACTTGGGCTCTAAAGTTGGCAGCAATACTCTGCCAGGGGAAGAATTAGTGCTCTGTACAGGGTCAACATTAGGGTCGGCTCTCTGGTCCTAAAGGTCCTCCACACCCACCCCATCTGCCGCCTGCATCTCTTCACCACACCACTGATGTGCTCGCCGAAATCGTGAGGTTACCCGCTGTCGTGTAGGAGAATGCTTCGTCTGGATGCCGGCCGTACCTAATGAGCTCAAATTTAGCCTCATTGAATTTCATTTTATTTTCCTCCGCCCAGACATAGATCCTCTCCAAATCCTCCTGCAAGTCGACGCAATCCTCTGAGCTGGCCACCTCCTTAATTATCCTGGTGTCATCAGCAAAAGAGGACGCCCGCGCATGTTGCAGGTTTAGATCAATGTCTGCGATGTGGATCAAAAACAGTAGCGGGCCCAGCACTGAGCCTTGCGAGGCCCCGCTTGCAATAACCGACTCAGACGAGAGGCACCCATCCACGACCACCATCTGCCTCCGATCCGTCAAGAAACTGGCCAACCATCTCAGCAACGTTTCTCCAATGTGGGAAGCCCGCAGCTTTCGCAGAAGGACACCATGGTCCACCTTATCAAAGGCTTTGGCGAAGTCCAAGTACACGACATTGACTGCCCGTCCACTGCCCAGCTCTTCGGTTATTAAGCGGTGATGCTCTAGAAGCTGCGAGAGGCATGACCTTCCTCTTCTGAAGCCATGTTGATGCTCGTTGAAGAGGTCCGCACTCTGCAAAAGACACACCAATCTCCTGGCTACCACCCTCTCAAAGACCTTAATAACATGTGACGTCAGTACTACTGGTCGATAATTCATTGGGGCGTGCTTTTCTCCGCCCTTGAATATCGGTGTCACTAAACCACGCTTCAGTGCTTGCGGGACGTTGCCTTCGCTCATCGACCACCTCCACAGCCGAAAGAGTGGCATATTTAGTTCCTCGCAGCAATTTCGCAGCAATACGGCAGGGATTCCATCCGGTCCCGGCGCCGACGTCGGGGACAGTTCTTTTATAGAGACCACCAAATCGTCCTCCGTAAAGCAGATGTCCTCCAACAGTCCCGGTTCACGGATCCCTCGCAGCAGTTCATCCAAGTGTGACCTCAGGCTCTGGAGTCTCGGTACGCTGAATACGGACTCATATTGCTTTCTCAAGACCTCACACTTTTCGTCTGGAGCACTGACAATACTATCACCGATGCGGAACGGTCCAACCGTAGACCTTGTCAGGGTTCTCCTTTTGGCGAATGCATAGAAGTACTTAGGGTTTCTTTGGATTGCCTCCACGGCCAAATCCTCCTCCCTCAAAGCTTCCTCCTCATGCGAACGCTGGAGCAATACCTCAAGGTCACGCACCATTGCAACAATTCTCTGCTTTGTCTCTGGAGTGACTGGTTCTGATAGTCGCTTTAAGAGCCGTCTCCTCTTGCGCATCAAAGTACGGCGATCACTAGGAACAGATCTACCTTTATGCTTCCTTCTCCTCGGCACGACGTCAGCCAGCACCCCACAGAACTGCTGATACACTTCCTCTGCCACATCTGCCCCCATCCGGTCCTCCCAGTATAACTCCAACAGGTGCCTCCTCAACCCAGTCCAGTCAACACGTTCGCTCATGAAGTTCAGTGAGTCAAGCGCACACCGCCCACTTTGGCGCTCCTCACTACGAGACTTCGAGCCTAGGTCAACGGCGGCCAGGATTAACCGGTGGTCCGACAGGATAGTGTCTTCGACAGCTAGTCCTCTCACCAGGTCCCCGTCATTTGTCAGGAATAGGTCCAGTACACTGTCCAACCGCGTAGGCACAGTGACATACTGCTCCAGGGCAAACTCCTCCATAAAGCTCCAAAGAGCAGCCGCCTGTGCTCTGGTATCATTGGCATCTCCTTCCATCCTACCAGTGGACCAGCACATCCGAGGGAAGTTGAAGTCTCCCAACACCACCATGGTTGGGGTGGGAGTACCCAGCTCCTCCAACCTCCCAACAAGATGGCCAAGCACAGTATCGAAGTTGGTCGATTCACATGTAGGAGGTCTATAGATCACAGCCAGGACCAGCCTCCTACTGTCGAACCACAACGCAAGGTGCTCCACCACTCCATTAGAACCGCCAGTGAGGACAACAGCTTCAGCAGCTATATCCTCCCTTACAAACACCGAAACTCCGCCCTTCTTTCGGCCTGGAAGTCGGTCCGATCTAAATATCTGGAAACCCTCCATGTAGACCTCAGCGTCAAGCACGTTCACGTTCAGATGGGTTTCTACCAAAGCAATCAACACAGCACCCGCGAGAAGAGCTCTGTCCCTGAGCATTCCGACCTTGAATTTCTTCTGACGGGTGCTAAAGCCCTCCACATTGCACATCACTATAGTGCAATGAGTTTCCTTGCTTACCAGACTCGCTTGCAGGTGCAGGTTCAGGCCTCTGTTACCAGAGGACGATGCTCCTCTCGCCCACTCAGTACTCTCTCCAAAAGCTCCTGGATTGCCTGCACCTGTCTCCGTAACTCTAAAAAAGAAGTCGCATTCTCCAAATTTAGAAGATTAGTCCTGTCCGACCCAAGGCTCGGCACAGTCACTGCAGGCGGAGGAACTCCAAAAACCTCAACTCCGCGGCCGCTCACGGCCTCTCCAAAAGAGATTCTCGCCGGTGGAGGCGTGCCAACAGCATTCGGAGTCACCTCACTACCCACCGCGTTGGCAGCTTCTCTGACTTTTATTCCCGCCGGATGGAGGAACTTGCACTGTTTCCTGGGGCAACTCAGACCTTCCACCGCTTTCCAACACACGGGTGGATGGAAGTACTCACATTTCCGGCCTTTGCTGCATCCCTCCTTCAGTTTTCCCCCAAACTTCGCGAATTCAAAACACACCTTGGGGTGTGAGAACTCACAACCTTCCCCCCTTCTGCCATGCTTACACTCTCTCCTCAGGAAGTGCCTACACACTTTAGGTCCAGCTTTAGAGAGCCCAGTGGCCGACAAAGCCTTAGCTGGTTCAGGCACAAACACCGCCGCCGTAACCTCCCCTTCCGGCACCATCAGCGAATCATCCGACACAGATCCAGATCCATGGCCCGGTGTCAGAGGAGCAAGAGGACACTCGACGACGACGGATGGGGCGGGAGTCCCAGAACCGGCATTCCCCGCCCTCAGCTGCCTCTCAATTCGGGAAGTCATGACGACAAACTCCTCGCCGCACCTTTTCACGACACACGTCTCACACTTGAATTTGCTGCGGGAGGTCTCCAACCATACCAGGTGGTACACTGGCAGACCGGAACACCTCAAGTGGACAAAGACTCCGCAGTCCGCACACTTGAGGGCCGATCCCCCCAACTCCTCCCCGCACAGCCCACAGCACGTCCCACTCGGGACAGAGTGATACATGGCACTCATTTATTTAAAACTTTTTTTTAAAAATCAGTAAAACGTGGTAGAGGGAACAGTGAAAGTACGTTAGAGACGTGCAGGCTCGCAAACAAAATCCTGTAAAGCCTGGGTTGACATGAAAAACACTTTACCAGCCACGTCTCCCGCCAGTAAAATTGGTAAAGGGAACAGTGAAATATGTGTACTCACTGACGCTAGATTTTTTACTCTTTTCTCTCTTACTTCCTAAGATAGTTTTCAAACAGGAATGTCTTTTTAATCTTGATACTGTATTTCGTTTTCAAGTTATATACTACTTACTGCTTACTGTCCGCTAATTTTAAATGACTGATCACGCTGATGAATTAGATGAAATCGACCTAGATCTCAATCATTTGAATAGAATGTATCCAAACCTAAACGACTCTGAATACTGAAGGTATAATAAATATCAAAATTCAACGAGACTATACGAATCACTCGCCAAGATTTTTTTCTCCTGTTTTGGAACTGTAGGCGACTCTATCCAAAGTTGGAAGAGATACAATGTACTATTACTGAACTTAAGTATAACCTAGATGTGATTAGCTTCTCCGAAAACTGGCTAGATGACTCATCCAAAGACAACATTAGATTTGAAAATTATCCTAGTTACCTTTCAATACGAAAAAATAAGCGAGGTGGGGGCATCAGTACATATAAATCTAAGCACATAGATTCGAGAATCATAGCATGTGCAACAATGAATCGGGATCATGTAGAATCACTATTCGTAGAACTGAATAGAGATGGCAAACGAATTGTGCTTGGAACGGTGTATAGGCCTCCTACAGCCTGTCCTATATCCTTCCTTAATGAACTTAATCGTATTATTTCTCAGCTCAACAGGTTCTTATACAATGGCATAATAATATGCGGTGACTTCAATTAAGATCTACTGAAACATGAAAGCTATGAACCTATCACAAATTTCCTAAATGCCTTTCAGTCTATATCTTTCATTACGATCGTCACACGCCTACACGAATATCCTCAGAATCTGCTACGCTGCTTGACAATATCTTTATGACAGACCCGACTGTTTTTCTTGCTGGAATAATTACTTCTGACTTATCAGATCATTTTCCAGTTTTTCTTATTAGGAAAATGTCTATATTACTTGCACCAAGCCAAGGGCTGAGACTTACTCATATCGTAAAGTAAATGAATCAAATTTAGATGAAATGCGCACCGTTCTAGAAGAATCAATGCCAACATTGCACGGCTCTCTACTAAACAATATTGCAACGAGCATAAATGAAGCAGTAGTAAAGTTAACTGAAACTATAATGACCGCATACTATCAGTGTTGCCCAATAATTGTAACTCGTACAGTTACACCGAAAAATAAACAAAAGCCCTAGATTACAGGAAACATCGTGATAAATATGAAGAAACGTCAAACGAACTTAGCCCTCCTTTGCAAAGGGTAAATATCTAGAGAAACATTTAACCGATTCAGAAACTATGTGACAGACCAGATTAGGACATCGAAAAAGAACTGCTTTACGACCAAGTTTACTCAATTGAAAACTGACGTTAAAAAGACTTGGCGCCTCCTTAACTCTTGCTATAAACCGACTAACGCCGATAAACAGAAAATTTAATATGTTCTTTATGATAATATAAATACCATGAGAATAAAGAAATTGCTAATCTCTTTAACAACTTCTTCGAAAAACGAAAGGGAAAACTATAGCCGATGGCATTTCAATTGAACCTACTAATCACCTGGAATACATATATATTTATGGGTCATATTCGAGAACACAACTTATTTTTTTCTACGACTACCAACTCTTCCCATGTAATTGCATGCATAAACAACCTGAAAAATAAATCGAGTGGGTAACAAACGTTTTCGACTAAAGTACTTGAAATTATTGCTGATATTGAAGACCCGCGGATATCCAATATTTTTACCCAGTCTCTATTCCTAGGCACTTTTCCAAACTCCCTCAAAGTTGCTACAGTAACGCCTGCCTTTAATAATGATGAAAAAACCTGCTTAAACAATTATCGACTTATCTCCGTGCTACCAATTAGGCCTATTAGCAAAGTATTCGAGAAAATTGTGTGTAAAAAGTGTACGCTTATTTTGAACGAAAATCATTTCTCTATGATTAACAATACGGCTTTCGCTCTAAAAAGTCAACAACACAGGCTATATTTCTACATCATTTTTCAAATTCATACTTTTTGCCGATGACAACACGCTTTCTTCGGTACTTCCGAACAAGAATCCCGCTCTGATTGCGGAGAGTATAAATAATGAACTTCATAAAGTTTCATTGTGGCTTTAAGCTAATAAAATAAGCCTTAATATCGATGAAACAAAATACAGCATATTCACATACAAGATAAATACATCTCACCCACGCATTAAAATTGGCGAAGGTGAAATCGAAAAAAAACAACTGATGTAAGTTCCTGGGCATCTTAATAGATAAACATCTGACCTTGAAAGAGCACATCGCTCATATTAGTTCTAAATTATCAAAATCTATCGGAATCCTAAATAAAGTTAAAAATTTACTGCCTGAAACAGCTCTGCGCTTGGGCTTGCAGAGCTCTCTCTGGAACTGCTAAGATTTCAAAATATTTCTGGCATTTCTGACGGGAGACGACATGGATTAAAAGTCTGAAGTCACAAACACTTCAGTATTTTGGATATATTATCCATCTTCAATGTTGCACTTCAACATAGATGAATTTAATCAAACTACAAGCACTTTTTTAAGCGTACGCAAGAAGTCATTTTTACTTCTGCAGCTACGCCGCAACCGTCACTGCTGCCCTAACTAAATGTAAACAAAGTCACGTGACTATTTCTTTAATCCGTCATTGGCCATTGGCATTTACGTCAGTGCGGCAAGAGCTCAAACTCACTTAGTGATAAGTTGCGGATCTTCTAGTATATAGTCTGTGGCACTGCTCCATCGCTGATGGTCGCTTTGAATTGCTCGAGGTTTCTGAACAAGCGCGGAAACCAGAACTCGCCAAGCAGCTGCAGTCAGTTGCTCCCAAAGGCACCCATCGCTACTTCTAGGAGCAATTGATGCCCCGTGTAATAGGGCCTTGAGCGGCTACACTGTGCGGAGCAGCTGGGGTTGGTTGCACAACGCGGCCCGGACAGAATGAATGCTGATGATCGTGAGCTCTGGTCAGTAGCTTACGCTTGTCTGATAGTGAAGAAAAGGAAACTATATGAAGAAAAAACAAGAACAACGACAAGAATGACTCACGCTACCTGTCTATTTCCCACATGTATAAATAATTTACAGTCATTTAAAGACATAACTACCTTACTATGTTTCATAGTGACGTTTACTAATTTCAGTATGTACTGTCTAATTAACAACTAACAGGGTTGATTTACTCAAAGTTAATGCTATTTATTTTTAATTAATTATACACGGTATTCATTCTTGATAATATTTTTATTTTCTCAGGTATAAATGGCACGAGAGGAATTATTCAACTCGCATATTTTCTACGAGTGTATAAATAAATAATAAGCATTACTTACCTTGGTAACCATTTGACCATACAAATTTGATGTTGACTGCGGGCTCTCCACTTAATATAAGAAATGACAACATGTAGCCCCATAAAGTCGGTCGCTGTGTTTGAATTCTTCAGTGTTTGAAATTTCTTATATGATATCAACTGTCAATGCCTTCTCAGGGTCTAAAGGTATTGATTTAGTTTTGTAAGTTAATTTTTACAAATTTTTTTTTTCGAATTTTTTACATTTCAGGCTTTCACTAGTTTTAAATTGGTCTCTGAGCGGGAAAACCAGCACGCATGGCCAGCCACTCATTGTAGAAAGCGCAAGAAACAAACATGCACAATAAAACACCCCACGATGAGGTGCAACTGAAAACTGGGACAGCTGTCGGGCGATGACCTTGAAATGATGTGTAGGTCACTCCTAACCACGCGCTACAGATGCTTGCTTGACAAAAAGCCGCAGCAAAAACCGCACATAGTGGAAGTTCGTACAGCACTCGTGCAACCGACCTGCATGCTTCAAATATGGGTGAGTTGCGCTTGAGTTGCACGAAGAAACGCATAGTGTAGCCGCGCCGTATTGGCAACATTTTTCAATAAATCACTAAGACAGCGTTGGTCTCCTAGCCCATCGTCAATTTTCTCAGCAATTTCAAACATTCAGAAATAACCAGAGCAACTTTTTTGCTTTAAATACACGTACAAGTTCTCAAGACCTTGCACCTGTGGTACGCGCCAGTACTTCTTAAGTCGACTCCAATTGTCGAAAACCTTATGATACTTCACTGTTACGTGACAATATCCCAAGCACAATCAGAAGGAAGGACATCCATCGTTCGTGTTAGATCCAAACTGTTCCCTCGGGGCACATTGATGACCTTCTCCAAGCTAGAAATTGCATGCCTTGATTTAATAATTATACGCGCCTCATGTGGCACCTCACGAGAGCCATGAGCGTGAACACAAGACATTACACTAAACAATGTCTAGTGTAAACACTCATGGCTATTGTGAACCGCCATATGAGGCGTATGCATGAGGCGTAAAATTTTTTCTATCTAATATCCCAAACAAAAAACCTAATCGGAGGAATGATGTCTTAGTCAGTTACAGTTCATCTAACGTGGGACAAAATGCTCTCTCAGTTTCAGGAGCTTTTTTGTGGGACAAGCTTCCCCAGCATATCAAAAACTCTAAAACTGTAAAAGAATTTAGAGTAAATGTGTCACGTCATTTTGCATCTCTGTCATAGGGTCTGCAGCATTTCGGTTTGAATTTCCCATTAACTGAAATTTTTAGTTTCCTGAAATATCTGCTAGAAAATTAGAAATTATTTCATTTTACGTTTGCTAAGCCATTCTAATATTCATCTTACTTATTTCTGTCGACAATAATGAGCACAACAGCCGTCAGTTCAAAGCAGCAGAATGAACGTTCTTTCCATAATTAGGAGTATTTCCTCATTTTTATTTCGTTATTTTTCTCTTGTCTGTATTAATACTTAACGTCCGTATGACAAACATACCATAAATACATTTTGTGGGTACACCAATGTACAGGTTTATAGATGTGAGGGTTGTGTAAAGTTTTTCATGAATTAAATTTTGGCTAACGTTGTCTCGCTATTTCAAAATCATTCTCGAAGATGTTTTCGATCGATTTCGGCTGAGCAGGGGTGAGAGTTAACTTGCGCATTTCATTTATTCTTTTTATATTTTTCCGTGCGTTCAGCGCACACTAGCACTGAACTTTCAAATCGAAAAAACTCTAAATTTCCGTAATTAGAATTATCAATTTGGACCATTGCTTAATCTACCTATATGTGTCGAATTTTGTAAATATTCGCCTCTCAGATGTGATATCCGGTCACAATGTTACTCCATTTTATCCCATATACACATGTCCGTATAATGCTGAAGAGTTGTGTTGTTTCTTGACTGTAACCTGAGTTTTCTTAAAAATTTCTTTGAAGAAATTAAGAACCAGTTCATTTTTACGTTTTTCAAAGTCTTCTTTTCCTTTTAGTTATTTTTTCCGAATAATTTCTTAGGATTACAATGAGCTCGATTGTCATTTTCGCTATAGTAGATTGTAGGTTGTTTTTTTATCTTTTTATTTTTTATATGTATTTTTCAATACCTATTTATGATATTATGTGTGTGTACATATGTAGATATATGTATATCTACATAAATAGGTATACATATGTCTATTTCATTTTCTATTTCATTTCTTTACGTGAAAATCATGAAAAAGCGCTATAGCGCTCGTGCGAAAATTATCTCTATATTTGTATGCCGAACAAGCCATTCATTTCATTTTTGAGTGTAAGTTTGTTTACGCATTTCTAGATGTGCGTGCGGTGTTGTGCGATGTTCTTTATAAATTACTTTTTGACTAACCTTTTCTCAATACTTGATTGTCATTTACGATGGCGTTTCAATCTGCTCCGGTATAGCGTTTTCTGTCTTTTTCTTACTTCGTTAATTTCAACAAATAACTTGGGAGTTCCGAAAAATTATTTGGTAGTATTCGAATTATTTATAAGTTGTGAGCCATCTCTTGGAATATAAAATATCCAATACATGATATTTTTCATTTCTCAGTCAACTACCCCTTGACAGAGTTAGACTATTAGCCCGCCACGTATGGTTTGTGTATTAGTACGCCTCGTATATTTTGTCTATTTAATATGCTTCGTATGGTCTATCTATTTGTATACCTCTGATAGTTTGTCTATTAGTATACCTCGTATAGTTTGTCTATTATTATGCCTCGTATGACTTATCTATCTGTACGCTTCGGATGGTTTGTCAATTAGTACTCCTCGTATGGAATTTTGTTGCAGGACGTCTTATATCAAGAAATTTTTGAAAGCCAATATGTTGGCATGTTTCTCATGTGGTAACTTGGAAATAAACGTTTTTGTTCTTTCTATCTTTCTTTCTAGCAGAACACCGCTTGAAGAGCGTGAATGTTGCCAGAAAGACTCCAGCAATTCGTCTCGTAAGACGCTGGAGATTATTTATTTTTTACATTTTTAAGGAAAGGCTTTTTAAGGTACGAAAATAACTTTAATATTTAACTCCAGATTTGTAGTTATTATTCTGGAAGTTTTCAGGGGCACCATAAGGCTGGTGCATTTGTACAAATAAATTGCAATTGTTAACCCAGCACTTGTTTTTTATGCGAGAGATCGGAGAAAACTGTAAGCTGTGTTGTCTTAGGGGTAACTCAAGCCATTACAACTTTGATTATGTATTGTAAATCTTCGAGGAACAGGTGAACTGGTTAAAAAAAACGTTTTGATGACTATTCTAGTTATGCCAGGTTGGTGAACCTGAATTTGAATCCAAATTCACATGACACGCGTGACCTTTCGCGAGTTTTCTGTGCATGTCGAAATCATACGTTATTTCCATATCTATATTAAATCCATACGGTGAAAGTGAACATAATATGCCGTTAACAGCTATGTAGTGATGTATGAGACTTCAAGGCCCATAAAAAAATTAAATTTTTAAATACATAGCAGATAAAATAACATTCACGATTATTCTTGCTAAGCGTAACTAGTAACGAGTTTTTACGACATGTTCAACCTAATTTTGCGCGATGACTTCGGATAAAAATATTGTAATTCTATATAAATTCTTATGAGTCGCCCATCATAACATATTGAAGTAGGTATAAGATGACGTAATGAAGGAACGACATCCACTTCATTTCTAATTCGCTTCATGGAAGTATCAATAGCATAATATTTTGAAATAGAGAAAATTAAGGTTCTGTATGTTGAAAATCAATACCTGCTTCATGGCTTGATATTTTTCTCTCTCGTGTATAAGAAATAATGATGATAGAAAATACCAAATTAAGTAATTAAGCGACATGAATGTAGAAGTTAACCTCAAACTATAGCTTAACTAGTTCATCCGTCGAAAGCGAAGTCTAGATTTGGAAATGATAATTATTTCTCTAATTGATTATTTTGCATATCGACTCATATTCCTCATACGCAAATTAGCTTTTCTTTATTCCATCAACACAAATTAAAAAAATCAAATTCATTGCATGAAACACGATATGTGCAAATGATTAAAAATAATTTTGTTTCCCATCAAATTGTTTATAACATGAAATAAGAACCATACTAATTGTGTCACAACGATTGAGAAAATTATGATTTATTTCTTGATCTTTATAGAACAGCAAAAAGTTGACGACAAAATAACCATACGAATTCTCAAAAGCGTAGGCTTTAATTTTTGACAGATACATGTCAGTAATTTTGAAATGGGCTCATTGCCCGTTCTACTCAGGTGTAGAGTTCACCAGTGAAAACCGTCTAAGAAGCATCCAATCTTCAACAACGACCTTCTCACTACCAAGATTCCACAACAGCAGCCGACTTCCTACCTCGCTTGCCCAGCCCTAACCTCTCAAGCGGGTGTGAGTACCTTTTCTTAATTAGCTCTTACCTTTACCGACCATTGAGCGTCGCCGGAAGGTAATAGAGTCTGGTGTACCGAAAGGCCCCAGACCAACTGAGCAAACCCTATTATAGTAGGGGGGCAGCGGGTACAAGTAGGGCACCAGCCGCCTTCCGGACAAATCCGACGCCTGAGACTATACACCAACACTTAGGACTAACACCATGCTTCCCCACCAAGGAAGTCGTGGTTCATGGAGAGCTGGCTATAGCCAGTTTTCCCGCGCCATACTACCAACACCCACCCATATAAGACCTAACACTATGCAACATAACACCAACACACGCACCAACGCCACCCCTGGCAACAACACTCAACCACGAACGACCAAGCAAACTACCACAACCATCCCAGCACAGCCTGCCAACAAATCCAACACTACCTACAAAGTCCAACTCCGCAAGATCGACCCCAGGCTACAAACAGACCGACAACAAGTCTTTGAAACTGCATTCAAACACTTGGAAGCCCTTCTCATACGACTCACCAGCAACTCAAGCGGATTCTATGCCATAACTGATGACACCACTGCCATTGATAAACTGACCTCGGACAAAGCCACCAAACACTTTCAGAAAATAAATCTGAAACCGATCATCCCCCCAGATCTCAGAGCCAAAAGAACCATATTCATCAGACAACTGGACAGCAGCATTGGTCGACGCTAACCGCAAGAAATACAGGAATAAATAACACGCGTGCAACAATGGGCAAAAATCATGGAAATAAACAAAATAAAAAACTACACACACGTTATCAAAGTAACCTTCACCGACACTGCCATGACACAGTGCGCTCTCCAGAATAGACTCCTCATGTTCAACACAATGATCACACCATCGCAAATGGAACTATAAAAACACACTCACCTACGGATCTGCTTCAAATGCTACAAAATCGAGGACCATTCTACACACCAATGCACTGTCATGACACCAAACTGCTCTGAATGCGCTGCTCACGACCACACCTACCAACAGTGCAGTTCACCGCACAAGAAGTGCCTTAACTGCCAAGGAAACCACCGAACACTCGCAGCTTCTTGCCCATACAGGAAAGAAGCTATTCGCAAGAAGAACGACGAACTCCAAAAAAAAAAGAAACCGAACAAACCAAGAGCACTTACATTGAAATTGCAAAAACGGCCATCCAACAAACTGCAAAAACAGAACATACACTTACACTCACCAGCGAGATGCATATAAAACTGGCCGCTATCATCATCGAGGCCCACATCGCAGGCCTCGCACAGGGAGGGGATTTCGGAACAATCTTGTCGAAGTCCCTCAAAGAAAATTACGGCGTGGACACCCAGTTCCCCAATCGCGATTCACAAAAAATATTCAACATGTTCAACCCCAAGCAGACACAACAGAGACACCTGCAAATCAAGCAAGCACCGACCCCAACGAAAACGAAATGGAAACAAGCTACCACTCAACAGAAGAGAACTCAACCCAGGACGAAACCAGCGACGACAACTTGAAAGAAAACTGGAGAACGCAGTCCAGCCCGAAGAAGAAAACAAAAAAACGGAAAAGAAGAGACAACCATCCTCTGAAGAATCTCCTGGACAGGATGACAAAATAGAGGTTTCACTATTCCGCAGCGACACGAACTCACAGCATATTCCAAGCAAACCCACCAACCATCAGATAGTAGAAGAACTAACAAACAAACCTCCTGGCCTCAAAATCGCTGTCGCACACCCACACCCGGACAAAATCTGGAAAGAAATCATTGACGGCCAATTCAACCTCGAAGAGGCACCCATAGCCACAATCTCACACAAACATTTCGACATGATGAACACATGCTCAAAACCCGACCCCCCCCCCCCCACAAGAAACCCAAACACTCGACTCCATAATGGATACACACAATATGAACAAAACACTAACCGTCATCCAACACAACGTCCAACACTGGCAAAACAACAAAATCGCACTATGCAATATCTACCGCCAATACAATCCACACACATATTGGCGGTACATATATATTTTATATATATTTTTTTTATCAAGGACCCATCTAAATTTCCAATGAAGTGTTACAAGTTTTTTTTCGAATACTTTGTAATTTTGATGTATAAATTTTTTTTTAATCCACACATAATTCTACTAAACGCGCACTGCATGCGAAACAAAACCCCCATCAAAATTTGGAACTACAACACATATGCCACAAACAAAGCAAATGAAAATCACGCTGGAGTAGCAATAGCAATTCGGAAAGACCTCCCATTCAAGCTTCACGACACCTTTCACACTGATATGTTGGCCATCACAGTAGAAACACCACAAGGCCCAATCACACTTGCCACAACCTACATACCTCCACGCATCGACTACATCAACTACATTGACATGAAAGAAAGAAAGAAAAAGAAAAACGGTTTATTTCCAGTAGAGATGGTAGAAAAGTACCATCATTGGTTTTTAAAATATCCTAAAATTAATACACTTAAATGATACACACACACGAGTATTGAAAAACTCGTGTCACTAGTCAAAAGAAATGATTGAGGGCAATGAACTCCTAATCTAGCTTAATCTACATTTGATAATACATGTAATGATAATTGTAAGAGATAACACAATTTCATGGACGATGCATTTTCATTGTGGGGTGAAAATACTTTTGACAGTTTACATGTACATGACATAAAACTTCGCAATTCTTGACGCCAGGAAATAATATATGAAATCGCTTGTTTCGGTCAATGTTCACAAGTGTCATTTTAAGGAAGCATGAAAAAGAAGAAAAATATATATATATATAAATATATATCCATATACACACATATGGACACATACGTATGCATGTGTGTGTGTGTGTGTATGTGTGTGTGTGAGTGTGTGTATGGATATATACACACATATACACACATGTGTACATATAAGCATGAGGACCAAGAAGTTAATAGGTTTTGTATTTCTGATTCAACAATTTTAACATAACGGTCATTAGTTAACAAGCATTTTATTTAAATATAAATTTGAGAGACAGATTCAAGATTATTCGTGATTTCACACATGACCTGTCTCCGAGCTTTTGAACAGGAGATTCCTTCCTTCACCAATGATTGTATATGAAAAGCATTTTGAATAAATGGGCATTCTCTAGAGTTGGAACCTTGATTCCCCTTACAGTTAGCCCAGAGGGGAGTGGGGGCATTACATTTATCTTTTGAGTGGCCACTACCACAGATCAAGCATCTTTCAGCAGATGTACACCCACTCGCAAAATGCCCATGATGTTGGCATTTATAACAACGGATAGGTGGAGGTGAATATGGGCTGAACTGGAAATTCATGTATTCTATTTTTAGTTGTTCTGGGAACCTCTGCCTTGAAATAGCACTTTTAAACTGAGGGAATTCTCTTTGTTCTATTAGAGAATTTTGGCAGTCGGACCATGTTTATAACTTAGAAATTTTTGCAGCTGGCAATTGGGATAAGCTCATTTAAATTTACATCAGAGCCTATTGGGCTAATAACCCCAGAAGTAGATTGTGGGGACTTTGAGCGTGGTTTATAACAACTAAATGCAAATTTTCCATAGCTGTTGAGTTCCAACCGTCTTAATAGAAGTAAGCAAACTACCACTCGACGCACAGTTGACGACAATTACCTTATACAGAAAATAAATTAACACAAAGTTTGATAGAGTAGTTATTTGTTAACGAATTTCTTACTTTTTTTATAAGCAGAAATGACTTACACAAACGACCAATTTACTTATACTGGTGAAGCTCCTATAACGGGAGGAATTCGTTCTAGAAAAACACCCGTTGTAGGCGACAAGTCCCGTTATGCAAGCGGCACGTTTACTTTAGTTTACAACACAAACATCTTTTATAATAGCCTCTAATGGAAAATAGTTTATTGAACTATGACAACAGTCTGAACGTTGTTCAATGACGGTATTAATTGAAGGACATTTTTCATTATTAATATATTTGAATATATTATATGACTAATTTATGGGAACTAAAGAAACTAAATAAATATGATTTTGGCAGTTTCACAATAATGCAAATTGGCAAATGAGACGTATTTTAACGTACAAAACTCAAAAATATATATTTAATTCATCTCTTATATCTTCGATCTGTATTTAGCCATGAATTCATCTAATACTAAAGAAAATGTAGCACTCAGTTCTTTGTTTTCTTCAAAGTTGCATACTTTATCCTTAAGTTTATCTGCTAGGTCTAATATTTCTAACAAATTTTGTTTCTTTAGGATTTCATTTTGTTCCTTCAATTTCATATTGTCGATGACGTTTTCATGTTCAATTAATATGAGTTCTTCCTTGGTAAAGCTGTCTTCACTTTCAATCAATTCTTCTTCTAATTCCTCAATAGTTATTCCTATTAAACCTGCCTTCTCGGAAAGATCACAAATTTCCTTGGCGCAATTTTTCTAAAATTTCCCGAGCACGACTTCGCATTGCAGTCACACATTGAGGCTATATTTCTCTCCACATGCCATTTAACGCTTTCGTTGTTACACTATCCCAGGCAATTTTTATCATATCTAAAGCAAACTTTATGTTGAACTGTTTCCAAAAAGAAGTCACGTTATCTTCTGATGTCGATGTGAAAGTTAGAAATTTGGTCATCATTTGTCGTAAATAACTTGCCTTGAAAATGGACATAATCCCTTAGTCCATGGGTCGCAAATTACTAGTAGTATTCGGAGGAATGAACACAACTTTGATGTGTGGATGATTCATTTCCAAATCGGTAGGGTGTCCAGGAGCATTATCTAATAAAAGCAGGGGCCATGTTTGTTTGTTTTCCGGGCCATGTTTAAGCATTGTAATTCGCGATGAAAGGGACAAAGTAACCTTGAAACCACTCGCTGAAAACTTTTTTAGTCACCCAAGCCTTGCGATTGCTGCGCCATATCACTGGTAAGCTGTTTTTGTCAGCATGTTTCAACGCTCTTGGATTTTCTGCTCGATGTAACAACAAGGGTTTCAGTTTTACATCTCCTGACGCATTTCCACCTAGGAGTAACGTAACTCTATCTTTACTATTTTTAAATCCAGCAACATTCCTTTCATTGTGCGTTGTATATGTTCTACATGACATTTTTTTCCACAGCAAACCCGTCTCATCCCAAGTAAAAACTTGCTGTGGAGAGTATCCTCCCTCGGAAATAATGTACTTAAACTCTTCAATAAAATGCGAAGCAGCTTCCCTGTCAGCACTTCTAGATTCACCACTCAATAATACACTTCCCAAATGAAATCTTTTCTTATATTTTTCAAACCAACCATGAGACGCTGAAAAGTTACAATTGGAATGGCCGCTTAATTTGAGATCTTGAAATATCGAGAGGGCCTTGGATTTAATCAAATTCTCACTCAATGTGGCCCCTTTCTCTCATGTAAACGATCCACGTATGTAGGAGTGTTTCTGTTTTATGCAATGTCAAATTTCGCGTCCTCATTGTTGTTTTTGCGACATGTAATGAGAGCTCTCCGCCACACTCTAATATCTTTTTACGATTAGCTTTAATCGTATCAATAGTGGATTTTAGAAGTTGAAACAACTTAACAGCTTGGCCAATAGAGCAGCCATTATTTAGTTTGCTCAATATGCTTAGTTTCTGTTCAATACCAATTCGTTTACGACACCCCTTATTGCATACCTTTTCATTCGCTACGCTTTTATTTTTTAGCTCGAACCATTCTGAGTAGGATGATCAAATATAATTCAAAAAATCACAGCACACTGCTAACAGGATTTGGTGGAGAGAAGGAACCGGCTTTGCTGCCGAATTTGTTGGCAGATGTTCTTTTTCATTGATAATAATAATTGTACTACGACTATCTTGCTAAAAATATTTATTGTGGTTACTCATCTCAGAACAATTAGAGAACTTGCTTATCGAAGAAAATGGGTAATGATAAATGAAATGAAATACAAATCAAGAATTTAAATATCATATAAATACTTTTAAACATTAATAGTTCATACTAAGTTGATAGTAATAGTATCTTTATCGTAACAAATAGTCATTCAGTATACTATAAGAACAGTAAAACTAAGTTATAAATATCAAATTAAAATAGACGTTGTAGGAGCAAACTACCAATAAACTGCATCCTGCCCGTTGTAGTAGAGTCCCGTTCTAAGATCGACCATTATAAGAGCTTTGCCAGTAGATATAAATTTCTTTGTCCAATAAACAAAAGTGATTAACAGTTTTATTTATTTATTTATTTATTTATTAGGGATATATAAATTATCAAAGTTTTGAAACTACCTATCTTGAAGTGGATGTCTGTCGTTATAATAATGATGAAATTATATGGTTCTTTGTACGTTTCAGAACAAAACTCTTTAAATTCTTCAAAGGGCATGTCCTGGTATATGATATCTGTGTAAATGTTCTTCATATCAGTTGAGTATAAACAAAAAAGAATCAGAACGTTAGCATTGGTTCTAGTTGTTTGTCTCGGTTATAAATAATAATTTTGTGATAAGTAAATTGAACTACAGTTATAATGTCTTCCTCATGTATAAAAGCTCTCAGCCGGACTTTGATCTCATTCAGTTGCTATATCATCAAAATTGAAAAGATTTTTCTTTTATGAATCTTAGTCACATGGGTAGGGAATAGGGGTTGTATCTTGAAAATATTGAAAGGAATTTATATTTGAGGTGTTCTATTTCACTGTCGAAAAAGTGAATGGAACCGTCTGGGCTATCGGGATGTCGTCCGAAGTTTCCTCGGCGGTCCGGGATTTAGGAGAAGGGTTGCCATTTCTTTTGATGTTTAGTTTCCTGAGAGAGCGGTGTCTCTGTCAGCGCTATGTTTTTCGTCTTTTGTTTGGTAACAAAGTTGGTTTCTAGGGCCCTAGTATTTAGTGTTCAGTTATGTTCAGTTTTGCATGAGTTTTGTTACTCCTATTGGAGGGCCGGTCAGCTTAAATCCTTAATTAGGGGGGGGCTTTTAATAGATGTGAAGAGCAAATTCGCTCAATTATCTTACTCTGGTAGCAGAGTCCCTTAAACTTTGCTATTAAATTCACTACTCTAGAAGAAAGCGGCTTGGCAGCAGTCGAAGTCCTAATTTGACTGATCAGCTTTCTCTAACTTAACTTATGAAGATTAGAGGTCCCCTCGTCTTACGGTCCTAATCTTAATTAACCTTAGCGTTCTTACTGTTCTGGCCGGTCCTTCGGTTTCCTCTTCTGTGTTTCTATTAAGCGGTGAAATCGCCACTTCGAGGAATATAATTCGAAGGTTAGTAATCTCTTAAGTGATCAACGTAATTAATGGAAAATGATATAAGCTCAGCTATTGATATCGTTCGCGTGCTAGGTATCCTAATTTAAACACTCAATGTTTTCTTTCAGTAAGCTGCCGAAATTCCTTCCTAGCGATGAAAGCCTGTTCGTCACTACTTCTAAAGTAGACTGCACGAAGTTAGTTCGGTACGTTGCTAGGAATAATAACGAAACTAGCGTGATATTTTGCTAAATCTTGAAAAGGTTTGTTATAAATTTGGTTATAATCTCGTTTGGTCTCGTCATGGGATTTATTAGCTTCTTTATTTCATTGCAGTGACCTAGCTTCCGTGGTTGCTAGTGCGTTTTGACTCCTCGCCTCTTGTTACGAACGGCAGCTCCTCGAATAAAACCTCAGCGAACGTCCGTTGTCTTTTATTTATTAACAATATTCAATTATAGATTTTGAGTTTCTTTTAATTGGTTAATTTTCAAGGAAATCGTCAATATCACCATTACCCTTTTTCGAATAATTAAATTATTTCACTTATTTTTATCAATTATTAAAAGCATTTTTCAATTGTTGCAAATTTTCTGGTTGATGTATTGATTTACTGTACAAAAAAGATGATTACAATCAACAAATTTTTCGAACAGAAGCTTTATTAATAAAGAAGTTTTATCATAGTTTGATATCCCTACGACGAAACATCTCAAGCTAGAAGGAAAAATTATGTGATTCTTTTGATTTTTTATTTTACTGTTTTTCCACATATACACCATTTTATGTAACTAATGAACTACAACTCATTTCTAAAATTCATTTTCTGTTAGGAGCAAATGTAAACCTTGTTTTCAAACCTGCTACTTCATAAGAAACGTATCTGATTTGTGTTTCAAGATGGATGATATGTGATTGTAATTGATTAATATTTTTCCTATGCAATTTGATATCAGTTTGAATTTGATAAACATCTAATTGCAATTGATTTATGTTTGCAGTATTGACAACAAGTTCTCTTTGAATATCTGTAATAATATCTTCTATTTTATTAAGTTTAATTCTTCAATGTATTTTTCTTTTTATTGGTCGACTCGTTAGCCAATGACGAGAGAAGGAGCTACATACCTTTGGTGAAAAATTGATTTTTCCCATCATATACTAAACAGTTGTATATTTTAATATCTCTAGGAAATTTTTCGCATCCAGTTAGAAGAAGTGTTTTTTCAAGTCTCAGTTGAAATTAAGCAACTATATGGAGTTTACATTTTTTTGACCATGTATTACTTCATATGGAGTATTTCTTTTGATTGTGATTAATGTAAATATTCAGAATAATTAAACATTTACATTGAAAAAAACACATTGATATTTTTAAAATAAATTCAGGAATTTTATAAAAAATGGAACCATTCAATGTATCTCATCTTTCTAATACTAAGAATACAAAAAGGCATTATGATTTTGAAAAAATTTCAGTATAAATGACTGCATGTAACAAATTTTGTAATAATTGTATTATTTACATCATAAACTTAAGAAGACATGGGAAAAGTATGAAAAACTAAAAAAACGTGAGTAAACTATTAATCTCGAATCTGTATTTTGATATAAGTAAAAATTTTTGTAATATATGTAATAAGAATGTCACAAATGTAAAAACACACCAAAAATCTACGAGACATGCTAGAAACATTAATAAAGAACTAATTTCCGATTCATGTTATATGAAAAAGATATGTAAAATATGTAAAGTAAAAAAATGTACAACATATGAAATCAAAAAAGCATTTAAAAACGATTATGGCTGTAAACTCAAAAGAAAAAATGTGATATAAATGCAAAATGCTTGGAATATATGTTCTCTTATATGTCAGTTATAGATCCAACAGTTTTTATGCGGAATTTGACACCGGTTGTGAGATCAATTTTGAGAAAGGAAAAGTTTGATAATTTGATAATACAATTAGCAATTTTAGTTAATTTATATGAATATTATGAAAAAATGAAAAACTATTTTCAATAGCATAGATCAACACAAGAAAATTTATTGGCATTTTGAAAAACTTCACAAACATTGAGGATCTGTATAAAAAGCTATTAGAAAGGTTAAAGAATTTACAAAAAAGTCCTATGGGATGATTACAGATAAGTTATAAGATTTCACTGTAAAAATTATTGAATACAAGCCTGTCAAAGGTCTTAATTGTATAGAATTACCTAAAAAGTTTAATAGTCACCTTATAAATTGATCAATATTAAAAATACCGATAATAAATACATTATGGTTAGTGTTGCGAGATATTATTCTCGAGATGAGAAAAACGGCTATAGAATATCAATAAGAAAAAAAACTGAAACTGAAAGTTAAATTTCAGAGACATAACATTCCCAGTAAAACTTAAAGATATCGATAAATTTGAGAGAAACAATAATGTGTCAAAAAATGTCTACAATTTTATTTACCTGAAAGAATTATGTCCTCTGAGAATAACAAAGGTACACAATGAAAATGTTATATCACATTTATTGAAAACAGATAAAAATAAAAATCATTATGTTTTGATCCATTTATGCGAACAAAAGACGGACATAAATAACATGTCTGTGCATATTGTTCATGGCCTTTCACAAAAAATGTTTATTAACAAACCACATTAATGATTGCTCAGTTCACACTCCAACAAAGTTTGTACTTGAAGGAGATAAATTAAAATGTAAACACTACCAAAAAACAATTAAGCATCTTTTTGCAATTTATGCTGATTTCAAATCAACGTTGACAAAAATAGATACGTGTCAACCAAATCAAAATTCAAGTTACACCTGAACATTCAGAATCACAATACTAATTCATTCTGTTGCTATACAAAATTTGAAGCAGATAAATACTCCCGTTTAGAAATATATAATGGTTAAGATGCTGTCCAAAAGTTTGTAGAATATTTAGAAAACGAAATCAAAAGAATTTATAGTCTGTTGAAAATAAATAAGAGAATGTATTTACCAACAGATAAATTCAAAGAATATAATGAAGCTAAAAGATGCTACTTGTGTTGCGAAGAATTTACAAAAGATAATTATAAAGTTTGAGACCACAATCATTTGACAGGCCATAACAGAGGCCCAGCTCATTTAAAATGTAATTTAAAAATTCGGAATCCAAATTTTATACCGGTGTTTTTACATAATCTGTCTGATTACGAAGCTCGTTTGTTCGTGAAAGACTTGGGAAATATTTCCAGAAAGTTGAATGTTATTCCACAAGTAAATTAAGAATATAATACATTAGTTTCACACAAATAATAAAAGTTTATTCGTATCTATGTAAGCATACAGGAAAAATTAAAGATATCACCAGAGACTTACGGTTCTTAGAAAGCCAAGGTTTTTACCTTCGTCTCTAGATAAACTTTCGAAGAATTTATCTGGGCACAAAATATTGTCGAAGTTCTTTCTCAATGAAAAACAATTAAAATTGAACAACAAAAAAGGTATTTATCCGTATGAATAGGTAAATGGCTATAAAAAAATGAACCGTAATAGTTTACCAGCTAAAAGTGAATTCTACAGCAGAATAAACAATATAT
Organism: Morinoia aosen; assembly: GCA_030386875.1. Classification (NCBI taxonomy): domain Eukaryota; kingdom Metazoa; phylum Arthropoda; class Malacostraca; order Amphipoda; family Talitridae; genus Morinoia; species Morinoia aosen. The sequence continues at coordinate 39,923,654 of CM059573.1, read as the reverse complement.
ATATATATTTCAGAGGATGAATATCAGCATGCACTCAAAGTATGGAGAGCTTTCAATTGTACAACATTTAAAGATTAACATAATTTATATCTACTTCAATAATTTATAATTTATATTAACTAATGTACTATATAATATATAATTTATTTTTTATACATACTAATATATATCAATATACTAATAATTTACATAATTTATATCTACTCGTCACAATCGGCACTCGAAAGAATATCTGATTTTTTTATCAATTCGACCAGCTCATTGGTAATCAAGGAAATTGAATGCTCTAAGTGGTAAAATTATGTATTTCCTCTTTCATTTTGCAAACAACATTAAAATAACAAAATAAATCTACATAAATGCTCATTTAGAAATTCATATATAATTTCTGGACTGAAACTAAAATCAAAATTATTCAGAAACTTCCTATATTTTGGAAGTGCTAGTAACTATGATGAATGGAGATATCTTCATAACTCAGTACATTCTGGTGTTTGGCAGTATGAAAATACAAAAATACACAAGAAGGCCTAGCCATTTCTGCAATTACTTCTTACTAAATCAAAAAGGCTTGTTTGTATTTTTTTGTAGAGCGTACAACTTTGACTGCTCAACAATGGCATTCAATATCTCACCATCAAGGTAAACAAAATAATACTTCAGAGGAGAGAAGAGTTCTTCAGAAGTATTGGCACATGATGCTGTGAACAATGGCGTCTGTAATTCTTCCTTATTTTTGAAGTTTTCAGTACCTTTGTAAATTAAGCATTTGTGCTTTTTTCCCTCGGATTTCATTATTTACAGTTTAATTATCTTCAGAAGCACCTGTCTTGCTGGCTTCAGTTCAAATAACAACGGTATCAGGTCCTTGAAGGTCTTCAGGTTCATCCTAATCTTCAATTTCCTTAGATTCATTTGAGATAATATTACTAGAGGGATACATTTGTACTTTTATTATAAAATAAATGATGTTATAGGAGACACAATTCAGACCGTTTCTATATATGAACAGTTTTTCCACAAGAGCTGACACTTATTAGCCGTATCAGATTAACTTTCTAGATATTATTGATTTATTTACCATAATTTGAATGAATTTGTGTTTCATCCCATCAAAATAATTTTATATAAAGGCTGAACTTAGCTACATCAAACTATTCTATAAATATTTCTAAATAGCAAGATTGCGATACTATGAACATTTTCATTGTTATTCACCATCATAAACATCAAGTAATAAAAATCTTGCTCTCATGTATCATTTTCTGAAGAAATTGACTTCATCACTGTCGACAGCAACTATTATATTATAAAAAGCTGATTTTGATAAATTGGCTCCATTTCCGTTGAACAATTTAGGCGTAATATCTGCAAAAATAAAACTAACAACATTCTGTTTACTATTGATAAATCGAACATCAAATAAGCTCTAAAATTATCATCACAGTTCGCATTTATTGATGGTAATAACATGATAGCAGTAAGAAGTGATGTGCTCTTCTATGCCGGACGTGGCGAATTAGTCACAGTCATTAAATTCATTATATATAAATTCAGTAATTGAATAACACATTCAAAATGCAAGAACCATCCAGAAGTAATTACAAGCCATGAGTAAAATTAAAAAGCAGTCATCTGACCCGGTTTTTCCTCCATTTAACTAAAAAGAACTCGTAGTGACAGAGAAAAGTTGCAACGTTAAAGCTGCAGGGTCTCTTGTTTACAACTGAAGCACCGCCTCACGCAGGGTTGGCAGATGATGTGCACCACTTTTAGCCAAATGTTCCCAGAAAATTAGCTACAATTAGCCACTTTTATTTTTGTTGTAAATAAATTAAAAAACAGTGATACAGATAAATGTCTTACCTTGTTGAGTTCATTAAATTGGTTTCATGGCAATGTCTTCAAATTCTTGTGAAAATTTTTCTTCTGAAATTTGTTTGCTGCATCCTGGTTGGTCAACTTCATTGATATCTTGTGCTTCGGGTGTTAAATACATGTCGCTTGTGAAGAGGCTGAGCATTCTTTCTGTTACATGAAAGTCTTTGCAACAAGTTTTATTAGCTAGCAAATAAGATTTAATTCTCAAGACGGAGTCTATCGTTTTAGTTGCTAACTTGTTTCTTTGTTTGCTCTTCACATTTGTTACAAATGAAAAAATGCGTTCCACAAATGCATTACTAATGGGTGCTGAGAAAAGGTTGAGCATCACTTGACCAATGTCAGTAAAATATTTTTCTCCGAGAGCATTTTCAAACTTGATAACCATTGCCCAAAATTCGATTGGATCGGATGGTATGCTTCCTGTTTCGGTCTCTTCTTTCCAGTTAATATGAAGTAAATTCACGTACTGATTTTCAATTTTGCTGACGTCATAATTGCTTATGAAGGCGTGAAAAGATTTGGGTAAATCCTTAAAATCTGGTCTCATTTGACTTAGCGCTCTTTCAGGTTTGAAAAGGTGGAGACTCTTCACCACGTTATCGTCATCTAATAAGCGACATTCTAATTGTCTGCTTGCCTCGATAACAGCATTAAGACATTTTTCTTTAATGATATCCTTCTCTTTTTCTGGCATTGTAGATTCTCTGAGAAGCAGCTCAAATTTGGCTCCAAGAAATCTTGAATCAATCTTTTGTTTGAGTGACTGATGAAGCATTTCAACATCTCTATTTAACTTGCACACATCTGCATGTGTGGCCTGAAATGCAGCATTCAGGTGCTCAAAATCTTGAATTATTGGTAGTATAAATGTGAGATATAGCAAATTTGCTTGATTATTCAGCATGGCATCAATAATATTTGCATGGTAGTTGCGTTCTTTGTCTTTGAGTAGCTTAAAATACAATTTTAGCTCCTCCCATTTCGTCACAATGGCATAAATGCACTTCCCTTTCACTAGCCATCTAGTGTTAGCTGGAGTTATGAACTTTGTTGAATCTATGCATCCATCATTGAGCAACGTAAATACTTCTTTGAATTCAGTTTGTCAGATGGAGCTACATTTAAACCATCGAGCTATTTCTGCTATCAAGAAATCAAGGTTTGATGGTAATTTCTTGTTTGCATATTCACAACAGAGAGCCAAACTGTGGCAAGTGCATTTAATAAACACAAGATTTTAATTTTTTTCTTTTAGTCTTGAGAGGACAGAATTGTGTTTGCCACAGACATTACTTGCCCCATCTGACGAAAATCCAATGCAGTTACGCAAATCAATATTGTTGGTACTAAAAAAATTTTCAATTGCAGCAAACAGATTTTCCCCAGTAGTAGAAACAACCTCAATCATACCCAAAAACTCCGTTTTCAAGCTGTTGAATTTTTGAGAATAAAACCTCACACACAAGCATAAGTGCTTCACTGATGAAATATCTGTTGATTCATCAATAAATAAATAATATTTTACGTCTCTCAGTTCCCGCACTAATTCTTCGAAAAGTGACAAACTTATGACATTATTAATAAGACATGCACATTTGGTTCGGTGGAGTTTCAAATGCTCCAAAGTGCCGCCTTTGCAATATTCTTTAACAATATCTCCAAGATGATCAACTGACCGAATACTGCGATGGCAAGCAATTGCCACGCTGAATTTAATGTCAAATTCTTTCAGTGATTTACTTACGGTTTTTGGTTTCACGAACTTGCAAGCGATTGACAACTTTTCAAATTATTTTCTTTGTTCCTATGCTTGTCTGATTTTTCATGCATCACTAAATTATGCTTCTTGAACTGCGATATTGTGCATAAGCATAGCTTACAAAAACATACATCATCTTTAAGCATCAACCAAGAGTGCTCTTTCTCCCACTCCTTATTGTATTTTCTACCAACAGATTTCTTCGCGCTTGCAGCACTCATTATGAGCAAGAATTGCTTCGTTTCTGAAGAACAGTGGTTTTTCGTTTTGAAACACTTCAATCAAATATAGGAATACGAATGGAACACTTTTATCGATGTCATTGACAGAAAGAGTTCTGATTCCCGGTAACGCTAATTAAGTTTACAGGGGCACTGCCTTAGCTGGACTGAAGCAGTTCCCGCCGCCGGAATACCGCCAGAAGTTCTGAACTCGTTTCGATATCGTTCAAACCGGAACAAACGCGTTGCGTTTAGGATGCAATATAATTTTCTCGTAATTAGTAAACAAATATTATCAACAATCTGTAAATTAGCCACAATTAGCCAAAATTAAGGCAGCTAATTCTCAAAAATTTTCCTTAGCCACAGTTCCTGAAAATTAGCCACTTTGGCTAAAATTAGCCACATTTGGCAACCCTGGCCTCACGTAGCCGCACCAAACGTGTTCTGAACGAACTCTGAGCAAGACACACCCGGCGCACAACACACCCCACATACAATGTCACATGGATGCCACGTGGTTAGTTAGCGGTTTCGTGGATTTCAGCTGGCAAAATGGATTTGCCACTGAATATACTCAACATAGCCATGTTAGGACATTGAGTGCTGTTTTTGTATGTGGGGTCCACATGGGATTTCCTATTAGCTACCACATTCGCTTAACATTTATTTTCCGTGTGGGAGGCACGTGTGTAAGCAACGTTTGCTTTCAAACGTCCTTTTTAAAAACATTGTATAGATATATAATGAAATTGTGGTTATACGTGTTTTGATAAAATTGCAAATATATCTCTCAGAGCACATATTAAATTCTGCATTTAAAAATCAAAAACCATATAACACGTCTGTTTAGTCCCAAATTTAACTGCTATTATCTTCTGGGTCAAGTATATACTTCATTTTTATTTGTGAAGTATTTAGGGTGAAGCTGAATAAAAGAATTCCACGCGCTAAAAAACTAACATTCACCTTGTCAAGACTTAGTTGTGTCTTATTCAGTTGTAATGCTCATTTGAAACATTTGGAATAACTAATAATGTTATCTGTGTGTATAAAATGGTATGCTGATATTTTTGGACGCACAGTAAAATTGTGAAAACTAAATTCTACATGTGCGCGTGCTACCATTTCAAAAGCTTTCGTTTGAAAATACTGACTGACAGAAAACACCAATAGGTATTTTGATACGCTCACAAGTAACTATTTGGATAAGTTTTGAGGTTTTGATTTCGAAAGCATTTGCATCTAGCAGCTCAATCGTTCAGACTGGATTAAAGGGATCATCCCAGACCCCTGCCAGGCCCCTGTCGGTCGAGTGAGCTTTTTTTTTTTTTGTTGGAAAAGGACCCTCAGGTGGTGGACTATTCGGTTAAAATTTTATGGCGTTACGGACACTACACCTTTTTCCCTTCAAATTAATCTAAGTCAAGTTCAATTTAACCCAAGTCAAGTTCAATTTAATCCGAGTCAAGTTCAAATTAATCCGAGTCAAGTTCAAATTAGTTCAAGTCAAGTTCAAATTAATCCAAGTCAAGTTCAAAATAATCCAAGTCAAGTTCAAATTAATCAAAGTCAAGTTCAAATTAATCCGAATCAAGTTCAAATTAATCCGAATCAATTTCAAATTAATCTAACCCTCAGTTGAGTTAAAAAATTACATAATAACTTGTTAATTTGAGTTTTTTGTGTTCAATATGTATCTATTGGATGTGATGAGCAAAACTGGTTTCGAGGATTTATTTACACTCATAGATATTTATATACGTAAAATTCCACTTTACCACATATATGAAATAGAATACATTCAAGTGCAAAATATTATCATTGGACGATATGTAGATTTAACCTTTTAAAGAAATAAACAAGTGCGATTTACTGAATACTAACGTACGATTTCGTTTAATTACAATTTATATTTGTACATTACTACCCAGTTACATTCCTGCATTAGCAATAAAAATATTGTCATGAATTCTAATTCCATGTTAGACAATGTGAAGAAATGTTGGATCCACTTACAACACACAATAATAATACTGCAAGAAACAATGTTTCTATTGCACTACTGATTTTATTTGTGTGTGTTTACCAGGGTTGCGGAGTCGGTGGAATAAATTTGCGACTCCGACTCCGACTCCGACTCCACCTTTCCAGAATTTAGCGACCCTGACTCCGACTCCGACTCCACCTTTTCAGAATTTGGCGACTCCGACTCCGACTCCGACTCTGACTCCACCTTTTCAGAATTTGTCGACTCCGACTCCGACTCCACCTTTTCAGAATTTGGCGACTCCGACTCCGACTCCGACTCCATTTCTCCAGAATTTGGCGACTCCAACACCGACTCCGCCTATTCACAATTTTGTGGCTCCAACTTCACCTATTCATAATTTATAAGATGAATATTTTATTTCTTAACTAGTGTACACACACCGTCAAAAATGACGAGATTCAATAACTTTCTTCAACAAATTTTCGTTTGAGTGGAGTTTCCATGCTTTCAGCTTTTTCCAAAGGTAACTTAATTTTCTTATAAGAGTAATAAACACTCAGAACACAGCATTTTTGAGCCGCAAGAGAAGTAGTTATAGCCATTCGTTTCGTATCCAAGATACAAAAATTCAGCATTACTGAAAGCAACTGCGAACTTGTGTATGTATATTTTAATATGCAATACAGTACATTGCAATACAGTATATTGTAATATACAATACAGCATATTGTAATATGCAATACCCCGCCGAACTCGGTATTCACGATACAAACTTGAGTATATAAGGGTATGGATCGCTCTAATTGTGATGAAAGTGACTTATTATAGAGCTATTGCACAACGAAAATGAGTGTATTAATTGACCGTGAACTGGAACCAAGACCGCCAGTGCAAATTTTTTCCTATCAATTATTCTTAACAGCGTGACACAAAACGTATAAATAAACACACGACAGTCATTCTTAGTAGTAAACGGTTGCAGGTGTTGAAACCTGTGCATATATTCGTTATATTCTTTATTATCGAACGACTTTTAAATTGACTACAGATTGTTAATAATCAAGATACTAGAGTACATGGTTGGTCAAAATGACGGGATCCAATGGTATCGTTTTAAAAAAATCTCAAGATAAAAATGGCAAACAAATATATCCATTGTAAAAGTACCCGCGATTAAAATACAGTATTCTCATACTTGTGACTGGTAAAACTCGTATCACAGATACGGTCATTAAGCATATTTAAAAACGTCACAAACGCACACAACAACCAAGCAAATTGTATAACATAATACCTATCTGAACTGTAATTTAAATTATTGTTCGCAAGAGGTTTTTAAAAAATTTGCCATACCTTTTAAGCATTTAAATGCCTTTGAAATTTAAATGCGGTGAGCCGCATTTTCTTGACAGTTAATTCGATTTTCACGCAATGGTTTTTACTTATAAACATAAGTGAGCAGATGCCTGGTTTTTCATATTTCGATGGTATTTATGATACTGAATTTGGAGACTGGTTACAGAGTTTGGTAGAGTGTGCGAAAGGCGGAAATTGAGGGTAAATGTGAATAAAAGTAAGGTGATGAGATGTTCAAGAGGTGGAGAGTTTGGAACTTTGGATGTGAGTTTGAATGGGGAAGTTTTAGAGGAGGTAGAGCATTTTAGGTACCTCGGGTCGGATGTGACTGTTAAGGATAGTATGGAAGTAGAAGTGAAGCATCGAGTGAGTGAAGGTTGTAAGACATTGGGTGCAATGAGGAAAGTTTTTGAATGCAGGAGTTTGAGTATGAATGTTAAGAGGGGACTGTATGAAAGTTTGATTGTGCCAGTTTTGTTGTATGGAGCAGAGTCCTGGGGGTTGAGAGCAGCTGAGAGGAGGAAGTTGGATGTGTTTGAGATGAAGTGTTTGAGGAGCATGTATGGAGTAACTAGAAGAGATAGGATCAGGAATGAGTTGGTTAGGGGGCAGACGGGTGTTATCAAAAAGTTGAGCAGGCGAGTGGATGAAAGAGTGCTTGGATGGTTTGGGCATGTTGAAAGAATGAATGTTGAGCGGCTGGTGAAAAAGATATATATGTCGGAAGTGAGTGGTCTTCGAGCGCGAGGTAGACCACGGATGAGTTGGATGGATGGGGTGAGACGTGCTTTGTATGAGAGGGTTCTGACTGTGGACGTGGCGAGAGGGATGGCTGCGGACAGAAGTGAGTGGGGGCAGTGTATAAGGAGGTAATTTTATTTTTGACGCGTTACTGGAAGCTGCCCGCGTGTGATGGGGTTGACCTGTCATGTGCGGGGGGAGGGGCTGCTCTCAATGAAACGGTCGGGGTAAACCAGCTATGGCTATCGGGCCTGACTGTGGGAGGTGGTTGTGCTGGGCTGCTGCCGATCCTGGCAGTTCAGGTGCGGCCAGTGCTGCCTCTCTCGCCTCCTAGTGACTAAGTGTGGGGGTTGTGGCCTGCTGTCGGCTACCCTCCCATAGGGAGGATAAGCCCGGTATATGTATGTATTTATGATACTGTCCAAGCAAGCAGATTCCCATTGTAATGAGATAGGGGAAATTACGCACGAGAACATATACTTATCATTGACGGACACCTAGTTTCTTATTATATCGGGTGTCCAGTAAAAATGTCCCCGATTTTTAATTAATTATATCTCAGCTTTGAATTAACATATTTGAATTGCCTTTGTTCACAATTTAGTAAATTTTGTTTCCTTTTCGAATAATTTATGTTATTGAAAATCGGTTGAATAACCACTTTATAATGTCCAATTTACTGAAAGGAGTAGAAAAATTAATTGTTCAAATGAAAAGTTTTTAAAACAATATTGATATTCTTCCTTATTTGGTAGTTTCCATAAAACTGAACACACAAAAATTTTAAGGAGTAACAAATCATTACCTTGTATAACGTTTAAATAAATAAAGTAATTTTAGTATCCAACGACATACCCTCCATTTCTCTCGAGGCAAGTATTACTTCTAGCCCCCATTGAACGAAGAGTTTTACCCATTATTCCACCGTTTTCTATCGGTCCTTGAAACACTATTATTGAGAACCCTTGAAACTTGAAACCTCTCAGAGGGTTTAAATACTTAGTTGTATGTACGATACATCGTTATGAAATTATTCTCAACAGTAGGTATTGAGGAATGAAGAAGAACACCAGTGTTGTTTTTAAAACTTTCCCTTTAAAAAATTTTTCTACCCCTTTCAGTAAATCAATCATCTTGAAGTTTATTCAACTGATTTTCAAAAACTTATATTATTTCAAAAGGAAACAAAATTGAATAAATTGTAAATAAAAGACAATTAAAATATGTTAATTTAAGCGGAGATATTATCAATTAAAAAGTCCGGGACATTTTTGTGGGACACGCAGTATAGTATTGATTGTTCTTATACAATAAATGGTCAAGTGTCTCCTTTGAACAAATTAATAAATAGGTTTAGCTATTTCGTGAGCGTAATCTCTCCTATGTTAGTACAATGAAGTTTTAGGATTTAAAACTTAAGAGCAATTGGTCGAACATTTATTTCAAATACAGAAGAACTTCAAGGGAACAACAGCAAGTCGTTTACCGAGATGCGCAAAAAGAGAAACCGTACCCAAGTTAGGCGGATCTTGAGGATTCCAACAGTACGCACAGGAGCGTCCTCTGTGAAATTTTTATTATTGAATTCCTTTAAAATGGAGACCGAAAATCTTCTTTAACGTAAGGTTAGTTTTTAAAACGATGCTCGCTAAAAATAGAAGACACCCAATGGACGCGGCCGGTCATCAGCACGGTACTCCGGTAGGAAATTTTAGAGGCGTTCTGAGTAGAGAGGTACAGAGTTTTAAGATGTCCGGTCGCCGACTAGGTGAATATCGTATCTTATTGTAAGATTACATATAGCACTAAGATTTTAACAATTAATTGACAATTAATTACCTTGAATACTAAGTGCCTATTCAAGAGGCTGCAAAAACCGGGTCGAGGAGTTCAAGTCGCAGAAAGAGACTGCTTTTTACGCAATAGAAATAAGTTAGAGGTACCAGACCCACTTTTATTAAAAGGAAGACATGCTGCCCAAGCAGAGCAAGCTCAAAGATAATTTAATGAGTGAATGCCAAAGCGTCACAAGTAATGTTAATTAAAGCTATTTAAGGTTAATGCAGTCTGCTAGAAGCGCAAACATGCTTATTTATAGAAATTTGAATTTAAACACAAAAACCGGAAAAAATATGCAGCTGCAAAACAAAAAACAACGAACAAAAAGATCTAATTTCATCAGTTTCAAATTCTTGTCTGTGAACTAAGAGAGGAAAACTGAAGAAAACTTTTTCTTCCACAAAGCCGCCATCAGAAATACGGAAAATATTCAACAGGAAATTTCATTCAACAAACAAAATTGGCTGTTCGTCTTTGTTGGTTGATCTGTCTCCCTTTCACGCTCTTAGAGATACTTAACTACTGTACCTGTGATGCTAGTTTCACCAGTGCACAAGTATTAGAATATTTTAATCGCGGGTGCTATTAGGATGAAAATATTTCTTGATGGTGCACATCTGGAAGATTTCTATACAGACAATATCGAATCCCGTCATTTGACGAGTCGTGTACACAATTATGTATACTGAGTGTTTCAGAACGCGAGGTGCAAAATTGCACATCAAGTAGAAAATGGCCAAATAAACACTTTTTGTCCTATGAAATTTTCACCCAAAAAATCGGGGTTGGGAGGCATTAGGTGTTTATTGTTTTTAAGGTTTAAATTTAATGACACAATTACTCGCGGTATTGATTCTGAATTTACTTTACAAAAATTGTTCAAAATGTGTTCCACCTACATCTATGCACTTTTCGAATGTTAGCCTTAACGGCTGCCGAATATTAGGAAACACGTCTGGCATTAAAAGGTATCTCACCTGCAGCCACTGCAATTCTGGCCACAAGATCTTCCTCAGACCCAATGGGTGTAGCATAAACAAGGCTCTTCACGTGTCCCCAAAAATTGAAATCGAGTGGAGTCATGTCAGGAGATCTAGGAGGTCTTGCAACTAGCACATTTCGCCCGATCAACGTAAATTCAAAATAAATATTGCGAGTAGTTTATTCATTAAATTTCACCTTTTAAAACAATGAACTGCTAATATCTCAATGTCTCTTTCTTCGGAAAATTTTTTAGAAGAAAAAGTTTTTATTTGGATATCTTCTACTTGGTGTGCAATTTTTTGCCTCTTATTCTGAATCTGAAACACCCTGTATATTACTGACAAGTGTTTTCTGAGTAGGTAATGTAGGCATTGTCTACACTGAGAAGCATAGATATGCATCAACAGTTTTTTATTACTAAGTATGCACTAATTCAGTGAAATTATAGTAATAGTAGTTAATTCAATGACTATGCTTCAAATCTCCAAAATTATGATATACGTGTAGATAAGGTAGGTAAGATTTGCACACTGCCTTTTCTTCTTTGTATCTACACTATGCAGGGTAACAATGCAGAAAAAGTGTCATATTATTGCTCAACACTATGTTACATTTCGGCTATAATAAACAAAAGTTGTTCTGCTTTCATTGCAGGGGCCTGACGTTTCCGGAAAGTTTTTTTTACGAATAAAAGTCACTTCTAGCTTCTTTGCGTGTATTATGATACTATCTCTTATTTTCGTCTAACTTTTTACTTTGTATTGGACACTTTGTTATTTTAATAAACGCCCAGGTTCTTCTCATTTCGTGTTTTTTAGATCAATTTGAAACGTTTCCAGCAAGAGAATTTGTACTATTTCATAAATGCAAAAACCATTGCAGCTGAGATAGTGCATTGTTTTCAGTTACAATGTGTGTGTGACTGTAAGTGAAGTTTTTGCTGGTGTGTGTAATTATTTTCATTGCAGCTCGTTTACATCGTATTTTTATTTTTTTCGTGTCTCAATGCCGATATAGATAACCTTACAACATTTCCAAATCTTCCCTAACAAGAAGTAATTAATTACATAATGCTACAAAACAAATACTATTTCAGTTTTTTAAAATGTATCAACATAATTATAAAATTCTGCATTTCAGCGTATACTAGCTTAGAAACTGGGGAGTGATACGAAGATAAAAATTAAACATGATGATGATATAGTGAAAAACAATATAACTCTGAAAGAACCAAATTACATTCAAGGAATAACTTGAGAAATGAGAAGAAATTTTTATTATTAATACATGTTAACTTGACTTAAAAACACGGAAGCCATATCAATTTTGATAACATGACTTGAAAACTAGAAGTCTTTGTGCACTAGACCATAGCTTCAGGTTTCGGCAAAGACTACTCATTGGCAATGAATCATAACCAAAAGACTAGAAATGTTTATGATCATTGTCAATCAATGCATCATTTTGAGCATACAGAGTTACCACTCTTTATGTGAGTACAATGTATTGCATCAGCTGAAATGTTCTGCAAGTAACTTGCAACACATTTACTACTATTTTCCAGTTCCTATGTATTAATTGAAGGAAAAATGAGCAAAACAGAAATATACAGAATGAATTTGCGATGCTTTCAATTACTAATTCCTGCTTTTAACTACAAAATATACATTAATGCTGGGTACAAAAATTATATTTCGCACTCGTAGGTTTCTCATATATATCTGTGCAAACCCTCAATGACTAGATAAGATGACGGTATTAGGTGATAGGAATAAATACGCTGTTTCAAACTTAGAACAAAACAATCAACGAAAACATTGCGTATTTTTTAGATTTTTCAGCAAAGCATTCTAACTCTGTTTTGGTTTACTTCTAGTTTTAAAGAATTATAAATAATTTTTAGCAAAAATTAGAATCGAAGACACCAAAAAATAGCGACTCCAACCACGACTCTACCACATCCGAATGAACGACTCCGACTCCGACTCCAACACATTCGGAAAAGCGACTCCGATTCCGACTCCGACTCCATCACACTTCAGAGTAGCGACTCCGACTCCGACTCCGACTCCACCACACTTCAGAGAAGCGACTCCGACTCCGACTCCGACTCCACCCTAAAACATCCGACTCCGGCGACTCCGACTCCCGACTCCGACTCCGACTCCGCAACCCTGGTGTTTACAATTCAATATATAATACTTTTAAGACTTCAATAACTTTATAAAATCATTTATTGAATATTTAAGTCTTGAAAGTATTATAAATTGAATTGTAAACACTCACAAATAAAATCAGTAGTTAGTTAGAAACATTGTTTCTTGTATTATTATAATTATTATTGTGTATTGTTAGTGGATCCTACATTTCATCACAATGACTAACACGGAATTGGAATGGATAGTAATATTTATATTGCCAATACAAGAATGTATCTGGGTAGTAATGTACAAGTATAAATTGTAATCAAACGGAATCGTACATTAGTACTCAGTGAATCGTATTTGTATATTTCTTTAAAAGGTTGAATCTACATATCGTTCAATGATAACCTTTTGTATTTGCATGTACATGATTTCTTTGGTTTGATAAAGTGGAATTTCACGTATATAAATACCTATGAGTGTAAATAAATCCTCGAAACCAGTCTTGCTTATAACATCCAATAGATACATATTTAACACAAAAAACCCAAATTAACAAATTATTATGTCATTTTATAACTCAACTGGGGGTTGGATTAATTTGAACTTGACTCGGGTTAATTTGAACTTGACTCGGATTAATTTGAATTTGACTTGGATTAATTTGAACTTGACTTGGATTAAATTGAACTTGACTTGGATTAATTTGAACTTGACTTGGATTAATTTGAACTCGACTCGGATTAATTTGAACTTGACTCGGATTAATTTGAACTTGACTTGGATTAAATTGAACTTGACTTAGATTAATTTGCTCCCCCTAGGGTAAGAGTACTAAAAAATCCTGAATTTTTGACCACATTTCGATCCCAACTTAAAAAAAAGAAACGGGAAATGGCAAATTTTAAACCGTAATTTTGTTAACAATGCTTCAAGGATTCTAAAACTGTTTTTGGTTTTTTTCTAGCATCAAAACTCAGTGAGTTCTATTAATTTGAATAATCAATAAAAATGAACTAAATAAACAATATGTCCAATTTTTTCAAAAACTAAGGCCTAAATAAAAAAACGAATAGATGAAATTGTGTTTATTTTCACAAATGACATATTACAGTCAAATTTCACAAGAATCAGACTAAATATAAAATTTCATAATTTTTCAGGGAAGGGAAAAAAATTGTATTTTTTTATTTTTTGTAAATTACCATTCACAGTGAGAATATGAAGTTATGCATGGAGATTATCGAAATAAAAATGAAAACAGCATTCAATTACATAAATTGTCCATTATATTACACGTCAACAAACAATTTTGTTTTGGCTTATACCCAAAACCTCCACCTTTCAACTTTCAAAAGAAATATTCTCATCGAGTTTTGATGCTAGAACAAAACCAAAGACAGTTCTAGAATCCTTGAAACATTTCTAACAAAAGTACAGTTAGAAATTCCCCAATTTCAGAAAAAAGTATATAGTTCATAACACATAAATAATGTATTCTTATGGACGATAAAATATCGCTTACCACACATTTTTTTCCAAATATTAAATTCCTAACTGTACTTTTGTTAGAAATGCTTCAAGGATTCTAAAACTGTCTATGGTTTTGTTCAAGCATCAAAACTCAATGAGGAGACCTGTCACGAGAGAAAGGTCCTGCCCCCTTATTAATTTGCATTAATAAAGAAACCAGGTTCTCGGAACAGAGGAATTGGCGTACTTCCAAAAAACACAAAAACACAAGAAAACACAGGTAAAAACAAAATGCACAAGTTTCTAAAAATACTAAAACAAGGACGGTACTTACCAACGTGAAGGGAACCACTTACAAACAGCGCGCTTTTCTGTGCGCATTTTTTTTTTGTTGACGGGAGTTGCTGCTCCCGTGGTGTTCGGGTATAATACTCGAGTTTCGGTAAACCGGTTTATGGATTATAGAAGACCATCCACATGGCATATCATGAAGGGCATTGACACAATGCAGAACAATCACAAACCTACAATTTTACCTCTAAACACACCACATTATAATGCAAGACCTAAACGCTATCGCCAAATTTGAGGTAATTAGAACATGACATTTCCCATGAAAACGCTAAAATCTACCTATTGGCCGGCCATCAAGTCAAATTAGGTACCAATAGTACATGTAGACAATGCTAAAAACCAATAATGCATATGGAATATCAAGACATTCTCTGTCGTCTTGAACGCTTTCATCTCACGATCACACGTAACCAAACACACTCCGCGGCATTCTCAAGGCACCGAATCTCAAGAGCGTTTTCTGTATTGACGAGCTGCAGTTCATTTTAGTACGACTTCAGTTCATTTTGTGGATAGGCCTTTCTGAGCGATGACGTGATATGTTGACTTGAATTGTTGAACTCTTAATTTCTTTCTTCATCATTATTTGATTATTTATTCATTCCCACTATCTGCAATATAAGAAATTTTGCTCTCCTCAATTCACCTCACAGCTAAATCCAATTAGAATTTGCTTTTATGTTGAAGAATATATCTAAATATATATATGCAACACCAAATTTTTGGCAACAAAGCTTCTGAGCAATTTCTTAGTAATAGGACTTATGACTTACCCCTTCCCAAAGGAGTCATTCGTACGTGTTAATTTTGAACATTGCTCCGGCCGTATTTTCTGGTTTTCCGATTTGAATTAATTCTCTGAAATAAGAGCGAGAACGTACATCAATACACTTATTACATTTTATGGTTAAACTTGTATGTTCAATATTTTACACTTTTTCCCGTCATTTCTTTAAACACGTATGTCACCGCGAACACACCTGTACTTATTCGTACTTCACTTTACGGCCTGGTCAGAAGACTGCCTTCCCAAACGCGCCAGATCTTTTCTGTGGTTCTGTTCTTTTTATCCCGCCCTTTTGAAGGAACCAATCATGTTAGAGGTGTTCGTTCAGCTCCACCTTTATCCATACGCAAAGTGAACACCAATGGCTGCTATGATGCTCGAATTCCCTCCCCATAAGTGTTCACGTCTAAGATCTTGTAATTTTTGTAGATGTTTTTCATGCTTTGCGGTGCGAGGTTCGCTTATCGTTCTTCTAAACACAGGAGCGAGGGTCCCAAGCGCCCTAATTCAACATTTGCCTTCGTGTTCTGTCGGTCCTCAGAATGCCGGCCTTCTCAACGCTAAAACAACACACAGCTTGTGGGCCAAAATACGCAACACCCTATACACTCTCACAAGCACCCAACGTTGAAAGTTTTATTAAGCGACATATTTTTTTACAAAAGGATCTTAGTCAATGCTACAACGACGACTTACAACAGTTTTCAAAGACAAAATTTGCTTAGCTATTAACTTCTAGAAATTTTTTGGCGATTTTGCTAAAAAGTAGTTCTCGTTAATTTTTTTTGTAAAAAAAGGAATATTTCGTAAAAAAATAGTTCGTAACATCTTCCTCAACATCCCTGCACCTCTAGAAGAAAAAATTGTCACGACAATTTTTTCGTATTGGACTTGCGCTATTTATTTGAACAATGATAACACCACTCTCAGCTAACTTAAAATACACATCATAACCTCTACTTGTGCATATTCTATTTCTATAATTAACTCGCTAAATAAATGCACATAATATTAGAAATTATACTGATTTCCACCAGCACATGTTTAAATATATACTGTTGCAAAGGTGTAACCGAAATGTCAATGTTCCGCCGCAGTAAAATACGCTTTGTCAATGCTTGATTACTCCACCCTCATTACGCTCATAAATTTTGGCAAGCTCATTTCCTACCAAGTTAAGACATTGTAAAGAATGAAGATTTTGCTCCGCAGATTTCAATTTCTGTTGTGCACGTTCTGTAGCACAATCCTCAAGCTTCCCATTGTTGCGTTAACGACGACTTCGTCCGTGATATGCTGAAATTTTCTTTTTCATCTCATACGCTTTTTCCGTAGTGTCATCATTGCTTCACACACGCGTTGATGCTCGTCACTTGTTTGCAGGATGCCGTCTTACACTTTCAATATTTCTAATTTTTCCTAAAATTTTATCAGCCACTTTGACCTCAAGACTTCGTCTTGTCAGATAGATCGTTGTTTCGATCCAAATAACCGTTCGATCATGGGAAATGCAGTGTGTTATAACTTGTATTTCAAACGCCAATTCGAACTCGATTTTCCAACATCAGATTGTTCTTCAAGTTTACTTTGATGACCAGGCGAAGTAGCTTTTCATGAAATCACGTAAGTCCGTTGATGAATTCGAGCTGATGCGTAAGTCGATCCGATGTAAATCCGAGATAATTGAAGTATTTCATTCAATACTCTGTAGAATTCGAGCTGATATTCCGTTGTATAGTGATCGATCTCTGTTAGATGCGAGATTATTTTCAAATCTGCTGGCATTCAAATATTCTTTTCATTTATACGAGACAATACTCCTCTTTTTATGCGAGAAAATATTCATTTTTCATACGCGTTAGTTTTTCTAGTTTTGCGAGAAAATACTCATATTTGTGCGAGAAAATGCGTTGGTTAATAGGATTCGAAAAGTGGCCACCTTGTTCAAATCTATCCAATGTTTTCTCTATGTAACTATTCTTCTTCACATGATGACAAAGATGCCGGAAATATGGCTTCAGTATCCCCACTGTGAACATTTACCTAATTATTTTCTCAGGGAAAGTGCATTCGAGTTCCAGGACACTCTATCAGTCGTTATTGTCGCGATGCAAGTCCCATAAATGATATTATTTTTCCGCACTCATTCACATAAGAGCGTCATCGACGCTAGTACTTCATAGCGACCAAACAACAGTATCAGAATTATTTTCATTTCTTCTTCCATCCTGATTGTGACTCTCAGTTCGTCTTGCGATACGTTCAAACTCTTGCTTGTTAATTACTAAATTCTCGAGAAGCCTTTCTAAATGATTTCGAACTTTCAGCCATTCGTTCTTAGTCGCCGTTTAACCAATGTAACGCTTGGATTTCTCACATTTTCAAATACTTCATTTAAAAATTCGATGTTCCCCTGTATTGTATGCTTGTTATTTCTCCTTCGTTGTTGTCAAAGTCGTTTGCAGTTCATTGTATGAGACTATTTCTTTGCTGACGCATTTTCTACACTAATTTGCTGCAGAAAAGAAACTCACAAAATCTACAGAATTAGGTAAGATTTACTCCTGCTAGAACATCGTATTTTACGATGTCCCTTGTGAGTGAGAGAAAGGCAAAAAGAAAAAGAAACATTCAATACTACATCAAACAATGAAACCACATTTCCCTTTCGAAAAAAAGAACCACAATAAAAGTATTGATAAAATCAGCACGCCTGCTTCAGTATTTCGTGTAATACCACGCTTCTGTTGAGCAGCAAAATGGAAAGTGATACTACTCATATGTGAGCAGCCTGCTCTGGAGACAATTCTAAAAAAATTATCCTAAGGCACTCATTGTTACTCTCGTAGCATGAACTAGTATGATTCTAAAAATATTAGTTTATACTTATTCACTCGTTTAATTTTCTCATGTTAACTGCGCACTCTTTTTACGCGAAGCAGGTGAGAAAATCAAACTGTGAAAGCACACAAACTACTCCTGTTAAATACACAAAATTTACCCTAATGAAAATTTTTTTCCCTTCTCTAAGCAAGAATGAGAAATTAAAGTTTAAGCGTAGAGTAAGATTAGTTCACTCGAACAAGTGTCTCATATCGAACGAGATCTCTTGTGAGCGGAAAAAAAGGAACTTAAAGTTACACAAAGCTAGGAAAATATTCCTACTGGAGAACGCATCTCACTCTAGCGAGTGAGAATAAAGTTAACTCAAAGCTAGAACAACACACTCCTACTAAAGAACATATTCAAAATTAAAGTATTACAGCGCTAAGAACTCACTCCTATCGAAGAACGCACCTACAATTAACACACAAAAAGAGCGTATCCTACAAAGTTAAGGGGACTCATAAAACTCGATTCACTGCAGTTCGTTGTCGATTCACCTACACCTACACCTAGAACGTAGGTTGTAATTCCACTGCGTTTTGAACGCAGCTCGCCGCCCATTTACGGCGTCTTCTCTCCTCCTGTCTTCATCTTCGCTGTTGCCTGTTCCGCTTTCAGCTCCTGGCGCAGCCGCGTCATCCTCGTTGTGAGGATAGGCCTCCCCTCGCAGATACGCTACCCTCAGCCGGTCTAGGTGAACTCTCTCTTCTCGGCCACTATACAGTGCCTTAATCGTGACATTCGTCTCGCTTTTTCCGATTATTCGATAGGGACGAAGACCAACCCAGTCAGTTGGCCATGCGCCGGCAGCTTCAGGCTTTCCTGTAGGGTTGTGCAGCAGCACGATATCGCCGATTTGCACCTTGTTATTCTTGACTCCTCGCTCTTTTAATTACACAGATTTGTTGTGCGACGCTTTAGATTTTGCCTTAACAATCTTGAACGCATTGTGCAGTCGCGAAGTCACTTCTGCTGCGTAGTTCTCCCCTAGAGAATAATCTATTCGAGGGGTTTTTAGCCAGTCAATGATAGGAATTTCGGCATCTCGGCCAAAGAACAAATAGTATGGAATTTCTTCAATGACGCTCGGATAACTTGTATTCAGAGCAAAAAAAGGAGCGCCAAGGTAAGGAATCATGTCACGAAGGTTGATCGTTTGCTGCCAGATGAGACAAAACTGTCTTGATGTTCTTATTTTGGCGTTCCGTCATCCCATTTGATTGAGGATGGTAGGCTGAAGTGTTGCTATATTTTATCTTCAGTTTTTCGCACACACTACGGAATAAGGCGGACGTGAATTCAGTGCCTCTATCTGAGATGAGCGTTTGCGCAGGGCCATATGTTGTTACGAATTTAGTCAACGCTCGAGTCACTTCCTCCGTGGTTTTGCTTCTGAGCGGAAATGCTGCGACGTATCTGCTGAAATGATCGACTACGGTTAGAATGTATTTGTGGCCTTCATTCGAAACTGGCATTTCAATTAAATCAACTCCTACTCTGTCCAGTGGCATGTAAATGTCTGGGAATGAGCCCATGCTGACACAAATGCGGTTGTTAATCTTACGCTTCTGACTCTGCATACAAGAGTCAGCATATTTGTTTACATCTTTGGCCATATTTATCCAGTAACCGAATTCCAGCACTCGCTTCCAAGTTTTAGCCCTCCCTTGGTGAGCGCCTATGGTACCGTCATGCCCCAACGTTATCGCTGATTCTCTTAGAGTGTCTGGCACTATTATCAAGTGCCTGGTTCTATAAGGCTTTCGTTGGGTTTTTCTGAAATACAATATGCCTCCGTCGGCGAAGATTTCGAAGTTTAGAGTGAGACTTGGAGCTTCTCCTGACTTGTCACTTTCGAGGTAAATTAGTACAGGACCCCAGACCGGATCTTTGAATTGTTCTGCTCTTGCACTTTCCTTTTGCAGGCTGACTTCCGCCTGTTGAACACTGGGAGTTTCATATAGCATCGACGTGAAGAACACCGTCTTAGGAGCTTCGTTGTCTTCATCGTCCTCGTTGTTTTGCGCAATGTTTCTTGACAGCGCGTCTGGAACCACATTCTGAGCTCCTGGCCGATGAATTACTTCAAAATCGTTCTGTGAGAGTGGTAGTGCCCATCTCATAATTCTGTTGTTCTTGATATTTTTAACTTTGAACAAATATTTAAGGGCCGTGTGATTCGTTATCACGACAAATTTATTACTGTACAAATAAGGCGAAAAGTGATTTACAGCAGCGACAACTGTTAGTCCTTCACGTTCAGTGATGGAGTAAAGTTTTCCAGTATCATTGAATCTCTTACTGAAGTATCCGATGGGTTGTTCTTTACTCTCACATCTTTGTGCTAGGACTGCTCCACAGCCCTCATTTGATGCATCACAGCTTAAATAATAAGTCTCGTTTAGAGAGGATTTCTTCAAAACTGGAGCTTCTACCATTAGCTGCTTAAGTTTACAGAAGGCTTGCTCATGTTCTTCATTCCACTTGAATTTTTGTCCCTTCTTGGTCAGCGCATTCAGGGGAGCAGCTGTTGTGTCGAAATTCGAGATGAACCTCCGATAGAAATTAAGCGCAACCACGAACGAGCGGACTTTCCGTGCTTGTAGGCCATGGATAATTCTGCATCGCCTCAACATTCTTGGGATCTGGGATTAGTCCTCACGACTGATGTAACATCCTAGGTATTTTACTTGTTTTTGCGCAAATCTGCACTTGTGTAAGCCAATTTTTACTCCGGCACTCTGAAACTCATGTAACGCTTCTCTCAAATTTTCTAGATGACTATCAAAAGTCATAGAGCTGATGCACACGTCGTCCAAATAAATGGTGGCGAATTTTCCAAGCTGCCTTTTGAGAACATGGCAAATTACTCTCTGGTACACTGCTGTTGAACACTCAAGTCCCATAGGGAGCCTAGCAAACTCAAAATTTCCTTGCACAGTTTGAAACGCCGTGTATTGCTTGCTTTCTTCATCTAGCTCAATTCGATGAAAGGCTGACTTTGCATCAACAATTGAGTAGTATTCTTTGCCCGCAACTTCTTCTTATGGTCCCACAATGTTCAGAATAGGATAATGTTCGTTTACCACCCGCATGTTTACAGCTCGCAAATCAAGGCAAACTCTGTGGCCTCCAACGGGTTTTTCCACAAGAACCAGAGAATTTTTCCACGCACTTGTACTCTCATGCACAATTCCACTCTTGACCATCTCCGAGACCTTTTTATCACTAATTTTTTGACTGGCGTCCGGAATTCGCCATCCTCTCGTCTGAATAGGCCTGTAATCATTCAGCAAAATTTTTTATTTCACTTCCTTTACATGCTCGATATCCATTTCATATGCACTGATGGTTCGATGATATTCTTTGAGCAGCTTTCTGACCTGCTCCTGCTTCTCATCATCCAAGTAACTAAAATCAAGCTCATCAATTTGCTGAAAGCGCTTCTCTCTGCGGAGATTTTCTGCTTCGCTGTTCTCATCATTGTTTCCTTCTGTAATTGAATTTTCATTCGAGGTCTCATGGCATGTTGCAATTATTGCACGTTCAGTCAGAGCGATTTCTTTGGCGAAGGGGTTAAGCACTGTCATTAGAACATACCCATTTTGCACCTTTGCTGCGGTAGCTCCTACATAAGGCGCCCACTGAATTCTAGGCTCTAAAATTACTTCCTTTCCAGTAAAACTCACATCTACCCTGCACTTCACCAGTGTTTGGATGCGCGGTTTCACTGTGATGTCTTCTGCCAGTTACCAATGTTTCCTCTCGCGTCACACACAAAATCTTTGGAGAAATCGGTCCTGGCACTGAAAACATGCTCACGTAAGTGCCAAATAACAACGCCTTACGTTTTACGAAGTCTATTTTTGCGTTGACTTTGTTCATCACCTCCACTCCTACCAGCAGGTCTCCCGGAAATGCACTTTCTCGTACCACAAAACAGCTTTGCTCTATTCTTCGACCGTTAACCTTAATTGGGACATTAATCTTCCCCAGCACCGCTACAGGCTCTTCTCCAATTGTTTTCAACGCGGTTGATGTTCCTTTAACTTTTGCATTTTTGATTCCCGCGACTACACGTTCCTTCACCAAGCATATATTTGCTCCCGTGTCAAGAACCCTATATACAAGGTCACAAGGAAGCCACATGGTTACGAAATGGATTGTCCATGTTTGCCATATGGGTTCTACGTCCCCATGCTATGTAGAAACCGCATGGACTTTTGGAAAGTGGCCCCATGTGGTTCCCACCTGGTTGGGACACATGTAGAGGATGTGGGTCCTACATGGAAACCATATGCCTCGTGGCCATCCCTCGCTTCTGCCAGCTAGGATCCATGTGCTAATAACGCATGAATTCCATCTATAAATCAAGTAGACTTCCCATGAATTCTGCCGACGTGTATTATACATTGTTTCCATGTGGTGATCAAAGTTGGTTGGTCGCTCCGGTGCCGTTGTAATGCCACGTCTTGTAGCAGATAACCTGTTGAGAACACGTCCCCCCAAAATGCCATTCTCATCACGCACTGAACCTTGATACCATACATGGTTATGTTATATAAACTGATCGCAAATGTTTCGCGATTTTCTTTGAAGTTATTTATCAGCCGGTACAGTAATTAGCGACGAAACGAATGGCATCTCAGTATTCATAGGGTTTCGTGGCAGCCTCCACCACTCGTCGTAGCGTGTTTTAGTGGCATATATATAAGTATTATACTCATATTTATGTCACAAGGCTGTTAATTCATAAAGGCGTACATGCATGGTGAATGAAACTTCAACCGACGATCTCGGAGCAACTTGCGAATTGAGATATTTTTCAGAGTGTACAATGTAGGTTAGCAGCCAGGCTAAGATGCAATGAATAATTCCATCATTCAAACATTTCTAATTTTCTTTATACTTATTGACTTGTTATATGAGAAATTGAATTTAAGGCATTCAAAGAAGACCGAAAACTATGAACCCTCCATGGTATAACTTATACCAAGCTATACCGAGTCTTCCGACAAAAATGTCCCCGACATTTTAATTGATTATATCTCCGCTTTAAATAAACATATTCGAAATATATTTTTTCATAATCTAATAAATTTTGTTTCCTTTTCGAATGATTTAAATTTTAAGTTTTTGACAATCTTTTAATAACCACTTTACAGTGATCGATTTGCTGAAAGAGGTAAACCTAATTGTTCAAAGGAAACGGTTTAAAAACAACACTGGTGTTCTTCATTTCTCAATACCTATTTTCAAAAATAATTTCACAATGATGTATCCTACATACCACCAAGTATTTAAACCCTCTGAGAGATTATTTACTTTCTTATTTCATCATTTGAAGACACCTAAAATGCAGCTCAATAACTATCGAAGAATTTTCAGCGTGTTGGAATATGAAGCAACGAAATACTGTGGAAAAGTTAGAAGAGCATTTAATTTTCTTCTAATTTTCTAACTGTGCGATACACAGTCTTCTTATCAGGAGAGTTCCTTGCTGGGAATTTTTCATTACATGCTCTTCTAACTTTTTCACAGTTTTTCGTTGATTCATATTCCAATACGCTGAAAACTATTTGATAATAATTGAGCTGCATTTTAGGTGTCTTCAAATCATGAAATGAGGAAGTAAAATATCCTCTCAGAGGGTTTAAATACTTGGTGGTATGTAGGATACATCATTGTGAAATTATTTTTAACAGTAGGTATTGAGAAATGAAGAAGAACACAAGTGTTTTTTTTTTAATTTTCTTTGAACAATTAGTTTAAACTCTTTCAGTAAATCAATCACTGTAAAGTGGTTATTAAAAGATTTTCAAAAACTCAAGTTTTTCAAAAAGGAAACAAATCACCTACATTGTGAAAAAAAGGTAGTGCAAATATGCTAATTTACAGCGGTGAGATAATCAATTAAAAAGTTGGGGACATTTTTATGGGACATCCGGTACAGGTATTCGTGGTAAAAGAACGGTCATCAATTTTTTCCGTAGCAGATATCCGCCAAATTAATATGGATTGGAAAAACTGGCCGTCAAGAAGTAATTTTTTGTTTAATCTCGCAAAGATTTTCAGAAGAAATTAATGTCCACTAATACTATGGCAGCGAACTTCAATATCCAAACTAAAAAAATCATGATACTAGATGAATTGTTCAGTTATGAATTGTTATTTTTATGAAAGTAAACCAAATTCCTATAATAAAATGGCAGTGCAAACTTCATCATTCAAAATCAAGGAATCGTAATAGCTGAATTGTACATGCTTATTAACATTTCTTAGAAGCAAATTAAATTCCTTTAACATAATAATAGCGCAAACTTCAATGCTCAAATTTAAAACATCATGATTCTATGTAAATGAACTATGATGAATGAATTTAACTTTCGAATGCATTAAAATTTCTAAGAATTCATTTCCAATACATTCAAAATCATATTTAATAGTTGTTAATACATGGATATGTATTTGAAGGTGTAAATTTGTTCTTCATACATATCTATTTTATCATGGCAAAACATTGACGAAATGAATTACACTAACAAACCTCATCCATATTGTGAAGACTGATAAACACTCAAAATAAAGTTCAACGAAGTAAATAACGAAATGAGAAATAAGACACAAAATTTTACAAAGTCAATAATTGTACTGATGGATTTCACATTGAGTATTTTAAGTTAAAATACTTACGTACTTATAAATATATGTGTATCTATATATATTTATATATATGTAAACATATATTTTTTTTAGCTCAAATACCACTGTAAACTTTTGAGAAAAAACGTTCAAAAACCCTATTTCAATTGTGACTAGTTTGGCACAACAATATGAAGTAAAATCTATAATATTCTTTCAGCAAAGGTGCAGAAATGGCTTACAGTCATCGAAAGGTTTGCACATGTATCGAAATTACAACTCTGCATATTTATCTTACACGACTTCTAGTAACTTATCACTTCCCATCACAACGGAGCGCTTATGAGAGAAAATTTTTGTAATAAAATCAGATGTTGTTAATGACCTCTTAATGACCGAAATTAGCTACAGTCCAACAGAAAGTAATTTACCTGCTATATCATCTTAACCAGCAGCGCATAAGAACTAAGCTCAGATTTAATGATATCGATTTCGATAGTGAAAAGCTTGTCACATTAATCATCCCTTTCATTCAATAATACCATGAATTGAATGATATTCCTTGAAATATAGAGAAGCACAATTAACACTGATTACGTCTCGAGATGAACTAAGTAACGGTCACGAGTGACGCAACACGGAAGTTGAACCATGACGCAAGAGCGTCTGAGAGCAGGGGCAGGGGAGGGGGATCCGTGAAATCAAGTCTGCGGAGCTGCCAGATGCGCATGCTTTCGAAATCGAAATTTCAAAACTTATCCAAATAGTTATATGTGTGTGTATCAATTTATTTATTGGTGTGTTCTGTCCTCTAGTATTATTAAACGAAAGCTTTTGAAATGGTACCTCAAGCATACAAAGAATTCATTTACCACAATTATTTGTTCAATGAGATTAACAGCATATATTTCGCGGGCCATGACAACCTTATTAGTTATTACAAATGTTTAAAATGAGCATTACAACTGATTAAGACACAACTAAGTCTTACAAAGGCGAATGTTAGATTTTATAGCACACGGAATTTATTTTATCTCAGGTTGATCCTGAATACTACAAAAAATAAAGTATATATTTTTGACTCAGAAGCAAATAGCAGTTAAATTTGAGACTAATCAGACGTGTAAATGGGTAACGAATTTGTTATAAATGTAGTATTTAAAATGTGCTCTGAATGGTATCTCTGCGATTTTATCAAAACACGAATAACAGCAATTTTATTATATACATAAATACAATGTTTTTTATAGCCGTTCAAAATGAAGTACGTTGCAAACACACGTGCCTTCCATGTGGATAAATTTATTTAAGCCAATGTGGTAGCTAATAGGAAATCCCACGTGGACCCAAGTATCAAATCCAGGATGCAATGTACTAACATGGCTATGATGAGTATATTCAGTTGCAAATCCATTTTGCCAGCTGAAATCCACGAAACTAGCAACTAACCATGTGGTTTCCATGTGACATTGTATGTAGGGAAGTGCTGTTACAGGTGTACCGTTTATATGGAGTATGATGCTGGGATTTATTAGTGGAGTTGGCCCATTTTTTGGAGGACCTGGAAAGTTTCACTCCCAACAATTAGCTCTAATGTGCCCGAACTTCACGCAGTTAAAGCACGGCGGCGGCACTGTTCTGTACTGTGCTAAGTCCACAGTAGGTGCAGGTGTCACTTCTTGATGCTGCTGTGGCACTCTTACGTGATAATTTTGGTGATAATGACTCCTCAGTTTGGCGCTTCGTCATGGCCTCTTCGTTGATATGGGGAGTTCCGCGTCTGTCTTCCCCGTCCACTCCAGTGTGATGCTTCGTTGCGGCCTCTTTGTGGATATGGTGAGTGCCGCATCGTGTGGCCCAAACATGCAACCTCCAGCTGGGGTCTTTCTCTTTCCGGATCCCTTATCTCCGTAGTTTCCCTGGCCGTGGAGGGAGTATATATGGAGGGAGCATGGCCGTCTTTGAAGAGAACCAGTTTTTGAGATTTCTCCTATGTCTGTGGTAACCAATAACCGTTTCGCAAGTGTGACGTCAGCACGGAAGTCAGTTACCTACTGACTACACTAGAGTGCGCACGCGCTCGCTGAATGATCTTCCAGCTGTTGAGTTAATCGCATAATCGTTAACTATTAATTTGGGATTCTAAGACTCAGAAAGAAAATAAATTGTGTTTCCTCACTTGAAGACACTTAATAATATCAAAATTACTAGCAAAGATACATTAGGAGTTGAAAACTATAAAGATTACAGGCCCTTGATTATAACAAATTAGAGCGAATTGCACGCACACCTCACCCTTTGACTTGTGGTGGGGTACTACTC
Source organism: Morinoia aosen (assembly GCA_030386875.1). Taxonomy (NCBI): domain Eukaryota; kingdom Metazoa; phylum Arthropoda; class Malacostraca; order Amphipoda; family Talitridae; genus Morinoia; species Morinoia aosen. Next base: position 39,896,269 of record CM059573.1, on the reverse strand, counting down.
TTGCTTTGGAAAATCAGAGGAGGGGTTGTAGGGAAGGTGGGTGGGGCCAACTTCAGCCAAGCGTCTGTGGTTGGCTCAGAATTGTGACGTGTCAGGCCTTGACAGTGCCCGGGTGTTTCAACTTTTGCAGCCAAATTGAGCCCGATTGGAGTGCGCTATGCTCCCTCCATATATCCTAGCTCCATGGTCCTTGCACTGGCAGCACCCATCGATTCTCCACCTCCACGGCCATGTCCTTCAATTCTTGCACTGTGGTAGGCCGTACATCACTTCGAAACATTCTCGTAATATCTGCCCTCAATCCCAGCCAAATTATATCAACGAGCACTTGCTCCGGATGTAGTGGGTACTTCGCTTTGTATAGCGCTTCAACTCGTGTAACGTATTCAGTCTCCACTTTTCGGCTTGTCTGTTTTTTGGTGAACATCTCGAACAATACCTGGGTGTGAAGCTCTACTTGGTTGGCATACAGACGCAGCCGCTCCTCTGCCTCTCGCAGGTTTGTTAGCGTATCCCTCACTTGGTTGTACACTTTGACCTCTTCTTGGCCTAGTGAGAGGAAGAAGACTCGCATCTGCTCGCTGTTGTTCATATGACCGGCGATGAATCTTAGCCGTGCTAAATATTCCCCAACCTCGTCTCCTTTCCTGAATTTATATCCTATGGCCACAACGCAGCTGAGCACTTCTGGCATATTTATGTTTTCTTCCGGCTGGACGTGCGCCGCCGGCTGATTTTTACGAGGATTATTTCTTCTTTCTCGAGCAGGCATGGTGTCGATTTTCTTCGAACTTAAATTTTCACGACTACGTGAATAATTACTCGCCACTCGTCCAGCTCACTAAATATGCTCAAACCTACTCACTGTGAAATTTTACTGCCACTTTGCATTAATCGTATAAATAGAGTAGAATTTTCTCAGCTGAATCTCATCACCATTATGAACACTTTCAATTTCTTTAGCTATATGGTAGTACACTTATTGGCTTCTGACACCGAGACACAGAAAACTTTACCGCTTATTGGAATAGCTCGGTTGTCGATACCGTCGTGCGGTCGACGTGCGGGTTCGTGGAAAAGGGGGCTGTCTTCTGTGCAGCTACCTTTTTCCGGGCGCTAGCTTTTTTTCGCAGCTGCCCTTCCTGAGGTTCGTGTGGGTACCGCCTACGCCGTAATCAGTCTGCTGGGGCAACAGAAGTTAATTCTATTAGTGCCGAACTACGGCGGTACCGTTGTGTGTGTGGGGCGAGGTTTGTGTGGGTATCACCTGCGCTGTATTCAGTCCGCTAAGGTAACAGAAGTAAATTCTGTTTTGTGCCGAACTACGGCGGTTCTGTTAGGAAGAAGAGCAACTGTCTGCGCCGTAATTAAACCGTTAGGGCAACAGAAATGAATTATGTTAGTGCCGAACTGCGACAGCGTCTTCCTTAATGACAATCTATACGGAATAGTTCGTCCTTCCGAGATGGCTCCTTAAACCCCTTATTAGGCGAGGTGTCGTATGACACTAAAGCCTCTGTCAATAAGGAGAAAGGAAAACTCTTTTCACCTCAGGGTGTCACTAGTTTAATGCTGAATCTCTTTGAAGTCCCTATTACATACACTGATATATTTTAACAGAGACAGTGATTTATTTTCTATTGCAAAAATACTGCGTACAGACATGAGCTACTGCATAGCAGGGTACAACACTCAAAATTGCATTTAAAATATTAGTCGTATTTAGCTAGGTAATGCAAGAAACATTGGAATATCGACATGTAATACAAATGATTTTTAATGGCTAACTAAAGTAAATGCTCAGACTCAACATCAGCCCAGAGCAACTGACAAGTCGCCGTTCAGGGAGTTGGACACATAAAGAAAATACTTAACATTATGGGTAACTAACACTAAAGCCTCGACAACATCTGTGCGGCCTGACATCGGTCTCCGAATATTATATCACTTTTTGAGTTATGGAAACCCACTGAATTTCTCTACGATTTGCACATGAAAATACACAAGCAACAATATACAATTCAACTGTTACACTCACTAATTCATAAAACGATCGGGTTGATCTTGCCAAATTGTAGTTGTCACGTGAGAAAGGTCCTGCCCCCTTATTAATTTGCAATAATAAAGAAACCAGGTTCTCGGAATAGAGGAATTGGCGTACCTCCAAAAAAAAACACAAAAACACAAAAAATCACAGGTAAAAACAAAATGCACAAGTTTCTAAAAATACTAAAACAAGGACGGTACTTACCAACGTGAAGGGAACCACTTACAAACAGCGCGCTTTTCTGTGCGCATTTTTTTGTTGACGGGAGTTGCTACTCCTGTGGTGTTCGGGTATAATACTCGAGTTTCGGTAAACAGGTTTGTGGATTACAGAAGACCATCCTATTACACTTTTGTGACGCTACTGCACAATGCTTATCATGAAGGGCATTGACACAATACTTAACAATCCACACACCTACAATTTTACCTCTAAACACAACACCCTATAAGGCAAGACCTAAACGCTATCGCCAAATTTGAGGTAATTAGAACATGACATTTCCCATGAAAACGCTAGAATCTACCTATTGGCCAGCCATCAAATCAAATTAGATACCAATAGCACATGTAGACAATGCTAGAAACCAATAATGCATATGGAATATCAAGACATTCTCTGTCGTCTTGAACGCTTTCATCTCACGATCACACATAACCAAACACACTCCGCGGCATTCTCAAGGCACCGAATCTCAAGAGCGTTTTCTGTATTGACGAGCTACAGTTCATTTTAGTACGACTTCAGTTCATGTTGTGGATAGGCCTTTCTGAGCGATAACGTGATATGTTGACTTGAATTGGTGAAGTCTTAATTTCTTTCTTCATCATAATTTGATTATTTATTCATTCCCACCATCTGCATTATAAGAAATATTGCTCTCCTCAATTCACCTCACAGCTAAATCCAATTAGCATTTGCTTTTATGTTGAAGAATATATCAATATATATATATATATATATTTACTTCTGTTATATATATAAGTCATATATATATATATATTTGCAACACCAAATTTTTGGCAACGAAGTTTCTGAGCAATTTCTTAGTGATAGGACTTATGACTTACCCCTTCCCAAAGGAGTCACTCGTACGTGTTAATTTTGAACATTGCTCCGGCCGTATTGTCCTGGTTTTCCTATTTGAAATTATTCTCAGAAATAAGAACGAGAACATACATCAATACACTCATTACATTTTATCGTTAAACTTGTATGCTCAATATGGGCACTTTTTCCCGTCATTTCTTTAAGCACGTATGTCACCGCAAACACACCTGTACCTATTCGTAGTTCACTTTACGGCCTGGTCAGTAAAACTGCCTTCCCTTACGCGCCAGATCTTTATTGTGGTTCTGTTCTTTTTATAACGCTTTTTTGAAGGAACCAATCATGTTAGAGGTGTTCGTTCAGCTCCAACTTTATTCATACGCAAAGTGAACACCACATGGCTGCTCTGATGTTCTAATTCCCTCCCCTTAAGTTTTCACGTCTAAGATCTTGTAATTTTTGTAGAAGTTTTTCATGATTTGTGGTGCGAGGTTCGCTCACCGCTCTTCTAAACATAAGAGCGAGGGTCCCAAGCACCCTAATTCAACCTTTGCCCTCGTGTTCTTTCGGTCCTGAGAATGCCGGCCTTATCAACGCTAAAACAAGACACAGCTTGTGTGCCAAAATACACAACACCCCATACACTCTCACAAGCACCCAACGTTGAAAGTTTTACTAAGCGACACATTTTTTTACAAAAGGATCTTAGTCAATGCTACAATGACGACTTACAACGGTTTTCAAAGAAAAAATTTGTTTAGCTATTAACTTCTAGAAATTTTTCTGCGATTTCGTGAAAAAGTAGTTCTCGTTAAATTTTTTTTTGGAAAAAAAGGAATATTTCGTGAAAAAATAGTTCGTAACATCTTTCTTAACAGACCTATTTTGAAATGTCCATAAAAATGTGGCAAAAACTTATTTTTCGTATAAATAACTACCGCCTAAATTGAAAAAGTTACATGAGTAAAAGAAGTTAACTTTCAAAAACTACATACTGGCCAATTTTCAAACGAATCGGACGAAAAAAGTTGAAAAATCTGGACGATCCCCTTAAACGACGTACGGATACCCCTCTCCTCCCTCTCCTTTAGGCGCTTTGGCGCCCGTGTTCAGCCGAGGCCGTTAGTTCAACTGAGCTGCTCAAGACATGATCAATGTTAAGTGTGCTCCTCCAGATTTCTGTGGACATCATTCAATTCACAGTATTAGTTAAATAATTAATGACACAAGATTTTCACTATCGATGTTAGAGACATTAATTTCATGCGCTGCTGGTTAAAACGTTATGAGAGGTAAATTACTCATTACTTTTTGTTGAACTGTAGCTAATTGTAATAATAAAAAATGTGCTGAAGTTTTCTTAACCTGATATTAATAGGTCAGTGTTTTCTCTCTTAACCGCACCGTTGTGATGGGAAGTGATATGTCGCTGGAAATCGTTTAAAAATATTATGCAAATTCCTAATTCTTATAGATCTGTAAACCTTTCCCTGAAGGGTTCCCAGAAGTGTTGGATTCGAAACTAGTCTGGCTTCTAAATTGTGAGTACAAATTAAGTTCTCTTAATAAGAAGGCGATGAAAATGATAACTAATTTAAATTTTTGATGGAAATCAATAGTAATAACTACTACGTCCAAGGTAAAATGAAAGTTTGGATTTAAGCAAAGGAGGGCGCCGCCTACAGGTGAACAGAGTAGGCTTTAATATTTCAAGTGAATGTGCGCATGCTTAAGAATATTTTCTACAATTTTGATTAGGGCAGTAGAAGTTCTTTCACAATAATTCATTCATCATTATCATTATATTAATTCATTATGTATCTGAGTAGTAGTATGATACTTCAAACGCGAGTGGCAAGAGCTCATTTTTAAAGATATATGACTTGTTCACCAAAAATTTTAAATATTTGAGTGGCCTTTCAAAATAAAATGTGGTGAACTTCTCTATTTATTTCCCGTTGTCGAAGTTAATAAGACTTTATTTGCGTAATTTCTCAACCTGTACTGAAAGACTATGATTTATTTTTATTCCTAATGTTGTACCAGACTGGTCATAATCATAATTGAAAATAGGATATTTGAAGGTTCGTTTTTTATCGACAGTTTACACTGGTATTTGAGCTGGAAGATTTAAATATATATACGTCAGCATTTTAAGTCTAAAATACTCATAACAGATCCATCAGTGCAATTATTTGCTTCAGAAGTTTTGTTTCTTATTTCTCACTTCGTGAATTACTTCGATAACTTTTATTTTGAAGGTTTATCAGTCACAATATTGTTTTTGGCAATGCTGTTTCCTAGGAATTATTCTAGTCCAGAGTATTATTTGATTATTGTCGTACGTGTGTGTACCCTGGTAAAACAAATGAAAGCATGTCAGCTGCACGAACCTTGGTTGGGTGCAAGAGAATGATTAAATTTATATTCCTAAAGCTGTAGTTTTTTCAATTTGCACGAGCATTGTCATCTTGATAACGAAAAAGAAGCATCAAATGACTAATTTATTTTTTAGTTAAACTTTCAGTTCAGATGTGATGGGGAGGAAAAGGAACTATTATCAAATTAATAAAAACTCTCAGTTAGTTTGGAGTGAAACTGGAAATGAAGCTGCATTGAAAAAAAAACAGACGCAATAATTTAGCTAATCCGGATAAAAATATCGGTGAATCAAACTGCATAAATTCACAAAGTTCGAAAGAACAAAGTCTCTTTGAAGTTCCGTCATCGTCACGCGTGAATGATTCGTATTGTATCGAAAAACCATGTGAAGCTAGAGTTGAAGATTCCACGGAAACCGAAGTGACTTGGCCGAATTAAAGTGAAGATGATATTTTTAAAAATGAATCAAACGAAACAGACAGCCAGTCTTTAAATGATTCGGCAGAGTTTTCTGAATTGAGTGGAGTTGAAAATGCTAATGCACCTGTGAGCGAAGGCACCATCGTCTGGGGACCGTCTAGATGGAAATCGGGATATGTGTTGATTTCCTGTTTTTATATGCATCTTATAGAGGATTTTCTTGCGCTTCCATTGGTGCTTTCCGTTTACGTCTACTCCGAATAGTGCGCCCACCAGGGGGGGAGAAAGCGATGGGGGTGGCGTGACCTTGAACCCTCCCCCCCTCATTATTGGGGTCAATTGAGGATGTTTCTCTGCGGGAATGGCAATATAGTTCGTTCATGGGCTACTCAAAGTGCTTCCATTATACAAACGAAACATTTTAATTTTTTTTTCAATTTCTGACAATTTCAGAATTTAGCTGCTCTGCCGTATTTATGATACTGCAGCTTTCATTCATAGCTCGATGACAGCTGCAGTATCATAGCTACGGCTATGGCGAGCACACCAATCCAAAGGGCTTGATAAGAGCTACAAAACAGAGGTGTTGACTTGGAATAAAAACGTATTTTGGTCGAAAAAAAAAGAAAAAATGAAAAAAAGTGGTTGTTATGAAGAATTACACGTATTGTCTTTTGTTGTATATTTTTTCCCAGAGTTACAGAGCTACAGCAATGTAAATTATATCAATCGATGGGGCTTAAAAATAGCTACAAACGCTCAAGAGTTCATTGTAGAAAATCTTGTAGTTCAAAAGATATAAAGAAGAACTACTTTTTTTTGGTGGAAAACACGTTTTTCTGGAAACATGATAATTGGTTTCTCAAATGTATCTTCTTCCACAATTTTAGAGCTACAGGAATGGTTTATATACAATTCGATAGGGCTTAGCAAAGTGTATCCATAAGGGGTAGCATTTTTCTATACATCTATTATTTTGAAAATTACACGACATAAAAAAAAATGAAAAAAGGTCACATTTAAAAAAAAAAATTCCCAAAATCCACAAAAAAAGTTATCGAAATTCCCTACCCCTTATGGTTATACAGACATATAAGCAATCTAAAAACGAAGTACTGGTTCTGTAACTTCAAAATTGTAGAAGAAGATAGATTTTAAAAAAACCATATTTTATCATATTTTTCGAAAATAAAAAATAAAAAAAGTGCAGATACAAAAATTCTGTCGAAATAACATTTGATCTTTGCATCATTTCACACCTACTGTGAAAATTTCAGAGAAATCCATCCATAAATAACGGACTTTTTTTACCCAGACGGTGTCCTTGAGACAATGGGATATTAGAAATAATCATTCCTACCAATCTATCAATGATTTACTGTCCATAATAAGTAAACATCACCCGGACGACAACCTCCCTCAAGATGCTCGAACGCTGATGCGAATTAAAAACAGTCACAATATCGTAGCTTTCGCAGAAAGAAAGTTTGCATACTTTGGTATTATAAAAGGCATCAACGAGTATTTCAGTTCTAACTATAAGCTGAATTTGGAACAGTTGGTTTTTAAATTATGTTTCAACATGAACGGTCACCCTCTTTTTAAATCAAGTAGCATTACGTTTTGGCCAATACTGTGTTCCGTAGAAAATTTCGGAGACGGAAAACCATTTGTTGTGGCAATATGTTGTGGACCTGGTAAGCCTGATCTCAATTTATATATAAAAGATTTAATCGATAAATTAAAAAAAAATCTTATGCGATGGAATAACGATTGGTTCTACAACTTATGCAGTTAATTACACAACTTCATTTGAGACGCTCCTGCTCGTGCATTTCTAAAGCACTGTAAAAGCCATGGGGGATCCTTTGCATGAGAGAAATGTACTGTAAAAGGTGTTTAGAAGAATAAAGCGATATCTTATGAGAATTTGAACTCTGAGTTGCGCACAGACGAATCTTTCAAAAATAGGACTCAAACTGAAAATCATGTTGGTGATTCCCCGTTAGAAAATCTAGCTGTTGGATTGGTAACAAAATTTCCCTGTGACCTTATGCATTCTACTTTATCTTGGTGTTATGAGGAAGCTTATGCATCTGTGGTATCATGTTCGCCAGTACAAAATGGCTCCTCACAGTAAAACTAGACTAAAACCCTTTTTACACTGGTATCCATTTTGCTCAAGGCTCACGTGTCGAAGCTTCGTGTGGAGCTTCGCAAGAGCCATGTGCGTTTAAACTAGACATTGAGCGTGCCACGGAGCGCGCACTCAGTGCTTCCACTTTAGGGTAAAATACCCCATTTTAGGGTAATCAGATGTGGTCTAGGGTAGAACTTAGGGTAAAGCAAAATTCCGTGATTTTTAGGGTAATTCGACTTCTGTCGGGGTAGCGCAGCAAAATTGTAGGGTAATTGCCTGTTTTCATTACCTACCAATATCAAGTTTGCTCTCAAGTACCACATACTGTATACCTTGTGTAAGATACATTGCGGAAGTACGCTACCGAAGCAATTGTGAAAATGTTCAATAAGAGTCATATTTGGAACAAGTTTGCCCGAACTAGCTATCAATTTAGTCTCTATTGCACACTACGATAAGGCGCAAATTGCTGTGCATATCGCTGCAGATCTCTCAGTACTCAGATCTCTCTTTAGTATAATGTGGCCAGATTTGCTACATGAATAATACCTCGGTTAATTAAAAGTAATGACAATAATTAAAATGAAATGCAACTTGATATAATATTTTGAATTTTATATTTTCTAGCCTTACATAACTAACTCGTAAATGTATCAAGATTTACACCTATACATCGGTCATCGTCGTTTAATGGAATTGAACAGCTATGTAACGTGTACAAAACGACACTCCCTGAGTCGAGGGTAGGTAGTTTTGTTTCATTCGAGTGCAATTAACTGTGTCAGGTGCTGTCACGTGCAGTATTGCATCGTGACAAAATATTTGGTTACTTGCATCTCAGTAAAATTGGTATTATTAAATAGATTCTGTGTACGATGAAGCTGCTACACCACTCATGAAGGAAAGCCAAATTTTACCGTCTGTTAAGCCCTTTTCACGAAAAGGGAAGGAAGGATAGAGAAGCGAACAACTGTTTTGAGGCTGGTTAGAAAAGTCTCAGTCTTATACTTCAAGTAAGGATTTGGCATACAGCAGTACCTGCTCAACTATCATTACGTTTGGTAAATCTGAGATTATTCTTCATACTAACTCTCAACGCTATAAAAATCTCTCAGTACAGAGAAGGAAAACACAAACTATACTTCTGTTCATTTTATCACACGATCCAATTGACGAGTCAGGTACAAAAATTGAATTGCCGATATGTGCAAATCTTTCTGATATGATTTGCCTATTTCGTTACTACTGAAACAAATGTTTCTTAAAGAAAGTAAGCTTAGGGAAACAAAGAGCTTCAAACATTATTCAACAATGATTTGGTAAACATCTACTAAGTGATCTTGTCGTTGTCCTTAATGAACTTTATATTCTGTAATAATTGATGGAACAACTGATCGTAGTAAAGCTAAACAGCTCGGAGTCATCGTCCAATAATGAAGTGAGAGTGCAATTAAGAGCTCCTCTGTTGATCTTGTTGAAAAAGAGGATAGCACAGCCAATGGATTGTTTACTACACATAAAAAAGATTTCAGTGACAAAACTATTAAATTGATCGACAGTGTAGGGTTCTGTTCAGACACGACCAATGTTATGATGGAATCCAAACTTTCTGTGGCTTATTGGTTAAAAAAAATGTATTTTCGACTTTATAGAAGAAATTTTGGCTTGGTGGAAATAGATTTGGGGAGTGAACAAAAAGCTTGCGAGATAGCAATCGAAGTTCTTCTTCCATTATTCTTGGCACTAGGGTTTACTAACGTTGGACTCCGATTCTTGGAGGAGCCACAAGTATTCGACTCTTTTGGCTTTTTTGACATGTAGGCTTCTGTCGAAAAATAATCCGGCCATGGGCCGAGATTCTTAATTGTAACGAGTCTTTTTTGAAATTGAAAGACTCTTATTGGGCTAACTTTGAACCTTGAGCAACATATGCTTCGCCTTAATCAACGTAAATTATCACTATACGCAGTTAAATTCGAACCAATTGAGTGAGTATACTGATTGCGAAAATTTTTGGAAAGTTGAAATTTTTCATTTAGTGCACAACATTCTTGGCCCGTTCTTCGCAATTGTACCGAGAATTAGGGTGTATATAAACTTATTTCACATCTAAAAACCTCTAATTTTTGCGAAAAAATTGTGAAACTGCGTTTGTGTTGCGTTCCGTAAATAAATGTTTCGAGTAATACTTTGTCGTTCATTTCCTCTTACTATGTCTTTGCTTCTATCTGCTAGTCAGGAATAGATTGCCTGGCCTTATACTTTGCGCTCACTGAACAGAGCTTGTAACTAGGTAACCATACAAAGAAGATAAACTACAGTATATTGAAAGCAGTATAAAATGTTGCACGTATCGTGACACATATGACTCCGTAAAGTCAGAGAATTGCATTTTCTTATATCCGCATGACCCTGATGTTGTGTAATTTTTACACATATAAACATGGATACATTGAATATTTTCATGTAATACCAACAATGGGCTTATTTGATATTTTAGGGTAATTTAAGTATTTTTAGGGTAATCTTGAACGAAGTTTTAGGGTAGAAACTTTTGCACTCGTGGAAGCCCTGCGCGCACTGCTCAAAATCAGTCAGTGTGTGGCCAGCTGCTGTGAAAGATGAGTTGCAGTCGACGATGTTGTCTGAATATTGCTGCTGCATCATAAGCTACGTAATCTTTTTTTTTTTTACATGAGTGAAATGATACTATATTCGTTTATTTCCATTCAAATATGATGGAAAGCAGCCTCCTTATATTCGCAGCTTTTGGTCTGCCAAATGCATTGATGGGCTTAGTAAATTACAATTAAAAGTAATGTAGTTTCTCGTGGCAGTGTTATGTCAGACATAATCGATGAACAAAGGGCTACACCTCACCTGATGACGTCTAACTACACTCTGACCGGGGACTGAGCTACGAGGCTCATGTTCGCGCCTCACGAATTTGATCAGAGCGAATAGAGAACTTCGGACACACACACACACACACACACACACACACAAATATGAGCCTCAGTGGTGAGCCTCTTCTACACGAGTCGCGCCTCACGGCCGATATGTCCCCTGGTGTAAACACCCCTTAAATCAATCAGTGGAAGAAGTATCGAAGTGGACTCCTATTGAGTTTACAAGGAGACCAAGAAGCTTGAAAGAATTAGAAAGATTTGAGGTAGTTAAGTTCCGTACCTTCCTTTTATACATGGGACCTGCATGCTTATCAGATATAATCAGTGAAGAAATGTATAACCACTTTTTAATTCTCTAAGTATCAGGTAAAATTCTTAGCGACCCAAAACTTCATGATAGTGAAATTTAGACTATACCAACAATTTGCTTGAACAGTTTGTTCATAGATATTCAACTCTATATGATCTTTGCAACGTATCTAATAATGTCCTTAGCCTAATTCATATAACTTCTGACATTAAATTGGACGGGCCTCTTGATGCATTGAGTGCATTCAAATTTGAAAATGTGTTGGGTATGTTGGAAAGAAGAATAATTCGTTCTGGGAAAATGTCAATAGAGCAAGCTTGCAATCGCGTTGCAGAAATGAACTGTTTCAAATCTTGCAAAATAGAGCACCAAAGGGGAAAAAGTCGTTAACAAAACTGCAGTTACCCAATGGAACAATTATACCGAGTAAAAGGAAGGACTCGTGTTGTTTGCTTAAAATGGCGAGATTGTTTTCGTGATACAAATTACAAATCATTGTGTCGTAGCAAATCTTTTCCGTAAAAATCCAGATTATTTGGATATCCCTGTGATTCATCTAAATTGAAAATTTATGAAGTAAGCTTGGATTTAAAGAAAATAACAATAAGTGTGAATGACATTGATCTGAAATGTTACATATTTCCAGAAAACAGGGCTGCGCTGTATTTCCTATGATTTAACACTTTGACTGCGGCAACTAAATACTAAGTTCAACACCAAACTAAAATTTAAAGTCAATAATATTATTAGTCGTTTCATTTTTCCGTGTTGAGCTGAGGTACTGGTGTGGGTGAGAAGATCAGAATCTTACTATATTTTTATTTTCCGCCTTTTCTATTATTTCTCCTTCTCTGTTGCTTCCGCTCTAATTTTAAATCTTTCTCTCCTACTATGAGGTTTGAATCCGTCATTACGAATACAGGGAGGCGTCGCCTTCAGCTGTTTCGCAACAAATTTTTCCAAATCTTGAACTAAAAAATAGTACAAATTATCTCATTAGAACAGCAATAATTTTACTGTAGGGTTATCATATGGATCTTTAAAAGCGTAGGTTATTTTTTTGACAGAAAATTGTCAGAAATTTTAATATGGGGTCCCAATCAGTTAGTACTCGGAGCAATAACTTCGAACTAAAGATTTACAACGAAATTATTTTTGAGAAGCTTGCACATCAATTGTGCGACGGAAAAGATTTTAGATTTTAGATTTAAAACGATCTATGGGAATTTTAGGATTGTAACTATGCCCACATCGATGTGTGCCACACATGTCAGCAAAGAAATATAAAGATCATTGTGGTATGTATGTAACAGCTGGACAATAAACTTCCGCCCGTAAATATTGCATCCCATATTAACATAAGATATTTAATATGCCAGTTTATACATTCCATTAAAGCGTCCTTCAAACAGGAATAAACTCTCGGTGAACTAAAACGACTTGTGACGGAGACATTGACCTGGCCGTACAAATTGTAAAATTTCGTACAACCAATTTCGAGAAACTGACATCTCGAACTCATGAGCACCACTAAGCGTAATCAACCTTTATTATGAATTATTGTTCACGGCCGATCCCCGCTTTTTCCGTTCCTCGCCTCCTTCCTCCAGCATTAAAGGGCAACCATATTTTTTCACAGCTCTGAGCTTGAATGCTTCGATTAACGGCTTGAATTTACCTCACTTTTCATAAAATACCTACAGATCGAGGTTAAAATTAGCAAATCAGTGTAACCGATAAATATACAAAAGCTACTTCGCTCTCAAAATCCAGTTATAGCTTTGAACAAATAATGCACAAGGCATCCTTTCGGGAATCGCTTCACACCTTGAGAAGTGACATTATCTGAACAAACGTTGTCCTCCACGACATCCCGTAAAAAATGGTTCTCTCACAGGCAAAAATACGGCCTTAACAAGAACTATGTCTGCAAGTTGGAGACACCCACCATGGAAAATCACCCTAAACTATGATAACTAAAAGACTGCACAGGATTCCCCAAACACGGTATGGGCACTTACAAGCATCAGGCAAGAGGACAGCTTTTATTAGTCTGCTTGTATTCAAGTACACGGTATGAGGGTTCCAACACAACTGACCAGCTTAGGTCGTGCAGCCGCTAACTTTGGCTTCGGAGTGGCTTAATTAAGCCAGCCGTCGCAGGATGGAGCTCTATTTAAATTACAGCCCTACCCCAGATTACTTATGGACAACAACACGTAGTGAATAATTTCACTACAATATCACCAATGAATATAAACACTTCACTCATCTGAACATAATAATGCTAAAAATTTTCATAATCAATACAACCACTGGGATTATAAATATTACATATATCAATATATTCAAAGGAACAGAACACTTTAATGGATACTATTTGTTATTTACCATTCAATAAATTATCAATGTTATTTTCAGAAAAATGAATCATTCCTAATAACAAAGCATAATCCATCTTTAGCCCCATTTTGTCTACGAGGCCTGTCTAAAAAGTATCCGACCTTTGGCCAGAAAAAATATTTCGAATACCTGTCGGAGTTGGGACCCTAATCCCCTTCAAAGTATGCCCCTTGTGCTTGCACACACTTAGCCCACCGATCCTTCCACTGCTGGAAACACCTCTGGTAGTTTTTTTTTAGAATGGTGTTCAGCTCCATCGTCGCATTGCCTGTTTGACTCCTTCGATGCTGACTGTTTTCTTTGATGTCCGTGGAATTGTGCATCACGAATACGCACCGGAAGGACAAACAGTGACAAAGGAGTACTATCAGGATGTTCTCCGGCGACTTCGTGATGCAGTTCGGCGCAAAAGACCAGACATGTGGACTGCGAACAACTGGCACTTGCATCACGACAACGCGCCCGCACATTCATCCCATTTGATCCGCAATTTCTTGGCCAAACATGGAATTACGACCGTTCGCCAACCTCCCTACTCTCCAGACCTGGCTCCTTGCGACTTCTGGTTGTTTCCAAAATTGAAGACACCACTGAAAGGATCCCGTTTTGAGAGTAGAGAAGAGATAATGCGGAACGCGACGACAGAGCTGAACACCATTCCAAAAAAAGACTTCCAGAGGTGTTTCCGGCAGTGGAAGGATCGGTGGGCTAAGTGTGTGGAAGCACAAGGAGCCTACTTTGAAGGGGATTAGGGTCCCAACCCCGTCAGGTTGTTGAAGTATTTTTTCTGGCCAAAGGTCGGATACTTTTTCGACAGGCCTCGTATGGGACCACACACACTCATAGGCTATGAATTTGGGCTCATTATTTTTGACAAATGTTTCACATAAACATAATATGTCAGGTTTCTTAGTGTACAGATAGAGTTTTACTTCTGACAATCTAGAAAATAACCCATTGCAATTTAATTGGTAGACAAGAAGAATTTTTTTACAAAAACCTGTTCTCTTGGTCCTCCGTTCACAATTTTAAAGTTGCGCATCATTTCTTCCGAGGGGCTGTTCCCAATTTTTTGTTTCCTTTATAATGAGAGAGAGGTATTTTGGGAACTTTAGAATTTTTTCTGATTTTACATTTTATTCTATGACTGACTCACATCTGCTATGAGAACATACTGTGCTGTGCTGTGATATTCACTGGGCAGCTGAGAACCAATTTTTTTTGCAAGATGATTTCTTATCATTCCCAAAAGTAGGAGATCTCTCTTAGGGCGCGCTACGCTGTGCATTTCTTCCTGCAACTCACGCGCAACTCGCCCAAATTTGAAACATGCATGTCGGTTGCAAGTGTGCTGCATGAACTTCTACTGCATGCGGTTTTTGATGCGGCATATTGTGAAGCAAGCAACTGTATCGCATAGTTTGGAGAGACCTACACAGCATTTCAAGGTCATCTCCCGATAGCTGTCGTTGTTTGCAGCTGCACTTCATCGTGATGTGTTCTAAGGTGCATGTATTTATTTTTTGTGCTTTGTACAATGAGTGATTGGCAACGAGAGCTAGTGCTTCAGCTCATACACCAACATAAAGCAAATAAATGCCTCTGGAGGGTTGAACATTCCACGTGTAAAGACCCGAATTTAAAAGAATTAGCTTACAAAGCTATGTAAACACCTCTAGACGCTGAAAGAACTTTGACAGTTGATATAATAAAAAAATTCATACACTGAGGTCACAATATTTGAAGTAGAAGAGAATGTTGAACGTTTCAAGAAAATCAGGAGCAGGTAGAGATGTACAGCGGCTGACCCTATGGTACTATGATTTGTAGTCATTTCCCAATAACGGATCTGAGAGCCGGCAGTTAACATCAAATTTGGACAGTGAAATAGTCGCTCAGCTAAGTTATGTTCATTATTTATTTATATATAAAAATAAACTAGTGAAATAATTCCTCCCATAGCATTAAGACGCGAGTAAATAAAAATTTATGGCATTTCTCTTGTTAAAATGCTACATATTTGAGTTCCTAGTCAATTAGACAGCTTAAACTGAAATTAGTAAACGTCACTATGAAACATAGTTCGGTAGTTATGTCGTTGATTGACTGTAAATTATTTACAGAGCGCAAAAAACGCGCAGTTTCCGCAGTTTCGGGCAGCGGTGTGCAACTGAGCCATGCATAGTGTAGCAGCCTATGTCGGAAAAGTGCCTTTTTATTTATTTGGGTAAATGAGAGGAAAAATCATTAGTTTTAATTACGAACACTTCAATAGTACAGTTGACAGTTATATATCTTGCAACCGGCATAGCGACCCGCACTGTCGACATTTTATTCCTCGCCTACTGACTTTTTCTCAGACCACCTTAGATCTATTGCGCACATCAGATTCAGACCATCTTCAGCCTTCACTGCTAGCACATCAACTTCAGGACTACTGGCTCTCCACTACCTCATCATCATCATCCGGTACGGCTTCTTCCGCCGTCCGTCGGTTCAGTCAACTTCAGTGTGCTCGTGCCTAGTTGACGCATCACTGTCGGCGTGAGAGAAGGCGGCTAAAGGCCCCGATACACTGAGCATGGAGCCACGACACTGAGCAAATATCACGGTGATAACCGCCAGCACGCGTCTCAATGTGCCTCCCATCCCTGCACACCAGCCAGTTGGCAGAGTGGCCACCGAGCTTTCAGCGATCCGAGCATGTCTGGATTAGGACGGTCGTCACTGCGACGAGCAGTACCGATTTGAACGTTGACGGGAGAGGTGCGCAGCAATGTGTTGCTCCGCCATTGAGTGGACAAAACTCGAACACTGAATTGTATAGACGCATTTAAAAAATTCGACGCTTGCAGAATGTGATAAGCAGCGCTTACAAAAGGCTAAAGCACAGCGCAACGTGCGGTTTGGTTTAATCCTGCGCTCTATACGGCTGGTCGCAATCGCGCACCTACCCGTACGACATGCTGAGACAGACTGACGCCTTGCATTGCATTCCGCGGTGCTTCATCTCGCGTGCTGAGTGTATCATGTCGCCAGTTCTCACTTCAACTGGCGGCCGGATCCACTGCCGCAATTTCTTGAGTCATGAACGCCAGTGTATCGGGCCCTTAAGCACCCTGTGAGCGCGAGTGCGCACCCGTCATCATCACCTCATCGCCTCACCACCACAAGGAGACACTTCGCTTCGCTATCAGAGCAGTGAGTCGCAGTGTTTCTCGTATGTCGTGCGTAAGCATTAATGATTGTTCGGCTGAAGCTCATTGAAGTGTTTCGTTCCCTCCTGTTAAATAATAGCGCCTAGGGTAATTTATATATTAACTAGTTAGAAGTAGATCGGTGGTGCATATCAGATCTGGGTGTGTTTATTTATGGGTTTAGGTGGGTGTTACGTTAGTTTAGGTGCAGATTAGATCGGTGGGTGTTAGTTAGTTTCTGTGTTGTAGATCAGATCGGTGGGTGTTAGTCAGTTTCGGTGTTGTAGATCAGATCGGTGGGTGTTAGTTAGTTTCGGTGTTGTAGATCTGATCGGTTTGTGTTAACTTAGTTTCGGTGTTTGTAGGTGTATCAGATCGGGGTTAGTTTTAAGTGTGTTTAACTGTTTTATTCACCAAGCAAGTCAGATCATCATACATCGTATTAACTCCTTTTCTTCAATTATGCTAATTTTTTCACCTAGGTTCATTAACGGAAGGCGTGGGGTTTTCGTCTGGAGTCACGACAGCGGCTCCGATACATCAGGCTGAGTCTCCGACACAGCTCTCTCATTAGACGAAATTTGTTCTTCACCACCTAATTTATTTTGCATCGCACCAATTTTATTTCTATACCGGCCGTGTCAAATATTTGGGTGGTATTATTAAACTTTAATTCTATTATCCTGCATTTCATATTCCCCCCGCTCGCTTTTTTCGTTAGGCTATGCATGGAATCACGTTCATGAGTTAAAAATTGCTTGAGAGTTGTGCAGTAAAAAACGCATAGTGTAGCCTTGCCTTTACGCCTATTTTCTTGTTTCAAGTTAGATGAGAACGATTCCATTAAAAAACGCTTGAGAGTTGTGCAGTAAAAAACGCATAGTGTAGCCTTGCCTTTACGCTTGCGTTCATGACTCAAGTCAGATGAGAACGCTTCCATTAAAAAATGCGTGAGAGTTGTGCAGTTAAAAACGCATAATGTAGGCTTGCCTTTACGCTTGTTTTTTTTTATTCAAGCTAGATGAGAACGCTTCCATTATGAATTTACCGAGATGACAGAAGAAACCCTCAAACAAAATTAAAATGTCAGATTCAATTTTTTTTACCAGTGGTTATATTGATTTTCATTAGATATTGATACTTGCGATTGCTGAAGGTCATTGGAGTGAGAGGCTAGTGCATTTGACTTTGGCATCAGAAAAAATTATAACGAGAGCTCAAAGTCTAGTCACCCCCAGAAACAATTAATGAATCTGGTACGGGAAGACACTGCTTCCACAAGGTTTTTTTTTACGCAGCTACAGTAGTTTGCAGCTACAGAAATAAACCTCATGTTGTGTTGAAAAGAAACTACACAACATTATTTGGCGACGATGATTTCGTATCTCCAACGGGAACTTTTACATTCACGGGAAGCAGTGTCTTCCCGTACCAAATTCATTAATTGTTTCTGGGGGTGACTAGACTTAGAGCTCTCAATACATATGGGAATAAAATATATCTGTGAGGACAGTGCGCCTGCTTTCACTGTGCCAAACATTTCTTTCGTTGTGCTTCGATCACCTTTTTAGGGTTGTCGATAGCGAAGTCGATAGCGTGTTGGCGCGGTGATCTCTAGTCCTGAGTTCGCGGCTCACGAACTCCTCGTACATTGAAAAAATTATAAATTTCGCAATTACACTTTTACTGTGGACCACTGTTTAATTTACCTCTACGTGTCAAATTTTGTAAATATTCGCCACTCAGATGTGATATCCGACCACAATGTTATTCCATTTTATCCCATGTACCCTAGCCCGTAAAATGCTGAAGAGAATACCGAAAGAATGTAAACCCTGAGATGTTTTTTTCTGCTGTTTTTGTTCCTTGACTGTAACCTGAGTTTGCCCTAATATTTTTATTAGGAAATCAAAAAGCAGTTCATTTTTACGTTTTTCGAAGTCTTCTTTCTCTTTTGTTATTTTTTCTGAATAATTTCTTATGATTACAGTGAACTCGACTGTCATTTTCGATGTAGCAGAAGGTTAGGTTGTTTTTTCAATAAGTATATATATTTATGTGTGTGTGTACGTATTTAGGGATATGTATATCTACATAAATAGATACACATGTTTCTAGTTTTATTTTTTCCCTGAAACAATCTGGTTAATTATTTTTATTGCACTAGCTAAATGAGTCAAAAATAGATTTATCACTTCCCCCGGGAGTGTTTCTGTGAATCGGAAAAATGAAAAAAAACAATTATACATGTGAAATAAAGCGCAATTTGAGCATATGAATCGTGGTAAAATTACCCTTCTATCCGTATGTTGTACCAGCTATTAATTTTCATTTGAGTATATATTTGTTTAAGCATTTCTGGCAACATTTTGTTGATATTTGCTAATCATAAGTGATGACCGGCTTATACTGTATCTCCATTCTATCCCATGTACCCATGTACGCATGATGTTTCAGAGAATACCGAGAGGATATGAAATATGTTTTGTTGTTTATGTTGTTGTTGTTATTTCTCGACGGTAACTTAGTTTTCTTGAAATTACTGTTATGAAACTAGAAACCATTTCATTTTCACGTTTTTCGCGGTCTTTTTTCCGATTCCTTATTTTTCCTTAGGAGATTTCTTACGATTTCACAGAAATTAAGTGTCATTTTTGGTGTAGCATGAGCAAGATTTTTTTATGTTTATTAGTATTTTTCTTATATCCATTTTCAATATGAATATGATGAATATTTTGCAATATATATGAATTTGCATGTGTTTGTGCATGTATGTGCATGTGCACGCACGCATACATGTACGCCTATGTATCTGTGTGCACATGTACACGTTCACACATATATATACACACTTATGCATATACATGTGTTGTATATAAAATATGCGTTGTTATAATGTGACACTGGCTTTGTGAGTAAGAGCTCCGGATGCGAGCTCCGGAAGGTATTGTTACACGCATCTTGCCTGACATCCGGGCACGGCTGGTTTTGAGAGGCAGTCTGTAACCGACAGCCGCCCAGTACACTGATACGTGCTTTCCAGTGTTTCCTTATTCCTGCCTTGGCAGTCTAAAGCTACTGAAACTGTAGTTTGCAGCTACAGGAATAAACCTCATGTTGTGTTGAAATGAAATTACACAACATTATTTGGCGACGATGATTTCGAATCTCCAACGGGAATTTGAATTTTAAAAGTGCTCTGAAACCAACATGGCATATTCTACAATAAGCTGTCCTCCATTCGACGTTGAAGTGGAAACAGAGTGTGAATTCTTGCAAATATTCAAAGTGCAGTGTGCAGACTCTCTTCAGAAGGTGGGAAACAATTGTGGTAAGAAAGTTAGTATTTTAGTTAAAGCTTTGCTTGTAAACATCATTACTGATCTACAACGATGAATTGAACCTACGTTACTCGCTGATGCTACGTATGATGAACTAGAAGAAAAGTTAATACTGCAATTGTAAATCAAGAAATCAATTGTTGGCGCATCTGTTTCATTTCTAAACAAAATCATGGTATTAATGAATCCATAGAAAATTATACTAACACGTTAAATTACTTAGCATCTGCGTGCAACTACGATAATTGCTGTCGTGATCGTCTCTTGGGAGGTGCTTTCGTTGCTGGTCTACGTTCATCGCAAATTCTCAGTGCAGTTCTACCGAAGTGTGGTCGAAAATCATTCAACGAGTGTGTTGTTGACCATGCAAATTTCATCGAACAGTTAAGTTTCGATGCTCACGATATTATTCGTGAGGATTCATCTTCATCGTTTTTCACAGCAGAAAAATTACAGCCGAACTACATATGCATACGTTGCGGCGCTAAGCAAAAGCATCTTGCAAAGAATTGCTCTACTTTGAATAAAGTGTAGTACATGTGGGAAGATAGCCCACATTTCTAAAGGTTGCAAATTTTCAAAGTCTGCAGCGCGGCCTCGCCTGGCTGAGCCTACACGTGGAGAATTTCGCAAAGCGCGCGCTTACATGGTGCAACCTGAATGGTGCGGTTGTCATGGCAACGTCGGAAGAGAAGATTTGGCAACGCGCTGGTCGCAGAGATCACGCGAGTCTCTGCAGCGAAGAAAGGATACATGGGACGGCAACTCTGTTCATAATTTCTCGGAATCACATAAAAATAACTTGAATAATTCTCATTTTGTAGAATAAACACCACTGTAATTCCCATTACTAAAGAGCCTACGATATTGAAATGCCAGTTAAGTGGTACACTTTTTGAATTTCTGCTTGACATTTGCAGTGCAGTCACTACGTTGCGTAAAAGTGATGTACTTTCGGTTGGTGCTATTATAAATCCTACGTGCAATTAAGGAGGTCTCTTCAGGCCAAATTTGGCCCGCGCGCCCAACTGGGGTGCATTTTTTAGTTGTTGTTGAGAAAGGACCCTTAGGTGGTGGACTATTCGGTCCTAAAATTTGATGGTGCTGCGGACGCTAGAACCCCGAGGGTCCCCTTACACCCCCCCACAGGAGGGTGTAAGTTGACCATAAATCAGGAATTTTCGATTTCATGAAATGGAAAATTTTCTACCGTACTTTTTTTAGAAATGTTTCAAGGATTTTAAAACTGTGTTTGGTTTTGTTCTACCATAAAAACTCATGATTTCTATTCTTTTGAAATATCAATAAGAAAACCAATATGTCTAATTTTTCAAAAAATTAAGGCCTGAATCGAAAAAATGAGTTCATGAAATTGTGTTTTATTTTAAAAATTACATATAATAGTCAATTTTCATATGAATCCGACCACTAAAAAGTTGATAATTTCGATAAAAAGAGAATATTTTAATTTTTTTTGGAAATTACAATTCACAGTGAGAATATGAAGTAAAGCATGGAGATTATCGAAATAAAAATGAAGACAGCATTCAATTACATAAATTGTCCATGATGTTACAAATCAAGAAATTTATTTATGTTGTTTGGCTCTCCTGAAAAATCGTATATTTGAACATTCAAAAGAGTAGAAGTCATTTAGTTTTCATGCTAGAACAAAACCAAAGACAGTTCTAGAATCCTTGGGACATTTTTAACAATAGTACGGTCTCAAACTTCCAAATTTGATCAAAATTTTTGTTATCAAGTTCATAACCCAAAATTATTTTATATGCATAATATTTATAAAATATTGTGGAGTACGTGCGTCCACACAACTTAACAAAGAACAATTGAAAGAAGTAACCAGGAAATTCAGTTTATTAGAGACTAGTGCACATTGCAAAGGTTAGGCTAACAGTTAAAAAGACAGGCAACAAAGCTAGCATTAAAAACTATTAGGAAGTTAAGTTCTTCCAATAGTACCGAGTTTATTAAAGCAATTGCCAGATTGCTATATCAATAATATTTTTTCTTAAAAGTTTAAAGTAAAAGCTGCGAAAGCCAGTAGTGTCTTTTCCCGTGTACGCAACGGTCTTGATTAAGCTCGAACCCAAAGCGGCTGTAGAAGTTGTTAAGCGGTAATACGGGTCTTGCAACGGCTACCCGCAGAATAACGGTCTTGGGCCACCAATGAAGTCAGCAAAACGGACACGGAGGAGGCCAACTGCCGGCCGGTTGTCATGCGGCACGGCGGAGGTGCGGTGCGACCCGGAGAAAGCCCCCAGCGTCCCGGCGCAACACCACGTCTCCGAGGCGGTCGAGGAAGCAGCCCACCCTCGTACCAGAGAAATGCGCGTGCTATCGGCGGAGCGTTCCAGGAGTGCGGCAAATGTCAAGGAACTCCCACGTGCATCGACTCGTCTGCTTATAAATAAAATATTGAGACAAAGCAATTGAAGAATTGGCCTTATTACAAAACCAACAGATCTGTTATTAGAGATGAGAAAGCCAAATTACCTAATTAAGGCAGCTGCAAGGGGTTATGAGGGACCGACGAAAGGAGCACCGGACCACTCTCCACGCAGCCACTCTTGAATATACTGCGAGAAGATGACAGGGTTACACGTACGAAGGTTGGCAACAGAAATAGTAATGATCAAAAAATAGTCACTTATAACAAATTTAGACAAGACAATTTATAATTGATATGAAACTGGAGAATAACGACACCTGAACTTTATGGTTCGTCCAGTGTAGAAAATTTATGGCAGGAAGAGTTGTCAAGGTTAAGGCAAAGTGCAAAAAGTACCTGACTTTCAAGAAGATAGTAAGAGGAGAAGATGGAGCTCAAATAGGGGGTTATAGACTCCCCTGTGACAGGTAGAGCTCTCATCAGAGAGTTAAATAAGTAAGTTTAAGTAAGTTTAAGGAAGTTAAGTTAATTTGGTCACCAAGGCAACCTTTAAGTAAGTAAGAATTTAAAAGAAAGCCGGTAATCGAAATAATCAAGCACTCACACAAACACACAATGATAAAGAATAAGAGGAAAGATGCCAAGTTAACAGACGAAACGCCGGTGACCCGTAGAGCTGGGGCCCATACGCGCCGTTGACGGCGCAAGACACGCTAAGTAAAGCCGGGGTAGAGTTCAGGTCACTATGGACAATAGTAGATTAGCAAGACACACCGCAAAGACGTTAACACTGGCCTTCGTAGCAGCAACGGCAATAAAATTTCAGATCCATGAAATTAGGGTTCAAACCTCTCTCAAAAGAGTTAAGTTCGAAAGAGTTAGGTTCAAAAGGATTAAGTTCTAAATTATCAAAATGAATCAAACTCAAAAGGAACCGAGTTTCAAAAAGCATCTGACTGTCTCAGCCCTGCGCCCTCCGACCTTACTGCCGGGCTGCGTCGCTGGAACTATTTAGGTGCTAAAGTTGAAGCGCCTCTCGCGCAACCCTGGAGAGTTTGTGAGGGAAATCCTCACAATATCGCATATCTAAAAAATTAGAATTTTGAACCGTACTATTGTTAGAAATGCTACGAGGATTCTAAAACTGTCATTGGTTTTGTTCTAGCATGAAAATTCCGTGACTTCTACTCTTTTGAAATATCCATACATATGTACCAAAAAATTAATATATTCTATTTTCCAAAAAATAAGGCCTAAATCGAAAAAGTTACATGAGTAAAAAATGTGCACTCTCAACAAATACATATAATGGCCAAATTTCAAACGAATCGGATGAAAATAACTAAAATCGTGAGGTGACCCCCTTAATTGCTAGTGAAATTTGCTTGGTCAATCTTCAGTAATCATTAGTTATAAAGACGTTAGTTTTAATCATAACTTTCTCATTGTGAAAGATGATAGAATCAACTTACTTGGCCAAAATATTCGCTCTAAACTTAACTTAAATGCTGTTATCCCTAATCAATGGGACACTATAAACAAAACAGATTCTCATAGTTTGCCGAGAAGCTTGTCTTCGAAATGTGATTCGTACTTGTCAGCTGATTCACAGTCTAACGTTAAAGGTACCGTTCATATTGATGTGTTGCCTAATTCAGTTCCTGTATTTTTTAAAGCACGCCCTGTTCCTGTAAGACTAAAATACTCTGTCAAAACAGAATTAGAGCGCTTGCAGAGTATGGGTAAATTTTATAAAGTGTATGATAGCCAATGGGCATCTCCTACCGTTAATGTTCTAAACTCTGACGGCAGTGTAAGAATCTGTGGAGATTTTTCAGCCTCCATTAATAATTGGTTAAATCCTGTTCAATCCGTTCTACCTGTTATTGATGATGTAATTTCTCACGTCGGCGACGCAAAGTTTTTCTCCAAAAAGTGATTCGTCAAATGCGTTTCAGGAAATTTCTTTGGACGAAGAATCATAAAAGCTCACGACCATTAACATGTAGGAAAATGTATTTATGTACAATTACTTACCTTACGGTTTGCGTGCAAGTCCCGGCATTTTTCAAGCGTTTATTAAAAAACTCTTTCCGGCATTGATAATATCATTGTGTACCAGGATGATCTACTCATTTTGACCTCTTCCTATGATTCTCATTTGGAAGTTCTTGACAAAGCCTTGTCTGTCCTAAAAAATGCTGGAATTCGCTTAAATCTCTCTAAATGTGCCTTTCTAACTGATCGTGTGTCTTATCTAGGGTAACTGCACACATCTAAGTTTTGCTTTTTGCAAAGTCTAACAATAAATAAAATAGCAAGGGTAGTCGGCCGTACTGTTACTGTTACTACTGTTACTGTTACTGTAATACTGTTGCGCGCTGTGTGCGTCGGAATATGTTGGGTCCACAAAAACGGCCCTCCATATTCGTGTGGCGGAGCATGCTGGAAGGAGCTTCCGAACCAATAATCCCCTTGCCTCTCCCCCTCACTCTTCGGTACGCACTCATGCCAAGAAGTGCGACCAGCTAGTCCGCTTGGACAACTTCCAGATAATAAGAACCACATCTAGTCAATCAGACCTTCGTATTTTAGAATCTCTTTTTATCATGAAAGACAAACTTATTTTAAATGAAACTGAATCGTCATTCCCTCTGTTAATAGCATGTTAGTATTGTTCTCCATCCTTTTTCGTCCACTTCTTTTTATTTGTTTTTACTATTGCACTTATTTTCAATAAAATGTATTTTTTGTCTTCCATAGATCTTGTTAATGCTGAAGATGACTCCTGTAGTCGAAACGTTCAATTTTATATATCATTTTAGGTTCTTCTATTTATTAAACAACTAACTGATAATGGATCTTTTAAAAGCGACTATCCTTGCTATTTTATTTATTGTTAGACTTTGCAAAAAGCAAAACTTGGATGTGTGCAGTTACCTTCGCCGCTGCTATGGCATGGATAGTTTACGCTTGTACAGAAGATTTGAAAACTGTTCTCGGAAGCTCTCCAAAGTGAGGCTTGATGTGAAGTTTTCAGAGACTTGCAAGATATACGACACTGTGCCGAAATTTCTTCGCTTCAAACTGTATAAGAAGTCATTAATGTCATCGCACTTCTACACTTCTTGGCAATTAAAACTCCTTGTGAACGAGATCTCTGTGAAAAAGAGGGCCCTTGTTAAATTGACAGCTGATGTTGAGGCCCTGAAACTATCTTTGCGCTCCAGATTTCCGTTCATAACTTCCTTATTGATTATGCACCACGTTAATCAATCAACCCTGGCCTTCGTGACTACTACAGAATTGACCCACGAGAAGAAGCTCAAAAGTCTTGGCATCCACAGCAAGGTCCAGCCCTGCGATCCATCTAAAGTGGTTTTTAACTTCAGTTCCGTGTCGCTGTCTGCGCGCCTCACATATTTGCTTGCATTCGGCTTAGATTTTTGTTTACCGGTGTATAAGTTAGATTTTTAAAAATATTTTTTATGTTTTGAAAAACTTGCTGTTAGCCTCAAGTCCATCGAACCGAGCAAGTTTTCCGTAATCAAAAATCAACTAAAAACCGTAGCTCATAAATACTTTTATAATTTCAAGCCTTATAAAATATTTTCCTGTATATTTAGCAGAGATGATATTGCACTTTTAAAGAAGCTAGCCTTAAACAAAACCTTAGTTGTCTCGAGTCCGGATAAAGGTAGGGGAGTTGTCATAGTTGACCGTGATAAATATATATATAGTATGAAAAAAATTATTTCTGATCAAACTAAGTTTGCAGTAATAACAGATCCTATAACTAAATTCACCACTAGTATCGAAGACAAAATTAATAACTTTCTACGTAAACTGAAAAAATTAGGTTCCATCTCTGATGAACTCTGCAGGACGCTAATGGTGTCTGGAATTGCTCCAGGGGTTTTGTATGGCTTACCAAAGATCCACAAACCAGACTTCAGTGTGAACTTTCCGTTTAGGCCTATTTTTGCGTCATATCGCACCCCTAGCTTCAACCTTGCGAAGTTTTTAGTTCCTATTTTAACTCCATTCACCGGTAACGAGTATACTGTGGATAATTCGCAGTCTTTTGTGAATGACATTGTTCAATTGGGTAACGCTGATAAACTTTTTATGGCTTCTTTTGACGTAGAAAACTTGTTTACTAACATACCGCTGCAAGAGACAATTGAAATTTGTTTGCACTATTTATTCGCTCAAACTTATTCAGTCATCGGTTTAACTAGGGCATTGTTTAAAACTTTATTGCAGCTCTCCGTCATGAATTCTTTCTTTTTATATGACAATGTTTTTTACAGACAATTAGATGGTTTAGGAATGGGGCTCCCCTTAGGGCCGACTTTTGCCAATATATTCATGTCCTTCCACGAACAGCAATGGTTGAGCCAGTGCCCTGTAGAGTACAAACCTGTGTTCTATAGACGTTATATTGATGACACATTTATTTTATTCCGCGATAGCTCACACAGTAAGCATTTTTTGAAGTACTTAAATTCCCAACATCCAAATATTAAATTTACAATGGAAGTTGAAGCTGCTGATTGTCTCCCGTTTTTAGATTGCACAATTACGCGCCACAATGGCGAATTTCAGAGCTCTGTCTATCGTAAGCTAACTTTTACTGGGCTAGGGACCAGCTTTTACAGTTTTTGTAATTTTAACTTTAAGATCAATAGTGTTAAAACATTGTTATGCAGGGGTTATAATGTCTGTTCAAATTTTTATGCATTTCACTGTGAAATGGAATTTTTGTGGCAATTCTTTCACAATAATGGCTTCCCATCCAGATTAATAGATTCTGCCATGAAGAAATTTTTAAATGTCAAGTTTCATAACAGATTGCCTATAACAACTGTGGGAAAGAAGGATTTTTACTTCTGCTTGCCCTATTTTGGATACCAATCCGAGAAACTCAAGAAAGAGATACTTTCATTGTTAGCTAAACATTTTACGCATATCAATTTTCGGATTATATTGTTGAACAGATATAAAATTAATTCTTTTTTTCACTACAAAGATAAGCTCCCTAAAGCATTGCTTTCGCACGTCGCTTACAAATACTGTTGCGCACTGTGTGCGTCGGAATATGTTGGGTCCACAAACAGGGCCCTCCATATTCGTGTGGCAGAGCATGCTGGAAGGAGCTTCCGAACCAAAAATCCCCTTGCCTCTCCCCCTCACTCTTCGGTACGCACTCATGCCGAGAAGTGCGACCAGCTAGTCCGCTTGGACAACTTCCAGATAATAGGAACCACATATAGTCAATCAGATCTTCGTATTTTAGAATCTCTTTTTATCATGAAAGACAAACCTATTTTAAATGAAACTGAATCGTCATTCCCTCTGTTAATAGCATGTTAGTATTGTTCTCCGTCCTTTTTCGTCCACTTCTTTTTATTTGTTTTTACTATTGCACTTATTTTCAATAAAATGTATTTTTTGTCTTCCATAGATCTTGTTAATGCTGAAGATGACTCATGTAGTCGAAACGTTCAATTTTATATATCATTTTAGGTTCTTCTATTTAATAAACAACTAACTGATAATGGATCTTTTAAAAGCGACTATCCTTGCTATTTTATTTATTGTTATCTAGGGTATATTTTTGATAACAAAGGTGTTCACCCTAATTAATTCTGAGAAAACAGATGCAATTCTCAATGCTCCTGTTCCTAAAAACCTCAAATAGTTGCAAGCATTTATTGGATTGTGTAATTTCTATAGTCGTTTTAAACCTAACTTTTCTCATGTCATGCATCCTCTGTATTTGTGACTAAAGTAAAACGTACTTTTCCAGTGAACTCCATAATAGGATTAAAGTGTCAATATAATCAAGGATATGGTTCGTTCGCATAAATCTCTGCAATTGTTTGATCCCAACCATAAAACTCTTCTTGAAACTGATAGTTTTGGCTTCGGGGTTGCTGCCGTACGTATGCAACGAATTGATTCTTCTCATGATCGGTGTCCTGTTCAATTTGCCTCAAGATCTCCAATTGATGCAGAGCGAAACTATTCTAACACCGAAAGAAAGAGCCCTAGTGTTGATTTTAGCATGGTTAAATTCAAGAAATTTCTTCGTGGTGCTAAGTTCCTTATTCATATCGATCAAAAACCTCGTTGTAACCTTTTTGTACATACAAAAGCGTACCTCTCAATTGTTCCGCTAGTATTCACAGATGGGCTTTTAAACTTTCCCAGTTTGGCCATGTTTTTCGCTATTCGAAAGGTAAATGTAACGTAAATAGTGATTGTCTTAGTAGGCTTCCTCTACCCACAACTGTAAAAGAACTAGAACCGTTCGAACTGACCTTTGCAGTGAATGCTCTTGATAAAACTCCTATTACGTGTGAAAATATAAAAACTAATACTGGTACGGATAGTGAATTATGTCAACTCAAACAATACATAAAGTTTGGCATGCCTCCTAAACCTAATCGTAATTTGTCAAAATTTAAGAACCTGCTACCTCAGATGACTGTCATGAAAGGTTGTATACTTTTTAAAGAAAGAGTTTTAATCCCAAAGTCATCACGTAGTTTAGTTCTTGAAACATTTTATGATGGACATCCTGGTATTTGTGACATGAAGTCGTTGGCCAGATCTGTTATTTGGTTTCCCGGAATGGATAAAATTATTGAAGACCTCGTAAAATGTTGCACTCAATGCCAATTTTTTCGAGTAAAACCTAAGTCTGGAAACGTAGAATGGCCTACTCCTTATCGTCCTTTTGAACGTATTCATGTTGATCACTTTTTATACGAGAATAAAATTGTTTTCATTCGGTAGATGCATCATCTAAACACATTGAATGCGAAGTTGTACCATCTACGAGTGTCTCAGATACTATTGATGCTTTGATAATGATTTTCAGCAGGGACGGGTTGTATGATGTGCTCGTAAGTGATAATGCTTCTAATTTTTCATCTCAAGACTTTAAAGATTTTTTAATTTCAAATGGCATTGAGCACCTCACACCTCCGCCCTATTCTCCAGCCAGTAATGGTCAAGCCGAAAGGGGAGTAAGGGTCATCAAAGACCTGTTGAAAAAACTCTTTTCTCCTGAATCGTCCAAATCCCCTCTAGCAAAAGCGTTATTTCAATCACATTGCATTCCTCATAGTGTCACAAAAATTGCTTCCTCTGTTGCGCTCAACAAACGTAAATTTGTTACTTCCAGAGATGGAGTTAATCCTAAATATTCTGTGTCCAGGTCTAAGCCCATGTATGTAACTCAATTTGATGTCGGTGATCATGTTCTTGCTCTGAATTTAAGAAATGTTCCCAAGTGGCTGAAAGGAATTATTGTTAGTAGAGTTGCTGTTAATATCTTCCAAGTTCAAATTTAGCAATGAATGTAATCTGTAAGAAATACTCTAATCAGCTGCTTCATTTTTTGGTAATTTGGGATCTATGAGTAGTAAGGCCGCTGAGCCTTCTGCTTTGCAGCCTGATAGCAGGTCACCTGTTGAAAATGAACCTCTTAAATCAGACAGAATAACTAAACTCGTAATGCGAATGGATTGTTGAGTTCTTCCTTCCTTATGTCATATATTCATCTAAAGGGAGGGAAATTGTTGTATATTAAAATATGTGTCGTTATAATGTGGCACTGGATTTGTGAGTAAGAGCTCCGGAAGCTGTTGTTACGCTTCTCTTGCGAGCTCCGGAAGGTATTGTTACGCGCTTCTTGCCCGACTTCCGTGCACGACTGATTTTGAAAGTATGTGTCTAACCGACAACCTCCCAGTACACAAATACGTATTTTCCAATGTGTCCTTACACCGACCTTGGTAGTCTGAAGCTACTGAAACTGTAGTTTGCTGCTACTGCTGAATAAAACGCATGTAGTTATGAAAAGAATATTCACAACAACATTTTTCTATTTCTATATTTTGCTAAATAAGCAAAACCACACGACAGGTTGCATTTTACCTAAAGCTCTGCGACCAGTTAATCCAAAAATGAAAATATTTAGTGCACTTGCTTAATCGTTCAAAAATAGATCTATCACGACCAGTAAGTGGTGGCCAGTATAATACGAATTCAAGACGCTGTGTGAATACGTTTCAAAATCGAGAAGTTATCAAGAAGTAAAAAAATTTGAAGGTGTTTCAGTTCCGAAGATTTACAGTACAATAATAGAAGAAGTCTGAAGAAGTTACGAAGTCTCATCGATGACCGGCAGGCAGCAGCAGGGATAACCGTATTTGGCAGATCAGCCCATCGGTTATTGTCCAAGGATTCAAAATTCCGTTCGCTGCGCTATTGGAATCCTACGCGCAATTTTCAGCTTTGATTGATACGGACCCTCCATTACGCACACGAGTTTTGATTTTCGACGCCGGCGACGACCTAGAAATCGTGTTGGAAATCAGCTTTGGAGGACCTACCCCTACGACGAGTGATAAGTGCTAGTGCAACGAACTAAAAGTGATAACTACAAACTATAACAAACTTTTGAAGTGTTACCTATAACTACAACAGTGCTAACTACAACGTAGACCCAGAAACTACGTCTACGTCGTTGGCGGTCTTACAGCGACGCCGAGTGTTTTCCCAGCCTCCAGTTCGACGTTTTGAGTTAAGTAAAGATTATATCAGTGAATTTCATTTGTGCTTGGCTCGCAGAGGCAGAGGTAGCTCTATATTTTGCAGCTCATTTTTTTTGTAGCGCACCAGTGCTGCAGCTTGGCGAGAGAGTAGTTTTTGCAGTTTGTTTTTTGCATCGGCCAAGGCTGCGCAGCTTTGCTTCATTGACAGACGTTTAGTCGGAGCTTTGTTGCAGTGTGAAGCGCAGGTTAGCGCAAATTAATTAAGTGGATTAACGTTTTAAGATTAACGCATTAACGGATTACCATATGTACGCCGGGTGGCAAGGTTTCTTCAAGTGAGTTTAAACTTATTGTTGTCATTTTTATTGATGGTGAGCGTGTAAAATTTTTGTGTTCTTTCGGTCATTAGAAGTATGCAAAATTTATTTTTTTACCTTATGTATGTATGGTGTTAAGATGTGTTTGTTTTGTTAAAGGGAATACCACATGTCTGAATCGTCGGATTCTGAGGAATTCATACGCTCTGCTACGATAAAAAATAGTCGCGGGAGAGTTAGTGTGCCTCGGTTTACAGCTCAAAATACAGCAATGACTGATACCGTAGGGGCCACTGCGCCAAGTACTAGTGCTACAGATAGGATGTTATTAGCACGGGAGATTGCTGCTAGTATCCCTAGGGCAGGAACCATACTGTTCAATGCTGAGATCCCAATTTTTCGCGGGAGGAGACGTAAAGAGGATCCGGAATTCCTTGAAAATAAGAGCTGGCAGACTCATGTGGATAAACTTAGGGCATACATGTCTCTTTTGCCGGACGTAACGTCTGATGCCAGGAAGAAAGAACTCATTGTTAGGTCTGCCAACAAGCAAGTAGGAGATTTCAATTCAATTGTAACTAAGCTAGTGAACTGTGACCTGCATTATACTTTCGAGGAAGTGATTAACATTTTGGATGATATTTACGTGTACAGGGGTAAAAAATCTATTCACGCCCTGGCATGCGATCTCAATCATTTGCAACTAGTACGTAATGATGCGTTGGCAGCCCAGTTGGTAACTGCTTTCGCTAAGATCCGTAAGTTGTCAGAGCATCTCTTAAATTCAGCTTCAGTAGCCTGGCAGCGCCACCCGTATTATCAAGCTTGTGCAAATCAGGCAGGGTTGAAACATTTCGTTGGAGACAGTATCGTTTACAGCTTAGCGATAACGGTGTAGCGCCTTTATTAGACGAAACCTTTTCGAAAAAAATCTTTGAGTGTCAGTTCAGTACTTCAGAATAGTTGCTCGTGCGTTTAGTGGCTACAGTTAGGAGTCAATCTGAGACAAAGAAAATCTTAGCGGGTCAGTACCCGATGCGGTACGATAAAAATAGCTATTTAGCAGATGTTACATAGGGTTATGAGGAGAACGTTGAAGTGCAGGAATCCCTCCAGCAGAGTGAAGTCTTTTAGGGAATTACGGGAATTACCGTAGGAGTCGACTGGCGGGACGTAGGACTCCCCGACCTGGGTTACGAAATCTTCGTGGAAGAGCGAGGGAATTTAGTGGCTACGTAGGAGATAGAGGAATAGGTTCCCTACAATGTAATACTTTGCGGACAGATAGTAGTTCAAATCAGGCCCCAGTGCACTTTGCAGCTAGAAAGAGAGGGTTCCCTTTCTGCAATTCATGCGACATGGTAGGTCACTTCGATTGTAGACCTCAGCAAGGCCAGAGTAAAACGAGAGGATATGCCGGGCCCGCGTGTTTCGCTTGTGGGAGTCAACATTTTGTGAGAAACTGTAAGGCTTCAGAAAATGAGGTGAAAAACTATAAAGAGTATCTACGCTGTTACAACGCAAATAGAGGTAGTAATCAATCGCGTGGTAGGCATGAGGTGCATTTTGCAGATTCCGAGCCAGATGCTCGGGATTTTTTATCGGACGATTAGGACGTGCAGGGGTAGGGAGCAGTGAGAACGAGATTGAGCCCGAGAGTCAGATCAGCACTCTCGTAAATCCTAAAGCTGTGGTCGAAGTTCCAGATACGTCCGAGACTATTAAATTTGAATCATTCAGTGATCCGTTGTTCAAGTGTGGAAATAGGTACGAATTATTGCAAGACGAAGAGCTTGCGGGTGATAAACAACAAAACAAAGCAGTTGAGGCTTACTTCTCCACTAGTGTTGTGACGGGCAATTTAAAGAAAAAAGGCGCCGGATTAGTTGCTTTTCGTAAGGCTAGACAGCCTACGATAATTTTGAGCAGAAATGATCAGTATTTGAGCGCACTTCTAGATAGCGGTTCTGAAAAATGCCTCATTAGTTACAAGCAAATTAAGTGCCTGAATGAGAAATTAAAGCTGAGTTGCCTGACCGTCAAAGGAATTAACAGTAAAAGTAATGTCAGTGGAGAAGTCGATTTAACTATCTCAATTCCTGGTACTAACAGAGTACTTAAAACTAGTGCTTTGATCGTTAAAGATGCAAAATTTAATTATGATTTGATTTTAGGAAGAGATGTGCTGAATGATGCCATAACCATTTTTAAAAAAGGATCCCTCGAGTGGGAGGGGTTGACTGTGCCTTTCAAAGAATTAAATGTGGAACCAACAATAAGTAGAGAAGCTGTGTTAAAGAGTATTGTAAACAGTGACTGTTTACAATCTGGTGTAATAGTTGCCGAGAAGAGCAACAGAGGCAGTTACCGCGCGTTGAAAAATAGTAGCTGCAGAGAAGTAAAAAAAGTTGCGCTTGCGCCTGAGGCAAGGCCAGAGAAAAAAGGAAGGCCAGAAAAAAAGAGAGCTCCTCTAGTAGTTCATTGCACTAGAGTCGAGGTGCCGGGTAACTCAATGAAGTTGATTTACGGGTTTGGTAAAAAGGCAGAACCCGGAGTGTATTTAATTTTGAAAAGAGGTTTTGAGAACGGAGCGCTCTTAGCAGAGTCAATTGTTCGAGTCGAGGAAGACGGCGTAGTGCCCGGCATGATTCTAAACGCGCATGATGACGCAATTCATTTAATCGAAAATACAACGTTGTGCAATTTGGAATTAATTGCAGCTGATGAGGTCGACAGTGAAATTTATCTCACTAGCGTTGAAACAGCGCTCAGGGACGCTAATAATGTTGATAGAAGCTCTGAAGCTATGTCGTATTTAATTCAGGTTGTCTCGGATTGTGGTGGAATTATGACCATGTCTGGGAGAAGACTTGAGTTGGAGTCTGACGAACGCGGCGGAGATCGAGTTCTTTCTAGTAGTGAGGTGTTAGGAGTTAATGCACAAGTAAAAAGTGTGGCTAGTGCAATCGTTATAATAAATTATTACAATGAACGCTGGTGTTTGGAAAATTAGACACGCCATCTCGGTACTCTTAGGAAGTTATAATAAGTCTATATATAATGTTTGACTTGCTATATTACATTCATTACCTTTCCCACTGTATAAGATACATTTATTTATTCAAAAACTTTATGAAATATTTCACTAATTGTGATTGAAACGCAGCACCATAACTATGATGAAACACGTCCCAAACCTGTAACGATTTTGTTATGCGTGGTTTCCAATTTAGCGCTAAGATTAGTTTCCGCGACGCAGTCTTGGGTGCGTGCACCATGGCTCTCAGTAATGAGCAAAATATAACTTGGCCAGGTGAATTTAAATGTGTTCAATCCGGTGGCGGTGATGAGCAGATTCTCGAATGTGAGAATAAAACCAGACAAGAGTTCAAATCGTGGTTAAAAGTATTTTCAGATATTAATCCTGTAAGATGGACTGTCGCAAGGGGTTCTTTTAAGCTAGCGAATGGCAGCGAAGTTTTAAATTATGAGTGCCACCATGCCAATCTCAGACAGACTGGAGCGAAAGTAACTAATACCAAGTAAGTGAACAGGCATACGTGTTATGGTTCCGTGTATTAACATTAGTGAATGAAATTTTGATGGTGTGATGTATAGAACAATTTGACCATAAATATTTTGCGTTCTATTTGCCCTTGTGACATATGTACCGTTACTCCTCAGCAGCCTTGTAACTCTGAGCGCTGTGATCGCTGGCGCTGCTGACTCGGAGCATGAATATCCCAGTCGCGTCACTGTCAAAGGCTACCACAACCACTCGACGTCGTCTGCGGCGTTGCTGAGTGAACTGAAGCGTAGCACAGCAACAACAGAAGAGTTCTATTCGTATTTTGAGCAAGGTAATTACAGTAAAAGTTAAATTTAAAAGTCATTATTCAAGTTTCTAGTATTCAAACGACACTTTCAAAACAAATTTTTAAATTCTACTATAGCTTAGTTACGTGAATTTTCCATAATTACATACTCACATATAGTGGCACTGATAGTAAAAGCAGTACTTCATCTATAGTTCACCTTCTGATCATGTTAATACCGTACATAATCTTACCTTTTGTAAGCGTGTACAAATATTCATACAATTTATGTCTAACTATGTAACAATAAACGACACTGTACCTGTTGCAAATATACTGATTGTTGGCAACATAACTTTTACGCAGTTATTCTTTAGGTACATCAGAAAGAGCGTTGATTTTAACCCCCAATTTTTTCAGGCGACCAAAACATGACTATTTTATGCTAAGGTCATACTAACAATTATATATATATATATATATATATATATATATATTTGTATATATATTTATGTATATATATATATGTAAAATATATACTAAGGTATCCCAAGCGTATATAGGAAGAAATTATTTCAAAGTAATGACATAAAATCCAACACTTTCTGCTCTGGTTCCTTGTAAAATAAAAATATTTCCACAAAATTTTCATGTAAAACGAACGTTTTTCGAACGTTTTTGATAGTTCCTGTGAGATTCGATTCGACCTAAATTTCTGCCAAATAATAAAATTCTGGCGTTTTCTTTCATTGCATACAGACCGACAACTAATGGCTGCAGAAGTTTGATATTTGAAACTTTCATAAAGTACCATTGTAAGGAAATAAATATAAACTCTATCAAATTTCCCTTCTCAATCATAGGGCAAAAAATTTCGCGTCTCAGGACAGCTAAATTTTTATCAGTAATGTAACTGATACATCGACTTCTAATTTCCTTCAGAAAATAAAGTGTATTTGCTGTAGTTTTTACTGTAGCGGGATGAGTGGTGCCTCGCTGTAGAGGGATGAGTGGTGCCTTGCGGGGTGAATGACACCATAAGGCACCACTCACACCTCTACTCACCCCATAAGGCACCATGAGATGAGTGAAAGCTAAAT
This sequence comes from Morinoia aosen, assembly GCA_030386875.1. Classification (NCBI taxonomy): domain Eukaryota; kingdom Metazoa; phylum Arthropoda; class Malacostraca; order Amphipoda; family Talitridae; genus Morinoia; species Morinoia aosen. Next base: position 39,859,858 of record CM059573.1, on the reverse strand, counting down.
TTTCGCAATAAGTCCGGTGAAAAAGCAACGAGCAAACGAGCTAACGAAAATTTGAAAATCGTGACAGAAGTCTGATTCACAAATATACACGATACGCGAGCTCAGGTTACCCTAGGGAAGCATTATTATTATTATTATTATATAAGAAAGTTTTAGCCACACTTTACCCCGACAAAAATGTTCAAAGAGAGGAAGGATGAAGGCACCATTTAGTATGGAGTTGAGGGAACGCGGAATCTATGCACTTTGCACAAGGTGCATAAAAACAGTAAGCTAAGAAATAAGTTCATGAAACAAGAGAAATATTTCTTAGTGTAAAAAGAGCTCACTTAATGCCCTTGCAACATTGACCGCTGCACGCGATGCCAGTGACCGCTGCACAACCTGACGCCCAGCAGAAAACTGAATGAAATGCGTGACCAGAAAAAGACGAGATAGGAAGCTAAAATTTTTCCTATTTTAACTGGTCTCGAGAGGAAAGCAGGGCAACAGGGCTGGAGTGTGTTCGATTCATTTCGTTTTTTGGGGCACCCTAATATTTACATATATAAATATGTGAGTGGGTGTGTGTGTTCATAAAAATTTAAAATGCGCTAAATGTCTCAACAGGTATGTACGCAGCTTCTGCTCTGCGACACTACCGGCTGAAGTACGAGCTACAAGACGACATCACGCTCATAGCTGACAGACGCGTCAACCCAACCCTCAGTACTGTGCAGAACCTCCGTGCTCGTTGGATGGAAGCACATCACGGCGGTTATGATAACATTTCTGTTGTGGAGGCCATTCCAAACGTTCAGAAACGTATGCCGCAGCATAAAATTGCGTGCGAACAAAACGAGAAGGGTATTGTTGTTGTACTTGTTACCGACTTTATGTTACGAGTTCACAAAGAAATGAAATCATCGAGTGAAGTTATGTTTGTCGATACTACGAGTCATGTCGATCAAACAAATTGCTCATTGACAATCATTGTTTGCGCAAGTCCTGCTGGAGGTTTACCTCTAGAAGTAATTATTACCTCCACACAAACTAAGAGGATTATATTAAAGGTAATAAACTTGTTGTTTTTGATGTTGCTGGCAAACAAAGAGACTCTATAACGAAATAGAAACCAAAAATTCTATATTTAAATGTTTATAACTATACGTTGGCATATTTCGATGATCGTTTTCTGAACCATGTTAATTCAGATATAAAAATATAAATAAAATAGAAACTAATTACTTTAAACTTTAAATAGTATTGCTAACATATATGATTTCCTTCCCTTTAGACATCTAAAAAGCATATTAATAATGGGACAAAATTACGATACTAACATTTTTGGTATTTTTTGTTTCATTTTTTGATAAAATTAATTGTTAAAAATGTATTTAAACTGAACCTTTGATAATATGATGAAAGTACTGTCTAAAATACTAATTGCCTAAAACTACATATTAAAGAACTTAAATTCTGTAAAAGACTTTGATAATTTTGCAATTTTATGACTGCTTGCCTGATACACAATACAGTATACAACAAAGTCCCGATAAATACATTGAAGCATTAGAGGAATTAAATATTGTAACATTTTAGTAAACTTATTTTACATACTAACTTGAACTTTCTTTGTAACTATATGCATATAAAGTAAAGTTAAGATATTAGTTTACAATTATATATAAAGTCAAATCTCCAAAAAACCTCACAAGAAATGTAAAGCTCTTTATAACTGTTTCTTGTCAACGACATGCACTATTACACAATAATACACATGTGCTAATAAACATTAACTATTTTGATTGCAGGTTTTCGACTGCTGCAAGAAGAATTAGGAGCGTCAGGATTTTTTGGTAGACGCCAACCTCAGTGCATAGTTACGGATGACAGTGAAGCAGAGAGAGGAGCATTAAGTGAAGTATGGCCAAATGCGAAGCTGTTTCTCTGCGTGTTCCATGTCCTTCAAGCTGCATGGCGCTTGCTTTGGCTCACCAAGCACGATGTTAAATTGGATCAGAGAAAACCTTTGATACTCATTCTGAATAAACTGGTTTACTCCGAGTCAAAAGAAGCATTTGACAAAACTTGGAATGAGTTTCCCAGTTCAGACCTCTCACGCAGACATCCCAAATGCACAGAGTAAGAGAGTGTTTTATATGAGTATAGAGCTATTACTATTATTTATATATGTCTATACTTTGATATGTTTTTAATGAATTTTTTTGACAATTAATATCTTTTTAAAGGTATTTCCGAGCAGCAGTTGAAAGAAGAGAGTGCTGGAGCTTGCCATGGCGAGCAGGGTGCCTATTGCGTGGACACAACACCAACAACATCTGCGAAAGTTTGATGATGGTGATCAAGGACATTGTACTACGAAGGTAAAATAATACATGTACATTCAGAATAATTTCTTGAAATTTCATACGAATTATTATTTATGTAGTCATATACGTAATTCAGTACGCAGCATGTGTAAATGATGTCTATTATTGCAGGAACAAAATCCGAAATGCATCTCACCTGTTGATTGTCATGGCTGAGATTTACAGCAGCTATCTTCACCTTCGCTTACTTGATGTTGTCGTAAAGAGGAACAGTTCGTCTAAAACTGCAAGTCAGATAAGTATGGATTCCATAACTCACGCGGGAGGCACTATGTTCAACGTTGTAAATGAAAGTGATCGGAATGTGTCGTACAGTTACGACCTAGCTATCGGCTGGCGCACCTGTCCCTCTGGAAATACTGGTGCGATCAGCAAACATAAAATTGGTTGTTCTCAGTTTAGTGCAGCTCGTCTACCACAGAGCCTTGGTTTCTCTGCTGAAGACAAGAGAGCTTTGACAAGGGTTGTTTATGGTGATAAGGAGATCCCTGATCTTGAGTTCTTCCAAGGTTTAAAGCAACCACTCGATGTTCCTGAGAACAGCTCTATCAACGTACTGGACTCCACTTGTAATACTCCTTCCGAGGAAGAAGCAACTTCTTCGAAATTAGAGGTCGATGCGACGACTACTAACAACCCAATGCTTGTAGAAAAAGTTGACGACACCGTAGAATATCTAAAATTCTTAATCTTAAAATATGATACTCAAGAAGTTGACTCTGCTTTAGAAGTTTTTCTTCGAGAATGCGTAATGTCAAAAATGCTGCACAACTTGAACCATTTTTACGGACCGCAGGCACATCTTTATTTTTGCGAAACGCTTCTCTGAGATGGAAAATTGTGTGCCAGCCAACATCAGTCTCCAGACGGCAAAATGGAGAATCGCGAGGAAGAGGTAGACTTCTGAAAGGCGGCGGAGTGAAACGCAAGCGAAACCTATTAACTAACATTCACCAAGTTCAGCCGAATGCTCAAAATCATTAAATATATTGTTCAAATACAGCACGTTCAAGATTTTATAATTATTTTTATTAGGACCTACAATTATTCGAATAGAAAATTGAAATATAACTTCACATTATTGTAATATATAATGATAAGAAAATCTTATATTATATATAATGTAATATACATCTAATATTTTATGGACGTATTAACGCATTGCATTATATTAAAATTCATAGAAGAGATCATTTCCACCACTTTGTGAGGTATAAATGGAAAATTGATATAACGAATACAAGGAAAAATATATATTTTTTGCATATGTTTACGTTTCTGTCAATCGTGTCACAAGCATAAAGCATGAAGTCGAGATTGCTCTCCTGCTAGCATCAACACCTGAAACACCGTTTCTGTACATAAGTTTTATCGAGCGTTTTCTCGGTGTCCGCGGTGCGAATCCTTCAATACTTAAATATTTTGTTAAGTGATTATTGGTTGTTCAATACTCACTAAATTCCTAGAGTACCTAGGTGGAGCGTTAAATTTGGCAAACATCAATCAGTAAGATACTTCGTAAAATTTTTGTATAAATAAATATATCTTATATAGTGCGAAAGGTAATGAATGTAATATAGCAAGTCAAACATTATATATATAGACTTATTATAATTTCCTATGAATACTGAGATGGCGTGTCTAATTTTCCAAACACCAGCGTTCGTTCTAATAATTTATTATAACGATTTAAGCAGATTAACTTTTATATTCTGCTGCAGTATCCACTATATAAGTACTTGTTTCGTTTATAGTTCAGTGATTAATAATTATTTTATCACGAACAGATAGTTTAATAAACCTGAGTAGTACAATATCATTAAGAAACTGGAGCGAATGACAACCTTCCTGTTGCAGCTACGGATACGAAAAACTAGGCGAAGTGGAGAAAATAAACCTTGATGGCCGGGAGAATTTATTCGCGTAAAGTTACAGTTCAGAGGCGAATAATTAGGTGAATTACTTAGATATTGCCAGCAGCTCGTTAAATTTGGACGACGCTGCATACGGCAACCAAGTGGAGGAGATCAATGGGCGCGATCTTCTCGGGCCACTTCAGTTAGTCGTACCCTGGTGAAAATAGAAAAATGCATGAATTCCATATCAACGGAATTATTCCGTTATTGAGATCGCTGTAGGTAAACAGTTATAAAGTTATGTAATAGTTCTAGTTATAAGTTAATATCATAGTTCTATGGTTAAGGTTCAAGGTAAGTTATAGTTATAGTTATACAGTTATAGTTCAAGGTGAGTTATAGTTATACAGTTATAGTTCAAGGTAAGTTATAGTTATAGAGTTATAGTTCATAGTAAGGTATAGTTATACAGTTATAGTTCATAGTAAGTTATCATTATACAGTTATAGTTCATAGTAAGTTATGGTTATACAGTTATGGTTATAGAGTTATTGTTATAGAGTTATTTCATCAAGTGAATTTACAGGAGCGGATCTTATAGAAGCTCAATGGCAGCTAAATCACTGGTAGACATGCGCCAAGTCTACGTACACCAACCTCCGCTGCCATCAAGTAGGGAGTTCCGTTGACGACGCAGAGGAGACGCGAAAACTCCCGTCCAGGCACGGATTCCCCCAGTCATAGGTGCCGAGAAGAGGAAGGCGAGGCAGTGCAGTGCGGTGAGGAGTGATTTAGCCCCTCATGGTTTCCCCCACGAAGTTATGACGAATTCCGACGAACAAAGCTTACGCTCATCGTAGCCAAAGGAGAGCGGTCGGAAATGGCCCGGGGAAACGCGTTGAAGTAACGATGAAAGTAGGGGCAACGAGTTGAGGCACGAGGCAGCTGCTCGGTGAAAGGTGTTCTGCTGGTAGGGCTTGTGTGAGATTTACAAGATGGATTGTTCTACCAGCGTTCAGTCGTAACAGAAGTAAAATGGAAAATTCACGTGACTAAAGCAGCCTACCAGTGAATGAGCTTCTACATTTTGAGATTATTTTTGTTTTCTTTACTCCCGGCGGGGGATTGCTTTTTATGGAATACAACGCAATTTTTTCTTAAACGTGAACAACAAGCTTAAGCATAAAGTTTCAATATATTTTATTCAAACGTAAACTTTTATCAACAAACTTTTAACTTTAAACTCAAAACTTTAAACTTTTAACTATAAACTTAAACTTAATCCTTAATCTAAGCCTGGTCGCTCCGTAACATGCTGCGCAGCCGTTCAGAACACTTAATGGCAGCACTTCTCGGAATACGACCAGTAGAATTAAAAGCATGAGAAAATGAATTTGTGTCTCCACCCTCAGGCGCAATAATACCACCCTGTGCAGAGTCGGCAAATTGGGAAGCACGGAAAGAAAAAGGTATTAGAAGGATGAGAGAGCTAGCGTGCCTATGTACAATTTCACGCGTAGAACCTTTGAATACCTTTGTAGCAGTCACCTCCCCTAGGTCGTTCTGTTGAACAGATCTGATTACTACGAGGGGGTAAGACGTCTGCTTAAACGACGTCTCCAGCCTGCAAACAGCGGTGCAGCCTTTTCTTAAACCTGTTAGGTTCGTTAGTGGATTGTTTAATTAAGGTAGCGAATTCATCATTGTAAAAGTCTGTTAAACGCTCTAGAGCCTTTTTCAGATTTAAATAGACTTTTGAAATAAAGTTCGAAGTCCCGTTGTCAGGATCGTCGAGATCCTCCGCCTGCAAACCTGGTAGCACAGACAAAGAAACCTACTCTCTACCTCTCATGAGCATTTCCGGAGTTACGGCAGGAGGAGCTTCTGGGCTAGGATCTCTCAATGCGTCCATGAAGGCAACAGGACGCCTGTTAATGAGGCGAGTGGTTTTAGCGATGATAAATTGAAACTCAAAAATATCTAAAATTAATTTCCTCACAGAGTGACGCATTAACCTTTTCGTTTGCTTAACCAAGGTCTCTACTAAAGAGCCCAAAGCACTTTTCCCTTTATGATATGTGTGAAAGTCTACCGACTTTATGCCATGGGTCTCAATAAACTCTTTCGTCTCAAAATCGTCAAGGAAGGCCTTCAAAATATTAGTACCCGCAACTATCTGACTCCCCAGATCAGAGAAGCATTTAGTGAACATTTCATGCTGGTAAATGTGCAGTTGAAGGCCCCTCAAAAATTCAGTTACATCCGCCCTAGTAAAAACTTGGAGGCTGACGGCTCGGCTCCATAGACAGACTATTATCAGTATCCAAACTTTCTGGGTGCGATTTTGTATTTTCACTACCCATGGACCCATATAATCTAGAAATACGTAGGAGAACACCGACTTTGGAGGTGAAATGCGGAAGTCTCTGTAACTACTCTGATTAAGCTTTATAGCTCTGGCATTCAGCCTTTTACATGCGAAGCAGGTTGTCAGTACTTTTCGAAATGTTGTAAATAAACTAGGTGTCCAGAACCTTTTTCTTCACAGTATAAATCCCCGCATGAAATAACCGAGTATGCAAGTCCAAGATTATCAACCTTGTCAAGTCACTAGTACGTGGCAACAAGTAAGGAAAATCATAGTCTGAATTTAACTTGCATTAAACGCACAATAGGCCGTTGCTATTCAGCACCAAATTTAAAATGGTCATCAAAACCGGAACATTGGCTGATGATTTATTTCTCAGGAACGAAAAATTTATGAGAAATGTTTTTGTTGTTCGACCAGGACAATCTTATTGGTGGCCTTCAAATAAAAGTCTAACACGCCAACTTTCTTATTTAGAGCAACTTTACACTGCTTTGCCAGGGAGTTTTTCAACAATGAAATGAAGAACAAGACATGAGCCACAAAGAAAAGAAAAAACACTTTTTTCCAATGGAGTTTGTACAAAATTACAATCATTGGTTTTTAAATATATTAAGGTTAATAGACTTGGATCATACACACACATGAGTCTTGTAATACCAATGTCACTAGTCGAAAAGAAATGATTGAGGGCAGTGTGCTTCTAATCTTGCTTGATCTATATTTGATAATACATGTAATGATAATTATAAGAGATAACACAATTTCATGGACGATGCATTTTCATTGTGGGGTAAAAACACTTTTGACAGTTTACGTGTACATGACATAAAACTTCACAATTCTTGACGCCAGGAAATAATATATGAATCGCTTGTTTCGGCCAACGTTCAAAAGTGTCATTTTAAGGAAGCATGAAAAAAATATATAATTATATATCTATATTCATATATATATATCTACATATATATACATATATATATATACATATATATACATATATATATACATATATATATGTACACACAAGCATGAGGACCAAGAAGATTATAAGTTTTGTATTTCTAATTTAACAATTTTAACATAACGGTCGTTAGTTAATAAGCATTTTATTTAAATATAAATGGATGATCGCACAACAAATGAATAGTTGTAATAGTTATCTCTAGTAAAGAGATGACGATTAGGTAATGTTACAAGTTGAGAGTGAACAGAAAAAAGACCATTATCTCTAGTAAAATGCTAGTTGTCAGTCTAGTACACACATATGTGCACATAAGTGGGTGGCAAACTTTCATTTCTGGATTGTCTTGTGCATAAAGAGGGGGATAAATTTGAGTGTTCCGTGTTTAGAAAAAATTGTTTCACAAGTTTAGGTACTAGTTTTTACAGTTTTTCCTCCTTCATTTTTAAACTGAATTTCGTCAAAGTTTTATTATGCCGTGCTTTTAATGTGTGCAGCTCTTATCGGTTTCTACACGAGGAATTTTCCTTTTTGAAAGTATTTTTTAGGAATAATGGCTTTTCTAGTGGTTTTGTTGATTCTCAAATTAGGAAATTTTTAGATAAGAAATATGCAAATGTTACGGGCTTTCAACAAGCAGCAGACTCTGTACGAACGCGCTCTCTGTGTTTCCCTTACTTTGGTCCTCAATCAGAATTAATGAAAAAACAAATACTGGAGCTACTACAAAAATATTTCAGTAATGTAAAATTTAGAATAATACTGGTCAATAATCACAAAATTGAATCATTTTTTAGATTCAAGGATAGACTTCCTACTGAGATGCAGGCATCCCTAATATACAAATATAGTTGTGCACTTTGTGCATCTGAGTATGTGGGCATGACTACCCGTACTCTGGGATGTAGGATCGCCGAGCATCAAGGTAGGAGCTACCGGACGGGAAACATTTTAGCAAGCCCATCTAACTCAGCCATCCGTAATCACGCTTTTGAATGCGACACTGCTGTCAATAAAAATAGCTTCAAAGTCATGGCCAGGGCAAAGTTGTGTTCAGAATTGCGGATTTTAGAGTCTCTGTTCATTTTTAAAACGAAACCTGTTTTAAATAATCATCTTAGCTCATTTCCTTTATCCCTAGTCAATAAGTAATGTCATGCATTTTTTGAGTTGTTTTCTTTTTGTATTTTACAGATGACTTTTTTTCGAATTTGTACCTATTGCTGATGATGAGCGAAGGCTCGAAACGTCCTATTTTTTACGAGTCTTTTCACAGTCTCAAGAATACATTTTAATGAAAAATGTTTTATACCATTTTCCTGGTTCTCTCTTTTTTATTGAAAATTCGAAAACACCGAAATAGCTGCTTTGAACATGTATATATATACACATACACATGCACACACATACCCACGCACTTACTTACACCAAACTCGTAAGCATACACAAATGCATTTCTATGCATCGAGGCAATTACAATACATACGCATTCTATAAAGTGTCATACGCATAGCGTGCACACGTACACATATAGATAAGTGAGCATGTGCGCAAATATCAGCGTAAACTAGTCAGTATAAACCAGCATTCCAACCAGCATATTATTATTTATATTATTAATAAACATCTTTTATTATGGCATGAATTTTATAAAATTTCCGTACTAAAAATAGTGGCACAAAACATTCTACCTAAGTCAGAAACATGAAATCGATTGTGGGGCGTGAAGAAGAAAGAAAACATTAACGTCCTATAAGGGTTTCACATTAGAAAAAAAATCACATTTTCTTTGAAATATGGCGCAAATTGTCGGCAATTGATAAACATACATAGGTATTACATTATTATAAGCAAATAACTATAAGCATTATAAGCATATTACTGCAGTATAAATGGATGATCACACAACGAATTTATTGTTGTTTACATGGATGCTTTACAATTTCATCTTAGAAAAAACATCACATTATCTTTGTAATGTGGTGCAGAATGTCTGCAATTGATAAACACACACACACACACATAGGTACCAATACGGTCTAGTTTGATGTTTGCACAGAAACGGAGAGGAATGACATAAAATGCAACCTTCGAGTGGTTTATTTACTCTAGTGCACTCAGGTGTACGTGCACATATGCACACCCATATGCGCACATACACCTATAAACGTACACACATATGCAAGTAAGCATGTTTGCCAATGGCAGCGTATAGGCGATCAAATCATGATACCTACGCATACTTCAAAACTGTTGTGTGATGTCTTGAATTATAAAACAATGAGCGAGGGAGATTGTTCACCGATGGAGATAACAGGCAAATGAGATTCGTCAATACTTATTCAGTATGTTCTGCAACTAAGAATTATTTTTGAGACACAAGATGACGAGTTATTTTGACTTTAAATTCTTTCGGTCTTTGAGGGATTTTAATACTCAGGGGAAGTTTGTTCCACAGTAAGGCGCCTGATGTGGACAGAGCCTTCTGCCCTAAGTGAGATGAACGATAGTTGACTAAGACATTATTGTTTATGTTCGGTTTTTGATTGGTTACAGTGGGTGGATGGAAACGCACTCTCTCAGCATTGCTCTGAGGAAGATATAGCGAGGAGAATACGTTTTGGGCCTTCTGCATGAGTAGCCTTTCTTGGATAGGAATCCAGCCGAGTTTATTGAGGAGAGGGGTAACGTGATCACTTCTTTTGAAATTACCGTTGCATACCACCTTGGCCGCAAAGTTCAGGCACTTTTGTAAGTCCCTTTGAAGGTATTGAGGTAGGTCTCCCCATACTAGGTTGCAGTAGTCAATGCGCGATAACACCAACGATTGAATCGCTAATAATCTGGATTTTTCGTCTAGCATACTCTTTATGCGATGAAAAAACATTAAAGTTACGTAAATTTTGTTGCAAGTATTCTCAACATGAGATTTGAAGGACATGTTTCTATCGAACCAGATACCTGAATTTTTAACTTTTTCTGATGCATTAATTTTATCATTTCCAACTGCAAGAGTAAGATCTGAAGTTTTTTAATTGCATCTTCGGATCCAAAAATAATGCATTGTGTTTTATTAGCATTTAATTTGAGACCATTTCGGTCGTACCATGATTTCAGGCTAGTCAGTAAAGTTTCGGCTTTAATTTGCGTTTGTGGTATTTCCGATACAGAACTTGTTATTGCAATTTGAACATCATCTGCATACATTGAGATCCGTGTGTTAGAAGGCATTGGAGGGAAATCGTTAATGAAAATAGAAAACAGTAGCGGACCAAGAATGGATCCTTGGGGAACACCAAAATTGTTTTGAATGAATGGGGACAATTTGTTTTCTATGCGGACTGCATGAGATCGATTAGACAAGTAACTTTCAAACCATTGCGTGTTTACTCCCAAGTTCAGTTTTTAACGTAGAAGTCTATCATGTTCGACGCTATCGAAAGCCTTAGAGAGATCGAGTAGCAGCAAGAGTGTTACATTCTTTTGATCGATGTCCCTGTATATTTTTTCAGAGATATTGAGCAGAGCGTCTTGAGTGCTAGTATTTCTTCCATAGGCGTATTGATTTTGGAGAAGTAGATTTGACTCGACCAGGTGAAATGACAGTTGATTTGTCACCACTTTCTCCAATAGTTTGGACATGACAGGCAAAAGACTGATGGGCCTGTAGTTTGATGCTGTATTTAGGTCACCACTTTTATGCAACGGTCTAATAATGGAGTGTTTCCATAGGTTTGGAAACGTGTTGGTTACTATTGATGTATTAATTATCAGACGAATCCATGGTGCTGTAACAGGGAAACTGTCTTTGAAGACTGGTATCATCATCTCCAACTGCCTTTGTGTTTTTTAGTGCGTATAAGATATTTCGTAACTCCGGTAAATCGACAGGGCGTGGTCTCCACTTGACATCAGTCCTCGAGGGTGCAGTGGGGCATGAATTTTCAACTGTCGTTTTATCTGGATTGGTGCACACCTCACTGAAAACTTGAGCCTCTACTTTTGAAAAGAATGTGTTGAAATCCGTGGCTGCTGCCAAGGGATTTTCAAAATTACTCATACGGTCTAAATTTTTATATGGGGCTACCTCACAAATGATTTCCCAAGTTCGATTCGGGTTATTTTTAGCCGTTATCAGTTCCTGGTGGAAGTGAGTTTGTTTCGCTTCAGTGATTTTCTCTCGAAGAATTTTTTCATGTTCTCTATATCTCTTGTATAAGGTACTGTTTGATCTATTGTTTTTGTACTCTCGCAAGTTAGCTTTCTTTATTTTGCTCATATCTTTAATTTCGTCAGTAATCCAAACAGTCCGTTTTGGCTTTGTTTTTTTTGATGACGTAAGGTGAACTTTCATCGAGAGCTGCTATAAAGTTCTCGTTGAAGATGGACACTTGAATGTCAACATCGTCAGATTGCATCATTTTCTGGAATTCGATGGACCTATCGAGTAGTTTTTCTTGAAATAGTTCTGCTGAATAGTGCCTTTTCGAGCGATAAGTCATTAAGCGGTATTTTTGTCTTTCCTTTGCAATATTAATTTCAAATTCTATAGAGTGGTGATCGGAAATAGAATGTGATATTACTGTACTAAGTATTGTGGTGGGATTATTTGTGATTGCTAGATCGAGGAGTGTTGCAGAGACTTTATTGATGCGAGTCGGTTTTTTGACCATTTGTAATAGGCTTAGTTTATACAATAGTTTGCTTAGCTGATTGTTTTTGTCCGTTAGATCAACATTAAAATCTCCACAAGCAAAGAATGACTTTTTTGCCTGAAGGATTTCTTTGAAGGTTTCCTCGATGAAATCTAGTGTTAGATTTAGGGGAGACGATAGGTGCCGGTGAAGGCTGCCAATGATTATTGATTTGTGTTTACTTATTTGCACTTCTAACCAAACCATTTCAATGCCTTCGCAAACTTTATTCGCTAGAAGTGAAGATGTTGAGTACATTTCTTTCACAAAAATACAAGATCCACTACCTCGGCTGGTTTTAGTGCCATCGTAGCGGTACAACACGTAATCAGGAATGTTAAAAAATGAACTTTGGGTTCGTGAATCAAACCATGTTTCTGAAACACACAAAATGTCAATTTCTTCAGTGACCAACATTACTCTGATTTCATCCAATTTGCCATTCAGGCTTCGAGCATTTATATGCTTGATTTTGATTTTACCTATATTTGCACTCTTTTTAATTAAGCGTAGCAAAGTTACTATCTCGATGGGATCGTTCAGGGGATTTATTGATTTTGTCTACGTTGCCCAGGGTGTTTGGCCTAGCATCTGCTATGTAAGAAAGTCTACTATTTGGCTGGGCAGCGGCAGTCTGTCAAGATGAGGAAACCCCGGTCTGATTTTTGCCTTGTGCGACAAGAGCACTGTAGTGATCGTTTTTACGATGGAGCAGTAGTGGAGGGTTATTATTTGACAACTCTGAAAAGGGATCGACTGATATTTTCAAAACACAATGATCCTGTTCATCCAGGACGAGAAGTTTTTGGCATGTCACATTTGAAATGATAAGTGGTATAAGTTCTACAGCAGCTTGATCAAAATGTTTGTCGTCAATGTAATTATCCATGAGGTTTTGCATGTCTCCACTGTTGTTGTCAACAAACTTAGCGTATTTGCTGTTGTTTGCTTTACTCTCTGTTTTGATTGCAGCCATTAAAGAATTTTAATTCCATTTTGATGCTGGTTGTTTTGTAAGTAGATAAGCTACTGCATGGAGGAGGCAGTGTCCATCGGGTTTGGTGGGAATCAGCTCTATTTTCCATGATCGTTTCAATTCATCCATTGTGGAATTCATGCGTTCACAATTGGGCTGGAGACGTTTTTTTGTACTTTTTACATCGTCAAGTGATGACTGGTGATGATTGTGCATGCAGTTGGGTAGTGGATTTTCCATCGATTGTCGACTGCAATTTCGCAGCGATTTCTCTCTTCCTGTTAATTTCACTGCTTTCGAGTATGTGATTGGATGTTGATTTATACTCGTGTCTATGAAGGGCTTTTCATCTGCTATATCAGCATCGGATAGCAATGAAAAACTGTTTTTTGTAGGCACTCTGCAATTGTTTGTGGCAGAGGGAGGAGAGGGCTTGTTATATGAGGGCAAACATCGGGAGGAGAGGGGAGGAGAGGGTTTGTTAGATGAAGGCAAACATCGGTTAATGCTGCTGGAGGTTTCACGTGGAAAGGCGGTCAACTTAGAACAATCATTCAACTCATTCTGCTGTTTTGCATAATCATTAGAGTGTTCAATTTCTTCATTCAGGTCATGGGAGTTTCTGACACAGGCGATAAAATGTGAAGTTAGTCTCAAAGGTTATCTTAGAGTAATTTGTTGAAGAAAATGATGCGTGTCTTCTTGCGTAACAGGCCAAGTGCGGACATTCTTGTAAGCTTCATTAACAGTAACGGTTTTTACATTTGCTCGCAGCGGAATCAGTTTAAGACCGATTTTTCTGCACAGGCTCGATGCCATGTACAATTGCTGACCACTGCAGGCGCTCACCACATGAATATGAGAAAAAATTCTTTGTCATCATCAGATTTTTTTAACTTAGTAAGATTATGGGACGAGAGGCTCAAACCTTGGAAATAATTACATAGTTCCTGAAAGGAGGTGCGCGTTCAATCACGTCATAGAGATAATTTCGACGTTCCGAAGTTATGGTCTGAATCCTGCATGCGCTATCAATGTCATCTCTGTTGATTTTTGTGAGACTATTGTCTCCAACGAGAAAAGTGTCTAGAGGGGATTTCGCATAAGGATGGTTACTCGCAGCTACCACCGGCGTACAATCATGAGCGCTGATACAATAATTTAAAGCAAAAAGCTGTTATGTAATCATTTGAGTATTTGATGCAGTGGGAAAAATCGACGTTGGGCTTGGGGGACAATTTTTTCTCAAAGCTTTATTGAGAAATGCAGCTGAGACAGCATGTTATTTATTTCGTGAATAGTTTGGGAACTAGTCATTTGGAGAGGATGTAAGTACTCATCAAAAGCGGTAACAGGTCTGTTTGTATTGTTCTCCACTGAAAATTTTAAGTTATCCTCGCAGTTTACGCTCTGAGGTACTTTAATGCCAGTGTCAGCTGCCGCGCATGCATTTCAAACGTAACTCCACCGCCTGAAATGCCTACACACAATTTATCATTAAAATTATAATTTAAATTACCCCATTTACTCTCTGACTGGTCGCTCACATCGAAAATTTTATCGCACTCCAACGTTGACGTTGGTGTTGGTGTCGTCGTCGTTGGTGAACAATTTTGAGCTTTCTCAGTGACGCAGGACAGGGGAGATGTCGCCATGACGCAATCGTTGGGACGAGACGAAGGAACTGGCGGTGGTGCTGTGGCAGCTCCCGCCAGTGAATAGGTACAAGCAGTGCTTGGGAGATTTTCGTCAAAGACGGGCGACTCTGCTGCTCGACTCTCTGTTGGGCACCTCTCCGTCGATTCTCTCTCGGTTTGCACTGGTGATGTTTTGGGAGTAGCGGTGCTTTCGTTGACGTCATACTGTTTCTCTGTTGGAGTTTTTGTAGTCATTGTGAGCGGCTTAGGCTTTTGAACGAATGATTTTACACGCGAGAATTTTGGTGGTGTTTTCTGTCGTTTTATGAACGGTTCAGATATATTCCCCTTTCTGGGGTTTGAGTTTTCATGCGGCGCTGTTGTGAGGGATGTTATTTCTCCAGATAAAGCTGCTTTCCGAGTAGCTGAGCGAGTTTCCGTAATGAGACATTGTGAATTTGTATTGGATGAGTGAATAAAGGTGAAGATAGTTCAAAATTTTGTTCACTGTGTAGCTGTTACGGAGTGAGGAACGATCGTCTTAGGTAGAAGGGTAATCGTTTACACATGAGTGAGGGCTAGCTTCTCATTTAGAATTTGAAACACCCAAAAATATTGTCAAAAAAACTCACCTAAAAACATCGCTAAAAACATAAGAAGATAGAGTTGCCCTTTAATGCTGGAGAAAGGAGGCGAGGAACTGGGAGAGTGTTGGTCGGCCGTGAATAATGACGACAATGACGTTCAGACTTGTGCAGGTTGACACATTTTTATCATTCAGTTTCTCAACGTTTCATGATTACAAAATTTGTAATCCCTCTTTCACTTTTTATGTTACTATTCACCTAAGTTAACTGGTGGGTCACTATTTCACCAAAAGAAAAGTTAATTTTGTTTATTCAGAGGAGGTTGAAAAATTGGGCGATTAACTTTCAACAAGAAAGATAGCATCATTGGAATAATTGGGGATGAGGGATTGCGTTGCTCGTTCACATTTGAAAACGAAAAAGACCTCCTTTTAATGCCAGATGAAGAGAAGCCACCTGTAAGAAAGAGGGAGAGGGGTAGCGGAAAAGAGAAGGTAGAGTAGACAAAGACGGGGGGAGGGGTTTGGCGGGGAGCAGGATGCTTGCGGTGATCAAGCTTGGCGTTTCTCGTTCGTCTTCTTGTAAAGAAAGCAATACAATTTTTTCCGTTTGAAGATTGCTATGGTGAGCTATCCAAAAGACGTCATATTGATGAAAATTCGCCACACGTTGTGGAATTATGTTCTAGCAGTGAACAAAGATTTAAGTTAGCCACTTTTACAGCGTGTCAATTTTTTTCCAAGGAGACGGTAGGCTGGGGGGGAGGAAAGGGTGCGGGCGCAGACTTGGCGTAGCTGGGCCCTCATAGAGGCCTATTGTTTCAGGGTTTCTCATTTTATTCACTTATTTTGCGACCTTCAACATTTACAGAATTTATTTTCTCTAAATCACTTTTCACGTCACTGTTCCACCAAAAATTCTCAATAAAAGGACAGAGTTACTTACTGGTAAAGTAATTCGAACACAATTTTGAGGATTGAAGGTCAACATTGAGCATCATAGACACTCAACATAATTTTTTGCTAAAACTGATAAAAATTACAAAAAAATTATCACTGTGTTTTATGTTTGTCTCCACAAAATTCCAATTTGCTACTGCATCGGGCCTTTTTTGTTTCCATGCTGGTATTCGTGGTACGTTTGTTCTATATGCGGAAGAGGGAGGAGCAGGTGATGCGGTTGACCAGGGAGAGAGGCTACACCGAGGGTCGCTACACAGACTTCGAGTGGAGACAAAGTTTACAGAAAGCATCAGTCTGTTTTTGCACGATAAAATTGGTCACAAATGATTTTATTTGATTACTGTTTTTCATTTTCGCGATTCAATGAGGTAGAAAGCAAATTCACAGATACTCAGTTCGAGTTTGAGGTTTTGGGAAAATTTCGTTCCCTTACATTTTGAAATGTTTGACGCCGCGTTTACGCGGAGCGTCAGTTCGCCTCCACACTCCGCAACAGCACTCGCGACCCATGACTAGTTTACGGAAAGTAGGATATCTATTGACAGGCACGACATGCTCTGACTGAGACTGCTCCAACGACAACTCCTCACAGCCCGCACCGTAATTCAAAGTGCTCGAAGGTACTGATTCTGAATTTTTGGCGCATGGATTAGGGACCGTGACTACAAGCTCATCTAAAGCTGCCTGCGCAGGTACAGACCCTGAATGATAGTTGCTGGTCTGAAGTTGCTTAAAGCTTACTTTTCGCGTTACAAAACGGCTGGGCTTCGATTACCCGCAGTATGCCGAAACGGGTCAATATTGAATTTAATGTTGTCAACAAATTTCATAATTTCGTTGGTATAGATAGGTAATATAATCGATTTTAAGACGTTTTACATGAATGACAATGTGCATGGAAATGCTTATTTTTGCAGATATTTAACTTTGAAGTTATAGGAACGTCGTTTATAAAATTGAACAAACGGAGAGGTAAAGAAGCAGAAATCCGGTTCTGACGTAACGATAGGTAAGGTTAGGTTTGGTAAAGTTAATTTAGTTAAGTATCCTAACCTAAGTAAGCCTAAAATATCTTAAATTAACTCAACCATACCGAGGCCGATGACTCCCGCCTAAAAACTTGGCGTGGTTCGCATCCGCAAAACGGCGGAAGAGCCATATCGGAACTGCCGTTAATGCTATTCTTACCTTGCGTTATTTATCCTATATCTCCAAAACTAAGCATTTCCGGGCACATTGTCATTCATGTAAAACGTCTTAAAATCGACTATATTACCTATCTATACCTACGAAATTATTAAATTTGTTGACAACATTGAATTCAATATTGACCCCGAAACGTTATGGGGCCGGTTCGACACAACTCGTCTATCGCACGAAGCCTATTTTGGATGAACACCGACTTTTTCTCTATCATGTCGTAATTTGAGGCAAAAGAGTTTAACCACTGAAGGCAGACAAGGCTATCCGTGAACAGCGAGAGTTTACAAATATTGATGGGTTCCGTGATGGAGGGCCCAGCAAGATCATTTACGAGGTCAATTAAAACCTCGACCCCAAGCTCAATCGCTTGAACTTCCAACATCGGTATAGTTTTGGAAAGTAAACCCTTGCCAACTACCCGGTTCTTAGCGAAAAGAAATTTCACAGAGTTTTCGGTCAAGTTGTGGAGATACACCACTGTACGATAAATGGATTTTGACGCATCTGTAAACGCTAGCAAGGCATATTCTTGAGATCTCTCTCCAACATATCTAGGTAATTTAACAGGTTTATGAGCATTGAACTGGTGACTAACATTAACCCACTCTTTTGGCGGGTTTGCGGGAACCGGGTCATCCCAACTCAACGAGGAACTCGTCTGCAGAGACTGGACAAACAACTTGGCCCTGTTGAGCAAAGGTAAGTACACACCGAAAATGTCATAAATAGAGTTCAAGGTGGGAAGAATAGAGCGCTTCGTATTAGCGTTAGGGTTTAGACGAACTACACATGGAGATATAGAATCTTCCGCTCTAGTCCAAAGCATACCAAGAAACTTCACTTCTTCTGGTGCTTTTACCCCAAAATTCTGATCCGCTCTGTCCTGAAAGGCAAGAGAATTTTAACACACTTGCTGAAGCTTGAAGCCATATTCTAGGAAAACGCTTTGAAGATTACGAAGCGAGCTCAAGAGCAAATTTTCGTCATTGCATGAAAATGCTCCGTTGTCCATATAAAGTAAAACATGTACAGAGCGCTTCAAACGTTTAAGTTCGGCATTTCCTTCTCCATGGATCAAAATTAGGTTTAGTGCCATCATTAGTATGAAGGGACTGCATCTCAAGCCAAAGGAAACCCTTTGATAGCCAATTATGGAATAGTCGCCTTTGTTTACGCCTTTAAACCAAAGACACAAAGACCGGTTCTGGCCAACCTCTCTAAGACCAATATTCAGGAATGCCTTCTCCAGGTCAAATGTCATGAGGTACTTATCAAACCCAAGCAGAATTCTGGCAACAGAAAGTTTATGGTTCAAAGTAGGGCCAAGTAGCATCGCCTGGTTGTGACTGACAAGTTGATTATTGCCAGGCTCCTTCAAATTAGAAAGATATACGACCCTACATTTTTTAGTTTCGCGATTCATTTTAAACACGCCCATATGAGCTAAAAAGTTGCATTCCGGGTGTTCGAGGAGAAAGTTATCAAAGTATTCTATTTCTTCGATTATGCCTCTACTTTCCTGCTCTTTAAAAACATCGTCATAGAGCTTCAGTTTCCAAGGAGGTTTTGCGGCTTTTTTAAGTTAGATCTCAAAATTAATTGTGACAAGTTCAAATTTTTTGATGAATTATGTGAGTTTGTGTTATTCCACGTAAGTGGCATAACTAATCGTATGGTTTTGTCTCTAGTGGAATTATTGACGACGTAGTCGATCAACTTTAAGGAAACCATCCCACTTTTTCAACTTTTTTAGTCCGATTCGTTTGAAAGTTGGCCAGTATATGTATTTTGTAAAAGTAAACCTTTTTTACTCGTGTCATTTTTTCGATTTAGGCCTTACTTTTTTTTTTGACGAAAAATGTGTTTTTTGGTATATTTTTAATGAAATTTCAGATTGTAACTCCTCCTTCAGTTTTGATGCTAGAACAAAAACAAAGACAGTTTTAGAACCCTTGGAACATTTCTAACAAACGCTCGTTCAGTTTTTTTTTCAAATTCAAATTTTTTCTATTTTTTCAAAAATTTTTTAAAATTTCAAAAATCAGCAACAATTTTTTGGGTTTAGAGCTATATATTTTTTCAAAGAATTCGAATTTGAAAAAAACCGAACGAGCGTTTGTTAGAAATGCTTCAAGGATTCTAAAACTGTCTTTGGATTTGTTCTAGCATCAAAACTCGAGAACTAGTCCCAGGATGAATGTTGAAAATTCAAAGTGTTGGGTATAAGCAAAAACTAAAATTTTGTGTTGAAGTGTAATATAATGAACAATTGATGTAATTGAATGCAGTTTTAAATTTTATTTTGATAATTTCCATACATAACTTCATATTCGAAGTGTGAATTGTGATTTAAAAAAAAATTATCATTTTTTTTCAACAAAATGATTTTTTTATTTTCAGTCTGATTCTTATAAAATTTGACTATGATAGGTAACCTTTGAAAATAAACACAATTGATTCCATTCATTTTTTTGATTCAGGCCTTAGATTTTGCAAAAATTTGACATATTGGTTTTTAGGTATTGATATTTCACTAATATTGATATTTCAAAATGGGACTCCTCCTTCACTTTTGATGCTAGAACAAAAGCAAAAACAGTTTTAGAATCCTTGGAACATTTCTAACAAACTCACATTGAGCTTTTTTTCCATTTCCTATTTGTTCTCTTTTTATATGGGGTCAAAATCGGGAAAAAATTTAAAATTTTGGGTGCTTTTCATTTATATTGATATTTCAAAATGTAACTCCTCCTTTAGTTTTGATGCTAGAACAAAAGCAAAGACAGTTTTTGAATCCTTGGAACATTTCTAACAAACTCACATTGAGCTTTTTTTCTATTTCCTATTTGTTCTCTTTTTATGTGGGGTCAAAATCGGAAAAATTGAAAAAGTTTGGTCGCCTTACCCCCCCCCCCCCGGGGGGGGGGGAAACTATTTTCCGTAGCGCCATAAAATTTTAGGAACGAATAGTCTACCACCTAAGGGTCCTTTTACAACAAAAACATGCAAAATGACCATGGAATCGACAGCATCTGGCAAGGGCCTGGGATGTTCTCCTTAAATTGGTTTCACTTTCTTTTCCCTCTTTTCCAGAGTCATCCAAATTAAGGGTTCGGAAGTAAAACTCGTCCAGAACCACATCCGAAGCTTTTTCCAAGGTCGACTCGAGCAGCTCTCCCCTTTCGTCCTGAACGACCATGGACTGGCTACAACCACCGGGTGCAGAACCTTGTGCACAACCCGTGTCACAATCCCCCTCGTCAAGAATTTCATGAGGACTAGATTTTGGACTTACGTCGGAGTCAGGTGAGCTCAGGTGAGCACCAGAGCCGACAGGAATTTGCTCCGGTGCGTCCTCCACCCCTGCCAGGCAAACCACCGACGCTGCCGTACCCGGAGAGATCGTCGACGGGAATCCGGGTGCAGGAGGCAAGTGTTCTGCATTCAAGAGCATACGGTCAACATCGCTTGACAACATAACACCCAACGAGGTATTGAGATAAGACGACGATTCATCGCTTCCAAATTTATGATATACAATATCGAGATTTGAATCAAAATCTGCACCTAATTATAATAATAATGATGAGGGGTGTTGATACAATCAACGTTAAAGCACGGATGCGGGTTCTTTGTTGCTCCCCTTTACGCATGTCGTCTGCGACCGAAAGACCAATTCAACAGTTTATCATTAAAGGTAAGTCAGTTGTCAAATAAAGTTACTGAAACATTTAAATTAGGTCACAAGCGTCCCAATACCGTCTCGACGGTAGGTCGTTGTAGCGTTCGGCCAGCCTTTATACAATTTCTACTATTTGTGAGACTTTCACATTCTATTAGATGTTTGACAGTTAGTGTTGAGTTACTGCAAAACTCGCATACTGGTGCGATATCGGGTACTTCATTGTTCATGAGGTAGCCATGTGTTAAGAATGTATGTCCTATTCTGAGTCTGTTAACTATTATCTCCTCTTAACGTGATATTTTACCGAAGTCTAACTCTATTCCTGGTGATGGTTGTATTTCCCTTAATTTGTCTCTGCAATTTTCCCACCTAGTTTTCCACTGGTTAATCACGGCCTGTAAAATTAATGGTTTCCAATCTGTGTAGCAAATTAGGATGAATTCTTCGATTTTTCGGGTAGCGTTCTTGGCTGCAGTCTCTGCAGCATCGTTATCGCCTATTCCGACATGGGAGGGGATCCAGCATATGTTGGTGGCTTTGCCGCCTTTTTGTTCTTCGTGTATGTCGTGTTGTATTCGGTGTAGTACTGGATGGTATGTCTCGTACTTTAGGCTGTTAACGACACTTAAGGAGTTGCAGTAAATTACGATTTTTTTTTCTCTTTTTTCTTTAATTAATGATGCCAAGGGCCAAGTGGATGGCGTGTATTTCGGCTGAGTATATTGAGGCTTCTTTCGGTAGCGTTGCAGAGCGAACAATAGTGCCTCATACCGCTGCCGCTCCTGTGCCGTTCTCTCCTCTTGAGCCGTCTGTGTATATAGTCACATATCCGTCATATTTTTCTTTTGCCATTCTTTTAAACTCTTGACGGATTATGTATTCAGGGGTTTCGTTTTTTGGTAGTTCGGTGAGGTCGGTATTTATTGTTGGTTTTGTTAGCGCCCATGTGGGAGTATCAATGTTTAGTAGTCGGTATGAAAAGTCTTGTTAAACTCGATTTTTCCGGAAGCCGAATTTTTCTATCAGTATTTGCATTTTAATAGCAAATGTTGGAGATATTTTCCTATTTTGGAAGAGTAGTCGGTTACTCGGCGTCACAGTGTAATTGGAGGCGGGGTTTCCATGTTGACTTCGGACTTTGTAGTAATAACAGAGTGATAGATAATTTCGCCTAATATCGGGAGGCATTTCATTGCAAATAATGTGTAGACTATTTGTTGGGCTGGATCTAAATGCTCCTGTTTCGATTCGTAGTGCTTCGGACGTAATAGACTCGATGGGCTTTAAAGTTATTTGACTGGCAGAGTTATAGATTATTGATCCATAATCGAGGATTGATCTTGTCATGCTTCGATAGATTTTGAGGATCGTGGTTTGGTCTGCTCCCCAGCTTTGAGCTGTTATTGATTTTAATAAGTTAAGGCTATCATTCCCTTTTTTCTTTAAAGCAGTGATGTGTTGTTGCCAGTTCAATTTTTCATCGAAGATCAGGCCGAGGAATTTATGTGAGTTTGTGTATTGAATGTTTTCATCATTGAGTTTAAGTATTGGGCTGAGGAAGAGTCCGGGTATGGTATTGAAATGTATTGCTTTGCTTTTGCTAGGTGAAAATTTGAAGCCATGACTTAGGGACCACTTAAATATTTATTAATACAGGATTGCATTTTGTCTTGGGTACCCTTGAGGTCTTGGTGGTGGTATCCAACTTGCGAGTCGTCAACGTATAGTGAGTGGTGGAATTTGTTGTCCGGTGGGATCTGCTTAGCTATGTCATTTATTTTGAGGGTGAATATCGTGACCGAGAGGACACTGCCTTGAGGGACTCCGTTTCGCTATTCGTAAAAACTTGAGCTATGGTTGTCTATTCGGACACTTAGTGTTCTACGTTCTAGGAATTTGGCGATAAAAGTTGGTAATCTGCCCCTGAGTCCCATATCGAATAAATCCCGCATGATCCCATATCTCTACGTTCTGTCGTAAGCTTTTTCAAGGTCGAAGAGCACTGAGATGAAGTGTTCTCTGTTTGCGAATGCTAATCTTATGGTTGAGTCTAGTCTCACCAAATGATCTGTAGTGCTACGCCCCTTTCTGCATCCACACTGCTCTTTACTTATTATATTGTGCATATCTAAGTATTCGATCAGTCGATTATTGATCATTCGTTCCATTAATTTGCACAGACAGCTCGTGAGTGCGATGGGTCTGTAGTTATTTGGTTTACTATGGTCTTTCCCAGGTTTTGGGATTGGTATTATTATCGAGTGTTGCCATTGCGGTGGGAAGTAACCCGACGTTCAGAATTTGTTAAAGATGTTCAAGATGTATTGTTTAGCCGATATATTTAGGTGTTTGATCATGTCGTATGTTATTTTATCATTTCCAGGTGATGTATTTTTGGCTTTATTTAAAGCTGATTCGAATTCATGCATATGGAATTTTTGATTACAGATTTCTAGGTTTGGTGAACTGAAATGAATTGGTATAGTTTCATTAGCGGTTTTTATTTGTTGAAATTCTGGGGATAGCTTTGATTGCTTGACACTTTGCTGAAATTCTCAGCCAGTTTATTCACAATATCAGGGATTGTGCTGTAGTGTATATTGTTTTCGATCAGCATATGGGTTTTTCTTCGTACTCGACCCTTTATTTTTCTTGTTATTTCGTATACTTTGGCCATTGGTGTATATTTATTAAATTGGTTTACGAATTTCTTCTACGTTTTCTGTTTGCTCGCTCGAATTTTGTATTTATGATTCGCCCTTGCTCGTTTCCAGTTAATTAAGTTAGCAAGATTTTTGTTGCGGTAGTATTTCTTGTAAAGTTTTTCTCTTTCTTCTTTTGATTCCTGGAGTTCTTTTGTCCACCATGATTTGGGGTGGTATTTTCCCGGTGTATAAGTTGGAATGGATTTTTCAGGTGCTGAATAGAATCGCTGGTATAAGTCTGTGAGTAGTTGTTCGTTATTAGTTGTTGTGTTCAACAGCGGCTCGTTCCATGTATTGTTATTGGAATATAGATCCCAGTTAGCATTTGAATAGTTCCAGGTAGTTAATGGGGGTTGGTTGGGACAATTTTCGTTAAGGTAGGTGATCAAAATTGGGCAATGATCGCTATCACCCGGTGAGTCGAAAGCAACCCAATCTAATAGCACGGCCAATGTAGGTGAGCAAATTGTCAGGTCTATAGCTGATTCTGAATTGTATCCTAATCTAGTGGGTGAACCGGTATTTAATAGGCAAAGGTTATTATTTGCAATAACAGTTTCTATCAACTTGCCCCTATTATCTGTTTTTGCAGCCCCATATGGTGCTGTGTCCGTTAAAGTCGCCGGCTAGGATGAATGGACTTGGTAGTTGGGGGATTAGGTTATTGAGTTTTTCGTTTGTGACTGTTTGTCTACCGGGGATGTAGATGCGGCAGTTGGTTATCAGCTGTCCTATGTTTGCTTGAATGGCCACACTTCGTAGTTCAGTCTGTAGATTCAGTTCACAAAAGGGTATTGAGCTACGGACACATATTCCAACACCTCAATGAGGGGTTCTGTTGTGGTGACCGCGTCGTAGCACATTACTGTAGCCGTTGATTCTGAACTGGCAGTTATCCCATAGCTTGGTTTCTTGCAGTGCTATTATACTGGGCTTGTAGTTGTGTAATGTCTCCATTAGTTCATCTTTCTTTCCTCTGATGCCTTGGCAGTTTCACTGCAGGATTCCTACGTTAGCCATGAGGTGTGTTAGATTTAGTTTTGTTTTTCGATCGTACAATTAGTTACTTTCTTTCGGGTTATCTATCTCTAATCCTACAGTCACGAGAGAAGTGTGGTTGTTCCCTATCTGAGTAATTTTGTCGTTTATCGTCTCTGTTGCGCCTGTAAGTGCACTGAGAGAAATTTTGGCCCCTCTGAGTGTCTCATGGCTGTTCAGGTGTCTCAAAAGTAGCCAGAACATCGCAAAAAGAGAGCCGATGTCTCATCGGAAGTGCGACTTTTCGATGAGCGCTATGTGTCTCAAAACAAGGTGTTGTTCGTTCGTTCGTGCGCAAATACAATGTGATAAGTACGATAACAAAACATTTGCTAAATAGTGTAGAAGTATACTGTTGGTACTTAAGCACAACAATTAATGGCAACGCCTTTGCAAATTATGCAAAAATGTAATCGAAGCTGAGAATTAGATTGCTTTGCGGAAAGCTAGGAGCTTTGTTCCTGTGTTGTGCTGTGCTGTATTACTACGCATCAGTCCCGCGGGAAGGATGGTGCAATGATGCGCGCAGCGCTGGAGTTGTATTTGTCAGATGTGTTGTTTAATAACTGGTGGATTCTTTTGCATGTAGTCCATTTTTATGTAGGCGAAATATAAATTTCTGTGCAATACTGGTGTTCGTTTATGTATACATGCAAGACTGTTGAAGATATATTCATTTTCGTAAAGTGAGCTTGTAATCTGCGATGCTCGTTTGCTACTGGAACAAGTTGTAATCGTCAAAATCGTGATGAGGCATTTTAATGAATCGCTCAATGAATATTGTTGATTTGTTGGTTTAAAATATTTTATTATAAACGTGCTAATTTCAGCATAGATCGTTAATTACTCTGAAAATTTTAGAAGCAGAAGTGCATATATCTGATACTATAATGCCATACCAAAAAGTGCTCAGCAAACGCAATACATTACTAAGCTAATGCATTTAAGATCATGTATCGAATTAGATTACAACAAAAAGAAGCATGCAGTTATTTTATTTCAGAGACTTGAGATAATATGCAATACTAAAAATGCAGGCAATAGCAGTATGCCACTGGGAGCAAACTTGTGCCTTGAGAAGAGGTTAAGTAGATTAATATGCCAAGTTTCATTATCATTAAATTTTTTTAAATATTTTTGCATTTATAACAATTAAGTAGTTGCACCCTTTCTTAAAAGAATGAGTCATATTCATTAAACTAGGTCATGTTCAAAATAATGAAATTGTAGATTTCTTAGCATATTTTGAATTATCTAACAACTCTCATTAATGTTTGCAGAATAAATTAATTAACATGTAAATGTTTGATCAGAATGCTTCTCAACCATAAATCAATTTCAACCAGCTCTGTTGATTGTGCCTCATGTTGCCCAAGTCATACGGCCATGAGACAGCAGTATATATGCAGGTACCTGTGGGTTATATGTCACCACTTTTTTAGGGAAAAAAGATTTGTTTGGGGAAAAAGTGGAAAATGTTAATGTTTTATGAATATTGAACTGATGATCTGGACAGTATGATTGGATTATTCATGTGAGAAGGCATCCTTGTTTATTTATATTCCTTTCTGATAAATTTACTTACTTAATATAATATCTGGGACCTTCTTTTTCAGTTCTTGGAAGGTCCCAAAGATTTATTTTGGCTTGAAACAAAATAAAAATTTAAGACATTAAAAATATAAACAATTTAATTGTGCTAACCTAATGTAATCTATTCTCAACATCAAAAGGAAACCATAAATTAAAAGTGGTGACAGATAATCCACAAGTGCCTATGTGCATTTTTGTGTATGCTTCAGGTGGGTAAACTGCATCGGAAGTAAACCTAAAAATGTTGAAAAAACAGCTCATCATTAAAATTGTTGTATAAGCTAAAAATACCATTTAAGCTATGCTCTACTAAACTTAATACTATTACTCATCATGGTTTGAGTTGTGCTATTAGTCATGTGCATGTTCAATTAAGAGATTTAATAATTTCCTGCTAATATTTTCATTTCTGGTGTGTCAAGCTCTTATACCATTTATCATACGGTGTGTATGGATTGCTATTTTGAATAAAATTTCTGAATATTATGTATATGTGAGATAGTTTAATTGCTGTGATTGAGAATGCAGTTTGTGATTATCGTGATCAATGTTTCATGCTGCCTATGTTTTATTGGCAATGATAATAATACTGATAATAATAATAATACTAAAAACAATAACAATGCTTTCAAAAATTGTGTTCCAATCAGAATTTCTGAATTTCTAAGCTTCCAAAAAATGTTCCTGCTTTTGGAATGGTGAACTATTTGCCTGAGCAATTATCAACCGAAGATGATGTATCCATTGCGCGGCACCAGAGTGAAATGATTAAGGAAGTACAGAAAGCTTTCTCAAATCATAGAAAAATTGATGAAGCCATGCGCTTGACTTTCCCTCATCGAAGAAACCTCATCGTTAATGAGACTGTCACTGTTGCATTCATTAAAGAATTGTATCCTGCTCTCTTCGATCCCAATCAGGTAGAAACTTGAAGTTAAATGGTGATAATAAATTACGTTACAATATATGTGCTCAAAAACAATTTAATTTACTCAAGCTCTCATTGCAATAACTTAACCATGAATTTCAGATCTGTTTTGAGTTCAACCGTTTGACGGAACAAGACATTGCCACACTTCTCCAGAACAGTATGCTCGAGTACTGGCAAGTCATTCTCCAGATGCGTAAAATGCATGTGCCACACTGCCCTCCTGAGCTATCACCTGCAGTATTTGAAGGTATTTCGAGTAGTTTGTGTTTTATGGTAAGACGTGGAACGTTTGTCAGCAATTGAAAAAGTGTGAGTGATTGTTTTACAGATGAAGTGGGTTAACCTCAGTGTTGCTTGATGACCTTGTGATTGTTTGTACTTACATGGTATAGTGAGAGAAATCGATGTGAGTTTCAGGTATAGGTATACGCTTGAGCGATATACGGGGCAGTGCCATTGGTGTAGAGCAGTTATTGTTTTCACATGACGCTGCATTGGTTGCTAAGTCGGGTGTTAGGTTGTGCAGATTGGTATAAAAGTTGAGACTTGTTTGACCAAAGGAGGTTGAGACCGCATGGGGGAAGAATAATGTTATGAGATGTTCAAGAGATAGAGATTTTTATACTTTACGCGTATGATATTGACTTACGGATAATTAACTCATATTAATTTTGTCGGCAGAACGTTTGGTATGCAGTGCCCTTCTTCAAGTGCCCAGTCTAATGAAGGAATCTGTAAGCTTTACCTCCACCCCAGAAGTAAGTTACAATGAATTTTTAATGTGATGTCTCTGTGCTTGATGTTTTGATGTAAGTGAAACTGTGGTATAAATTACGAAATTATCTAGTGCTTTCATTATTTTGGGTTTGTTGGGAATTACATCACGAATTCTTTTGGTTTGTTTTCTTTGATAAATTTTGCTTCATTATGGAATTGGATCTATTTATTTTAATGCAAGCGATATTTTTCCCAATATTCTACTGGTAAATGTATTCATTCAAATGATTTTTAATTTTCATTGCATTTTGGTCAGTTGTCACGAGAAGCTTATATTTCTAAATTACGAGTGTAAGAAATGAAGACAATTAGATCATTACCATTGGTTTACTCATGAGTGTCTACTGAACACTAATGTTATTACATGTTTTCTGCTTGTCAGGGGAATACGATTTTCCATGCGTCCAGGCCCCATACAATTTAATGTACGCAAACCTCCATGAAGAACGTTTTTTCATAATTAGATGTACTTCTTGCTTACAATAAATGTTACCACAAGTTATTTATACATGCACAAAATGCTTCGACTGGATCTGTTTTTAATTGTGAAGCATATATAATTTATTTGGATTTTATGAATCGAACTATCGTTCTAACCCTCTACCAAATACGTTCCACTAACCCAGTGGTCATCTTTGCTCGGCTTGCTATGACTCAATTCTTGGCTCTTGAAAAATATGTAAATTAACTAGTGTGCATGGCCAGTCAAAAATAACGGGATTCAATACCTTTCTTGAATTTTTTTCCAGAAATGGATGACAAACAATATATCCATCCTAACAGTACCCGTGATAAAAATAATGTTGTCCTTGTGCACTGGTGAAACTCGTGTCACAGATACGGTCATTATAACTATCCTTATGAGCGTGACAGAGAAAGGGAAGAAGCGGGCTCCAAACAAATAAACCAAGGGTATTGTTAGGTAGTAGCAGAACCCGTGGAAATTCCACCGACTATGTCATCGGTGGACCCGTGAAAAAATTCTGTCAATATTACCTAACCTATGCAAACCTAACCAATCCTATCCTTACCGAAACTATCCTGAGAAAATGTCAAACATATCAATGCATGTAAAGGCCATCTTTCAATGTTACACTGAGGAATTTGGTACCCATGATACCGCAAACTCAGACATCCTATGACTTCTATTTGTTATGTACATTCTAATTCAAGTTGTTGGGCAAGACATGTGCTTGTTAGAAGGCTAAAATTGTGTACTCGTTTGTACGTTTTCCTCAAACGCATGTTGATACATTTTCGGCATTTTTTGATGATTAATTCAGGAACCTAGTCCCGGATTACACGAAGCACCGAACACTGAGGAATAAGTGGAGTAAATTGCACAATATATTTAACACGTGACATAGATTTCTTTGGCCTTAAGGTATTCATTTTGTTAGCTTGGTTTGGCTCTTGATCGTTTTTATGAACGTGTTCTTACGATATTCGTTATTTCCAGGAAAAGACTGGACCTGCTCCTATGCTTCACTTCAGCGACCCTGCCGACCCTGATGCAGAGGGTATACTTCTTTCTGAAGGTGTTGAGGTATGCCGCGTGAAGGGTTTATTGCAAGGTGTTACTGTGTGGCTAGCGTGTTACTATATATTGAGCTACCCCAAATCATGTAAAAAAACGTTGCTTTTCATACAAAGAGGACTTATTGGGTTGAAGGACAAGTGCAAGGCTCCTCTAATCGTCCTCGACACTGTCCAGAACTTAAAAATGCTGAAAAAATGCAAACTAAATTCAGGTATTCAGTTTGGACCCTATTTTGACGTAAATCAAGTTATGGTTGGGTCAGCCTTCGTTTCAATGGAAGAAGTTTATTTTTAGGCGAGGGAAAATTTTCTTTTCGATTCATTGCTACTCTTTTTTTCAGTTCCTCCCGCTGTCTTGAACTTTTTTATTCTATCCTTTCCTCTTTCCCCTCAGGGGGGAAAAATATTGTATCCATTAGAATTTGCACTCACAGGGGAAAATGTGTGAGGCCCGAGCTGAGAATTGAATAGGTAGGCCTTCTTTTTGTTGAAATACATTTTTTTTGTGTCAAGGAACACTTTTTTTCCGCTTCACTGCTGTGCTGTTTTTCATCACCTACTACTTTCTTCTTTAACTTTTATCACACTTCATGGACTTCTTTCTCAACTTATTGCTTGTATGCCCCTTCTGCATACATTCCGTTCCATTATCTCCGTATTGAAGGGGACCTTCCTCTCTTCGAAACGTTTCTTTTAGCGGTTAGAAATTGTTAAAGTAACAGAATCTAATCTAATCCTTTCTTTATTCTACCTTTTTGGTATCCCTGCAGAGTGTGGGTTCCCGTGTAGGCTATACAGCAAAAAAACGAAAAGGTAGAATGAAGAAAGGAATATACAGGGAATCTATTATGGATGTAAATTTTTATTATATTTTCAATAGTTAACTTGTTTTTCGCACTGTTTCATTTGATTTTTAATGGAGGTTTTTATTAAATTTTGTGCTTGGATTTATTTTTCTCATTCACCCTTCTCAACTCAGCAACAATGATTTATTATTTTTTCAATAGTTAACTTGTTTTTTTTTTGCAGTTTCATTTGATTTTTAATGGAGGTTTGTATTATATTTTGTGCTTGGATTTATTTTTCTCATTCACCCTTCTCAGCTCAGCAACAATGATTTATTATATTTTCAAAAGTTAACTTGTTTTTTGCACTGTTTCATTTGATTTTTAATGGAGGTTTTTATTATATTTTGTGCTTGGATTTATTTTTCTCATTCACCCTTCTCAACTCAGCAACAATGATTTATTATTTTTTCAATAGTTAACTTGTTTTTTTGCAGTTTCATTTGATTTTTAATGGAGGTTTGTATTATATTTTGTGCTTGGATTTATTTTTCTCATTCACCCTTCTCAACTCAGCAACAATGATTTATTATATTTTCAAAAGTTAACTTGTTTTTTGCACTGGTTCATTTGATTTTTAATGGAGGTTTTTATTATATTTTGTGCTTGGATTTATTTTTCTCATTCACCCTTCTCAACTCAGCAACAATGAGTCCCTTGGTCGGGATGATACCCTCTGCTTAACTCATTTTTATAACATGAGTTAAGTTAGTAATACCATTGCTTATTTGTGATTTAATTAATTCTTGCCTATTTTATAAGGCATTACGTTTCCTATCCTCATTTAAAACTTACTTTAAATTTATTAGAATAAAACAAATAAGCTATGGGGGGACTGAGAGCCATTCTCAGTTTATTATTTTTAAAAAATATATTCATAGATGTTCTTGTGTAACAGCTTTTCATTCCTACCTAACTTCGAGAGCGTTTCTAATTGACGGTGAAACTGCAGGCTATACGAGCGTCAACCATGCAAGGTAATGTAATGCATTGCATTAGTAGTAGTAGAGTAGTAGTAGTAGAGTAGAAGTAGTAGTAGTAGTAGTAGTAGTATAGTAATAGTAGTAGCGTCAGCAGCAAGCCCTCTACTACTACTACTACTACTTCTACTACTACTACTAGTATGACTACTACTACTAGTAGTGAAATGCTACGGTCAATAACCGTAGAGTTCTAAATGAGACACCAGTTAAAAGTGCCTCAAACTGATGCCTTAGCGTCTCATCGATGAGACACTGGAGCGTCTTTAATGAGACACTGGAACGTCTCTGAATCGGGTCTGGAGACACTGGCATGCCTCCAAATCTCAAGTGTCTCATTAATGAAGCACCTTCGTGACTCGGTTTTGGGACAAGACGTCAGAGGCACCTGGGTGCTTCAAAATAGGGCCATTATTTCTTTCAGTGTGGGGGATCGTGATTTTGATCGTGATCTTGATCGCTTCTTGTTTTGGGTTTTAGAAGATTTGAGCTGCTTTGGGGGTTTGAATTCGTTAAATATTCGTCTGGCTTCTTGTCTCATAATAGGGTTGCATTCGCTCGTGCCATCTTCCTCATTTTCAGATCTTTCGGTTGTAGTTTCGATATTAATTGTGGGTTTGAGCAATTGTGTTGGGTTGGGTTTAATGCGGAGTATCTCTTTTTTGCATGTTTCGTGGTCGCGTTGTGAAGTTTGCGGTGGTTGGGTTTCTGGTGTACCGGTTGTGTTATCAGTTGTAACTGGTTCGATACAAAGTGGGGGAGTCAAATTTTGTTCGGTGATCGTTTGGTTTTGGTAGCCGCCATAGAGGGTTGGGGTGTTGGTACTATAGGTATTTCATCCGTTTGATTTCTGGTTATTTGTGCGTAGCTTTGATCGAGTTTTGGGTATCGTTTGTGGTATATTATAAGGGCTTGTTCTCTTGATACGTTTTGTTTAGTACGGATAGAAATTAGTTCTTGTTGCTTGCGTTGTTTCCCCTATTGAAAATCGAGGACGGTGCACCGGTGGAATATGAGTGGAAACATGGACGATTTGAGGTTGGTTTCCGTCTATTTGAGGGCCAAATGTCCAGTCTCCGCGGCCATACTGCGCCCTCAATACGCCCATACTGCGACCAACTTTGGTCGGTGAACAGCTTCAAATCAACCTCAAATCACCTCTAAAACCAACTTAGGCCGGTGAATGGTTTCAAATCAACCTCAACCCAACTCTACATCCAATGAATCGCTCGCTTCGCAACCTTAATCAACTCCAAATCACGGGTGGCCACCTCTACGCAATCGCTTAAAAAACGCTCCCAGCTGCCAGTGTATGACGTCACGAGCATATCTACATATGGTTGTGACGTCATACACTGGCAGCTGGGAGCGTTTCTTATCCATCGTACAGAGATCACCTGTGATTCTGATTTTGCTAGGGTGAAGAAGCAACAATATTAACATACCATGCTAACCGCACACCAACATTTAATATCTTCTAGCCTTATTTAGGATATATGAATCAATTGCGCAACCTTAACCAATACATACACGTGGATATTTGGTAGCTACGATCAGATATTTTGAATACAAATCAATCTATTAATAAGCCACTTACTCAAGCTAAAAAATTTAGCCCTGTCAAATGACCTCTGCACTCATTAATGACTGCAATAACTATTCATTAACTTTATTGGTACATATTATACAAATTACTCCGTTTTCTGGGCGTACGATATCAACCCAATGTTTGGGCAATGATAATTTATATTTTTACAAATTTTATTAATTACGATATTTTTAATTCATATGAGATAGTTTCCACTTATGTGAATATCGTACATAGATATACACCCTGTTAGTTCATTATTAGAAATAAAACTATTTACTACATTGTACCAATAACAAGTTGATATAATAAATAAATATATCTTTTCTTGATATTGTCTTATTATTAGCCTATTATTGTAATCCAAGATTCCAATATCAGGTCAATAAATAATTATCAACCCAATATTGACCTGATAATTTCTTGCTACCTGGGTATGTTTATCATTATAAATGAAACGACAAACAGTTGAAGTGTTTAGAATTAATATTTCTCCATGTATTGTTGAACCCCATAATGTATAATCACAGCATGAAATACAGTATTCACCTCCGTTACATAAATAATAATTTTGTGATATTGTTAAAATGTATTTGGCTACGCCTGTGCATTTATATCCCAACAAGGTAAATATAATTGAAACGTTCCACAATACACCTCAGCAATTTGATGCACTTTCACTCGACCATAGAGTTGATCATATTTTAAAACGGGAAGTAAACTATTAGCATGAGTCATATTTACCGTATTTGGTTTGGGTGCACATTTAGAACCAGTTGCTGCAGCTACTGACGATCTGCGATAAGGATTAATTTATGCAATTGAGAATTAACCACAAATGCAGAGCAGTAATTATTGAATGGGAGAGGGCATGAGAAACAAGTGTCAGAAAAACACGGTATCAGCGATTCTGAGCCAGATGGCCGTCCTTGGCCAAGTCAACCTCGAATCGCTACTAGATGCCGCGAATTAAAGACGGTGTATAGTATCGAAAATGACGGCGGGTGAAGGAAATATAACACCGGTGTAATGCAACTTTACTGTTGGTTCCAGTTTAGCTAAGAGTTAACACCGGCAGTAAAACTGCCCTCGCCAGTCGTGGAAGACCAAGCCACGCAGGTTTGGTAGCGCAGAACCACGGCTGACCCACCGGCACACACAAATCGGGAGGCCGAGATCGGGCTACAAACAAATAATTGGGTTAACAAGGATCCCAAGAAAGCGGATGGGTGTGAGCTGGAAGCAAAGATTACTATATTATAGATGTCGTGAGACTAACCAGAAAGACGATTAGATTTAAGGAGTTTTTAAGCATTACTTAATTTAGGAGAACAGCAATATAGTGCTATATATCCGCAGGTCTTACAGTTGCAGATCAATAATATTTTAGCAGCTCTTACAATTACAGATAAGAAATATTTTAGCAATAAGGTTTTATTCACAGATTAGCAATAAGGTTTTATTCACAGATTAGCAATAAGGTTTTATTCACAGATTAGCAATAAGGTTTTATTCATAGATTAGCAATAAGGTTTTATTCATAGATTAGCAATAAGGTTTTATTCATAGATTATCATAGATTAGCAATAAGGTTTAATTAATAGATTAGCAATATGGTTCGTTGCCCCAGCTCAATCGCTTCCCTCTATGGAGACCTAAAGCCCGCACCGACCAACACTAATTTGTAGTAAGGATGGAGTGGGGAACCGACATCGTTTTTAGATGGAGGATTCGCTACGAAGGGTCGACCGTACACAGCGCTATATGTCAATGCGACCCACCTCGTAAACGAACTGATTCCGTGGTCTCCGCCGCGATGGTCTGCAGGAAGTCGTCAAGGAAGGCGCCCTCGTTGCCACCGGTGCGATGCTGTTGAGGTGACCAACAGCTCATGGTAGCTGTAGAAGTCCGCAGCCGAACACCCCATGCGACGCGTCAGCGTTGTACGACTGATCCTCTGCAGAGCGCGTGAGCAGTCGCGGCGCCCACCGCAGCCGCCAGCCCAAGGAGCCACCGCCTCTTACTCAGCCATGGCGCCGCTAAACAGTCTTGATAATGGTCATCAAAAGGAATCACTGACGGAAGACTGCAGAGAGATCAAAATGGTGTAAACGTGCTGATGGTTGGGCGTGAACTGGTATTTTCAGTGCGGAGAGGCTGGAGATCTACTTCTTTGGTGTGCGAAAGACAGAAGGTCAGGTCGCAAATGACAATAGAACTGTATCGGTCTGACCCCGTTAGCATTTGTTTCGTAAATTATGGTTATATTGTACAGTCCGGGGAGGGGGATTCAATTTTTTGTTAACTATTACTACAAAATTGAATCCAACTAATTTAACGAAAGACCCATAACCTTAAGACTATGTTTAGAGTTAAATCTTATTAAGTACTCAAACAGGCGTGAGTCCCGATTCAGCGAAGAACCAGTCTCCTCACAACAAAAATAATTAGAGGTAAATTTAATAAATTATCCCAACATATCAGAACACAAACGATTCAACGAAGAACTAGTAACTTTACGATTAAAATCACAAGTTCAATAAAGTAATTAAATATTTCAACACGCAACAAATATAAGTTCAACCCCCGCCTTCAATACGGACTCGAACTTAAACTTAAACTTACACTAATTTAGAATCGCACAAATCTTTAGTTTTTTGTCTGCTAGCTGCAGCTGCGCGTCGACCGGTGCTGCTCCGAGATGCGCTGCTGGAGTCTGCAACTGGAACCGTATGATCGTCAGTCAAGCCCTCCAGTGGGGCTGAAAGCAGAGGTACAAGGGAAGTAACGTGTCGGCGTACCGTACAACCATTTCCTTTCAGAACGGATACTTCTGTCACCTCACCGCCCTGGTTGAAAGAGCGACTAGTAACTCTGCCGATAGCGTAATTCGTACACTTTTGATGAGGCTCTTTTAATAGCACGATGTCCTCAAACGCGAGCACTTTATGCTTCACGGGAGAATACCTATCTCTCTTACTGACTGCCTGAACGACCAGGTCCGGCAGAAACTGCGAGTAGTATCGATCGACCAGTTTACTTCTAACACCGCACAATTTTTGGAAACTCTCACGAATACGGTCAACGGGTTCGGTCGAGGGTGCCCAGTCCAAGTCGTTGGTCGAATCGCCATGAGGAATAATATACATGGAACTCAACTCGTAGCCTCTTAAAAGAACCTCGGGCGTGATCGGAACTGGGACACATGAGCCCACCTCCGGGTCTCTGAGGGCCTCCTTGAATGTTATAGGTCGCTTATTGATTAGATGCACAGTTTGTGCCACAATGAATTCGAAATCTAACCTTTCCAGAGCATTATTTCGAATTGCCCCATAAAGGAGACGCTTTGTCAATTTCACACAAGATTCCACAAGAGAACCTAACGAGTTGCACCCTTTCGGGTAATGTTCAAATTTTATTTTCTGAATGGAACTTTGCTCTCGAAACATTTGGCACTCCGAGTCATTTAAAATATTTGAAATTAGCTTTGACCCTGCCACAATTTGAGAGCCCAAGTCAGACATTACCAAAGAAGGGGTGCCGAATTCAAAAATGTGAAGTTGAAATGTGCGCAGAAACTCTTTCACCGAAAGGTCAGAAGCTACTTTCAGATTAACGGCCCTGCTCCAGAGACAAGTTACACACAAAAGCCAAACCTTCAATCTCCGACTCCCTTGCCGCACACAAAATGGGCCCAAGTGGTCTAAGAAACAATCTCTGAAAGGAATGGCAGAAGGATCAACTCTAAAATCCCTGTAAGAGGACTGATTAAGTTTAACAGCACGAGCATTGCAACGCCTGCAGACAGTACATTCTTTTAGCACCTTTTTCACCACCGAGAAATGATTCGGAACGTAAAACTGCTTTCTGAATTCGGCCAAGACAGAGTAAACTCCTGCATGAGAAAGCTTGATATGAATCCCCGAAATGATGAGGCTTGTGAGAACGCTGTCCTTCGGGAGGAGGAGCGGGAATCTGTACTCTTTATGATCTTTCCAGCGCTCGAACTTACTCTGCACCCGTAACAAACCTTTTTCATCAAGTGAAACATTCAACTGACCGATTAGATTCGGTAGCGCTTTCAGAGTTTTGCGCTTACTAGTCAGGTACGCAAAACATTCTGGGAATTTTATTTCCTGTTCACGAGCAATAATTCGCTGACATGCAATCTCGTACCAATTTGTCTGCTGATCATGACATTGAAATTTTCCGT
Organism: Morinoia aosen; assembly: GCA_030386875.1. Lineage (NCBI taxonomy): Eukaryota > Metazoa > Arthropoda > Malacostraca > Amphipoda > Talitridae > Morinoia > Morinoia aosen. The sequence continues at coordinate 39,822,345 of CM059573.1, read as the reverse complement.
ACTTAAGTGGAAAGTTCTTTTTCATTTTAGATTTCAAATTGTTCACAAATTTCAACAACCATTTATACACCCCCGCCAATTTACGGAAGCTAGAGAATTTTGTGAGAGGAATCAAATGCTCCCTCGCACTGCTTGCCTCACCAGCGCCCGTGGAACGGTCAACGCATGACGCTGCAACCTCTGCGGCTGCTTCTGGCGCCGCGAACGGTACGGTGAAAGAGAGCACACTTTGTTGCACAGCTCCAGTTTCCTGTGAATCAAGAAGAAAGTTAGGGCCAATGTGAAAGTTACTCTCACATAGCTGTTTGTAACTTAGTGCACGGGTGATACAATCCGCTGGGTTCTCGTTGCCAGGGACAAAGGAGAAAGTAACGGGGAAACTATCACACAGCCTGCAAATGTGATCTAGCCGATTTTTAACAAATGCAGTCAGTCTCTGCAGCTTTTCTAGCCTACCAACATATGCATTTAGCCAATTCAGCGACACAAGACTATCTGAGTACAAACTCAGCTTTGAGATTTTTACCGGGAGAACCGAATCATTGCCGGGCAATTCCCGAACTGTGTCGCGAAGGACTTTTGCACCAAGAGCAATGGCATGGAATTCAAGAGATGGGACGCTTTTTGCTTCGAGTTGCTTGTTGACCAAGCGATTTTCAGCAAGGAGAAAGCTTGGCTTCCCGTTCGGCAAATCTCTTATAAATATTACCACACCGTACATTACCTTGCTAGCGTCTGTAAAGGCAATCAGCTCGTAATTCACGGTTCGACGGCCAACACTTCTACTGACTCTCACCTCTCCAGATTTATTGGCCTGTTTAGCTATTTTTAACCACTCGTGCTGGAGAGTCTGAGGCAAGATATCGTCCCAGCCAAACCGCTTGTCAATCTGTAGACCATGAGCAAATATTCTGGCTCTATTCAGAATGGGGCCGCTGATCTGTAACAAATCGTAGTTAGAGGCAATGGAAGACATTACCTTTCTTTTGGTGTTAGCTGCGCCATCCAACCTGATTTTAGGAGCATGGATTTCATCTTTCAGTTTGTCCCATTTCAAACCAAAAAGCTTTACGATGTCGGGGGCTCTAGCTCCCATCTGTTTGTCAATTTCCGCCTGTAAAGGAGGGCAATTGGTGTAGAACTGCTGCAGAAAGAACTGGTAAGTCTCAAAGATCTTTGAACACTCGTCATAAGCCCAGGACATGTAAGCAGAGCTGTCGGAGGTCACAGAACAATTGTCCATGTATGTCAAACAATAAATCAACCGCTTGAGATCTGCCAACTCCATGGTGGCCGAGGAACTTTTCATTAGAATAAGAAAAAGTGCAAACATTAAGATGGTCGGAGAGCACCGCAATCCGAAGGCAAGACGTAAGTGTTTATAAGCCACTAGCCTGAAGTCAGAATTCGCGACATTTTTGTACCATAGGAACATCAGTCTGATTTGATCTCTCTCAGGGAGAGCAATATTCAAGAAAGCTTTTTTGATGTCAAAGGTCAGAAGGTACTTGTCAAAGCGCAGAAACAGCAGAGCACTGGAGAGTTTTTATTTAGATTAGGACCGCTATGCATTGCTTGGTTGTGGGACAATGTACGCTGTTTGGAAAGATCGTTCTCACACAAATTGGACAAATAGACAATTCTACATTTAGTGCTGTCCCTTTCAGGCTTGAATACCCCCATGTGCGGCAAGAAACTACAAGAGGGATTCTCCTTCATGAACTCTGCGAGATTGTCCACCTGCTCAATAACTCCTTCCTCCACCTGATTTTTTATCACCTCGTCGTAGACAGTTAGGTGATCTGGCTTGCGCTTTAACTTGACGAGGTTGGACTTAAGAATCTGCTTTGACAAATTGAAATTTTTCCCGAGCCAGTGACACACATTCTCATTCCACAACAAGGGCATAATTAACCGCCCACCATGAGAGCGAACAGTGTTGATGTTCATGAAATTTAATAGCTCTGCGTCTCTTCCAGTGTCCACTTCCTCATAATGACAAGGTTCGTAGTGTAGCTCGTGAAAATCTTTTGTCATATTCTCTAACACATCCTCCAACACAGAATCTGAAATGTTAGCCGGGTAAATGAAATTTTTACTTACATCAGAGGAAGAATGGAGATTCACCGCGGCCGAAGTGCCGCAGCTGACGCCTTCTGAAGATTCCACCGCTAGACCAGATGATGTTGATGCCTCTACAGTACTGCGTACCGTTGCCTTTGGTAGAAAACGAAGATTAGCCAGCATACGCTCTACACTCCCTGAAAGCATGACTTTAATCGGTGTGTGCGAGAACACAGATTGGGGAAACTCCCCAAATAATTCGTCCCGTTGGGGTAAAATTTGAGAGTCCAAGTTTCCCAAAACAAAGTCTAGGTTCTCAATACGATCATTGCAACAAAGTAGAGTGGGATCGGCTAACTTGTAGCCATTAGCAATAAAGGACTCTGAGATTTTAGCAAGACCTGGCAAATGGAGAGCAGTTTTTATTTCTGGCACACAAATTGCCTTCAAGGGCGGCTGGAAATCGTCCAATTTAATAGAAACTAACTTGGTTGTGTACGATTGAGCACTATTGAAACCATTCACGGTAAGCGAAAAGTTAGAATCAACGACCGGCAACCGAAGTTTCAGAGCACACTCCTCAGTAATAAAATTTGGCTGGCAACCACTGTCTCTCATTCCCCTAAGGCTACCACAGCCCAAATTCAGCTGAAAGGTAGGAATGATCGAGTCGTTGCCATAATTCAAGGGCAGAGCTAGAGCTGCTTTGTTTACTGAAACGGCTCCGGAAGCGAGAGAGCTGTTGTCCTCTACAGAGGACGGACGACCTCCAACATTTCGAGCTTCAACAGCCCTTGCATTCCCCAAGTCTCTGCCAACTGGCGCATCTTTACAGCACAAAAACGAAAAATGAAATTTGGAACACTTTGAACACCTCTTCTTAAACCGGAATCTACACGACTTAGGTTCGTGGGTGACATTAGCACAACGCATACAACCGTTCAGTTCTAACAAACGGGCACATTTAGCTCTAGGAGTCACATAGACAGGACAATTGAAAGTAGAATGAGAGGTATCTTTGGCGTCGCGGCCAGAACACAGGCTACAGAAAACGTTTTTGGAAGACGAGGAAGACACTTTACCGTCTATATCGACAGCAAAACTCGATGCACCTCTCTGAGAATTTTTCCTGTCACTCTGAACACTGGACAAATATCGCTCAGTAGCGTCGTAAATGTGCTCCATCAAGTCGTCTAGGGAAGGTTTACTTTTGTTAGTAATATGAACGAATTGTTTTTGTAGGTCTTCAGTCATTCCATTCCAGAAAAAATACTGGAGAACTACTTGAGAGTCTATCTCAAGAGTGGTAAAACTCTCTACCAAGGATCTCATTTGCCCAATGTAGAGATAAGGATCGTCTCCTTTGGAGAGCTTGATCTCTGTCAATCTTTTAATTGACTCAAATTTCTGGGTTAAAGGAGATGCAAACGCTTTTTGTAGGAGATCCTTGGCCTCCTCGTAATTCTGCTTACTAACTTCCAACGACTGGATTAGAACCTTTGGAGCATTTCTAAGTTGTTTTTGCAGGAAGATAAATTTTTCGTAGCTAGTGAGGTCATACTTCTACACAATATTCTCAAAATTAAGGAAAAACTTGTTCAAGTCCTCACCTTGACCGTGGCCGTATTCGGGAAGTGGCAGCTGAGGCAGCTTCAACTGGCTTCGATGAACGTCATCTCGCAACTGCGGAGCCGCTGCGGATGCTCCGGTCTGCTCCGGCATTTCAAGAGTAGTAATTGCGGCAATAATTTTACACGAGTAATCCGCGCTGGTATCGTACTCAGACTGCAATTCTGCCTCGTCTGCTTTGTCTGCAAACATACCCTCTGAAATTTTGCGATCGAACTTTTTTAGGTCAATCTCCAACGACCTGAGTCGGGCTGCAGTTTGAAGTCGATCACTGCTAGAAAAGGAAGGAAGATTAGTGCGCACGTTGCCATGAATTCGCGTAACCTCGGCACGCACGTACTTTCACGTGTGTTCCAGAAACTTCAAATCCATATTTGAAGTAATAGAGTTTCAAAGATTGAGAGAATATAAAATTAGTTCACGCCAACTTCAAACACCAAATCTGGAAAGAGTTACAAGAAAATTAATAGGAATAGCACAAACTTCAAGGCAGCAGGCAGCGGCAGGCGGCACGACATAGGAGACTCCACTCCAGCCCCACGTTGGGCGCCATATCGAAAATGACGGCGGGTGAAGGAAATATAACACCGGTGTAACGCAACTTTTCTGTTGGTTCCAGTTTAGCTAAGAGTTAACACCGGCAGTAAAACTGCCCTCGCCATTCGTGGAAGACCAAGCCACGCAGGTTTGGTAGCGCAGAACCACGGCTGACCCACCGGCACACACGAATCGGAAGGCCGATATCGGGCTGCAAACAAATAATTGGGTTAACAAGGATCCCAAGAAAGCGGATGGGTGTGAGCTGGAAGCAAAGATTACTATACTATAGATGTCGTGAGACTAACCAGAAAGACGATTAGATTTAAGGAGTTTTTAAGCATTACTTAATTTAGGAGAACAGCAATATAGTGCTATATATCCGCAGGTCTTACAGTTGCAGATCAATAATATTTTAGCAGCTCTTACAATTACAGATAAGAAATATTTTAGCAATAAGGTTTTATTCACAGATTAGCAATAAGGTTTTATTCACAGATTAGCAATAAGGTTTTATTCATAGATTAGCAATAAGGTTTTATTCATAGATTAGCAATAAGGTTTTATTCATAGATTAGCAATAAGGTTTAATTAATAGATTAGCAATATGGTTCGTTGCCCCAGCTCAATCGCTTCCCTCTATGGAGACCTAAAGCCCACACCGACCAACACTAATTTGTAGTAAGGGTGGAGTGGGGAACCGACATCATTTTTAGATGGAGGATTCGCTACGAAGGGTCGACCGTACACAGCGCTATATGTCAATGCGACCCACCTCGTAAACGAACTGATTCCGTGGTCTCCGCCGCGATGGTCTGCAGGAAGTCGTCAAGGAAGGCGCCCTCGTTGCCACCGGTGCGATGCTGTTGAGGTGACCAACAGCTCATGGTTGCTGTAGAAGTCCGCAGCCGAACACCCCATGCGACGCGTCAGCGTTGTACGACTGATCCTCTGCAGAGCGCGTGAGCAGTCGCGGCGCCCACCGCAGCCGCCAGCCCAAGGAGCCACCGCCTCTTACTCAGCCATGGCGCCGCTAAACAGTCTTGATAATGGTCATCAAAAGGAATCACTGACGGAAGACTGCAGAGAGATCAAAATGGTGTAAACGTGCTGATGGTTGGGCGTGAACTGGTATTTTCAGTGCGGAGAGGCTGGAGATCTACTTCTTTGGTGTGCGAAAGACAGAAGGTCAGGTCGCAAATGACAATAGAACTGTATCGGTCTGACCCCGTTAGCATTTGTTTCGTAAATTATGGTTATATTGTACATATGGACGGGAGGCCACGGATGGCAGTGCCAATCAAAACATGCTCGTAAATTGGGCGGTGTACCGTTGTTTTATCGGTCGGATGGCCGAATGACCAATAAATCGCGGATAATAAGCCCTGTCAACCATATTCCACCGGTGCACCGTCCTCGATTTTCAATAGGGTCCGGGCAAGTCCGGTCTCCAGTTTTGTGATTATTTCCGCAGTGGTAGCATGTCAAGTTTTTTCCGTGCAATTAGTTGCTTCATGGCCTTTCGTTGCGCATTTTCCACACACGAACTCTTCACTGGTACATCTTTTAGCTGTATGGTTGTATTCTAAGAACTTTTTACACATCATAGGGCGGTCGAAGGATTCATATGTCCTACTCTTACAGTCTTGGCCAAGGAGATCGATGTACTCAGGGGGTGTTGAGCCTCTAAAAGTTAGGAGTATTGGTTTTGCATCGGTGTTACGGTTTTTTATCCAGTTGGCTGGTTCAACGTTTTTGATTTTATAGTTTTCCAGTAAGCCTTGTTTGAATTTCTCAAAGTTGGTGAAATCGTAATTACAGATGAAGGCGAGTCCTTTTGATACATTAACGTAGTTATTTTCTGTTACTTGCACAGGGATGTTGTTTATGTCTTTGATTTTTTGTATTTCTTCTTTTTGTTCTTTGCGATCTATTTCCACAATAAATATATTTTTACCACCCGATCGGATGGTTTTGGGTTTTCCTTGGTTCGGTTTGCAATACATTTTTCTACAAGCCATGGTGTAATTTTCCTCTTTTCGTTTTCCTGCATTGTTATGTTGAAATGAGTTGTGGGAATGTTTGCTTCTGGTATTGGTATTACGGAGTGCCCTGTGACCATCTGCATGGCACGACGCCTATTTATTCTTTGCTCCTGTTGGACTTTGCTTATATCCTTTTCCATGTTATGTTTCGGGCATTCTCTGTGGCCAGTTTCATGTTCACGCTTGCAATGCATGCAGGAGAGGGCGTTGTTACACTGTTCGCTGCCATGGCCTGTATCTCCGCTGCGTCTGCATTTTGTCTCCTTACGGCAGTATTTGGCTGTGTGGCCGTAGTTTTGGCATTTGTGGCAGATCATGGGTCTGTTAATGAACGGGTACACTATCGTATCTGATTTTTCTCCTGGGATGTATATGGTCTCTGGTATGGTGTAGCTATTAAAGGTTAGTAGGTGTGGGGTGGTTTGGGAGAGTCGAGTTTTAATGAAATTGGCACGGACGGCGTCACTGATATTGTACTGACTCTTGAGGCCTTCCACGAATTCTTCCATCTTATCTATATCATAATCTTGAATGTAAATTAATCCTTTGGATTGATTGTAGTACGGATGTTCGCTGATCTGGCAATTAATACCGTCGACGTTATTAAGTCTGGTAATGCGCTCTGATTGAGATTTGTTTCGGGTTTCTATGATGAAGCTATCATTTACCTGAGTAAGTTATTCTTTTTGCCTTTAGACCGGTTGTCTTGACTATTTCTTCTTGGAGTCAAAATGGATTTATTTGGTTTCTCTCTTCAATTTTGAATCTGATTATGAAGAACTTTGTGAAATGATCACTCTTTGTCATTTCTTGGTTCAACGATATTGGTGAGTACTTGCTAACTTTGTTTTGTTTTTTCGTATTTTCTCTTCCGCAGTTCGTGTTTTTGCTGTCTTTTCCTATGTTTTTTACTTTCGTCATTTCGAGGATTTTTTTGAGCATGTTTTCGATTTTCTCAATTCGGTCGTCTGTATTTTGTGTTTCTTTTTCACTTTCGTTTTTATCGAGGCTGATGCATTTACTTGCATCACCTGCCACAAGTCTGTTCAGCACTTCATTTAATTTAGCATCCAACTGGTCCAGTTAACGGTTGGCACCGTTTGGTTCCGGTGATGGAGTTTTCCTAGTTATTAGGTCAAGTGTTTCATTGTTCCCGTTTACCTTTTGGCGATAGTGTTGATTTTTAGATTTGTTGTACCAACATTGGTAGCGGTACTTGGTCTGTTTTTGTCGTGCCTTATTCGTAGTTTTGGTTTGTTTTTCTTTTTGATTCGCTGATTGTTGCCAGAAGTGTTTAAAGTTTTACTTTGGGATCCAAAGTAGCAATTCAATATGGACTATTGGTCTGCGTAACTTAAGTCTATTCTTATAGGTTATTTAAGGGCCCTGGAATATAGGGCAAATTAAAGAGAAGATAATTACGCAATAGAGACCCAAGCTCCGAAGAGCTCGGGCTGCCGCCCGGCTTAGTTCTATCCAACAGCGGGGATTTAGAAAAAAAATTAAAATCTTAATACCTCGAAAAAAAACTCAAAAGATAGAGGAATGAGCAGTTGAGTATTTTAACGGTACCCCCACGAGAAGGTGCCGGGTCAGCTGGATACTTGCTCGTGAGCAGGTACTTCTGTACCAATCCTTGTCTCCGATTTCTTTCCCTTTACCAAGTTCAATAATTCAATAATTTGGTAACAGTAAAATTGGTAAAGGGAACAGTGAAATTTCCTCACCTAGCACCAAGTCAAATGCAGCAACCGATCCTGAAGGGTTAGTCAGGCAGCCGTCGGCCAGTTTGTATCCCTTTTGAGTGAAAATTTTAGCAATTTTATCTAAATTATTCACTTTCAATTTTAATCTAATTTCAGGAACGCAAATTGCCTTCAGTTTGATAACCATGTTTTTAATACACAGGGGCACTTCAGCGATTCGAGCCGTCATTGCCTTACTGGAGTTGAAACCATGTATAACCAGCGAGACCTCATCCGGTGATAGGTTTAATTTATATTTCTGTACGAACTTTTATGAAATAAAATTTCTCTGACAACCCCCATCTTTGAGCCCTCTAATTTTAGCTTTGCCAGAAGAATCAAGCGGACAAAAGAAAGTCGGCAAACTTATGCTTTCATCTCTAGTGTTAGAGAACACCGCTTGAACTACCGATGCGTTAGTATTTACGTTACGCTTTAACGGTGAATCGTTGTTAGAGAATAGGTTGGGAAACCTCCCTTTAGAGTGAAGACACAAGTAAGACAAGTGACTACCATTACAATTTCTACATTTAGAGGAGAATTGAAACCTGCACTTGGCAGTATTATGATTTCCAAAGGAGCACTTTGTACATGCGTTTATGCTCTTAAGTTTGTCGAACTTCCTCCTTGGGGTATCAAAGACAGGGCATGATCTGAGAATATGATTATGGTCTTTACCTTCGTTCTCGCAGAGCAAACAAGGCACGAAAGACTTAGGCTGAACCTTGACAGCCAGACCTGTTGTGGCGAGGGTACGATTGGTAAAAGACACATTTTCTTTACCCTGGAAAAGAGTTTCATCTTTACGATTGTTAACTCTAAGAGGCAACTTACTGTACCTGTCAACAGCGTCGAAAATATGCTCATTAATGTCATCTAGTGAGGGTATGTTTTTGTTAGTTATCTGGATTAACTGATTTTGGAGTTCAGCATTCATGGAGCGCCGAATGAAAAATTGAAGTACATCTTTCGCGTCCACCTTCAAATTCTCGAAATGGGCAGGTATAGACCTCATAACTCAAATGAATGAATATGGATCAGCTCCTATGGGCAACTCCAACTCTGAAAGCCTCTTCAAAACGTCATGTTTTTAAATTTGAACGAAGGCAAAAGCCTTTTGCAGCAGCGTTTTTGCTGCATCGTAGCACTGGTCTTTTTATATCCAGCGAGTCTACAAGAACTCTAGGCGATCCAGCAAGTTGTTTTTATAAGTACATGAACATTTCATAACTAGATAGAGCATATTTCGCTAGGACAAATTCTAAGTTATAAAAAACTTCTCAAGGTTATCATTTTTAGGGTCAGCAAATACGGGCAACTGTACCTCTGGTAGCGTAAGCTTCGGCCAAGACATCGTAGGGTCCCCTGGTAGAGCGGCGGCGCCCATCGCAGGTGGAACCGCTCTGGCCGGTGCCCCGGGACCCACGGCACTCTCGATGCTGGACTGAAGCTTGAAAATGTTCAAGGCCACACATTTCTCGTATTGCTCCTCTTCCTCGAAGTTTTTATTTAGATCTTCCTCTGATGCATTGTTATGAATGAGAAGGGTTGGTACATCCTTGTCAAGACCTTTCAGTTCAAATTGTAAAGACTTAAGACGCTCGAGAAGTACCCGTTTGAGGAGTGATTTAGCCCGCTCATGATTTCCCCCACGGAGTTAGGACGAATTCCGACGAACAAAGCTTACGCTCATCGTAGCCAAAGTAAAGCGGTCGGAAATGGCCCGGGGAAACGCGTTGAAGTACCAATGAAACTTGAGGCAACGAGTTGAGACACGAGGCAGCTGCTCGGTGAAAGATGTTCTGCTGGTAGTGCTTGTGAGAGATTTACAAGATGGATTGTTCTAACAGCGTTCAGTCGTAACAGAAGTAAACTGGAAAATTCACGTGACTAGAGCAGCCTACCAGTGAACGAGCTTCTACATGTTGAGATTATTTTTGTTTTCTTTAATGGAGGTGGAGGGAAAGAGGTGGGCGGCGTCAAATTCTGCGGGCTTGGAGTCAGTGCATCCGGGACAGTACAGGACTTAGTGATGGACAAAGGCTGTTTATTCTACCTGGAATATGACGAAAATGGGAATTTTCGCGAACGAGAAGTGATTCCCTTCCTCTCTAGTAAAGCCCGCTCTAATAATGTCACACGAGACGCGTATCTCAGGACATTTTGGCGTTAAAAAGGCCCTACATCGCGCTAGAGAATTGTTCATCTGGCCAAATATGGCTCAAGACGTGCAAGAGCATGTGAAACATTGCGTAACGTGTCAGAAGCGAAGCCCTCACTGGAGACATTGAGCAAAAATAGGTGAATTACCGCCAGTCACACGACCGTTAGAAAGAGTAGGGGTTGATCTAATCGGAGAGCTGATGCAATCAAAAGCGGGCAATAAATACATACTGACGATCGTGTGTCACTGCTCGAGATATGTTCAGGTATATCCCCTTAGAAATAAAACGAGCGAGACCGTGGCGCAAGCGTTCATGGATTTTGTGAGTCGAAATGGGTGCTCTGAACACATAGTGTCGGATAAAGGAACCGAGTTTACTGCCCAGATTTTTTAGGAAATGTGCCACATGCTGAATGCAAAATTGTACTTGACCACCTCATTTCATCCGGCCAGTAACGGAATGACTGAAGCATTCAATAAATTGATTAAGACCACTCTGGCTGCATCCGTAGAGAATGAACTAACGTCCTGGGATGAGCAACTGCCCTTCGCTAGGCTAGCCCTAAACTGTTCTTTTTATGCCTCAGAAAGAACAAGCCGTATTATGTGCTTCATGGCCGCGATGCTCCTTTGCCATTCTCTGATATTTTGCAACCCCAAATTTTGAACTACGCATTTGATAACGATTTCCAGCACGCCGCCTTTGCTAGGTTACAAACAGCGTTCGAAGGCGCTATGTCAGCGAGCCGGAACCACGGTATACATAAGACAGGTAGGAGCATTCAAGTAATTTCTAGAAAGAGCCCTGGGTGTGGTGACGTCATGGGCCGTGAATGAATAGCAACCCAGATAAAGAGAGATGCACTATCTGGCAATAATATGTGACAATATCGAGTCAGCTGTACGACAACTTGGACAACAACAACGCGCCCAGTTTCACGTCGGTATCGGCAAGAATGGTGCCTACAATTAGAACGAAGAAATGTTCTTTTATCAGATGTGAAAATAATTCTAGAGATCAACCTGATATCAAGTACTTCCATTATCCTCATGCAAATTTTATAGAGTGGATAAGAGCAAGTGGAAATGAAATTTTGGGTTCAATTAAGGAATCCAATATGTGCAAGCATTATTTTGTGTGTAGCCGCCATTTTCGAAAAACAGATTACAGAAGAATCCTTTCACCGTTCAAAACAAAAAGTACTTCTTAAAAACGGTGTGGTGCCATTGCCTTATAATGACATGAAATTGAGTATTGGAGGTAAGATATACGATCGTACAATCGTCATGTGTAAATCCAGTACGAATTTATCAGTACGTTTCCAATCCGTGAATTGGCTGATGGTAGTACAATTTTGTTGATGCCTTTCGTGACACGTTGAGATCCCGTGGAAGAATAATTAAAGAGGTAAATTTATTTTGAGAAGACTAATTAAAAGTAATGGTTTCAAATATTTCTGGTAAATTTACATGAATGGTGCGAATTGGAGTGGATGGTTTATGATCATAATTTTACAATTTTGACTAGCTGGATGGCTAATTAGGGATTATTATATAAATTTTAAGTTGGGGTATGAATAATTTCTACAGATGGTAGAACTTATTCTGATAGAATTCTTTTCAAGGTGCTCCAACAAAATTGTTAGGTATAAATGAGTTCGAACTTAAAAACATTTCAAACATCAATTAAATGTGTATTTCTGCTGAAATAAAATTCTCTATTTTTTTTGTTCTATTTTAGTGTTGTTTCCCATATGCAATTATGTTTAGAAATATGTATCTTTTGTAAATTTACCCTTGTACAATACAATTTTGATGACAATATTTTAACATCAATATTTTTTTTGGTGCTATGGAAATCACGGCCATACCCGCAACATAACTGCAGTTTATTTTATGGTCAATATTGAGTTTATTTTTGTCTACAATTTTAATAATTTTGTTTCCATAGATAGGTGATATGGTATATTTTAAGACGTTTTAAATGAATGATGCTGTGCTTGCAAATACTTAGTTTTTGAGTTACTTAACTTTGAAATTATAGGAACGGTGCTATGAAATAGGTTTTCTGTGCAAAAGCAAAGTGTTTTTCAACAATGTTGCAACTGCGCGGAGCGCAAGATAATACTTGATTTCACAATATATGGCATATGGCGTTATTAGTTTTTAGCCGACCCCACGGAGCCTGCAGAGTCTGAACCCACTTCTAGGATCTTTTAGTTAATAATGCAATATGGGTTATCACCCAGAAATATTAATGGGACTGGGGTAGTGAATACTGAAATTGATATGCAGTTGACATCATTTTCAATATGGCGGCCACCGTAGAACATTAGCTAAATTATAGAAGTCAATACCGTATATTTAAGTATTCACTATTCCAGTCCCACTAATATTTTGGGGTGATAGCCTGTATTGTGTTATTAAAATTAACTAAGACATCCTAGAAGTGGGTTCAGGATCCGCCGGTGTCGGCTAATAATAAATTACGTCATATATTGCAAAAACAATAACTTTTCCTGCGCTTCGCACACTTGCGGCATTGTTCGAAGTCCAGGGTTGCGGAGTCGGAGGAATAAATTTGCGACTCCGACTCCGACTCCGACTCCACCTTTCCAGAATTTGGCGACTCCGACTCCGACTCCGACTCCATCTTTCCAGAATTTGGCGACTCCGACTCCGACTCCGACTCCACCTTTTCAGAATTTGGCGACTCCGACTCCGACTCCACCTTTCCAAAATTTAACGACTCCAACACCGACTCCGCCTATTCGCAATTTTGGGACTCCAACTCCACCGATTCATAATTTATAAGATGAATATTTTATTTCTTAACTAGCGTACACGGTCCGTCAAAAATGAGAGGATTCAATACCTTTCTTCAACAAATTTTCGCTCGAGTGGAGTTTCCATGCTTAAAGGGGTAACTTATTTTTCTTATTAGAGTAATAAATTCTTGGAACACAGTATTTTTGAACCGTAAGAGTAGTAGTTATAGCCTTTCGTGTCGTATCCTAGATACTGAAATTCAACATTACTGAAAGCAACTGCGAGCTTGTGTATATACATTGTAATATGCAACAGAGTGTATTGTAATACAGTACATTGTAATATACAATACCCCGCCGATCTCGGTAGCCACGATTCGAACTCTGGTATATAAGGCTCTGGATCTCTCAATTGTTTTGAAAGTGGTATTATAGCTAGAGCACTTGTACGAAAATGAGTGTATTAATTGACCGTGAACTGAAACCAAGAACGCCAGTGCTAATTTTTTCCTATCGATTCTTAAGAGCGTGACACGTAACATATAAATAAACACACGACTGTCATCTTAGTAGTAGACGGTTGCAGCTGTTGAAACCCGTACATATGTTCACTATTTTCTTTATTAACGGATGACTTTTAAATTGTCTGCAGAATGTTAATTGACAAATTACTAGAGAACATGATTGGTGAAAAATTACGGGATTCGATGGTATCGTTTTAAAAAATATCAAGATAAAGATGACAAACATATATACCCATCCTAATAGTATCCACGATTAAAATACAATATTCTCGTACTTGTGCACTGGTAAAACTTTTATCACAGTTACGGTCATTAAGCATCTTGAAGAATGTCGCAGACGCACACACCAACCAAGCAACAACACTGTATTATAATTTATATTATTATTCGGCAAGAAGTTTTTAAAAAAATTGCCATACCTTTTTACTGCGATTCGCCGCATTTTCGTGACAATAGATTCGATTTTGACGCAATGTTTTTTTTTATAAACAAAAGTGACCAGATGCCAGGTTTTTCATAATATTTCAATGGTATTCATGATACTGTCCAAGCAAGCAGATTCCCATTGTAATAAAATAGGAGAAATTACGCACGAGAACATATATTTATTTACAAATTGACGGACACCTGGGGTTTTATTATACCGGGTGTCCCAAAAAATGTCCCCGATTTTTCAATTAATTATATCTCCGCTTTAAATTAAAATATTTGAATTGTCTTTTAGTCACAATGTAATAAATTTTGTTTCCTTTTCGAATAATTTAAGTTTTTGAAAATCAGTTGAATCAACACTTTACAATGATCAATTTACTGAAAGGGGTAGAAAAACTAATTGTTCATAGGAAAAGTTTTTTAAGCAGTATTGATACTCTTCCTTATTTTGTACTTTCCAAAAAAATGAAGAAGCAAAAATATAAAAAAGTAACAATTCATTACCGTAAATAACGTTCAAATAAATAAAGTAATTCAGTATCCTTCGACGTACCCTCCATTTCTCTCAAGGCAAGTATTACTTCTGGCCATTATTGAACGAAGAGTTTTACAGATTATTTCACCGTTTTCTTTCAGTTCTTGAAACACTGTTTTTGAAAACACTTGAAACCTCTCAGAGGGTTTAAACACTTGGTAATATGTAGGATACATAATTATGAAATTATTCTTAACAGTAGGTATTGAGAAATGAAGAAAGACACCAGTGTTGCTTTTAAAACTTTCCCTATGAACAATTAGTTTTTCTACCCTTTTCAGTAAATCGATTATTGTAAAGTGGTTATTCAACTGATTTTCAAAAACTTAAATTATTTGAAAATGGAATGAAATGTACTACAATTTGAAACACAAACAATTTAAATATGTTAATATGAAGCGGAGATAAAATCAATTAAAAAGTCGGGAACATTTTTGTGGGGCACCCGGCATAGCGTTGATTGTTCTTATACAATAAAGGGCAAGTGCCCCCTTAAACAAATAAATAAATTGGTTAAGGTAGTTCCTGTGCGTAATATCTCGAATGATATTACAATGGAATTTTAGGATTTAAAACTTAAGGGCTACTGTTCGAACATTTATTCCAAATACAGAATAACTTCAAGGGAACAATACCAAGTCGTTTCCCGAGATGCGCAAAAAGGGAAACAGCACCCAAACTAGGCGCATCTTGAGGATTCCAGCAGTACGCACAGCAGCGTCCTCTATACTATTTTTATTATTAAATTCCTTTAAAACGGAGACCGGAGATTTTCTTTAACGAAATGTTAGTTATAAAAACGAAACACATTAAAAATAGAAGACAACCAATGGACGTGGCCGGTCATCAGCACGGTACTCCGGTAGGAAGTTTTAATGGCGTTCTTAGTAGATAGAAACAGAGTTTTAAGATGTCTGGTCGCCGACTAGCTGAATATCGTATCTTATTGCAAGATTGCATATAGCACTAAGATTTTAACAATTAATTGACAGTTAATTACCTTGAATAATAAGTGCCTGTTTACCGGGTCGAGGAGTTAAAGTCGCAGAAAAAGACTGCTTTTTACGCACGAGAAAAAAGTTAGAGGTGCCAGACCGACTTTTATTAAAAGGGCGATATGCTGCCCAAGCAGAGTAAGCTCAAATATAATTAAATTAGTGAACGCCAGTGCGTCACGAGTAATGTTAATTTAAGCGATTTTAGGTAATGCAGGTCTGGTAGAAGCTCAAACATGCTTAATTATAGAAAGGTAATTTTAAACAAAAAAACGAAAAGAAAAGATGTAGCTGCAAAACAAAAAGACGAAGAAAAGAAAGAACTAATTTCAACAGTTTCAAATTCTTGTCTGTCAACTATGACAGGCCATCTGAAGGAAACTTTTTCTTCCACAAAGCCGCCATCAGAAATACTGAAGGTTTTCAACAGGAAATTTCATTGAACAAATAAAATTGGCTGTCCGTTTTTGTTGGTTGGTCTGTCTCCCTTTCACGCTCTTAAAGATGCTTAATGACTGTATCCGTGATGCGAGTTTCACCAGTGCACTAGTACTAGAATATTTTAATCGCGGGTACTATTAGGTTGGATATATTTCTTTATGATCCACATCTGGAGAATTCGTATATAGACAATATTAAATTTCATCATTTATCACGGGTCGAGTACGCAATTTTGTATACTGAGTGTTTCAGAACACGAGGTACATAATTGCACACCAAGTAGAAAATGGCTGAATAAACACTTTTAATTCCATTAAGTTTTCCCGAAAAATCGGGGTCGTGAGATATAAGCTGTTTATTGTTTTAAATGATGAAATTTAATGGCACAATTACTCGCATTGTTTATTTTGAATTTACTTTACAAAATTGTTCAAAATGTGTTCCACCTACATCAATGCACTTTTCGAATGTTAGCCTTAACGACTGCCGGATATTAGGAAACACGTCTGGCATTTAGGTATCTCGCCAGCAGCCACTGCAATTCTGGTCACAAGATCTTCCTCAGACTCATTGAGTTTAGCATAGACAAGACTCTTCACGTGTCCCCAAAAAATGAAATCGAATGGAGTCATGTAAGGAGATCTAGGAGGTCATGCAACTAAAAGATTTCGCTCGATCAACGTAAATTCAAAATAAATATTGCGAGTAATTTAGTCATTAAATTTCATCCTTTAAAACAATAAACGACTGATATCTCAATGTCTCTTTCTTCGGAAAATTTCATAGAAGAAAAAGTTTTTATTCGGACATCTTCTACTTGGTGGGCAACTTTTTGCCTCTTATTCTGAAACACCCTGTAAATTACTGACAAGTGTCTTCTGAGTAGGTAAAGTAGTCACTGCCTACACTGAGAAGCATAGATATGTATCAAAAGTTTTTTTTATTACTAAGTAAACACTCATTCAGTGAAATTATAATAGTTAATTCAATGACTCTGCTTAAAATCCACAAAATGATATACATGTAGATAAAGTAGGCAAGATTTGCACACTGCCTCTTATTCTCTGTATCTACACTATGCAGGGTAACAATGCAGAAAAGGTGTCATATTATTGCTCAACACTATTTTATATCTCGCCTATAATAGGCAAAAGTTGTTTTGCTTTCTTCGCAGGGGACTGAAGTTTTCGGAACGTTTTGTTTACGAATAAAAGTCACTTTTAGCGTCTTGGCGTGTAATATGATACTACCTCTTATTCTCGTCTAACCTTTTACTTTATGTTTGACACTTTCTTATTTTAATAAACGCCCATGTTCTTCTAATTTTAGGTTTTTTGACGATTTGAAACGTCTCCAGTAAGAAAATTTGCACTATCGCATAAATGTAACAACCATTGCAGCTGAGATAGTGCATTCTTTCAGTTACAATATGTGTGTGACTAAGTGAAGTTTTTGCTAGTGTGTTATTATTTTCATTGCAGCTCGTTTACATTGCATTTTAATTTTTCATGTGTCTCAATGCCGATATTGATTACCTTACAACATTTCCAAATCTTCCCTAAGAAGAAGTAATTAATTAGGTAATGCTGCAAAACGGATACTATTTGTTTAAAATTGTAGAAGCATAATATAAAATTCTCCATTTCAGCGTATGCTTAAAAACTGGGGAGTGATACCGAAGATAAGAATTCAACATCATAATGATATATCGAAATACAATATAACTCTGAAAGAACCAAACAACATTCAAGAAATAACTTTAGAAATGAGCAGAAATTGTTATTAATAATACAGGTTAACTTAACCTAAAGACAAGGAAGCCATATCAATTTTGATAACATAACCTTAGAACTAGAAGTCTTTATGTACCAGACCATAGCTTCAGGTTTTGGCAAAGACTACTCATTGGCAAGGAATCATAACATAAAGACTAAAAATACTTATGATCACAACATAACTTTAAGTTTTTGCAAAGACTAGTCATTATCAATCAATGCATCATTAAGAGCGTACATAGTTACCACTCCTTACGTGAGTACAATGTATTGCATCAGCTGAAATGTTCTACAAGTAACTTGCAACACATTTAGTACTATTTGCTATTTCCTGTGTACTAATTGAAGGGGAAATGAACGAAACATAAATATACAGAACAAATTTTCAATGCTTCAAATTACTAATTCTTGCTTAAATAACTGCCAAATATTCATTATTACTCCAGTACAATTATACTTCTTTCTTGCATTTATCATATATAGGAATGCAAACCCACAACGACAAGACAACAATGACGGTATTAGGTGATATGTATAAATACGCTGTTTCAAACTTAAAACAAAATAAACAACAAAAACATTGCGTATTTTTAGATTTTCAGCAAAGTATTCTAACTCTGTTTTGTTTACTTTCGATTTTAAACAATTATAAATAATTTTGAGTAAAAATTAGAATCGAAGACAGCAAAAAATAGCGACTCCAACTTCGACTCCACCCATCCGAATGAACGACTCCGACTCCGACTCCGACTCCACCACACTCGGAAAAGCGACTCCGACTCCGACTCCGACTCCACCACACTTCAGAGAAGCGACTCCCGACTCCGACTCCGACTCCGACTCCGCAACCCTGGTTACAGAACATACTGAACACGTATTGACGAATCTCATTTTGCCTGGTATCTCCATTGCTTAATACTCTCCCTGCTCATTTTCTTTATAATTCAAGACATCACACAACAGTCTCGAAGTACGCGTATGTGCTATGATTTGATCGCTTATACGCTGGGATTTGCAAGCATGCATGCACCTGGTATATAAACTATCAATACCAGACTTTTTTCTCACTCCCAACTTCTAACACTACCCAACACATCATTCTATATTATTATTGTAAAGCAATCCAAAGCTTAAATATGTTGTACATGTAAAATGAGGTACCTATGTTTGTTTATCAATTGCTGACATTTTGCGCCATATTTCAAAGATAATGAGATTTTTTTTCCTAATATGACACCCTTATAGAACATTCATGTTTCTTTCTTCTTCACGTCTGATAATGTTCTTGGTAGGCTAGTGTAGTGAAAATTATCATATCATCTCGTACGGTTTGGAGTATATTATAACAACCACACCTACGCCTCGCGTACTTTTGGAAATATTCTGTCCTAGGGAACCGTAGAACAATCGTTTTCATGTTTCTGACTAAGGTAGACTGTTTTGTGCCAAGTTTTTAGACGGAAATTTTATAAAATTCATGGCATAATAAAAGATATTATCTCCGATTCCCTCGATTGGAAAGCTAGTTTATACTGATTAGTCTACGCTGATATTTACGCACATGCTTACTTGCGTATATGTGTACTTGTGCACGCTATGCGTACGTAGATAGGTGAATGTGTCACAACGTAATACTTCATTTCACTTGATTATTGTACAGCATTTATAAAATATATAAAAACAAATATATTTGTTGTGCGATCACCCACATATGATAGATAAGACGCTTATCAACCAATGATCTTTTCGATACAATATTTAATAAAACATCGTTACAATATATCATTAGAAACTGTAAGCAGCAACACATACTGAAAGAGTTGTCACGAATTTCCTTTGCTCATCATTCTTTATTTCAGATCATCGCACAGCATTTTTATAGAACGCGCGTATATTGTGATTGCCTCGATGCGTAGAAATGTATTTGTGTATGTTTACGAGTTAGGTGTATGTATGTGCATGTATATGTGTATATATTTACATGTATATATGCACATATGTGTGTAATAAACTGACAACTGACATTTTAACTAGAGATAATTTTTTTTCTGTTCACTCTTAACTTGTAACATTACCTAACTCGTCATCTCTTTATTATTGTAAAGCATTCACGTAAAAAAACTATGCATTTGTTGTGTGCTCATCCATTTATATTTAAATAAAATGTTTATCAACTAATGACCGTTGTGTTAAAATTGCCTAATTAGAAATACAAATCTTGTAATTTTCGTGGTCCTCATGCTTACATAATATATATGCACATTTATTTTTGTTCATGCTTCCTTAAAATGACATTTTTGAACATCTTCCGAAACAAACAATTCAAATATTATTTCGTGGTGTCAAGAATTGCGAAGTTTTATATCATGTATACGTAAATTGTCAAAGGTGTTCTCAACCCGCAATGAAAATGCATCGTCCATGAAATTGTTTTGTCTCTTATAATTATCATTATGTGTATCTTCAAATGTAGATTAAGCAAGGTTAGGATTACATAGCCCTCAATCAATTATTTTCGACTAGTGACATGAGTATTAAAATATTCTTGTGTGTGTATCACCTAAGTGTAATAACTTTAAGATATTTTAAAAACCAATGATTGTACTTTTGTACCATCTCTATTGTAAATAAAATGTTTTTCCTTTTTCTTTCCTTCTTTCTTGTACGGAACCAGGCAAATGCCGAAATAGAACGGCCTACCCCTTGCTAACCTTTTATTGACCACGCACAAAGGACGCACGCCGTGGGCTGTGCGGGATGTCCGCCAATCCGGCGGCTTCTCCCATAGGCTATCCCTCGAGCGTCACTTCTCTACACTGATGTGTCCCTTGCTTTAATCTAATATTACTCCGCACATCCCTCTAAAATACAGACATCTCTAGTTCCCTTTCTAGTAGATACTGAAAATTAACACTTTCTATGCTATTTTTTCTATGTTATTTATTTATGTTACAATAGCTCCCTTATGTATGCTGTTTTTCGCACTAGCTCTCAATATAGCTCCTATCCCCTACGTACTCCTCCCTACTCTTGAATTAAGGCACATCTCTATACTCCTCTCGGTCCGCGCAGCGCCCGGTTGAGTTTGGCGCACCGGTTCGCTACGCATATTTAAGTATATCATTACATAAAGGCCGAGCAGTTAATAAAGATTGAAGGCTCCTGTGCTGGGAAGCCAGAGTGTGAAGAACTATGAGCAGTCGTCTGAGCTGGAATATTTAATGATAATTGTGCTAAGGCGGATCTGAAGATTTTCAGGAAAGCGATGAGCAAGCGAATCTTGGCATGTACTCGGTGTCGAGACGACTCCACAGCGGTTGACAATACGGACCGGAAGGACAGAGGACTTAAGAGAGAGAGAGAGGCTCTCATCGATGGTGAGATCGGGAAGAAGCTCCTGAGCAGAGAAATTCGGGCGTGAACAATGAAAGTGTTGCAAATATGTGGTCGCTGATGAGCGTGGGAGCTGGGCACTACGTGAAGCTGGCTGTAAAGATTTTTTTGACATTTTCTAAAAGCATGTGCGAAATGCATAGTACTGTATCTCGGCTGCTTGCCGGGATCGTGAGAATACAGAAACCCTAAGAATAAGTCATGTGAGAATTGATGTTCATGAGAATACCGTGCATACTAAGAGACGCATTGCGTATTGCAAAAATTTAAGGAACTAATATTCTTGCTTTTCCCCAGTTCGATTAGCAAATGCAATTGAGAAAAATGAAGCCAGCAAAAAAAGGGGCACAACTTAAGAACATTTCATTCATCATCATTATTTCTAAGGACCTGCGAATACGAAAATATTGTAAGTGAATCTCGACAAGTGATAGCTGAAATTATAGGAAGAATGTGCGTGTGTTATTAGAGTCTGTGCTGTCCGTGTTGCAGGAGTGTGTGCTGTCCGTGTTGCAGGAGTGTGTGCTATCCGTGTTGCAGGAGTGGGTGCATTAAGGCTCATTTAGGTCCGTTTAGGACTTGATAGGTTCATGAAATTATGTATTATTAGCACATTCATTCACCATGTAAAGGCGCTCATTGAGCGGGCAAGGAAAATTCAAAGAGTAGGCACCATATCGATGTCGAATACATGTAAGCAGGAAAATAATGCTTGTTTGTGTGTCGTAGGAAGCAATGGCGTACATGCACAGAGGGCGGAGTTGGAAGCCGAGTGAAGTGGTGCGTCAGCTGGACCCATATGTGGCATCACACATCTACGAGGTGACCTTGCGGTTGCCCGACGGAAGTCTTGCGAGCGTCTCGGACGAGACGAACTGGATGCAGATGGCGAAGATCCTAGAGGGTGAAGAACTTGTCATACACTCCGTCCCGAGGTCGGGTATACACCTGACAGGGGCGACCCTGAACAGAGCGAAACGATCCCTGGATCTACCTCGAGACAAGGAGGAGGTCGAAGCCAGAACTGCTTCCGTGCGAATCTCCTCGGGGTCGGTATACCCCTTTTACTGTTGGAAGGAGCCACTGCTGGGACAAGAGTTCCTCCTCGTGAACAAGAATTAGAAGTATGAGCACGTGCGGGCGAGGTGGTTTATTGTGTCGGAATGATTTGACGCCGTTGTGTACAAGGTTCGCCAGTCGGGTTGGAGATATGAGCCGGGGTCAAGATATTACTACATTTTTTTTTGTAACGTAAAAGGGGTGTATAAAATATGATTTCATTTCGAAACAGGCTTACAGTGCGTGGGAGTACGATGTGGAAGACGGCTCTATTTTATGACGATGTCATAAAATGTATAACCGCGGCTATAATCATTAGTTGCAGAGTTTGGCTTTGTCGAATACGATATAATAAAAAACTCATCGCACTAGCGAGAACGATGTCGCAGAGCTTGTTAGCGCCGGCCATATAATTAGTCGTGGATTATAGAATTTCAAGACATTAATGAAAACCGACCGCGAGCTCGGTCGCCGACGCTGAAGACGCGGGCGTGTGACCGAACTCGTGAGGTGGTGAGATCAGTCATGGCTAAGATAGAACGGGCTCCCACCAAACATACCCCACTCCCCTTGTTCGCCTAGACGCCGCTTTCACTGTGGAGGCGTGGCGCCAGCCATAAGTCCATTATGATGATCATTAGGAGTCACTGAGTGTCGGATTGCGATAGAGAGCGATCTGACTCTTGAAGGTGGGACGCGACGGACTTCGGTCAGGTAACTCTGTGTTAAGCTGTCAATCCCGAGCGAGATTGTTAAGTCTCTTTATTAGACTCAGTGTCGAGCGGTACTCTGATTGTTTTTTTGTTTGTTTTTGTAGTCGTTCCGTGTGAGAATCGATTGTTAAAATATCCTGGGTTCTAAGTATTGGATCGTCCTTGAGTGTGGGCTGAGACACTCTTCCGGGTTCTCTGTAATGGGTCGCGCTTGACTGTATGCACACAGTAGTCTGGTTTGCGTTGTCAAATTGAGCGGTCATAGAGGACGGTTTATAGTGTTGTCAGAGCGGAAGTGGGATTTTCGAGGTTCATTTTGAGTTGTCTCGGTCAGAAAGTGCTCGCCGGCGTGTTTTCCGCCGTCCAGTTTTTGCCTTCACCCAGTAAAATCCAAGGTCTTCAGGCCTCATTATTACCATCCCTCTCGCAAGACCTCGCCCTAAACTGAAACATGCGCCCTGGTAATCGGGTCCGCTACCGTATCGTTCACGCACAGTCAAATAAATTATTAAATTAATCAATTCGAGGTCGTGTGCCTCTGATGGTCGGCACTAACTATACTTATCAAAATCAACCATTCACTATTAACGTTATACCTCTGCAGTGTGATTAAATCAGAAAGGAAAGAAAAGAACTCATAAAGAAAATACAAGTCCGTCCACTTGAGAGAGATCATACAATATGCATACCGTATAACGTGGTCAAGGGAAAGGTTAAAAATCCAAACAATTAGTCACACCACCTTCCGCACCCCCTCCCAGTCTCCCACCCCAATTGAAATACCATAACGTAGCTCACCCCAGATGGAGAGGAGAGAGCCGGTTGCGCATATTATGAAAATAATCAATGAATGTTATTAAGTGTCACCTTGAAATTACTTCTACATTTTCACAAGAGCTCGGCAAAAAGCAGTCTTTTCTCAATGAGCACATCTGTCCATCTGCGTCAAAGGGGCCTGACGTTTTCGAAACGTTCTGTTCACGAATAAAAGCCAGTTTAGCTTCTTTGTGTGAAAAATGCGAGAATGATACTGTATTTTTTTCTCGTCTGACTCTTTACTATGAATTTGACACTTTCTTATCATAATAAACGCCTATGTTTTTTACATTTTCTATTTTTACAGCAATTTGGAAAGTTTTCAGCTTGAAAATTTGTATTATCGCATTAATACAATAATCATTGCAGCTGAGATAGAGCATTGTTTTCAGTTACAATATCTGTGCAACCAAGTGAAGTTTTGCAAGTTTTGTGTTACTTTCACTGCACCTCGTTTACATTGTATTTTTTTCAATGTGTCCCGATACTGATATCGATTACCTTACAACATTTTAAAATTTTCGTTAAGAACAAGTAAATAATTATTTATTGACAAGAAACAGATACTATTTCAATTTTTAAAATGGCGAAAACATTATTATAAAATTTTCATTTCAGCGTTTGCTTACGTAGGAACTGAAAAGTGATCAGAAGAATAAATAACTCTTAAAGAATCAAACAACATTCAAGGAATAACTTTAGAAATGAGCAGAAATTTTCAATATTAGCCCACGTTAACTTGGCCCAAAGACAAAGAAGTAAACAAAACAAAGACATCAATATGAAGTTCTACATATTGCTGTAAAAATGAACTATTATTGCAGTCATTAACATCAGAATGAGCTAATTGAATGTTCATTTTCCATATTCAATAGTGATAATATCACCTGAAAACTTGAAGACTTTATGTATCAAACCATGGCTTCAGGTTTTTGCAAAGACTAGTCAATATCAATATATCTTGACCTAAAGACTAAAAATATTTATGATCACAACATATCTTTATGTTACTGCAAAGATTAGTCCTTATCAATAAATACATCAATGCGTGACCCATAGAAAGACTAGTAAAGATGATTTTGAGGAACCACTGGTATAGAATATAGGCGCTGCATATTTTTTAGCTTTTCAGTTGAGTACTTCAACTCTGCTTGTGTGCCGGCCCTTTTCTGTATCAGGCCGTAACCAAACGCGGATGGGGTTCGAGAGTGACGAGCAGCAACGTGATCATAGTTTTATTGGTACTTCAGAGTAGTTACATGCTTGGTAGTTTGCAAGAATCAGAGAGTTCGGTCGATAGTTGCTAGTATAAATCTTCTACAATGCATCTGTGATCTTATACAAGTGCTCCGTGATGGTAACGCGTCTGCTACTGAACAGAGGTGTCTCTTTCTAACGTGATCTCCACGACAGCGCACCAACAATGAACGTCGAAGTCGCTTGACAATCCTATTTATGTACTCGACAGGCGCACATTTGCTCCCATCAAACAATAAAAATTTTTAATACAATAAAAAATTTTTAAAACGTTATTCAATTAACTTTGATTTTCCCTTGACTATCAGTTAATCTTACAATCCGTCAAGTCAATTCGAGCAGATCAGAACGTATGACACTGAAAGCTTCCAAATAATGAACGGAGGTAGGCAGGTATGGCTATCGCTGTCTTTAGCAATTCATAAATTTAACAAAATGCGACGGTAATCCTACATCTCGTTAAACATTAATAAGTACAGTTACAAGTCAATGATTGATTTATTATCCAAAATCAACTAATTAATTATTCTACGCACTTAGCTCAAACAATTTGTTCATTATTAATCAATTGATTCTTAGAATTCTTGGCTACTCCAAATATTTCGGATACAAAAATACATTGCACAATTTATTTAACATATCAGAGTATCAAAATCAAACATCAAAACGCGTACTGAATAAATCAACTGATGTTATATCAATACAATACTACAAATGGCAAGTTCAAATCGTCCTACAATTTAAATTAACTTATTTCAGTTCAATTAGATTAAATATAGAAGTAAGTAGAATAATCAATAAGTAACTAATTCAATTTAATCTAATCAATCAACAAGCGTGCAATTTGGTTTTAGTCGCAATCGAATTAATTAGTCTCCTTAATTCTAGCGAACATGAACGAAGCATTTCTATAGGATAGAATACATAATCCGTGTATAGTAGAGGTTTAATAGTTTTTAATTTAAAATAGTTTAATAATTTGATGATAGAGAAAAATCTACGGATTTCAATACCAGAATTTAACTATCTCGTGTCATATTTTTCTCGAGGCACGCTGCTGAAAAATGCTTTGAATATGAAGACTCTCCGATAAATGTATTAATAAAATATTCGCAAGTGATCAATTAAAATGGTTCTTTGAATTATCAAAAAGTTCTCGCACTTCGCGAACTACTGATGGACAAAACATTTCCATAGGGCAAGTAAAACAACCAAAGAGTTATAATATCGACAGCAAAAACAGAATCCGTATATAATAGAACTTTTTAAAATACAGCATATAAAATAAAGATAATCTAAGACATAGAGGTTTCTTACTCCGCGGGAGATTGGAATATCAGAACATGATATTTAGATCTATGGTATTCAAATACAAAATGTGGGAGCCTAGAATTGTAGCGTTACACGCTAACTTGAGGTGGGACTGAAGGGATCTGCCTAGGACCGTTACAGATTTCTTTCAAAGCGGTTCGACGCAATGCGACGTCCTCACCACTAATGCGGCTAATGACCTTGTGTAGATCCCGTTTTATGTAGATAATCATCACCGCAAGGATGATTGTAATTACTGTGTACAGAAGCAACATTATGTCGCTTAACTGGTCAGGAATGAGATCAACTCTTGTTTCCTCAGTGTGTCGAATAAGTTCATCCGAGATTTGGCCATTATTGGCTTTTATCGCAGTTAGTATGGCATCTACATTAATATTCGATACTTTATTGCCCATCTTAACAGGCAAAAGTGATACTAACAGAGCGGGAATTAAAATGGTGCCGCTTGAAATTACGTAAGTAGTTAGTATTGATTAATAGTGAATATTGTTTTAGCAATTTACAGATTTATTTTATCACTGGATGGTTGCTGGAAATGCAGCGATTCTTATTCGAATTACTAGTTCGATGGCGTTTCCGGCTTCATATACTAAAACACGTGTACGTAAAGGGGAATCGAGGTTCAGGAATATGTTTAGTTTGCAATAGGCCTCCTGTAACAATTCTTTAGGTACCCTAAATTTGAAAACTATCGTCGATTCCTGTGGTTGCCAGAGTTGGTTGGTAGCCCCGGTACACATCAATACAAATTAAGCAGTGAATGCGTATGTTGTAAATTGGAATGTGTAAAAGTGTTCCGGAGTTGTTCAGGAGTCGCTCCAGGAATCTGAAAAAGAAACGACACATGACATTAGCATGGCCCCAAGTTTAAAATAAACAATTTACATTTCATACTAAGATTTCATACTGCGGCACGCTTCATTCGTATTACAACATACTCATTCCGACCACAGTCTCTGGCATTGTTGCCAAACAATCTGCGACAGAGGCGAGGGAATTCTTGCAGTTGCGCATACGCACTCTTGTGGTGACATCTCCAACTCAGTTTATCAATTCTAGCTCACGACCTGATGAGCACACTCCGATGTCGCAACGATAACATGACAACATCCTCAGCTCATCATCTCGGCTGAAGGTGTTTGCGCAACAGAAATATTTCCTAGAGCAAGACACACATAAAGTCTTAAGAACTCAAGAACGCACTTACAAGCTAAGAACTCATAGAACTCACTTACAGGCTAAGAACTCATAGAACGAACTTACAAGCTGAATACCATTGAAATACATATATGGAATGGCGTTTTCAGAATAATAGGAATGAACAGCTACAAACTAGGTTGACACTTTTACCTTTTTATCCTATCTAAAGGCAGTACATGGTTTAAATTCGAGCGGATAATCTTGTTACCAATCCTAATATCTGCATAATTTTTACCTAGCCGTTCAATGATAGCAGGACCCAAAAAATTCAGCTGTAATTTATGTTTTTTGGCGTGATTTTTTACTAGTACACGGTCCATCACTTTTAAATTTTTGTCGCGACGTTTCATATTTCTATAGGCAGTTCTTTCAATTGTAGCGTTAATGATTGCATTTCGAATATTGTTCACTACAATAGATGACTCTTTAAATTTTTGTTTTTGAACATCTTCATATGAAGTCGCAACATTTAATTCTTCTAAATTAGTAGAACTGATACAAACACACGTATCTCTACCGAAAACCGTGTATGCAGGTGTATCTCCTAAGGTTTCGTTATAGCTATTATTAATCGAATTCTCTACAATATCCAGCAATCTATCCCACTCATTATGAGTAAGAAAATTTAGATATAGCTTGAGCAGGTGTCGAATTTTACCATTACATCTCTCGACAATACCGTTTGAAAAAGGTGAATACGCCAGAACTTCCCTTTTTAAGATAGAAAGTCCTTTTGTGAAATTTTTTACATTAAATGATTTAAATTCTAGGGCATTGTCGGACAGTAGCACGTCCGGGGTACCAAACAAACAGCAAAAATTCCACAGACAATCTGTGACAGTCTCTGTACATCGGTCACTAGTCGAATATAATTTGACAAACCTGGAAAAAAGGTCGATAATCACAAGAATATATTTGTTACCATTATCCGTCATTGGTAATGGACCATAGAAGTCCATGCTGACAGTTTGAAAACATCGTGTTCCAATAGGAGCATTTAGAATTTTAATAGGCGTCGGTATTCGTGATTTTAGAATCTTACAGATGTCACATGATTCAACAATTTTGCGTGTAACTGTCCTTTCGTACGGATGAAAATATTTTAATTTAAACTTAAACAAGGTATGATTTAAATCAGTGTGGGATAAATTATGGATGAAAAGAATTGTCTGGTGCAGCAAAGTATAGGGCACCACACTAGTCAGAATGGTACTGGGTCTGTTGTCAATTCTTCGTCTTTTATACAAAATATCATTCATAATCAGAAATTCATTTATGTCGGTATTAGAAACTTTAGTTGCATTCTCTAGGGCATTCTTGATTTCAGAACAAAATGGATCTTGATCTTGTTCACGTTTAAATTCGTCTAACGACCAGTTGTCATTAATACTTGAATGGTCTGTAGTCGTATTAACTCTATCCAGTCTGCCTAAGCTCGTTGTCTGTCTGCTATTAAAGTCACTGGGTTCACGTCTGGGGCTTTCAGCAGTACTGTTGTTGTTTCTTCCGTCATCACTTCCTGGGATTGTTTCCTCGAACTCTCCCTCAGTCACAGGCTTGTTACATTTGCTACTCGCAGCAGCGGCTTGCAGCCTTGTTACAACGGGAAAAGTCTCTACCTCTGGGGTTAAATCAGAACATGCTGACAGTTCTTTTTCTGTTAAAGGATTTTCGTCATGATTTAATCTACTTAATGCATCAGCGGCACTATTCGCTTTACCAGAAAAATATTTTAATTTGGCATCAAAGGCTTGCACATAAATACTCCATCTAGCGAGCGTGTTATCTTCGGGCAATTTCTTTGAAAATAAAGGGACTAACGGCTTGTGATCGGTATATATGACCAGATCATATCCTAAGACAAGATATTTAAAATGTTTTAACGCTTCAACTATAGCGTACATTTCCTTTTTCGTAGTTGAGTATCGACGTTGAGTAGAATTCAACGTTTTAGAGAAAAATGCGACAGGTCTCATGTTTCGAACTTTATCAGTAGCTGACTGGAGTAAAACAGCTCCTATGCCAACATTCGATGCATCACAAAACAGATGAAATTTTTGATCAAAGTTTGGGTGACTCAAAGTGGTGTTTGCGCATAATTCACCCTTTAATTTTTCAAAAGCGCTTTGACAATCTTGTGTCCAATTGAAATCGATATTTTTCTTTAGAAGATTATAGAGCGGGCTTGCGATACTCGCAAAATTTTTTATGTACCTACGAAAGAAATTTACTAGACCTAGGAAGGACTGTAATTGTTTCACATTTTTAGGAATCTCTAAGTTCTTTACTTTGTCAGTACCGGTGCTTCTTGTTCCCATTCCACTAATGGAATGTCCTAAATATTCAATTTCTTTCTCGAAGAAAGCACATTTTTCCGTCTTTATTGACAATCTAGCGTTTCTTAATAGTTCAAGTACAACTTTTATATCGGCAAGATGCTGTGCCTTTTCTTTCGAGTATATTAGCACGTCGTCCATAAAAACGAAAGACAGTTTTCCTAGAACAGGAGATAACGTTTGGGTCATTACTGACTGGAAATACGCAGGTGAGGTTTTTAAACCGAAAGGTAAACGATTGAACTCAAACTTCTGACTACCAACTGTAAATGCGGTTATTTCTTTACTCTCATCGGTCAGTGTAATATTATGATATCCTGACCTAAGATCTAATTTCGAGAAATATTTTTGACCATTTAAACTGTAGAGAAGCTCGTCCACGCGCGGCAGCGGGAAGGATTCTTCATGAATTACCTCATTTACTTTGCGAAAATCTACTACCGGACGTATAGTTCCATCTTTCTTATGTACTACAATGATCGGTGAATTATAAGCTGAAATCGATGGTCTAATGATTCCATCGTCTAACATTTTTTCGTTAACGACTTTCAGGTCTTCCATGTAACGGTGGGCAATACGATAGGGAGGGACATTTACAACATCCACGTTAGGTTTCAAACGTATTTTGTATGGTTTTATCGCAGCAGCAGAGATCGATTCATTGTCTATAGTGATAACATCTCTGAATTCGTTTAACAGACTCAACAATTCAGGCTTCATTTCGTCATCATTACACTTGATATCATCAGTATTTAATTTCCGCCGACCACGGGCGATTTCTTTGGAATCAGAAACGTACTCTTTGTCGACAACTCCTGTGATCCGGACAGATTGACTATTAGTGTCTTTATTCTCGACATCTAAATGACTGTTCTGAACAACACTCGTTGCCTGCACAAAAGTACTCAAACCTTGTTTTAATTCTCCTTGTACATCTGACAAGTAAACTTCGGATTCAATATGACTCTTCTCCACTTTTTCTAAGGTACTTATAATTGCATTCTCTGGTAAAACAATCGCTCTGTCGGAGCTATTAATTAATAACAACGGAATCTTTCTCCTATTGTTAACTCTCACAATTGCTTCGGCGACACAAACGCCTTCTTTTAAAGTTGCTTTCTTTATTATATATTCTCCATTTTTACACTTTCCAACATGTCCAACATGTTTCAAAATTACATTGGGAGCAATTTCAATTCGTTGAGTATGCACTCTTAACGGCTTGTGGGAACTGGTAACTGCAACTACGCCTCGAACAGGCTGGTTTTCTCTCTTACCATCCCTTTTTACTTCCTCACTTGCTTTCTCTGCAATGCACGTTCTCTTCTCTCTTAGCTTATTTAGGACTTTTTTCTTAGCTCTGGACGTAATCGTGTCCGCCATGAGACACTCAGTATTCTCTATTAAATACTTCAGACATTCTGTCTTTCTCTTTTTTCGTCTTTTTACCTCTGCAAAGGGAATTCTCTCTTCTTTGATGATTAAACATCTTTGTTTTAAGTCTACAACGGCATTCTTGTCTAATAAATCACGTCCAATAATGACGTCGTAATTGTAAATACCATCTTTAATTATTAGAGCATTTGTCTTTAAACTTACACCGTTTTTTAACTTTAGGACAAGCTCTACCTCTCCTTCGACATTACTTTTAGCATTAACGCCTTTTATGGTCAGAGAACTTGGCTTCATGTCATTACTTATTTCATTAATTCTGTGGTAGCTTATTAGGCACTTTTCTGATCCTGAATCAATCAATGCATTCCACAGGTCTGCATCTTTTCTCAGTACAATCATTGGTTTATGACTTTTTCGTATTACAAATAATTCATTCTGACCTGTTACTTGTACCTCTTCATCTTCTTCGTATTTACAAACGTTCGCCGTAACATGGCTTTCAAAACTGCCATGAGTTTTTAAGTCATCGCTTAAATCTACCTCTCCCAGCGATTCATATCTGTTTTTACATTTTATCAGTGGGTCAACTCTCTCAACATTTTTAACGAGGGAACCTTCAACACCAGCATTCTCCTCGGGATTTTTAACGAGGGAATCTTCAACACTAGAATCCTCCTCGGGTTCACAGGGCATCACTGTCGTAGAGTCACACTTAGTTATAGTTATTTTAGTTTCCGTTTTATCATCGACGTTACTTCTATCGGCAATGAACTTTTCTCTACTGCTTATGCTAAAAAATCATTTTCACTGTTAGTTTGGTAAGTTTCTACCTGGCTTTTTTCTGGTACTCGAGTTTTATACTGTCCTCGCGCACGGACACGATCAGGCCTACCTGGTCTGTTGAAATACTCTCGTCCGGACCGGCAGTCTCTTGCGTAGTGTCCTAATTTATTACAACGGAAACAAGCCCCGCCACTCCGCGACTGCTCGGCGGCCGTATGCCCTAGACTTGGTTTGTACCAATCAGTCGGTTTCTCTACCGACGCACCTTGTCGTTGGCACACGCACACATTTCTGTTGCAATACGAGCAACGCCTAGCTCCGGTGGCTGTTTCCAATGCCTGAACTTCTAGAGTTCCTAATTCACGATCAACAAAAGATTTTACATGAGGTCTAGCACGGTAAGTTGGTCTTGGGAAATTGGGTCTCCAGTAGGGTCTGCGCGTCCTACCTCTACCTTGGAATCTGCCTCTTGTCACGGTATGCACTTCGGCCTCATCATAGGCTGCATCAAAATTTGATTCGGATGAATGCTCGTCATCCTCTGCACAATAGGTTTCCACAGATCTCTCAGATCGAGTCGCTAAAATTTGCTTATCTTCGGGAAAATTCCTAATTATAGTCACGATTCTCTGAAGGAGCTCTTCCGACGAATTAAACGGTTTGTGAAATAGTTTCTTTGAAAAATCCTCTGTTACTAGGGGATTAATGATGGCCATAGCTAATGCAACAATTAAAGTATTCTCGACATACTTATCGAGAGCAACAGGATCGGGACAGTTTACTACATACGGGTGGGCTCTGTTCGAACACTCAGGGCTGGTCATGATTCTGTGGGTTAGCTTACGGATTTTGGATAATATTTCGACAAATTGACTCGCTAGAGCATCATTACGTTTTAGGCGTACATTATTTAGGTCACACGCAACTGCATGCAACGATCTTTCACCTTTTGATACGTAGATATTTTCTAACAGGTGCACAACTTCTTCAAAGCTCAGTTCGTATCCCTCACTGATTATGGAAGCTACAATGGCGTTGAAATCGCCAACCCGCTTGTCTGCAGTTCGCAACAATAGATTGAGTTTAGCTTCCTCTGAATTGTCGGGTAACATATTAACCCTTTCGCTGCGTGGGACTGATCTCCTCAGTCATTGAAAACGCTCAGCAGTGACGGGTGACTGAGGAGATCAGTCATCGAAATGGCGCGCCAGTGACGGAGGACTGATCTCCTCAGTCCTAACAATCTACTTGGGCTCTTCCTCCGTCATAGCTATGTTTTTGTTCTGAGTCATACCTAATGAGCTCGAGTACATTTTGTACCAACTTTAGTACAATTGTACTGATCTGATACTACCCTAACCTCAATGCAAGCGTGCTATTGGCCAATCAGTACCCATCAAGATGTCACGGAAGCGCGGTCTTGACGAAGAGGAAATTCGTCAGCTGCTCGAAACGTTCGAGAGTGATGATGAGATGTTTGATGTGGACGATAGTGATGGTGAAATTAGGCAGAACGAAAATAATCTAGTTCAAGATTTTGAGCATGATAATGAAGGAGTGAGCTGTGCTGTTGGTGATTTTGCAGCTAGTGATGAAGGAAGTGATTCTGAAGAAATCATTGCAACCCCGAAACGATGTAAAACTGACTTTCAATGGAAGAACATCACCGGCACTGTTGGGAACGAAAGGAGAGGTGAACAGTTTAGTGAGGAAAATAAAGTGCTTATTTGTACTGGTGAGCAAAAGCTTTCATGCTGTGAGCTATTTCATGAAGTCTTTCCTGATAAGCTGTTTGAACTTATGGTGAATGGAACAAATGAATTTGCTGAGAACTTTTTAGCACAGAAAGAAACAAGTAATTGTTCACGATATAAGCAGTGGTATCCTGTGACAGTAGATGAAATGAAATCGTTTGTTGGGATGCTTCTCTTGATGGGAATTGTTCAAAAGCCATCAATAAATTCGTATTGGAGTACAGATGAATATGTTGCGACACCAGTGTTTTCTGCTATCATGAAACGAGACAGGTTTTGCAACATCCTGAGTTTTTGGCATTTTTCCAGCAATTCTGTTGATGTTTCCAGTGCTAATCCTCGCTTGAAAAAATTGAATTCTTTTCTAGAAGTGCTAAACGATGTTCTCCTTGAAAAATATTATCCAACGCAAAATCTAAGTTTGGATGAAACCTTGCTTCTGTGGAAAGGAAGACTCCTGTTTCGTCAATACATAAAGTCGAAACGATCAAGGTTTGGAATAAAAATATTCAAACTAGTTGACGCAAATGGCGTAACTGTGAACACAGAAATATACACAGGCACGATGAACAAAAAAGATGATTTCTCAAAGACAGAAACAGTCGTCGTAAACATGATGGAGAAGTACATCGGAAAAGGACATCATGTGTTCACGGATAATTATTACACGTCACCAAAACTCTATCAGTTTCTGAAAGAAAATAAAACTAGTGCTACTGGAACGATTAGAAAAAATAGGGTTGGTCTTCCCGTTGAAATGCGCGGCCTGAAATTAGCAAAAGGACAGAAGAAAGCGTTTGAGAGCAGTGGTCTTCTGGCACTAGTTTATTCTGATAAGCGAGATGTGTTTATGCTGTCAAATGCCCATTCTAATACTGATACTACTGTTACTCGAAGATCAAAAGGCGGTTCTATTCGTGTTCAAATTCCAAGTTGCATCGACGATTATAATATGAACATGGGTTTCGTAGATAAGACTGACCAAGTGCTCCATTACTACACTATTAGCAGAAGAACTATCAAGTGGTACAAAAAACTGGCAGCACATTTGATCCAAGTTCGTGTCCTAGATGCTTTAGGCATTTATAATTTTATTTACAAAGCAAAAATGACGTATCTTGAATTCTCTATGAACTTGATAAAGGAATTAACTTCTACGTTCGACGCAAATACTTTGAAAAAAACTGTAAAACCTCGGCTAATGGGAAGACATTTTCCCGAGTACGTCACCTCAGCAAAAAGTAAAAATCCCACCAAAAGATGCCGTGTATGTTATCAACATGGTATCCGGAAACAATCACGATATCAATGCAAAAGTTGCGAAGACCGCCCTGGGCTATGTGTTATTCCCTGCTTTGAAATTTACCACCAAGAACTCAACTTCTAAGGTGAGGTTTAAAATTATTTAAATTATAAATAACATTCAATTTATATTAGACAACATTCGAATTCCATGTAATATTATGTATGTATTTGACATTAAATTTTTATTACTTCATCGGATATTCTACAGTAGAACGTGTGCATTAATTCCACTTCACCGTAACACAGCGCATTGCTGCTATACTTAGCGCGCGCGCTCTCGTCATGAGGGTGCACACAAGCCGCGCGCTGCTGACGCAATACCGTCCCGCAGCGAAAGGGTTAAAATAAGCTCGCACATTCTTTATGTGTGTTTCTAGCGACTTATTTTCTATGAAGTCAGGGTCAAAACGACGCCTTCTACCACGGTATTGGGGAAGATCCTGTCCGGCAATTACTACACTGGGTATCGGACCGACAACAGAAGTCGTTACACTGGTAACCGTACTAGTCACAGGGCTTGTGGTAACGACTGCACTCGTAACATGGGTAACAACGGTGGTTGTTGCCATGGCGCTAGGTACCGAAATCGAACTCGCTGTAACAGTAGGGATAGATATTCTTCCTACGCGCGTCACATAGGGTACGGTCCTTATGCACTCGTACTCATCAGAGTCACTGCCTGACATAAGCACAAAATAATCCTATCTTCACAATCCTCCAATGTCCATTAAGAAAAAGAATGTTCTACACACAAATAAATTTTCCACATGCAATGTATATTATTCTACACAGATGCACATTGAAAATTTCAACTCACATTTGCAGTCGACTTCCGAGGACTTAGAACAGGCTAATAGCTAATTACTAATTACGTGAAGGCTGGCACCACTCTGAATGGAGGTAAGCTGCTCCAGCTTACTTTTATACGCTAGAGACAATGGGCGCCAGAGGACAATGGTTGCTAGAGACGAGACAATGGCTACACTTCCTTTAACTGTTTCAGAGAACAATGGTTCCGCGCGCACGCTTACTGCGCTTTCGCAATGCATATGCTGCTCGCTCTCAACATCCACTTCCAAGAATCTGCTTCCGCGTTAAGCTCTCCTACTTACTAAGAAACTGCATGCTCACTGCGCTTGCACTGCTGAGTGATTACTACTTAACTCCTACTCATTAATTTTATAATGATCATTAATTTGAGCTCATGCTTATTTAATTCGCAAGCAACATTATCGGCGTACACTTAACTTAATATTTTGGCGATGAGTAGATCCCGTAGCTCTTCTCGTTGCAGATGACGATGGGTAGATGCGTAGACCGTAGATGTGGACCCTCACTTCTTCTTCCTTGAGTAGCGATGATGTAGACTGGTGAAGACTGCGTACTTTCTTGAAAGAACTTCGATTTTCTGCGCTGACGTCTTTCTTCCTTTTCTCGATGCTCTGAAGTAATGTGAGAACTACGCGACGTTACGTTACTCCAAAGGCTGACACTCCTCACATTTAAAAGCAGAACTGAAGATCAATTCTTGATGTCTTCTTCTTCAATGGGACAATGTGGCAATGTGGCAACGTGGATATCTTTAATGTGGCTTCTTGATGTGGTATCCCCATACATGGGTCACCAAAAATGTGCCGGCCCTTTTTCTGTATCAGGCCGTAACCAAACGCGGATGGGGTTCGAGAGTGACGAGCAGCAACGTGATCATAGTTTTATTGGTACTTCAGAGTAGTTACATGCTTGGTAGTTTGCAAGAATCAGAGAGTTCGGTCGATAGTTGCTAGTATAAATCTTCTACAATGCATCTGTGATCTTATACAAGTGCTCCGTGATGGTAACGCGTCTGCTACTGAACAGAGGTGTCTCTTTCTAACGTGATCTCCACGACAGCGCACCAACAATGAACGTCGAAGTCGCTTGACAATCCTATTTATGTACTCGACAGGCGCACACTTGTTTACTTTTGGTTTTAAACAATTATGAATAATTTTCAGCAAAATTAGAATCAAAGGCAGAAAAAATGGTGACTCCAATCTCGACTCCACCACATCTGATTGAAGGACTTCCACTCCGACTCCACCACATTCAGAAAACCGACACTTGACTCCATCCTAAAACATGCAATTCCGGCAACTCCGACTCGCGACTCCGACTCTGCAACCCTGGTAGAAACTGCTTGGTCTAATTTCATAACTAGTGAGTAATTTTTATTCCTTTTCGAAAATTTTTTAGTTAAGCTTGCAATGTATGAATAGATAACATCTTACAGAGTGTTTCATATTTTTAAAAGAGAAATAAATTTCATTATACAGCTTATGCAATAATTGGTCAAGTGTACCATATGGTCAGTTTTCCAAATGGTCACATAAAACCGAGTGGATTAAAAAGTTACCTTTTTATTTTTAGCAATTAGAATATATTTTTCTTTGTATAATCTATTGCTAACTCATTAAAGATACCGCAATCGGGATGAAACTATTAAAAATAGGTTTTAGGTCGGAGAAAAAGAGTGTTCGCGAAAGAGTTAAGCTAAGTAGTTCCTCAAGATATTGACTCGGAATTTTCTATCAAACAATAAAGAAGTTTGAAATAATATCTATGTAAATTCATTTCGGAGATACGGCTGGGAAGTGGTAATACTCACAGTTCTTTAATCGTGAGAAGTCAACCGCCCTCGTATACCTGAGAACTCCTGCACACCTTGGTTAACAAATATTATCTCCGGTCGATCCAGTCTCTAATTTATATAGTCCAAGCAGTAAATATGATTATTTTTATTCACCTATCCCCTTCGAATGAATAATAAGTCTTACATCATTAGAGAATCTTATTTTTAAAATGATTTATGTTCATCATTTCTTTTTTATCGAGTAACATATCATTGAATAATAGAGCTATTGCAAGGAATAGGGCAGGAAAAAATATCTGATCAACTCAAAAATTCCAATAAACCTATCATCTGTTAAAATTTGCAATGGAAATGATGACCCTGTTTCAAGATTTATGGGAATACAAGACTCCGTCTTAATTGTCCGTAGACTTGGTCACTGTCGGACGTGCGGAAGAAATGGTACAGTAATCGTTTAAAATGCAAGGGAAAAATAATCTAACCAAGCATAAAAATCACACCATCAGTAAATTTGTTGGCTACCCTTCAAACTACCAAATGAAAAAAAATAACTGTTGTCTTATTCTACTCAAATCAGTGAAATTTATATGTGAAGCCAACAAAGCCGTTCCGACAAGCGGAGTGAAATGTTGTGCTCGCCCCAGTCTCAGACGATGGGCTTGTCTGAAGTGTCGAGAAACAGACATGTTCACTTTCTTTGCAGTTTTTGTTCACTTCTTACGCGGCCAAATGTACGAGAATTTTTTTCTGCTTCTTACCTCCTTTTCCTACCGACACCGATATTTTTAGGTGAGCTACGCATTTCAACAAGAATAATGAGTGTACGAGAAGTTGAAAAACGTTCACAATCACCGGGGAAAATAGGATTAAAAATATACCTTATCTCGAATTGTAATTCATATACGCTCTCACTCAAAGCGCTGGTCACCCTACAGACCATGCGTTCCTGCTGATCCTACAAAATTACTGTAGCGCAAGGAAACCCATCAAAACGAAAGAATATACTGATGATACAACTGCTCACTGCGATATGCTCCCCTCTATAATCAATGAGACAAAAATTTAATAAACTCGTGTCCCTCAATATTTCGTAATATATTTTGCATCTGATCTCATTTTCTTGAATGATTTATTCGAAAAAAGTTGTTCTGATCTAGAACAAGAAATGTATCCTCATGTTCGATACACCGTCAGTACGGCTATCATAGGTACAGCGCTGTGCTTCTTTATGAGCCTCGGTTATTCATATAACATTTTATCGAATAGCAATTTCAAGCTACCGTATCTCTTGACTTAGGTTTTGTAAATCTTAAAATTACTAAACACTAAACACTTAAAATTACTAAACAAGTGTCGAATAAACACTTGTTGAGGTTGGGCTTTAGACTCGGTCGCGGTCGGACGTGAGGGAAAAATGGTGCAGTAATTGTTTAAAATGCAAGTGGAAAAAATCTACCCTTGCATAAAAATCACTCCATCAGTGAATGTGTTTGCTACCTGTTAAACTGCGAAAAGAAAATAAATACCTGTTGTCATATTGTGCTTAATTCAGTGCAATTTGAATGCAAAGCCAACAAAGCAGTGCTAACAAGGGGTGTGAAATGGTGTGCTCAGCCCAGTCTCGAATGATAGGCCTGTCTGAATTGTCCTTTTTCCATCAGTCTCCCCTCACCAAGCCCGTACACCCCCCCCCCCTCCCCGTACCCCTGCCTCCCGTCTTCTGACAGTTCAGAGCATGGCAAATCCTGAACTTTTCGCTCGAAGCAACCAAAGAAATTAAGTTTGTTTTGATAAATTTTTGGTAATGTCTAACCTTTCAGTGAAGTTTTTGTTCATTTCCTACGCGGCCGAAACGGCAAATGTGCTTGAGAGAATTGTTGTGTTTCGTACCTCCGTTTTCCTACTGACACCGATAGTTTAAAGTGAGCTACGAGTGAGAATACTCGGTGAATGAGAAGTTGAAAAACATTTGCAATTACCTATGAAAATGGGATAAGAAGTGCAACTAGCCTAGAATTGTAATGCAAATATGTTCTCACTAAAAGCGTTAGTCATCCTACGGACGATTTGTTTCTTGACCCTACAAAATTACCGCAGCGAAAAGAAGCCCATCCGAACGAAGGAAAAAACTGAAGATGAAACTGCACACTAAGATACGCTCACCTCTATAATCAATGAGACTAAAATGCAGTATTTGTGCTGTCCCTCAATATCATCATATCACATTTTGCACCGGATATTATTGTGTTGAATAATTAAAGCGTCCCTCGAACAGGAAGAAACTCTCGGTCAACTAAAAAAAATCACGATTCGTGTCGGAGACTGTAACCTGGTCGTACAAAATGTAAAATTGCGTACAGCACATTTCGAGAGACAGACATCTTGAACTCAGACCACCAGAGCGTAACCAACCTTCATCATGAAGACGTCATTGTTCACGGCTGACCCCACCCTCCCTGTTCCTCGTCTCTTTCCTCCAGCATTAAAGGGCAACCCCATCTTCTCTCAGCTGTAAGCTTCAACACCTCGTTGAAATGCTTGGGTTTACCTCACTTTTCATAAAATACTTGTAGAGCGAGGAAAAATTTAGGAAATCAGTATCAACATTTTATACACAAAAGCTATTTCGTTCTCAGAGTCCAGTTATAGCTTTGCAAATATAACGCACAATGCATCCTTACGAGACTCGCTTCGCAGCCTGGAGATTGGCAATACGTGAACAAACTTTGCCCTCCACAACATCCCGAAAAAAGGGTTCTCTCAAAGGCAAAAATACGGCCTTACCAAGCAAAAAGCCTGCAAATACGAGACCTACATCCCCACACTCACAATATTCTATTGCTCAAATGACAGGAGACTCGCAAACAGCTGCCAGTAATCCCGTCAGAGGATGTGAGTCACCTTCCGAAACGACGTCAGTAAGACTTTGCAACCAATATCCTACGAGGAGTGAAAACATATCTGCCAAACCTCCAGCAATCATTTGAGGGTTCGAAGCAGTCTAATCTCAGCCGCAGCACCACAACCACCTACTGTGCCTCATCTCAACAAGCAAAACAGCGCGCCAGCACCCCAGCTCTGCGTCACCAACAACGCTCCAAATTGTCCGCCAGCGACGGGGACACCAACACCTTCCTCATCAGTGGCACAGGACAGAATAGTTGTTATTAATAAGGACATTTCAAGCGTGGTAGACTCACCTCATTCTTCAGATTATATGTTTGATAATACTCTCGCACAAACCGATACTGGCAGTAAATTACCAACGAGCGCAAGCTGCGAGAACGAAATAAAATTTCTAGTACAGAGCAATACGAAAAACACTGATGCTTCTTTTATGGGTGCTTTCACCCGCTTCAAATAACAAGCTCTCAAAAAATTAATGAAATTATTCACAATTTGCCTCTAACAGCAGCGTTTTTCAATATATCTCTAAGACAACGTGAGCCTCCTAGCCTGTCGTCAATTTTCTCTACAGTATCAAACATTCAAAACTTAACAGAGCAACTTTTTGCTTTATATTCATATGTAAGTTCTGAAGACCTTGCACCTGTGGTGCCTGCTAGTATCTCTTCTGAAGTCGACTCCAATTGTCGAGAACCTTATGATAATTTGCTGCTAGGTAGCAATATCCTAAGCACGATCAGAAGGAAGGACATCGATCGTTCGTGTTAGATCCAAACTGTTCCCTCTGGACGCATCGATGACCTTTTCCATACTGTAAATCGCATGCCTAGATTTATGAATTAGATACTAAGTTTTGATGGTCTCTGCCACTCGCCCTCTGACCTGGCTCGAATCAAAAAACAAATTATATGGAAGTACGCACTTTCTCGTATTTATACGGCCAATGCTTGCAGTGCGAAAGAACTCAACAAAGCGATGAATTTTCGCATAAAACTTGGGTTTAAACTTGATTTAATTTCAAACTTACCCAGATTATAAAAATGCTAACGCACTCAATAACTCTCGATGGCCCCGCATCCAGGGAGAAAACTTTCGTTATCTTGGACAACTTGCAATGAAATCAACATTGGGAATCACCGTACCTTATTGTCCTCATTTCAACAAATGTCAAGTAATAAATGGAATTGTCAATCACTCCAGTGAATCGAAAACTTCACGGAATGAGACAAATATTCTCACTTTAAACTTAGAAAAAGAAAATAAGGCTATGCCAATTACTGCACATGGTACACCAAATCCTTCGAAATTGATAGCGTCATCAAGCAGAGCTTTGAGTAATTCCCCTACCCACAGCGTGAGGAACGTGAATGAACCTGAGCCTCTCCCTAACTCGATCTCAGACCAATATAATATATGTGTGTACGAACAATAAATTTAAGCTACTTGCAACAGACACGAATATTGACTGAGGCATGCCCTCCTTTTCGACCAATCCTCAATTTTCCAATAAGTACGCAGGAACAGGGGAAGATCAAGCGAATAACGATATTCAAAAACATTCCTAAGAAAATCAAATTATTCATTCGAAAAAATTTATCGCTCAAAAAGCCCATTTCCAGAAATCAAATTCCCTTGCGCAGTCACGTAGAAAATCACTTCAATGGAAAACAACCCTTGAAAAAATCTCCTGCCTCTGTCAGGCCTCCATCGGACGACCAAACTGATACTGCTACCGCAGAATCATCAGTGAATCAAATATACACACGCGTTGCAGACACACTGGACGACTTGAAACGATAGCTCAAAATGGAGTCTGCTTACACTTTACGGAACCGGACACTCTCTCCTCCACGCAGTAACAACACAGCTTGCATCACAACAAATCTTGCAATGGAATTATATATCTCCGAAAAAACATCAAAACTGAGAGCTTCAGAAACAAAGACCAGTGTGCAAAATTTGTTTACAAGAACAAAGAGGCAGTTTCGAACAACTCATTGATAAATATATCGATAGAAAAGGCTTCGATCACTCAGTTGGAGACCTCATACCCCAAATACTTTCTAATGTGACGAGAACACAAATTCACATGTTTGATGAAAGAGACGCTGGGATTTGGAAGACAACACTCTCCCATACATCAAATGCTCTGATAAACTGTCCTCCAGTAAGC
Organism: Morinoia aosen; assembly: GCA_030386875.1. NCBI lineage: Eukaryota > Metazoa > Arthropoda > Malacostraca > Amphipoda > Talitridae > Morinoia > Morinoia aosen. The sequence continues at coordinate 39,779,639 of CM059573.1, read as the reverse complement.
ATACACCGGAAACAGGACCACTATAGCGCCCTCCTTAAAATGAGGGATGAAAATCGTGTTGCTCCCACCCCCATTTTGTGACTAAATAACAGTGATGAAATTGAATTTCCTCCTAAAACTGGAATCACAAGCAGTGAACGCAGCAATAAAGACCTAGAGGCGAATACTAAATGCCCTGCTAGACCTAACAAATGCAATAACTCCACTAAAGATCTGCCTATGGAGATAAATAATATCAAAATATTGCACATAAATTCTCGCAGTCTAAATAGTAAAATAGATGACGTACGAGTAATGTTGATCACTAACGATATCGATATTTTATGGGTATGTGAAATATGGTTTGATTCACGAATCGAAAGCTCATATATCGGCATTGCCAGCTACACGTTTTACCGTTATGACGGAGTCAAGAGTAAGAAAGGTAGCGGTTCATGCATTTTCATCAAAGAAGTCTACTCTACATCCTTATTTCCGATAAAAGAAAAATGTGAAGACATAAAAATGGTTTGGCTCAAAGTTTAAGTTAACAAACACAAGTTAACAAACACAAGTTTTCATTATCGGCAGTCTTTACAGACATCCGTCAGCATCTCAACGTCCAACATTAGATTTCATTGAAAATACACTTAAATTAATCTCTGCAGCCAAGAAGTCTTTCTATGTTTTCGGAGATTTTAACGTAGATCTGACAAATAAAACAATCGGCTAAGCAAAATACTGCACAGACTTAGTCTTTCACAATTGTTTCAAGAAACAACGCACATTAAAGCCGCGACTGCACAAACTTTATCTTTCTCAAATGGTTCAAAAACCAACGCGCATTACCAACACTTCCAAAACTCTTCTTGACCTAGCAATTACAAACAATCCCCAAGCAGTACTCACCACAGAGATCTTACCGTCCTTATCTGATCACCATTCGGTAGAATACCGAATCAGTTTTACGAAAGCGAAACAGAAATCTAATTACATTACATATTGCATAACAAACTAATAATCCCCTGAAAAATTCCAAGAAAGACTATTCGACAGATGGAGTGAATTTCAAGGCATGGAAAACACCGATGATGTCAATCCACAAGTTTCCCTCTTCAATGAAAATTTCGTATCAGTCCTTAACAAATGCGCACCTTTCACTACGAAGAAAGTTAAGCCATGAATTTCTAAATGGATAACAGACGAGATGAAATAGTTGAGCAGAGCTAAAAGAAATTTGCAGCGTGAGCACAAACTGAAAAAATCAAACGGAACGCGTCAAAAGTTATATAAAGATCATGAGAAGATCCTATGAAAAAAAGTTAAGGAAGCAAAACGAGACTACTTCCACAAAGAACTCATGGCGGCAAAACAAAACCCTAAAAGAACTTGGGAAATCATAAGAGAAGTTGCTCAGTATAAAAATTCAGACTTCAAAAGCACATTTGACAATCCCTCAAAAACGGCGAATGACTTTAACACTTTCTTCTCAAAAGTTTAATAGGTTTTTTGTCATTAGAACACTCTGCAAGAGACCATGCTTTATTTTGATTTATAGACTCCATCTGATTCTCCACAGCCGTCTCCCACAGTTTTGCTTCTGGCCCACTGAGTGCTTCTTCAACACAAGATGGTATATCAAGCTCATTTTTCATTAAATACACCCATTCACCAAACCTATCAGGAGCCCGTCGATACCCCCTCCATCCCAGGCTCTGACTGTCTAGGCTCCACCCTTTCCTCAGAGTCATCTGGTTCTGGTTCCTGGGGAAGAAGTATAAAATTACTATCATTTTCTTCTGAAGGCTCCTTCTCAATTGACATCTGCTGAGATTCATCAAACATAACATCTCTACTCAAAAATATCTTTTTGGTGCTTATGTCATACAGGCGTTATCCTTTGGATCCATTTCCATATCCTACAAGAAGACACGGTTTAGATTTTGGATCAAGTTTTTCCCCCCCATCTTTGGGGACATGAGCGTACGCGCTGTAGCCAAAGGTTCTGAGGTGCTGTACATTGAGCTTGTGTCCATTAAGGGCTTGATAAGGAGTCGTATCATTCAATGCTCTAGCAGGGCTCCTATTTTAGACATACCCAGCAGTTGATGTAGCTACACCCCAGAATAATTTTGGTAATTTTGAACCAGACATAATAGCTCTGACAGAGTCAAGGACAGTTCTATTCATTCTTTCTGTAACTCTATTTTGCTCAGGTGTCTTAGGCACAGTTTTTTCATGGATAATTCCTTCCGCTTTTAGAAATTGTTCCAAGTCATTAGAGATGTATTCCCCACCATTATCGGAGCGCAGAATTTTAATTTTGTGATCATAGTGATTTACAACCAGAGATTTGAACTCCCGGAACACTTCAAAAACATCACACTCTTTTTTTTTGTAATGTACACCCAAGGATATCTGGAGTAGTCATCTATGAAGGTTACAAAGTAGCTTCCACCCCCAAGTGATTTGGGATTAAGCCTGCCACACACATCACTGTGCATTAGTTCTAAGGATTGACGTTCCCTTTTGTGATTGGTTTTGGGGAAAGGAAGCCTGTCATTTTTACCATCACAACAGTTTTCACAAAAAATGTTGTCTCCTCTCACAGAACAACAAAAACTTTTAACAAGATTCTTAGTGGCTAATTTCCTAAGAATAATAAACCCTAGGTGACAGAATCGTTTATGCCACAGAATTTCATCAGAGGAAACGTTCAGGCATTAAGCAGCTAAATTAAGGGTACAATTAAGCTTATATAATTTTCCTACTTTACTGCCAAAGGCAATTAGTTTGTGGTCTTTATTTACAACCTTACATGAGCTTTCATCGAAGTAAACTAAGTTTTTAATTTCTGTAATCTAAGCCACAGATAGTAAATTGTAGGCTAAGTCTGGCACATACAAGACTTTCTTAACAACACAGGTATCATCTACTAGACCTTTGGGCAGGGACACCATAACTTCAACATCACCTACACCAACACCTTGCAAATTTCTACCATTACCAACTTCAATGTTAATTGGACTAGATAGCTCACTCATACAAGAAAAATGTTTCCTATTATTATACATGTGTGTAGTTGCTCCAGAATCTTAAACCCAAAAATTATTGAAATTTATCACAGACAATGCACTGATATAGTTGGTTTTCCCTGCTCCAAAATCTTTCTGGTCTTCTGTTTGATTCAAGATATTTTTCCCATCTTCTATCTTCAATTTTTCTTGATAGATCCAGCACTTGGCGCGTAGGTGTCCTGTCTTTCCGCATTCGTAGCATCTTGAGTTTTTCAATTTGGAGCTCACAAGGGATTTTTCACTGAAGTCTGAAGCACTTTTTTTTAGTTTTGTTTATTCATTCAGAAAAAGCTATGTCACCATATACCATGACTGTAGCTTTTCGTGAGCTTCCAGTGCAGTCACCAGTGTGGAGAAGTGGTCGGGAAGCGATGACAACAAGATTATTACACGGCCTTCTTCATCAACAGAGTCATCTATCACACTCAAGGACGCAAATATTTCGACAAATGCTTTGAGGTAAGTTTGCAAGTCTTGGTCTTCTTTTAACTTCATGTTGTAGAGTCTTTTGCGTAGTCTGAACATGTTAGACCAAGTTTTCTTTTGGAATGTATCTTCAATTTTGTGCCACAGTTGCACAGGATCAGTGGAGTCGCCCAACAAGTACAGTTGACTCGTTTCAACACCAAGCACAATTGTAGCTCGGACACTGTCACGTTTTTTTTCAACTTTAATTTGAGCTGTCTCGTCGGTAGTCTGTGGTATGGTTTCCGTTCCTCAAACCAAATTCCATAACTTTTCCTTCATCAAGTGCATTTTTATTTGCAGCTTCCACGTAGGATAGTTTTTATCATTAAGAGCCGTGAGACAGTTTTTAGCACTTTCACTTACGGAGCCTGCCATAATTCTTTTTTTTTCACTTTCACTGTTTCTGTCTCACACAAACTAACAGATCACCAACGTCTGTTCTCACGGTTCCGGGTGGTTTTCCGCTTCGGGACTTTGGAAAACCTTACCGAAATTGTTTCTTCGAAAGTTTGTCTGGGCCCATAACCTGTTAATAAGTAATTGAGACTCTTACAATTTATGTATTGTCAGTAACACACAGCAGGGCAACCGTAAGTTAACATCGTGAAGGGTAACGGTGGATTGGGCTCTAGCAAATAATAATAACCATGAGCTCATTTCTTAAAGCAGAGTACTGTTTAAACACATTCTAACACATGAGCACTGTAACATTATTAGTATAATACACATATATATTCAAGGTGCTACAATAAAGATTTCAAGACAAAGGAGTGCTGAAAAAAAGAGTGAAATGTCGTGCCCGCCCCAGAATCAAACGATAGGCCTGTGTATAGTGTCCTTGTTCCCTCAGTCTTCTGAAGGAACATGTTCAATTCCTACGCAGTTTTTGTTCACTTCCTACGCGGCCAAATGTACGAAAATTTTTTTCTGCTTCGTAACTCCGTTTCCTACCGACACTGATATTTTTAAGTGAGCTACGCATTTCAATGTTAATAATGGGTGTACGAGAAGTTGAAAAACATTCACAATCGCGTGGGATAAAGGTATTAAAAATGTAACTTATCTCGAATTGTAATTCATATACGTTCTCACTCAAAGCGCTGGTCATCCTACAGACCAAGTGTTTCTCCTGATCCTGAAAAATTACTGCAGCGAAAGGAAGCCCATAGAACGAAAGAATTTACTGATGATATAATTGCTCACTGCGATATGCTCCTCTCTATAATCAATGAAAAAAAATTTATTAAATGTGTTATCCCGCAATATTTTGTAATATCATATTTTGCATCTGATCTCGTTTTGTTGAATGATTTATTAGGAAAAAGTTGTCCTGATCTAAAACAGGAAATGTATCCACATGTTCGATAAACCTTCGGTACGGCCTTCAAAAGTACAGCGTTATGATTCTTTATGAGCCTGGGTTGTTCAATTAACATTTTTTAATAACAACTTAAGTTACCTCCGTAACAGTCTGTCGATGCTCATAGAAAAGACGGAAAGAGAGATTGACACAGGGTGTGTCGGGGAGAGAAGAGGTGAAACGGAATAGAATAGATAGGAAACTGATAGAGATGCGCTTTGCGCATATGATGCTAGTGTTGGAGGGTTTTTTGTAAGTAGTTTGAGGGTGGTGAAAGTTAACTACCAGTCAGGGCTTTGTATGGTTGTGTGTTTAATTAGTGAGCATCTTTAATACTGGACGTGGGTGAGTAGGCTAGCCTTAGTGGATAGGGGGTTGTGGAGTAGTATCGTTGATGTCGTGTCAAGGGTATTTTGGTCTCGGTTGGGGTGCGAGTGTTTTCATTTTTGAGCTGTGGAACTGTTTGTGCAGTATTTGTGTGGTGTCTTGCGGGAATGTGAGTTGTAGGTAGAATTGTGGGTGCATGTCGTGAACATTTTGCCAGATTCTTTTTGCGTGTTTGTGGAGTGTTATGTTGATTGGTTGCAAGTTTGCTCGGCGATGTAGTTGTGCAGAGGTGGAGAAATCTTGCCATTCTGAATTTGTTATGTATCTCGTGACTAGGTTCTGTACACACCGCTGGAGTGTTGAGATAGATGATGGTGGGAGTGTGTGTAGGGGAATGGCTGGGTAGATGAGAGTGGATCTGATTAGGGCGATGTAGAGTTGGCGTTTTACTTTTAGGTTCAGGTGCTTGAATCGGTTAAGACGTGAGAGATTTTGGTGTACTATTGCTGCTCGTTGTCTGGTGTGTGTTGCATATCTGGTTGTGCTGGTTGTGAGTCCCAGAACTTTGCCTTAGTTTGTGTAAGGATGTGTGGGGTTGTTGATGTGCACTGTTGGATGTTTGCAGTGGCTGATAGCAATTATCTTGAATTTGTTTGTATTGGTTTGGATTTTCCATTTTCGTTCGTAAACGTTGATTTGGGCAATGGCTCGTGTTGTTAGAATAGCTGACATGTTATATGAATGGTGGGCGGCTACAATTTGTGTGATGTCGTCTGCAAAAGCTATGTAGTCAGTGTTGGGTATTGGTGGGGGAAGGTCGTGTGTGAAGTAGTTGTACAGTTTGTATTCCTATGTGCCAAACTTTGTCGAAGGCCTTGCTTACATCTCGTAGAATGATGTCTGTTTTGTTTGTCTGTGTTTGTTTAATGTGGAGCGTCTCGCGTAGTGTTGCAAGTGCGGTGTGTGTACCTCATCCGTGGCGGAATCCGCGTTGACGGCTGTTGTAGATGTTGTTGTTGGTTAGGTGGTCTGTTAGCCGGTAGGTTAATATCTTGTCGAGGAGCTTAGCGTGGGTGTCAAGTAGGCAGATGGGGTGGTAATTTTGCACCTGGTGTTGGGAGGTGAAGTGCTTCGGTAAAAACATCATTATTGCGTGTTTCGGTTTGTTTGGGAAATGACACGCTGAGAGGGCGTGGTTAAACATGTACAGAAGATACTGGAGCATGTTTTGCGGTAAGTGTTTAAGGTGGTGTGTGGTTATTTTTGTTGGTCGTGTAGCTTTTTGGGAAAACGTCCGAAGTGCGTTTTTGAGTGCTTCGATTGTGATGGTTGGGAAGTGGACATTGTGGAGGCGGGAAGTGTCTCCTGTCTCGTGTGGTTCGTTTTGGGGAGCGATGTCGTTCATTTGTGTTTCTATGGTGAGTACATGTTCAGCGTCGAAATTGTTGTTGGGGTATAAATACCTGAGTATATGTTTGAACAGTGTTATCGGAACAAAGGTTCCATGGATTGTGGTGAATGATAAAAGATGCCGTCTTCTTTAATGTAGGGGGAGCTTTGTTTTGTATTGTTTCCTGACACACGTTTGATGGCGGACCAGATATATTTGGAATTGTCCATCTTTTTGATGTTAGCGATAGTGTTATTCCATGTTGCCGAGTAAATGTGTTGATAGGCAGTTTTCATCTGTTGTTTGAGGCTGAGGAGATCTCTGTATAGGTGGGTTGAGGGGTCGTGTCGTTGGAGATGGTCGTAGATATGTTTGTGTCTCGTTTGAAAGACGAGTATAGCATGAGTGGGTATGATGCCTGGGGTAGTTCTGTGTGTGATAGATGGGATAGATTGATTGGAGACTTCGTTGATGTGGGATTCTCATGTGATTAGGTGGTTGTCTATGTCCTCTAGTGTAGGGCTCAAGTCTTGCGGTATTGTTTGTTCGACGAGAAGGTTGCGGTATAGTTCCCAGTTTGCATTGTGGAAGGAGGGTCGTGGGCGGATATAAATTTGTATATGGTTGGCTGATAGTGTAGCTATGATTGGGATGTGGTGGGAAGGTGTTAGTTGACCTGGTTCGAGTTTGATGTTGTGGAATGTTTGCATGTTTGTTAGTACAATATTTGGACTAGTGGAAGCACGGTGAGTGATTATCGTGGGGAAATTTGAGCTGATGTGGAGATATTTGTTCTTGTCTATTAGTGGATGGATTAGTCTCCCTTTCCTGTTTGAGTACGTGAATCCGAAAGTGGGGTGTGTGGCATTCATGTCGGCTAGGAGGTAAGTTGGGTGTTTTCGATTAAAAAGCGTCTGCATATCAATGAAGTTGATGTAATCAATGCGTGGAGGTATGTAGGCTGTGGCAGGCAAGTGTGGTTGGGCCTTGTGGTGTTTCTACTATGATGGCCAATATATCTGTGTGGAAGGTATCATGCAGCTTGAATAGGTTTTTTCGAATTGCTATTGCTACGACAGCGTGATTTTCATTCGCTTCGTTTGTGGTGTATGTATTATAGTTCCAAATTTTGATGGGGTGTCGTTTTGCATACAGTGTTAGTTTAGTAGAATTATGTGTGGATTGTATTGACGGTAGATGTTGCTTAGTGCAATTTTGTTAGTTTGCCAGAGTTGGACGTTGTGTTGGATAACAGTCCGTGTCGTATTCGTATTGTATGTATCCATTATGTAGTCGAGTGTTTGGGCTTCTTGTGAGGGGCGCTGAGTTTTGAGCATTTGTCCTTCGCGACGAATTGATGGTGTGGGATTTGGGTTATGGGCGTGCCTTCGAGAGAGTAGCTGTAGTCAACGATATCTTGCCAGATGTTGTCCGGGTTTTCAGGCGCGACAGCGATTTTGAGGCCAGGAGGGTTTTTGGTCAGTTCCTCTATTATCTGTTCGTTGGTGGGGTTGCTTGAAATAGACTGTATGTTCCTTTCGCTGTAGATGAGTGAAATCTGAGGTGCGTCGTCATGTGAAAGGGATTCTTTTGAGGAGGGTTGTCTCTTTTTCTTTCGTTGTTTGTTTTTTTCTTCTTCTTGGGCTGCGTTCTCCGATTTTCGGTCAAGTTGTCGTCGCTGGTTTCGTCCTGGGTTGAGTTCGCGCCTGATGAGTGGTGGCTTGTGTCCATTTCGTCATTGTTAGAGTCGGTACCTGCCTGTTTGGCAGGTGCCTCCGTTGTGTTTGCTAGGGGTTGTTTGCTGGGTTAGAACATGTTGAATAGTTTTTGGGAGTCGCGGTCGGGGAACTTGGTGTCTACGTCGTAGTTGTCTTTGAAGAATTTCGATAAGATTGATCTGAAGTCTTCTTTTTGGGTGAGGTTTGCAATATGAGCTTCTATGATGATAGCGGCAAGTTTAATGTGTACCTGGCTGGTTAGTGTGAGTGCGTGCTCTGTTTTCGTTGTTTGTTGGATGGCCGTTTTTGCAATTTCAATGTATGTGCTCTTCGTTTGGTCTGTTTCTTGTTTTTGGAGTCCTTCGTTCTTCTTGCGGATAGCTTCTTTCCTGTAAGGGCAAGAGGCTGCAAGGGTGCGGTGGTTTCCTTCACAGTTGAGACACTTCTTCTGGGTTGAATCGCCATATTGGTAGGTGTGGTCGTGTGCGGCGCATTCAGAGCAGCTTGTTGTCTTGACAGTGCATTGATGAGTAGAGTGGTCCTCAAATTTGTAGCATTTGAAGCAGATCCGTAGGTGCGTGTATTTTTCAAGTTCCATTTGCGATGGGGTGATCTTTGTGTTGAACATGAGAAGGCCGATCTGGGGGCGCGCTGCGTCATGGCAGTGTCGGTAAAGGTTACTTTGATTACGTGTGTATAGTGTTTCATTTTGTGGATTTCCGTGACTTTTGCCCATGTTTGCAGTCATGGTATTTCTTGCTGTATTTCTGGCGGTGGGAGTTGGTCAATGATGCTGTCCAGTTGTCTTATGAAGATGGTTCTTTTGGCAGAAAGATCTGGGGGGATGATGGGTTGCAGATTTATGTCACGGAAGTGCGTGGTGGCTCTGTCCGAGGTCAGTTTATCATAGGCAGTGATGTCATCAGTTTTGACGAAGAATCCGTTTGAATTGCTAGTGAGTTGTATGAGAGGAGCTTCGAGATGTTTGAAAGTAGTTTCAAATATTTTTTGTCGGTCTGTAGGTTGACTAGGGTTGATCTTGCGGAGTTGGATTTTGTAGGTGGTGCTGGATTTTTTGGGCAGGCTGTGTTGGGATGGTTGTAGTAGTTTGGTTGACCGTTCGTGGCTGGGTGTTGTTGCCAGAGATTACGTTGGTGCGTGTGTTGATGTTTTGTTGCATAGTGCTTGGTTTTGTTTGGAGAGGGGTTGGTAGTAGGCCGCGGGAAAACTGGCTCCAGCCGGCTCTCCCCGAGCCTCGTCTTTCCTGACGGGTGAACATGGTGGTAGAGGTGTTGATCCTAGGTGTTAGTGTGTAGTGTCTCAGGCGTCGGACTTATCCGGAAGGCGGCTGGTGCCCTAACTGTACCCGCTCCCCCCCAACTATAATGGATGTTCTCAGATGATCTGGGGCCTTTCGGTACACTAGGCTCTACTACTTTCCGGCGACACTCAGCGATCGGTAAACATAGGAGCGAAATAAGAGAAAGCTACTCACACCCTGGTTCGTGGTTGGCAGGCAAGGGCTCGGCAAGCGAGGTAGGTAGTCGGCTGCTGTTGAGAAATCTTGGTGGTGAGGAGGTCGTTGCTGAAGGTTAGATGCTTCTTTGACGGTGTTCACTTATGAACTCCCTTCGTAACTTGTGACCTAGATTTTGTAGATCTTAAAATTACTAAAGACTTGGACAACTACGTGGTATACAGTGGTGGCTCAACTAGAAATGATTTACATACAATGGGGTTTGTTGGTTACGGAGTTGAATTACTACTGCATGAACTGTGATAGAACCCAGGTAGCAAAATTTATTGACCTAATATTGAGCCAATATACAGTCTCAATATTGACCGGATATTCAAAATGAACATTGGGGCAATACCTTTTTTTGGAAAATTCGGTTGATATTAGAAAAATATATTGGCCCAATAACAAACTTATCATCAACCCAATATCAACCAGTTATTGTGTCAATATTGACTTGATAATGAAGTGTTCCCTACAATAACATTGGCTTAATACTCGATTCCTGATAGGTTGTTATTTGTAAAACAAATGGCCCCGATAATGATAATTTTACTAACCCAATATTAGCTAATTACTGTCTCACTATGGACTTGATATTGAGGTGTTCATCAGAAAATATAGGCCTGTAAGGCCTGGTGTTGTTGCTGCTTTAGCAATTGAGTTCCGCTTGCGGCGAGGGAAGCATCGACCTTTGTTATATACTCGTACTTCTCCTGCACTTGGTATTGCTGCTACGCTATGGAAATTTTAGAACTTGTTTGGTGGATAATTTTACATTTACACATATTAGTATTACTGAACACAAATGGACTAGAACTGAGTTTGAGGGGTAACTAAGGTAGGGTACTACAGGCCAATTCCTATTTTCTGACATCAAGTGGATATTGGTAGAATATTTTGTCCCAATAATAATTTATTTTTAACCCAGTATCAGCTAATTACTGTGTCACTATTGACTTGATATTGAGGTGTTTCCTTGAACAACACTCTGGCTCAATAATTAATTTCTAATATCGCATCAATATTCAGAAGGGTTCAAAGACGAGAAACATATAAATTCTGATAACTATGTTATCCGATGTACATACCTACACACCTACAAGACTATGAATTAAACTACATTCATAATTTATCTAAAACCCATGATTACAAACCTCTTTGGCATCGTAGTGCAAATTTTGTGGTGCACGTACGTACCAGTGGTCGGGCTACCTGTACTAAGCAGCATATATACGTTCATCTAAGCAGCATATATATGCGTGATCGAAAAATTGCACGAAAACGCTTTACTCAAAGAATGATGCATGCAAATGGGTTTTATGGTAGGAATAGGCCTACTCAATACCTTCGTTACGAAATTAAGTCATATAAATCATCTATATAAATGACTTTAAATCATCTTAATTCAATATATAGACATTTATTGCTATAGTAACATATGACAAACAATTTTAGCATATTTTTTGAAAAATGAGACCTTTGAAACTCATCGGACGACTGAAAAAACAAGAACTGTGAACCTGTGATTACAGTAATTCTGAATATACATATTAATGTAACGTATTCACTTTTCTTGATATCTGTCATATATATTTGCACTCATTAATGACTGCAATAACTATTCATTAACTTTATTGGTACATTTTAAACAAATTACTCCGTATTATTGGCGTACAATATCAACCCAATATTTGGGCAATAATAATTTATATTTCAACAAATTTGATAAAATTGCGAGATTTTTAATTATTATGAGATAGTTTTCACTTATATGTACATCGAACATATATACATACACTGTTAGTTTAATAATTGAAATAAAACTATTTACTACATTGTCCCAATAACACATTGATATCATAAATAAATATATCTTTTTTCGATATTGTTTTGTTATTACCTATTATTGTACTCCAAGATTCCAATATCAGGTCAGTAAATAATTATCAACCCAATATTGGCCTAATAATTTCTTGCTACCTGGGAAATGTTTAATATAATTAAAAGCACATTGCGATCAATAGAATAATAATGGAATTGCGATGAAAAATACAAGATATGAATCAATTGAATAAATAGAAAAATATTTTAGAATAGTTAACGCAACAGTGATTTTTTATTCGGTGGATCTAGGAAAACAGTAGGCTGTGTCGTTTTCGGGGTAACTCAAGCAGCCATTACAAATTGAAGTAAATCTTGTATATCCTCGAAGAACAGTTAAACTGACTAAAAGAAACTGTGTAATGACTATTACAGTTATGCCAAGTTAGTGAACATGGATTTGAATCCAAATTCACAAGGCATGCGTGACCTTTCTTTGAGTTGTCTGGGTATGTTTAAATCATGCGTTCTATCCATATTTATATTAAATCCAGATGGTGAAAGTGAACTAAATCGGGTGTGAACAGCTATTCAGTGATGTACGAGACTTAAAACTCACACAAAATTAAATTTCTAAATACCTACCTGTAACAGAGCATTCATGATTATTCATGCTTCGCGTAACTACTAAAGCGTTTCTACGACATATATAACTTAATTTTGCGCGATTACTTCATATACAACTAAAGTTCCTATAAAAATTCTTATAAGTTATCCATCATGACATATTGAAGTAAGTAAATTATGACAAGAATTAGGAACAATATTCACCACATTTTTAATTCGCTTCAGGGACATACTAATATCATCATATTGTGGAATAGAGAAAATTAGGGTTCTGTATGATGAAAATTTCTACCCACTTCATGGCCAGATATTTTTTGCGCACGTGTATCAGAAATAATGATGGAAGGAAATAAAAAATTAAAGATTAGGCGATATGAATGTATGAGTTAACCTGAAACTAAAGCTTAACTAGTTCATCCGTATAAAACGAAAAAGTCTAGATCTGAAAATCATAACTTCATCAACAACTGATTATTTTGTCTGGCGGCCCATATTCCTAATACGTAAGTTAGCTTTTCATTATTATATCAACACCAATTTTGAAAATAAATAGAAATTCAATGCCGAAACATGATCATGTGTGCATGATAAAAATTAATTTTGTTACCCCTCAAATTCTTAGCAACTTGAAATAAAAAATTACACCAGTTATGTCACAACGATTGAAAAAATTTCGAATTTTTTATCAAAATCTATAAAACAGCATTATTGTTACGATAAAATTAGAATACAAATCTTTAATAGCGTAAATCAATAATTTTGACTAAAAAACGTCAGTAAATTTGATATGGGGTTATTATCTGTAATATCCAGGAGGAATAACCTTGCACTGAAGATTTCCAACGATATTATTTTTGATAAGCTTGCACATCAATTGTGTGGCTGAAAAGAAGTTACATGGGAAAAGATCTATGGAAATGGATTGTAACTATGCCTATATCTATGTGTGCCACAAACGTCCACACACGTTTTGAGAAATTGTGAAATTTCGTACAATCAATTTCGAGAAACAGACATTTTGAACTCAGAGCACCACTAAGCGTAATCAACCTACATTATGAATTGTTCACGGCCGGTCCCCGCTCTCCCCGTTCCTCGTCTCCTTCCTCCAGCATTAAAGGGCAACCATATTTTCTCTCAGCTGTAAGCTTGAATACCTTGATGAATGGCTTGAATTTACCTCACTTACATAAAATACTCACAGAATGAGATAAAAACTAGCAAATCAGTGTCCCCGATATATACACAAAAGCTGTTTCGTTCTCAAAATCCAGTAATAGCTTTGCACAAATAACGCACAATGCATCCTTTTGGGACCCGCTTCGCAGATCGAAAAGTGACATTATCTGAACAAACGTTGCCCTCCACGACATCCCGAAAAAGTAGTTCTCTCAAAGGCAAAAATACGGTCTTACCAAGCACAATGTCTGCAAGTAGGAGATTAGGACCTCTAGCCTGGCCCCGGCCCCGGCCAACCCCGGCCATTTTTGATGACCCCGGCCCCGGCCCCGGCAAGCCCCGACAATAGTTGTACACCCCGGCCACGGCCCCGGCAGAATAGTGCCCTAAACAGGGGTTTTGACCGGGGTTTTTAGTATTGTACTCCACCTTTTTCACTTCAAATTAATCGTAGCCAATTGCAATTTTACCTAAGTCAAGTTCAAATTAATCCAAGTCAAGTTCAAATTAATCTAATTCAATTTCCAATTAATCAAAGTCAAGTTCAAATTCCAAGTCAAGTTCAAATTAATCCAAGTCAAATTCGAATTAATCCAAGTGAAGTCCAAATTAAACCAAGTCAAGTTCAAATTAATCCACGTCAAGTTCAAATTAATCCAACCCTAAGTTGAGTTAGGAATTGACACAATCACTCATGAATTTGAGGGTTTTTACGTTAAATATGTATCTATTTGGTGTAATGAACGTGAAAAACGTTTTTCTTTTCAGCAAGGAATACATAAAATTTCCGCTTGTGGCAATATGTGGCAAGTTTCCAGCATCAGGAGGCAGAGTGTGATTCAAATCTTTAAGCGGAGTAACAGATAGAAGCCAATTATAAAAACATCGTATTATGCTACACATTTAAGATGTTTTACAATTCTACATTAATGGCAGCATGCATCCATTCAAATATTTGTGCTTTAAAGGTTATTTTATGTTACATATACAGATAGTATAGAATAGAAGAATTATTTACACTCATAAAGGAATTCATGTGCGTGAAATTCCACTTTATCACTTATATAATATCCTATATGCATGCAACTACAATGGATTGCCATTGGGCGACGATATGTAGATTTCCCCTTTATAAGAAATATAGCAACGAAGTCTTTTTTGCTTGTTCAAACGATTTTTTAATGACAAGTTACAATTTGTTTCATCTTCAGAGATGATATATTTGCCTTTGCCTATTAATTTAAAGGGAAGGCACAATTTTCATAGCTAATGCAGGATTGCATCTGAGTAGTAATGTACTCATCTAAATTGTAATCAAATGGTGTCGTACATAAGTAATCTGTGTATCACATTTTACTATCTCTTTCAAAGATTAAATCTACACATCATCCAATGCTAATCTTCTGTAGTTGTATGCATACATGATTTCATACATGTTATAAAGTGGCATTTCACGCATATAAATCTCTATATGAGTGTAAATATATCCTCGATACTACTATGGGTAATTGTAATATAGCGAGTAGTGTAAGTTCTAGTTAGAGAGACCTAAAGTTGGCAACTCTCGAGACGGCAAGATCATCAGCCAGTTTCCGATTGGTCGTAGCCAGCTAAACAGTTCATGCTGACTGCACGTGTATATATAGATTATCTCGGACGGCTAAGTACTACCTCTAAGTTATTCTCTAACTACCTACTACTAATTCTATTCTACTTTATCCTGCTATTTCAAGCTATCTCCGCTCTACTCTCGCTGGCCACATGTCTGGTAGTTGAGTATTTAAGTTGTAAGGTATCTAAGAGGTGAGTGAATCATTTGCCTTATGTGATGTGTCATTGCATTTGTCTATTTATGTCAGAACTATTACTGTGTTGTGTCTATGTGGAACCCAGATACTGTGCCGGTGTTGTTTAACCTAAACTGTGCTCTAGTGTAGGATTACAAAGTCTATCAAATTGGCGACGAGGTGTTGGTAGAACTACTGGGAGTGGCTAAGTAGTAGTGACTAGTGACTAGTGGGGGAACATAGAATTTGCCTAGTGAATTTTTTGTTTGTTTTTTGTTCTGCTTACTGGTGTTGCTAGACTGGCTAGACTAGTGAAGAAACTCAGAATTGATCAAGTGATTGTACTATTTGTGCTGTGATTTTTTTTCTACTTTTCCCGGTGTGTTGAACTTACTAAAAATTCAATATGCCATTGATAGGTTCAGTGGGAGAATTTAATCCTTTAGAGGAAGAATTTGGAGACTATGAAACTAGATTCCTCTGCTATTTTTTAATAAACAAAATAGGAGACAAGGAAAAACCCCCACACTAATTTCACTAGTGGGCCCAAAAGTTGCTAGGCTAATTAAGGACCTAGT
Organism: Morinoia aosen; assembly: GCA_030386875.1. Classification (NCBI taxonomy): domain Eukaryota; kingdom Metazoa; phylum Arthropoda; class Malacostraca; order Amphipoda; family Talitridae; genus Morinoia; species Morinoia aosen. Next base: position 39,763,809 of record CM059573.1, on the reverse strand, counting down.
GTCTCCAAAAAGAACCCTTGATGCTACTTATGACGAGATTGTGGAAGCGTTGAGACGGCATTTTAAGCCAACAAGAAACCAAATTTTTGAGAGATTTAGGTTCCATAAGCGGAACCAGAAACAAGGGGAAAGCATCGCTGATTTTGTCGCTAGCTTGAAGGCCCTTTCACATACCTGTAATTTCAAACAGGAAGTGCTAGAAGAGACTCTGCTGGACAGATTCATATTGGGTGTGTCCAGGAATGAAATTCAAAATTGCTTGCTGAATGAAGCTGGCCTGACATGGCAGAAGGCCATGGATCTAGCTACTGCTAAAGAAACCACACTGAGAAATTGTGGGGTTGAGGCAATCAAATCCTATTCTCAATGTAGGTCAGAGTAGAGTTCAGCAAACTGCGTACAAGCCTCAGGGCAAGACTCAGGCACAAGCTAGCCCCAAATCAGCATGCAGCGGCTGTGGTAGTTTGCACTGGCGTAGAGATTGCCCCTATAAAGACAGTAATTGTCATGGTTGTGGCCAAAAAGGTCATCTAAAAAAATGTTGTTTCAAACTAAAAGGGCAGAAATCTGCTAAAGGCAACAAAAATAATTTTGTGCATGCTATGCATGAAAAAAGGGGGAGGGAACACCACCCTAACCCTAATGGAACTAGCAATTGAACCAGTGCAGACTACCCAGCCCCCAACCATGGGTGTTATGGGGAAATATTTTCATTAGCCGAAGAAATGAAACCCCCAATCAGAATAAAATTGTTACTTAATGGTGTGCCATTAGAGATCGAGGTAGATACAGGTGCTGCCAGGTTTATCTTGTCAATGGCCACTTACTCTTAAATACCAGCTAAGACAAGACCCGAGCTGAGACCTTCTGATGGTAAGCTTAAGACTTATGGGGGAGCTGAATTAGTAGTTTGTGGAGAGATTAGGGCTAGCATTCAGCATGAAGCTAGTGGTAGGGCTCCACAGCTAGCAACTATTGTAGTTGTAGACAGGGAGGGGCCAGCCTTTCTGGGTAGGGACCTGATTAACTCCCTAGGATTAACTATAGTTGCTAATAGGGTACATAAGTTAGTTACCCAGGCAGAAGGGCTAGTACAAAAATTTCCCAACCTTTCCCAACCAGGCCTAGGTTGCTTTAAGGGCAGGAAGTTTAGAATTGAGATTGATCCCACGGTAGTACCTATGTTTTGCAAAGCCAGGAATGTGCCTTACTCACTCAGACCTAAGGTGGAGGCAGAACTAGATAGACTGGTGCAGGAAGGTCTCCTCACCCCTGTACAGTACTCTAGGTGGACAGCGGCTATTGTTCCTGTGCTCAAGGCTGATCAAAGCATCCGCATCTATGGTGACTACAAACTAACCGTCAACAGAGCCACTAGGCTTGATACCTACCCCATACCCAGAGTAGAAGATTTATTTAGCGGGTTAGCCGGGGAGTTATATACTCCAAGCTAGACATGTCTCAAGCGTACGCCCAACTTCCGTTGGATGATGAATCCAAGGAGCTCACCGTGATCAACACCCATAGAGGTCTGTTTGCTTATAATAGGCTAGGCTTCGGCATAGCCTCGGCACTTGGAATCTTTCAGCGTGCCATGGAATGACTATTGCAGGGCTTCCCAGGAGTGTTCTGCTACCTGGATGACGTCCTGGTGAGTGCCACTAATGAGCAAGAGCAAAACAAGCGTCTCCATCAAGTATTATCTAAACTACAGGATGCAGGGCTAAAACTGAAAATGGATAAATGCCAAGTTGGAGTGCCACAGGTATCCTACCTTGGATACCAAATCGACAAGGATGGATTGCACCCCACTGCAGAGAAGGTAGCAGCAGTCCAGAAGGCACCAGCTCCTACTAATGTAACTCAACTGAGAGCCTACCTTGGGCTCCTAAATTTTTACAGGAAATTCCTAAAATCATCTGCAACTATGCTGGAGCCCCTAAATACCTTACTGAGGGGTTAAACCCCTTGGAAATGGGATGCAAGGCAGGAGAGAGCATTCCAGAAATCTAAACAAGCACTCCTTGACTCCCAGACCTTAGTCCACTTCGACCCTCAGAAACCCATAGTGGTAGTGGCTGACAGTAGTGCGTATGGTGTGGGAGCGGTGCTGTGTCACCTTGTTGATGGAATTGAACGCCCCACCTATTTTGCCTCCCGAACTCTAACAGCAACAGAACGCAACTACTCCCAGACTGAGAAAGAAGCTCTGGCTATGGTGTTCGCACTCAGAAAATTCCATTGCTACCTGTGGGGACAGGACTTCACTGTGGTTACTGACCACAAACCTTTGTTAGGACTAATTGATCCGGGTAGAAGCATTCCTCCGATGGCATCCGGGCGCATTCAAAGGTGGGCTCTTCTGCTGCAATCCTACAAGTTCACCTTGCGTCACCGGTCTAGCGTGCTGTTGGGCACGGCTGATGCTCTCAGTCGTCTACCCTTGACAACTCCCGAGGAAGCCACACCCATTCCAGCGGAATGGACGTCCCTAGTAAACTTCCTCGAGTCAGCTCCAGTCACCAGCACCCACATTCGCGACGGCACCCTAAGGGACCCAGTACTTTCAAAGGTATACAAATACTGCCAAGTAGGCTGGCCTTTGACGGTAATTGGTGACCCTGATCTTGCTCCGTATACTAGGAGGCGAGACGAATTGTCCACACAAAATGACTGCGTGCTCTGGGGAGCAAGAATTATTGTACCCCAAGCCATTGACAAGCCATTGTGGATGAACTTCACTCTGGCCATGCTGGATCATCCAGGATGAAGGAGTTTGCTCGCAGCTAAGTATGGTGGCCGCTGCTGGACAAAGATCTAGAAGAAACGACTAAGTCATGCAGCGAGTGCCTGAGCACTCGAGCTGCACCAACGAAAGCTGAACTTCATCCGTGGGAATGGCCTACGAAGCCTTGGCATCGCATACACATTGACGACTACGCGGGCCCAATGGATGGAAGATACTATCTAGTGATCGTGGACGCACACTCTAAGTGGGTTGAAATTTTTCCCACATCTACTACAACCTCTAGCGAAACGATCTCGTGCCTGAAACACACTTTTGCGACATTTGGATTTCCAGTAACAATTGTTTCGGACAACGCAACGTGTTTCACATCGGCTGAATTCCAAGAATTTGTGAAGGCCTGTGGTATGCGACATATTACGAGCGCACCATACCATCCTTCAACTGATGGACTGGCAGAGCGCATGGTACAAACTTTCAAGAAGAATATACGAAAGTCAACGGAACCCCTACGCCTAGCACTAGACAGGTTCCTGTTCAAATATCGGCTAACACCCCACACGACAACAGGTGTTACGCCCGCCGAACTGATGTTAGGCAGGAAAGTTCGCTCTCATCTTGATCGACTTTGGCCGTCAGAAGCAATCGCGTCCAAAGTTGCTCAACGTCAGGACGCTCAGAAAAGATACCACCCAGGGTCTCGCGCGGTTGACATTCCGCCGGAGTCACCTGTGATGGTCCGTCAATACACGCCGGGTTCCCCAAAATGGACCCCTGCTACCACCATTGAGAAAACAGGCCCGGTATCTTACAAGTGCCAACTGAAGGGGGGAGAGGTCGTTCGTCCACACCAGGACCAAGTTATTATCTGCTCGAACACCATCCCTGAACCCTTGGAACAACCTACGGAGGAAACCGTTGTGTTTCCCCAACCTGCTCAAAATTCATACCCACCACCTCCGACCAATGAACCTGACTCCGAAACACCTGATTACCCGATTCCCACCCAGGAGGCTGGGATGCACGAGCCTCCAAGTGCTAGCATCTCACGCAGGTCTACCCGGGCTCGGAAGCCTGTGGTGAGAATGGACCTTTAGGATTGACTATATTAAATAAGGGGACTTGGGATACAAGGGGGGGGGGGGGGGTTTCTAATTAAAAAGGGAGGGGTGTAATATAGCGAGTAGTGTAAGTTCTAGTTAGAGAGACCTAAAGTTGGCAACGCTCGAGACGGCAAGATCATCAGCCAGTTTCCGATTGGTCGTAGCCTGCTAAACAGTTCATGCTGACTGCAAGTGTATATATAGATTATCTCGGACGGCTAAGTACTACCTCTAGGTTATTCTCTAACTACCTACTACTAATTCTATTCTACTTTATCCTGCCATTTCAAGCTATCTCCGCTCTACTTTCGCTGGCCACATGTCTGGTAGTTGAGTGTTTAAGTTGTAAGGTATCTAAGAGGTGAGTGAATTATTTACCTTATGTGATGTGTCATTGCATTTGTCTATTTATGTCAGCACTATTACTGTGTTGTGTCTATGTGGAACCCAGATACTGTGCCGGTGTTGTTTAACCTATACTGTGCTCTAGTGTAGGATTACCAAGTCTATTATAGTAATTTAAAATTATCATTTGAAAAAAACATTTAAACGAATGCATACTGCCATTAATGTAGAATTTTAAAACAATTGTAATGAGTAGTATAATACGAAATTTTCATAATTCACTTGTACCCTGTTATGCCGCTCAAAGATCTGAATCACACTCTGCTTTCAAAAGCTGGAAACTTACCACACTTTACGACAGCTTGTTTTTAGATTGCAACACCGGCGTAAATTGTATGTATTATTTTCTCAAACGAAAAATGTTTTTCTTGTTCATTACACCCAGTAGATACATATTTAACACAAAAAAACGCTCAAATTGAGGAGTGATTATATCAATTCCTAACTCAACTTAGTGTTACATTAATTTGAACTTGACTTAGATTAAATTGAACTTAACTTGGATTAATTTGAAGTCAAAAAGGTGTAGTGTTCCTGGCTACTTTCTCGTAAAAAATTTCCGTGTTTTTTAATCAAAGTTAAAATGATTTCTCAATACATTTGCGAATTCATTGCAATCCTGAAGAACATGCAGTCACTTAAAAGAAAAAGCATAATCTATGCTACCATCCACTGTAATTATAATCCAGTGTGCAGTTACTGACATGAAAGAATCTCGACTTGGAGATGTCCAAATCTCAAAAGTTATTGAGAAGACGCTATTTTCGTTAACTTGTTTTGTTTTTCCTCTGAAACGGCAAACTGAATTTGGATACTAAGATTCGGAATTAGTCTTGTTCTAATTGCCTTCTTTGATGGCAATTGAAACTTCTGATCCAAAAACCCTACAAAATTTTAAAAAGTTTCCTTTCCAAAGGATCGTAAGGATTGAGCGCGTCACAAAGCCAGTGAATTAACGATTTCTCTCCGTATATTTGGTCAGTATTATTTAGCTCCCAGTTTTTGGATTGAGTTAATGCATCTTTTAAAGTCAGCTGTTTGCCAGTAGACGAAGACGACTTGCTACAATTGGCAGTTTTACCACTGCTGCAACCTAAACTGCCTTTGTTTGTTTTCAATACATAGATATTTAATTTTTCTTCTTGTTCTTTTTGTTTCTATTTTTCAATTATTTTCCTTTGATTTTTCTTCAGCTTCCAGGAGTTGATCATTTTGTGAATTCATCCGATTTTAGATGGCCCTATAAATATTTAGTTGATAAAGATAAAACCAGATGTCCGTCCTCTCCCGTTATCCCATCAGAGGGATCGACTCTGGAAAGTAGTCCTCGCAAGGCTTCGTATAGGCCATACACGCCCACGCATCAGGACTTGGTGGAAGGCCAACTGCAACCATATTGCGAACATTGCATTGTGCCATTAACGGTCTGCCACATCCTTCTCGAATGTCCCGACTACGGACAAGAGCGTCAAGCTCACCTCGGCGCAGAGCCGAAACTCCTAGAACTACTGACCGGCCCCGCCATCTGCAGGCCACACCCCCCTCTGAACCTTTTCTTACTTGGAATTCGTCTGCTCCATGAAATTTGACTCACCAACTGAAATTGAGTGACGTCTTGAGAGAAAAACTACTCCGCCTCATTTGAGGCCCAAGCCATCGCCAGCGCAGATGCCTGCGATTAAAAACACCGGCGCTCCTTCGTCAGACCAAAGCTGACACACCACGGCACTAAAGCGGGATTGGAATGACCCTCACCCTCCGCAAAGTCTCAATATAAGACCTAAATGTAGCTACGCTATCAAATTACGCTGTGATTTCGTCAAAGTATCGAAAACGTCGGGAAAATTAAAAAATAAAAATGAAAATAAAAATAATAATAATGATAATGATGAGAAAGTTTTCTAAGATGCACCAGCCACTCCTCGTCGTATGTTTGCTTCACAACTGGTGCACACTGCAATTCTACACTCTTCACCGATATATAGAAGTAATCCCATACTGCTGACGCACATCTTTTAGTCATTAAACCGGGTGTCCCAAAAAAATTTCCCCGTCTTTTTAATTGATAATATTTCCGCTTTAAATTAGGATATTTTAATTGTTTTTTTACAATGTGGCAAATTTTGTTTTCTTTCCGAAAAACGTATATTTTTAAAACTCTCTTAATAATCACTTTACATTAATCGATTTACTGAAAGGGGTAGAAAAACTAATGGACCAAAGGAAAAGTTTTTCAAATAACACTAATATTCTTCTTTTTTTGTACTTTCCAAAAAACCGAACAAACAAAAATTCAAGAGTAACAAATCATTACCCTAAAAAAGGTTTCAATAAATGAAGTAATTTACGTATAGATTTATTTGGGGGATACCTAAGTTTAATTAAAAACCCCAAGACAAAGGCAGGTAAAAACATACTAGTTTAAAATTATTTTACTCTAGAGCTTTCGAGCAATCATTGCTCATCTTCAGTAGACACTGTAAAAGGCAGAAATATCGTACATAAGTAATCGTATGACATAAGAAAAAATTATAGAAAATCAAAGATAAAAACAAAATTACATATAAACCTAACTTAAAATGTTTAATGGCACAGATGAATCACAGCCATTTAAGGTTGGCTTGCGGTGATGAATTAGAATGCTTTCAGCCAACCTAAGATCAAAAACTTTGCATTTGGCTATAACTTTGAAACTATTTAAGCGTATTGGATGGTCATTCTCATCTGCGTGATCTCTGATTTTGCTATGAAGCGGTGTAGTTACCGGTCGGTCAGTACGGGCCGACCTACCCCTATGCTCTGCGATGCGCGTGTGGAGGTGACGAGATGTCTCCCCACAATAGGTAGCTTCACACTGGCTACACTTATACCAATAAACGACATCGCCGAGCAACATAGTGGGAATTTGGTCCTTTACCCTAAACAAACTACCAATGGTTAACCTATTGCGAAACACGATTTTTACTTTGAGTTGTGGGTAAAGTTCATTTAATATAGACAGAACACGCTTCTTTATACTATCATTGATTAGCCAGTTGGTATATGGTATGCTAAAATACAAATCTTTACGAGGGACAGTTGAAACAATAGGTCGATTTTTGTAAAACTATCAAGTCTGCGGCTTAAAATATTACACACCAATGCATGTGGATATCCATTACGGCAGAAAAAACCTTCTAAAAAATCTAACTCTTTAGTAAGGGAAACATAATTAGAACAAACTCTGTACGCTCTAAAAATAAACCGGTGATAAGACTAATTTTGTACGCTAATGAAATAGCACTGTTAAATTTAAGGCCCAGTCCAGTGAAAGTTGGTTTTCGATATAAACCTGTTGAAAAGGAAGATGGATGCTTAGTAACCTCTACATCTAAAAACGGCAAGCAATTATTTTTCTCTATTTCATTGGTAAATGTAATTGATTCGTGCTGAGCATTCAAATATTTCAAAAACAAAGGTACGTGAGATTCGGATTGGAATAATAAAAATGTGTCATCGACATATCTACGGTATAAAATAGGCTTGAACTCTGATGGACATTTATCAAGCCATGTAATTTCATGAAAAGACAAGAAAATATCTGCTAATGTTGGGGACACGCAACTCCCCATTGGCGCACCATCTATTTGTTTGTACATCTTCTCGTTATATATAAATATATTGTTACGTGTGCAAAGTTCCAACAATTTTCGGAATTGTTTTTTATTAAAACCTTCGTATAGATCTGTATCCTTAGGAAACAACTTAGACAAAATTATGTGAATGGTTTCTGTTATGGGAATGTTCGTAAAAATTACAAGTACAAGGGGTTCGAGGCCGGGCATTATGTATGGTCTGCCCAAAATTCATAAGGCTGGCACTCCCATGAGGCCTATCTTGTCTACAGTCGGGACGTACAATTATCAACTTTCTAAATATCTAGTCAACCTGCTGTCGCCTTTAGTAGGCAATCAGTACTCTGTAAAAGATTCTTTTGCTTTCGCTGAAGAACTTAGTCGCTTGCGCAATAAGAGTTATTTCATGGCAAGTTTTGATGTGACATCGCTGTTTACGAACATTCCCATAACAGAAACCATTCACATAATTTTGTCTAAGTTGTTTCCTAAGGATACAGATCTATACGAAGGTTTTAATAAAAAACAATTCCGAAAATTGTTGGAACTTTGCACACGTAACAATATATTTATATATAACGAGAAGATGTACAAACAAATAGATGGTGTTGCGTGTCCCCAACATTAGCAGATATTTTCTTGTCTTTTCATGAAATTACATGGCTTGATAAATGTCCATCAGAGTTCAAGCCTATTTTATACCGTAGATATGTCGATGACACATTTTTATTATTCCAATCCGAATCTCACGTACCTTTGTTTTTGAAATATTTGAATGCTCAGCACGAATCAATTACATTTACCAATGAAATAGAGAAAAATAATTGCTTGCCGTTTTTAGATGTAGAGGTTACTAAGCATCCATCTTCCTTTTCAACAGGTTTATATCGAAAACCAACTTTCACTGGACTGGGCCTTGAATTTAACAGCGCTATTTCATTAGCGTACAAAATTAGTCTTATCACCGGTTTATTTTTTGGAGCGTACAGAGTTTGTTCTAATTATGTTTCCCTTACTAAAGAGTTAGATTTTTTAGAAGGTTTTTTCTGCCGTAATGGATATCCACATGCATTGGTGTGTAATATTTTAAGCCGCAGACTTGATAGTTTTTACAAAAATCGACCTATTGTTTCAACTGTCCCTCGTAAAGATTTGTATTTTAGCATACCATATACCAACTGGCTAATCAATGATAGTATAAAGAAGCGTGTTCTGTCTATATTAAATGAACTTTACCCACAACTCAAAGTAAAAATCGTGTTTCGCAATAGGTTAACCATTGGTAGTTTGTTTAGGGTAAAGGACCAAATTCCCACTATGTTGCTCGGCGATGTCGTTTATTGGTATAAGTGTAGCCAGTGTGAAGCTACCTATTGTGGGGAGACATCTCGTCACCTCCACACGCGCATCGCAGAGCATAGGGGTAGGTCGGCCCGTACTGACCGACCGGTAACTACACCGCTTCATAGCAAAATCAGAGATCACGCAGATGAGAATGACCATCCAATACGCTTAAATAGTTTCAAAGTTATAGCCAAATGCAAAGTTTTTGATCTTAGGTTGGCTGAAAGCATTCTAATTCATCACCGCAAGCCAACCTTAAATACCTGTGATTCATCTGTGCCATTAAACATTTTAAGTTAGGTTTATATGTAATTTTGTTTTTATCTTTGATTTTCTATAATTTTTTCTTATGTCATACGATTACTTATGTACGATATTTCTGCCTTTTACAGTGTCTACTGAAGATGAGCAATGATTGCTCGAAAGCTCTAGAGTAAAATAATTCTAAACTAGTATGTTTTTACCTGCCTTTGTCTTGTGGTTTTGAAGTAATTTAGTATCCTTCAACATACCCTCCATTTCTCTCAATACAAGTATTATTTCTAGCCACCCTAAACGAAGAATTTGGTGAATTATTTAACCATTTTATTTTATTTCTTGAAATACTTCTTCAATTCGTTGTCGGAGAATTGTTAATGTTGCAGGTTTTGTTTTGAAAACGCGTTCTTTTACAGTAGGTATTGAGAAATGAAGAACACCAGTGTCGTTTTGAAAACTTTTCCTCTGAACAATTAGTTTTTCTGCCTCTTTCAGTTAATCGATCAATGTAAAGTGGTTAATAAACGATTTTCAAAAACTTAAATTATTCGAAAAGAAAACTAAATTTGCTACATAGTGAAAAAAGACAATTCAATTATGTTTATTTAAAGCGGAGATCTAATCAATTAAAAAGTCGAGGACATTTTTGGGGGACACCCGGTATATTTGATAGCCATAATTGTTTTTTGTATTGATTAATTCAATTAGCACTGCAACTGAAGGTCTACAAAATTTTTGTGACTTGACATAAATACACACCCAACCGCAACCGTAATCCAACATGAAAAGTAAGGCGAAAATCGCTGTACAAATGGTCAGTTTTCCTTCACCTCGGTGTGCAGAACATTGTCGTGTTCAAGCACTCCTAGGTATTTGTAACCTTCTTCATCGATCTGTTCGATTGTTTCGTTCTCTAGATGGATACATTCAGTTGCTGAGACTTTGCCTCTCACGATGTCGATGAGGCCGCACTTGCTTATTCCGAATTCCATTCCGATGTCGTGGGAGAATTCGAGCACAACTTTCACAAGTCTTTCGATCTCACTAGCGGATCTTGCGAACAGCTTGAGATCGTCCATGTAGAGGAGGTGGTTGAGGCTGTTATTGCGGTCGTACTTGAATCCCAAGCCCGTGTGGTTGAGGACTTGAGTCATTGGGACCAGTGCCAGTACAAACAAGAGTGGAGATAGGGAGTCGCCTTAAAAGATTCCTCGACGGATATTGACCTCTCCCAGCTCAGCGTTTGCACACGCGAGCTGGACCTTCCAGTTAGTCATGGCAGTTGCGATCAACCGTCGTACGTTGCTCGCGACTCCGTACGTCTCCAGACATTCGAGGATCCATGAGTGAGGGACCATGTCGAATAACTTTTTGTAGTCAATCCACGCCAAGCTAAGATTCTTGAGTTTAGCTTTGGCGTGGGTCATGATGAATTTATCGAGCAGAAGATGGTCTTTCGTCCCTCTCGTTCCCCGTCTACATCCCTTCTGCTCGTTAGGGAAGTAGTCGCGGCTCACTAGGTGCTGATACATGCTCTCGTAGATCATGCCGGTGAGAATCTTCCACATGACCGGAAGGCATGTGATGGGTCTGTAATTGCTCGCCGCTGATCCTTTTTCCTTGTCCTTCTGTATCAGCACCGTCCTTCCAGTTGTCATCCAACCTGGCACAGTGCCTGATGTTAAGTGTCTGTCCAGGTCTTCTACTAGCCTGGGATTGAGGGACGTGAAGGTCTTGATCCAGTAACCTTGAACCTTGTCTGTACCGGGGGCCTTCCAGCTCTGAGATTTTCTCATTTGCTTTTGTAATCGCGCCGCCGTTATCCGGAGGTCTTCGTCCGGGTTGGCGTCTTTGGTGATCACTTGGAGCCATTCTGCCTCGGCGTTATGCTGGACCTCTTGGCTCCAAATGCCGCTCCAGAAGCGTCGCGTAGCTTCGGCTTCCGGAACGTCCATTTCGTCGTTGCTGTGGCGTAGCTGTTTGTAGAATCGTGACTGGTTGGTCGTGAACACATTGTTCTGTTGAAAGCCAGCGATTCTATTCTCATATCTGAGGATTTTGCTTCGCTTTGCCGACAGCCTTTGTTTCAGGGTTTCTTCTACCAGTTTTAGTCCTGCATCTCTGAAGTGGTATTTACCCTCGAGTTCTGCCATTTTATTTCGGCAGGTCAGTCTGCCCCGTCTCAATTCCGAAATCCAGCTTAGATGTTTCCGGAGCTCATCTATGTTTTTCTGGATTCGGTGTTTCCACGGGGATCTTTCTTTCCTCTCGGACGGTTGGTTTTCGGCGGAGGAGCAAGCTCTTTGGAGACTAACGCTCCGGCCAGAATCAGGGTGTTAGTTTCTATAATGTTCCTAGTCTTTATTCTGCCGATGAGATGATTAATCTTGGCAGTAGTTGCTAGGATCTTCCCCGATGGGACGTGTCTGAGGTTCGGTAGTTGCTCCTTTGGAATTTCATGAAGGAGCGTTAGGTAGGTATTGTGCAGCTCGTTGAGCAGGGTCTCTTCATCTCCCTGCAGGTCTCGGCGGTCCACCTCAGGTTGTTCCCCTGCGATGGGTTCCGCCTCGTCCGTCTCCGGTTCGGTGTCGCTGACTTGGTGGTACCGGTTTGGCACTTCAGCTTGCTCCGGAGGTGATGCTATTAAATCGGCGTCTGAAGCATAGTCAGGTTCTGAGTCGCTGACCTGGTGGTACCGGTTTGGTACATCAGCTCGTGCTCCTGATGTTTCTGCTTCTTCGTCAGTGGCGTAATTGCTCGAGCAAGAGTCGTCTCCAGGTCTATTGTCGGTGTCATTTCCGGTGGTCACAATTGGTGTCTCAGTTTCAGATGGTATCGGAGACGCTCTTGCTTCGGCCTGGTGATTAGTTTCGTCAACCCCTTCTTCCTTGTTTAATTCGCTGGCTTTGAGCCCTTTTTCCTCGTGGGTTAGGAGGTTTTTGAGATTGATCTCTCTTATCTGGCTCGCCAGCATTTGCTCGGAGTGGTTGGGAAGGTCTAAGTCGACCCAGATTTGCCTCATGCGTTTGCGAGAGCCTCTGGTTTGGGGGTCGCTTCTTACGTAGCACAGCCAGAGGGTTTTTTCTGGCTTCCTTCGTCCACTTTTTTCCGGGTTGACGTCTGTTAATGGGAGGCGGGGAGGTAGGAGGGGTCACAGTCTCCAGTGACCGGTCTACCGCTCTCCCTGGATTGCTTGGAGGAGTCGCCGTCGAGTGAGCCGTGCCCCGCACGGCTTCACAAGCAACTGGAGCCCGCTCCTGTACTGCAGTTGGGTTCGTAGCGCATTGACGACCGGGTTCGCCCGAACCATCCGGTCTACTAGTAGCGTGTGGCTCACTACTAGCTCCCGGGGAACTTACCCTGCCGGACGAGACACCCGCAATTGGAAGCTGGCGGGTCTCATTCACGTCGTTGAGGTGGTGTCTCTGAACGCGCGCTTCCATACGGTTAGTGATTACCCTCAACCAGCGGGGACAGTTTGGTCGGCGTCTGCTTATTCAGTATTCGCAGATAACCTATTTGCATAGGCCGTCCCCCCCCCTCCGCCAGTGGGGGGACGCCCCCCCGAGCGGATGTCAGCCGCTCCGGGGATTATTAATATTATTATTATTTTGGGGTTTTCCCGCCGTTTTCGATACTCTGACGAAATCACAGCGTAATTTGATAGTGTTGCTACATTTTAAGTCTTATGTCGGGACTTTGCGGAGGGTGAGGGTCATCCCAATCCCGCTTTAGTGCCGTGGTGTGTCAGCTTTAGTCTGACGAGGAGCGACGGTGTTTCTAATCGCAGTCATGTGCGCTGGCGATGGCTTGGGCCTCATATGAGGCGGAGTAGATTTTCTCTCTTTAGGTAACTCAATTTCAGTTGGTGAGTCAAATTTCATGGAGCAGACGAATTCCAAGTAAGAAAAGGTTCAGAGGGGGGCGTGGCCTGCAGATGACGGGGCCGGTCAGTTGTTCTAGGAGTTTCGGCTCTGCGCCGAGGTGAGCTTGGCGCTCTTGTCCTTAGTCGGGACATTCGAGAAGGATGTGGCGAACCGTTAAAGGCACAATGCAATGTTCGCATTACGGTTCCAGTCGGCCTTCTACCAAGTCCTGATGCGTGGGCGTGTATGGCCTATACGAAGCCTGGCTAGGACTACTTCCCAGAGTCGATCCTTCTGATGCGATAACGGGAGAGGACGGACATCTGGTTTTATCTTTCTCAACTAAATCATTATGGGGCCATCTGAAATCAGATGAATTCACAAAATGATCAACTCCTGGAAGCTGAAGAAAAATCAAACAAAGGAAAAGAATTGAAAAATAGAAACAAAACGAACAAGAAGAAAAATTAAATATCTATGCACTGAAAACAAACAAAGGCAGTTTTGGTTGGAGCAGTGGTAAACTGCCGATTGTAGTAAGTCGTCTTCGTCTACTGGCAAACAGCTGACTTTAAAAAAACATTAAATCAATCCAAAAACTTGCAGCCAAATAATACAGACCAAATATATGGAGAGAAATTGTTAATTCACTGGCTTTATGACGCGCTCAATCCTTACGATCCTTCGGAAAAGAAACTTTTTAAAATTTTGTAGGGCTTTTGAATCAGAAGTTTCAATTGCCATCAAAGAAGGTAATTAGAACAAGACTATTTCCGAACCCCAGTATCCAAACGAACGAAAATAGCGTCTTATCAATAACTTTTGAGATTTTGACATCTCCAAGTCGAGATTCTTTCATGTCAGTAACTGCACACTGGATTATAATTACAGTGGATGGTAGCATAGATTATGCTTTTTCCTTTAAGTGACTGCATGTTCTTCAGGATTGCAATGAATTTGCAAATGTCTTGAGAAATCGTTTTAAATTTAATTAAAAAACACGGGAATTTTTTACGAGCGAATAGCCAGGTACACTACAACTTTTTCACTTCAAATGAATCCAAGTTAAGTTCAATTTAATTGTGAGAAATTTCCTCACAAATTCTAGTGGGGGTCTGACAGTAACATTGCGGGCCAACCTTTTGTTGTCAGTGTTTTTTTTTGTATGTTTACTTAGGGTGTAGTCGAACGATGGAGAACAGTGATCTTCAGGCCAGCCTTTAATTTAGATGGGCTCGTCCATCTTTTGATTTTCGTCAGTTACGGTGTCAAACTCATTCCCGTTCTTTAAATTAGATGTGCGCAGCAAGCTGCATCAATCATGCTTGCTCTCGTCTGGTAAGTTCTCATTCTCTGCCAAGATTAGCGTAACTTCAACAGCGCTGAAGATCTGCAACTCCGAGTCAATCTTCTCGCAATCGTTTCTCTCCTTTACTCTACCCCCCTTACCTTACCCTGCATATTTTCTTAATGCTTCGTGTGACTGGGTATGTGTGTTTGTGTGTGTATAATTGTGTGCGAGGTAAAATTACCTTACCTTGGCTGTTGCCTAAATTACCTTACCTTGGCTGTTGCCTAAATTGCCTTACCTTACCTTGGCTGCTGCCTAAATTACCTTACCTTACTTTGGCTGTTGCCTAAATTACCTTACCTTACCTTGGCTGTTGCCTAAATTTCCTTAGCGTACCTTGGCTGTTGCCTAAATTTCCTTACCTTACCTTGGCTGTTGCTTAAATTTCCTTACCTTACCTTGGCTGTTGCCTAAATTACCTCACCTTACCTTGGCTGTTGCCTAAATTACCTTACCTTACCTTGGCTGTTGCCTAAATTTCCTTACCTAAGATTTGCTCATCTAGCAAGAGAGTGCAAACTCTCTCCGAGCAATTCTTCCTTCTTTCTTCTTGTTTCTTTTGTAACCTTAAATCTTTTCTCTACTACGAGTTTACGTCTGAAAGTCGCCGCACACTGGACCAAATTAAGTTCAGGTACGGGGAATCTTGTCTATAATCTAATCTAATCTGAGTATAACTTGATAAATTCCTTAGTTATGTTTTTTTCATTTTCTGGCTGTATGCTTACCAATGCCTTAATCTTTCTTTACAGTATAACTCTCGCTGCAATGGCTCCTTTGGACCAGTTATTGCTACTGCGTTCGATTTCACTTAGTCCTTGATTATGAGGTAAATACTTCCATATTAAATTCCTTTGAAGTTTGAGATGTTTAAATTAAGCTGAAACTTCGCTTTCTTTCCCTTATTGCCTGTAATTTAATTTGTCTTTCCAGATTGTCGTTTGTCGGATTTAGCGGGGTTCGCATGCCGCTGCGTGGTTCTGCAAAGCCCGACGTTCGGCTGTCAAATTTCAACCTACAAGTTCTTAAGACGTCTGTTTTTCGCTGAAGTTAAGAAGTGCTGACTATAACGTCTATTTTCTATTAAATAATTTGTAAACCTAGTCGTTGCTGTGCCTGGAGGTACTCTCAACGGCCTTAATTAAGTGACAATAATTTGTCACCAAACTGGAGGGTTTTACACCTGCTCTTGTTACTGCGTTAAGCTTGGGTTCCCGTTGGAGCTTAGCGCTTCGTTTTGCGCCTTGTTCCGAGTTTGATCCAATAAATCTATTGGCATTGTTACTTTTTGTTTAACCCTCCAGCCTGAGTTGTGTGAAGAAAATCTCCACACATCTTTAATACTGAACTTGATTTGCTGGTTCCCGGTGGGAATCCTGTCTTTGCAGTCTAGTGTGATGAGTGATTTACCATTAACCTAACCTTGAATTCCTTCCAGTGGCAGGATTCGTCATTCAAACTACGGACGCGTGTTCCAGGTTCTATAGATTGCTCTTTTGCAGAACTTGTTACCGTCCCAAAATGGATAGTACCCTCGCTCAAAAGCGGGGAGTATTCAAGCGTAAGATGATGCAGCTGTGAAGAAGGCCCCGGATGCTCAAGCTAGAGACTCTGCATCTGAACTTGCAGTACACCGCGAACTCATACAGTGTAACCTACGTCAGGTGAGGGAGTGTGATGAGGCTTTGACTGCAAAGATGATAGAAGGAAAAATCTCAGAAGAAGCGCTTGATGCAGAGATCGATGCTCAGCTGGCATATCACCTAGAGGTGGAACTAGCGCTGAGAGATTTTGCTAAGCAAAGCGTCTGTTCAGGTGAAACTGCAGTGAAAGCTGAATTTGTGAAGGATGTGAAACTACCAGCCATTAAAATAGAGCCTTTTGAGGGAGATTCTCGTGATTGTCTGACGTTTCACAGTTTTATGGGTTCCTTCAACAATGCTGTTGGGCATAGACCTGGTTTGTCGAGTTCAGCCAAGTTTACTTATTTGAAGAGCTACTTAGCAGGGTGTGCCGCGAAGTTGGTGGAACATTTGATTGTGAATGACGAAAATTATCTGGTGGCGTTAACTTTGCTGCAGCGTGAATTTCTAAATGAAGAAGAATTGGTGTATAAATTGTGCTTGAAGCTTGTCAACCTGAGGTGCGAGACTGATAAAAATTTTGCGGAAACCAGGGTTTTTCTAAGCGAAGTTAGAAGTTTGTTTGCTGACCTTAAAATTTATGAGTATGATATGTTGAGTGAAAAAACCAGCTGAAATTGTTCGGGCATGTTCTACTTTCGAAATTGCCTTCGGTGTTTCGCCAGGAATTGGCAAGAAAGCTGGATACCAATTATCCCACTCGGCAACAGGTCTTAGATTCCTATGATGATGTCATTGCTACATTGAATCTTCGGCCTCTTTCAGACGCTTCAAGGCAGTTTAACCTTGCTACTCCGAAATCAGTTACCCCCACGACTGCACCTCGAGTCCTGGGCGCGCCTGTGTCCGCCAACTCCGCTGCGGCTGCCCCTGATCGTCGGGCTTGCCAGTTCTGCCTGAGTCAGGCTCATTCCATGACCAACTGTTCTGCGTATCCGTCATACCCTAGCCAAAAGCAGAGATGTGCTGAATTGAACTTGTGCAGCATTTGCACGAGTGGAAGGCATAAAACTGGCGCGTGTTATGCCAGGTTTGATTACGAGTGTAAGTTTTGTCATGCGAAAACTCACGTGGCTGCTCATTGCCCCCAGGCCAGGAGTTTTCCCAGTAACTTGAACACTAACTCTTGTTTAAACTCTGTTGCAGATGTCAGATGTGGTTACGGGCTGCCAAGTATTACTCTGCCTGTGAGTCGTGGTGACTCAGTTACTAACGTCCGGTTCCTGTTGGATACCGGCTCCCAGCGCTCGTACATTTCAGCGTAAATATTGGACCGTATTAAGTTTGACGGGAATTTAATTGTTTCTCAGTTCTCAGTTGATTTCTTCTTGCAAAGGGGTGTGCGAGAATTCGAAGAATTGAGCATGAACATAAATTTGTTGGATGGTACAAAGCAGATCCAGGCTCCAGTGTTAATAGATCAAAACTTCCAGATGGCGCTTGAGATTAACAGCTCGCAGAAAGTTGTTAATAATGTTAGCCGATGCGGCGAGTTGGCGGACTTTTCCTTCAAAGATAATATGGATGCTGTCAGTTTTGAAGGAATCTTAGGTGTCGACCTGCTAAAATATGTACGCGACTTGAAGGTGGTTCCTTGCATGAGAGGTTCCGCGTTTTCTTGGTGTGATAGGCTGATACCGTTTGAAAATGTCGAACATTTCCTAAATCGACGAGAGGCCGTAGTCATGTATAGAGACTTGCATGCCGAAAAGTCTGCGTACGAATCTGCGGTTAATTTTGTGTTGGAGCCTCGCGAGACGAGCCTCGACCCCGTTGCGGGCGTATTGTCCGAAACTCAAGTAGAACCAAACCTGGACAAGATTTTCCAGCTTGAGTCTATCGGCATCTCCGAGCAAGAATTTGCGGAGTCTGACAACAAGCTGAAAGAGTTTGACGCCGGAATAGACTTCAATCAAGGCAAGTACCAGGTTAAATTAGTCTGGAACGATAACCTATCGGATGTGGATAATAATTTTCCTATTGCCCGTGCTGTGCTTGGAAAGGTGGTTGATAGATTGAAAAGGAAAAACCTGTACGATTCGTATGATGGTGTGTTGCAACAACTCGATGAGGGTATTTTGGAGGAAGTTCCTCTTCGTTCCCAGGGTCGTAGAATTTATTTGCCCCACAAAGAGGTTGTAAAGCTTGATCCTGCCTGTACCACTTGAATAAGGCCAGTTCTTAATTGCAGCGTGAGAGTAGGGAAAAAGCCGTCGCTCAATGAAGCCGCCTTTCCGGGAGTGGATTTAATGGGGAATCTGTTAGCATATTGCTCGGACTCTGGCACGATAATTACTTATTTATGGCTGATATACGGAAAGCTTTTTTACATATCAAGTTGGCTTCCGAGGAAGACCGGAATAGGTTTTGTATATTGTGGATGAAAGACAACAAACTGATTGTGTATAGGTATACCTCAGTGGTGTTTGGCTTTGTCGCAAGTCCCTTCATTCTCAACTTTGTCTTCAGAAAACATGTTTTGAAATATCCTTCAGATCTTTGCAGCTACTTCTTGTTAAAAATGATGTATGTTGATAACCTTTACTTAACAGGTAATGATCTCGACACCTTGACAGAGGTTTCCAGATCAGCCAGATCTCGCTTGAGTGAGGGAGGATTCAATCTTCGCTCGTGGTCCACCAAAAGCGAAGCTTTGCAGGGGACTTTCGCGACGAATTTTTGGAAGTGACACCTGAAGAAACAGGTGAGAAGGTACTCGGATACCGCTATCACCGAACCACCGATAAGTTGAGCCTGAACGTACTTCCGTTACAATTACCAAAAGAAAGGTTGTATCTCAGCTTGCTAAATGTTTCAATCCTCTTGGGCTGGCTACTCCGGTACTGGTGAATGGGAAAAAGATCTTGCGGGAAATTTGGCAGGAAAACCTAGACAGGGATGACGCATAGCCCGACGAGATCCGACGAACTTGGCTAAAGCAGGAGGTAGAGTTGGGGAAGTTGTCTAATTTGGTGTTTGACCGTAGAACATTTTCCTCGGGGAGCAAAATTTCCTTGGTTATCTTTACTGACGCTTCTAAATCTAACTACGGGCTTTACGTCTACGCATTGTCTGAAAAGTCCTCTACTTTAATATTCAGTAAATCTAAAGTTGCACCCTTAAAAGCGAAAAGACAACCTACTCTTGAATTACTTGCCATTTACCTGGCCTTAAAGTGTTCTCTGACCATATTAAATTCTTTGGATAGAATAACTGTAACGGACTTCACTATTGCCACAGATTCTCAAATTGCCCTCTCATGGGTTCTAAACAGGAAGACCAAATCTGGAAATGTATTTGCCGATAACCGGGTAAAAGATATTCATCAATTTCTAAAACAACTCAAGGACAATTTCAATTTGACCTGTTCATTTAAGTTTGTTCCTACTGCACGTAATCCTGCTGACCTCGTTACCAGAGGTTTAACGGTTGAACAACTTGAATCTAAATTAGACTTCTGGACTACAGGTCCCGATTTCCCTAAAACCCCAGGTCACTGGCCACTTGATGCCTTGGGATGCATCTCTGCACCTAATCGTGCCTTGATTACTTGCGCTGCTGCTTCTGGAGTTGCAGCGAGCCCCCAACCGATTTTAACTGTAAGTAAATTTTCAAGCTTGGACAAACTTGTTGGCGTGACCGCTAGAATATTCTCTGTATTTTTTTTTCACTAAACGTAAATCTGTTTCCAGGGCTGAATGTGTAAGAGCTGCTAAAATTTATTAGGCTAGACTTGAACAGCGTAAATATTTCGATGAAGAGTATAGATTTCTGTCTGCGGACCTTCAGTCTACTATTGTGCCTCAACTGGTGAGAAATTTGAACTTGTTCCTTGACAAGGACGGGTTAATTCGGTCTCGTGGTCGACTTAATAAATGCACCTACCTTTCTTTTGACATTGCTAACCCGATTTTATTATCCAGAGATAGCTTCTTCACGAAACTTGTTGTAGAAGATTGCCATAGAAAGTGTTGTCACTTGGGTTTGGCTTCCACGCTGAACGCTTTGCGCAACTTTGGTTTCTGGCTTCCTAAGCCCAGACCCGTAATCAAGAGCGTTCTTAAAGACTGCATAATTTGTAAAAAGATTAATGTTCGTCCCTTTGCTTATCCAAACCTATGGATCTACCAGGAGATCGTGTAAATTTTGTTCAGCCAAATCAAGCAGTTGGAATAGACTTCACTGGTGCTTTCCATGTACGACTGGGGGACAAATCAACAAAAATGTACGTGCTTCTTTTCACCTGTTTATGTGTACGCTTGGTTCATCTAGAGCTAGAGCCAGACATGAGCGCCGATGCGTTCATCGCTGCATTTGTAAGGTTCGCAAATAGATTTGGTATGCCCAAAGTTATTTAAAGTGATAACGCTCCCACTTTCACGCAGGGGGGTGAATTATTAGCTGGCTTTTCAATAGATAACGTTTTCATTCAGCATCTGATCATGAACAACGTCAAACACGTTAAAATACCTCTTAACAGTGCTTGGTTTGGGGCTACTTGGGAACGTATGGTTGGCGTTGTAAAGCGCTGTTTGTTCAAAGCCGTTGGCCAAGGAAAGATAGAATACTTTACTTTCTTAACTCTCCTGTCTGATTTTCAAGAAGCTATCAATAACAGACCCTTAACTTACCGAGATGGCGCTGAACGTGATCTCGAAGTAATAACTCCTAACTCCTCTCTCAAACTTTCCAATGTTGGTAATGTCACCTTTCTGGCTCAAGCTGGGAGCGAACTAATTAGCCCTTCACGTATTTCTATCTTGAAAAGCTTGGAGTTTCGCCAAGAAGTCGTTGAAAAATTTTAAAGAATCGTTTTTTTCAGACTACCTTCTTTCTCTGCGAGAGCGGCACTTGCCTACTTATGAACCCTCTTGGGAAGACCGCATAAAAATTAACGAAGTAGTTCTTATATCTTCTCCCGTGAAATCAAGGCCCTTCTGGTCATTGGGGCGAGTGGTGCGTTCGTATACCGGAGCAGACGGCTGAACTCGCTCTGTGCAGCTTATGAGGGCCGATCGGTCTCTCGGAGATTACGCGGTCTCGTTACTTTATCCTTTGGAACTTTTTGCTGATGCCGTTGCTACACCTTACTCTCAGGAAACCGATACTTCTTCTAATCCCTTGAATTCCTCGTCTAACACAGATACTTCAAGCGGCTCGGTTCCGAGAAGGCGAACACCCAGAGCCGCTGCGATTCGTTGCCGAGCTCGATTGAAGGAGATATTCGACGACTCTCTTGGCCCCCCCGGGAGTGTGTGAGGAATTTCCTCACAGTTTCTAGTGGGGGTCTGACAGTAACATTGCGGGCCAACCTTTTGCTGTCAGTGTTTTTTTGTATGTTTACTTAGGGTGTAGTCGAACGATTGAGAACAGTGATCTCCAGGCCAGCCTTTAATTTAGATGGACTCGTCCATCTTTTGATTTTCGTCAGTTATGGTGTCAAACTCATTCCCGTTCTTTACATTAGATGTGCGCAGCAAGCTGCGTCAATCATGCTTGCTCTCGTCTGGCAAGTTGTCGTTTTCTGCCAAGATTAGCGTAACTTCAACAGCGCTGAAGATCTGCAACTCCGAGTCAATCTTCTCGCAATCGTTTCTCTCCTTTACTCTACCCCCCTTACCTTACCCTGCATATTTTCTTAATGCTTCGTGTGACTGGGTATGTGTGTTTGTGTGTGTATAATTGTGTGCGAGGTAAAATTACCTTACCTTGGCTGTTGACTAAATAACCTTACCTTACCTTGGCTGTTGCCTAAATTACCTTACCTACCTTGGCTGTTGCCTAAATTACCTTACCTTACCTTGGCTGTCCTAAATTTCCTCACCTTGCCTTAACTGTTGCCTAAATTACCTTTCCTTACCTTGGCTGTTGCCTAAATTACCTTACCTTACCTTGGATGTTGCCTAAATGACCTTACCTCACCCTGGCTGTTCTAAATTTCCTAACCTTGCCTTGGCTGTTGCCTAAGTTACCTTACCCTACCTTGGCTGTCCTAAATTTCCTTACCTTGCCTTCGCTGTTGCCTAAATTACCTTACCTTACCTTGGCTGTTGCCTAAATTACCTCACCTTACCTTGGCTGTTGCCAAAATTACCTTACCATACCTTGGCTGTCCAAAATTTCCTTACCTTGCCTTGGCTGTTGCCGAAATTACCTTACCTTACCTAGGCTGTCCTAAATTTCCTTACCTTGCCTTGGCTATTGTCTAAATTTCGTTACCTTACCTTGGCTGTTGCCTAAATTACCTTACCTTACCTTGGCTGTTGCCTAAATTTCCTTACCTAAGATTTGCTCATCTAGCAAGAGAGTGCAAACTCTCTCCGAGCAATTCTTCCTTCTTTCTTCTTGTTTCTTTTGTAACATTAAATATTTTCCCTACTACGAGTTTACGTCTGAAAGTCGCCGCACACTGGACCAAATTAAGTTCAGGTACGGGGAATCTTGTCTATAATCTAATCTCAGTAAAACTTGATAAATTCCTTAGTTATATTTTTTCATTTTCTGGCTGTATGCTTACCAATGCCTTAATCTTTCTTTACAGTATAACTCTCGCTGCAATGGCTCCCTTGGACCAGTTATTGCTACTGCTTTCGATTTCACTCAGTCCTTGACTATGAGGTAAATACTTCCATGTTAAATTCCTTTGAAGTTTGAGATGTTTAAATTAAGCTGAAACTTCGCTTTCTTTCCCTTATTGCCTGTAATTTAATATATCTTTCTAGATTGTCGTTTGTCGGCCTTAGCGGGGTTCGCATGCCGCTGCGTTGTTTTGCATAGCCCGACGTTCGGCCGTCAAATTTCAACTTGCAAGTTCTTAAGACGTCTGTTCTTCGCTGAAGTTAACGGAAGTGCTGACTATAACGTCTATTTTCCAATAAATAATTTGTAAACCTAGTCGTTGCTGTATCTGGAGGTACTCTCAACGGCCTAAATTAACTGACAATAATTTGTCGCAAAACTGGAGAGTATTACACCTGCTCTTGTTACTGCGTTAGGCTTGGGTTCCCGTTGGAGCTTTGCGCCTCGTTTTGCGCCTTGTTCCGAGTTTGATCCAATAAATCTATTGATATTGCTACTTTTTGTTTTACCCTCCAGCCAGAGTTGTGTGAAGAAAATCTCCACATAATCTAAGTGAAGTTCAAATTAATGCAACCATAAGTTGAGTTAGGAATTGACATAATCACTCCTCAATTTGAGCGTTTTTTGTGTTAAATATGTATCTACTGGGTGTAATGAACAAGAAAAACATTTTTCGTTTGCGAAAATAATACATACAATTTACGCCGGTGTTGCAATCTAAAAACAAGCTGTCGTAAAGTGTGGTAAGTTTCCAGCATCAGGAAGCAGAGTGTGATTCAGATCTTTGAGCGGCATGAAGGGTACAAGTGAAATATAAAAATTTCGAATTATACTACTCATTAAAGTTGTTTTAAAATTCTACATTATTGGCAGTATGCATTCGTCTAAATGTTTATTTTCAAATGATAATTTTATATTACCCATAGTAGTATCGAGGATTTATTTTCACTCATATAGAGATTTCTATGCGTGAAATTACACTTTATAACATGTATGAAATCATGTATGCATACAACTACAGAAGATTAGCATTGGATGATGTGTAGATTTATTCTTTGAAAAGATATGAAAATGTGATTCACAGATTACTTATGTACGATACCATTTGATTACAATTTAGATGAGTACATTACTACTCAGATGCAATCCTGCATTAGCTATGAAAATTGTGCCATCCCTTAAAATTAATAGGCAAAGGCAAATATATCATCTCTGAAGATGAAACAAATTGTATCTTGTTATTTCAAAAATCGTTTGAACAAGCAAAAAAGACTTCTTTGCTATATTTCTTTTAAAGGTTTAAATCTACATATCGTCGCCCAATGGCAATCTATTGTAGTTGCATGCATATGGGATATTATATACGTGATAAAGTGGAATTTCACGCTTATGAATTCCTTTATGAGTGTAAATAAATCTTCTATTTTATACTATGTGTATGAGTAACGTAAACAACCTTTTAAACACAAATATTTGAATGGATGCATGCTGCCATTAATGTAGAATTGTAAAACATCTTAAATGTATAGCATAATGCGATGCTTTTATAATTGATTTCTATCTGTTACTCCGCTTAAAGATTTGAATCACAATCTCACTCCTGATGCTGGAAACTTGCCACATATTACGACTGCTTGTTTTTTAGATTACAACACCGACGGAAATTTCATGTATTCCTTGCTGAAAAAAAACGTTTTTCTTGTTCATTACACCCAATAGTTACATATTTAACGTAAAAAACCCCAAATTGACGAGTGATTGTGTCAATTCCAAACGCAACTTAGGGTTGGATTAATTTGAACTTGACGTGGATTAATTTTAACTTGACTTGGATTAATTTGAACTTCACTTGGATTAATTTGAATTTGACTGGGGTTAATTTGAACTTGACTTGGATTAATTTGAACTTGACTTGGATTAATTTCAAATTGACTTGGATTAATTTCAAATTGACTTGGATTAATTTGAACTTGACTTGGATAAATTTGAACTTGACTTAGGTTAAATTGCACTTGGCTTGGATTAATTTCAAGAGAAAAAGGTGCAGTACGATACTAAAAACCCCACTAGGGCACTATTCTGCAGGGGCCGGGGCCGGGGTCAGCAAAAATGGCCGGGGCTGGCCGGGGCCGGGGCCGGGGCCCCGGTTGGTCTATTTCTCCTACTTGCAGACATTGTGCTTGGGAAGACCGTATTTTTGCCTTTGATAGAACTACTTTTCCGGGATGTCGTGGAGGGCAACGTTTGTTCAGATAATGTCACTTTTCGATCTGCGAAGCGGGTCCCGAAAGGATGCATTGTGCGTAATTTGTACAATGCTATAACTGGATTTTGAGAACGAAACAGTTTTTGTATATGTATCGGTGACACTGATTTGCTAATTTTTACCTCATTCTGTAAGTATTTTGTGAAAAGTGAGGTAAATTCAAGCCGTTCATCGAGGTATTCAAGCTTACAGCTTAGAGAAAATATGGTTGCCCTTTAATGCTGGAGGAAGGAGGCGAGGAACAGGGAGAGCGGGGATCGACCGTGAGCAATTCATAATAAAGGTTGATTACGCTTAGTGGTGCTCTGAGTTCAAAATGTCTGTTTCTCGAAATTGATTGTACGAAATTTCACAATTTGTACGACCAGGGCACAGTCTCCGTCAGGAGTCGTTATTATTTTTAGTTCACTGAGAGTTTCTTCCTGTTTGAAGGACGCTTCAATCGAATGTTTAAAATGGCTAATTAAATTTCTTATGTTAATAAGGGATGCAATCTTTACGGGCGGAAGTTTATGGTCTAGCTGTGACATAGATACCGCAATGATTTTTCTGTTTTTTTTTGCTGACGTGTGAGGCACACATCGATATAGGCATGGTTACAATCCTTTAATTTCCATAGATCTTTTCCCATGTAACATCTGTTCAGCCACACAATTGATGTGCAAGCTTATCAAAAGTTATTTTGTTGGAAATCTCCAGTGCGAGGTTATTGCTCCTGGATGTTACAGATCAAAACCCGATATCAAATTTACTGACGTTCTTTAGTCAAAATTAATAATTTACGCTATTAAAGATTCGTATTCTAATTTCATCGTAACATTAATGCTGTTTTATTGATAAAGATAAAAAATTCGGAATTTTTTCAATCGTTGTTAAATAGCTGGAATGATTTTTTATTTCTCGTTGCTAAGAATTTGAGGGGTAACAAAATTAATTTTTATCATTAGCACATGATCATGTTTCCTGCAATGAATTTCTATTTTTTTCTAAATTTTTGTTGATAGTATAATGAAAAGCTAACTTGCGTATTAGGAATATGGGCTGCCAGACAAAATAATCAGTTATTGATGAAGTTATGATTTTCAAATCTAGACTTTTTCGTTTCTTACGGATGAACTAGTTAAGCTTTAGTTTCAGGTTAACTCCTACATTCATGTCGCCTAATCTTTAATTTTTTATTTCCTTCCATCATTATTTCTGATACACGTGTGCAAAAAATATCTGGCCGTGAAGTGGGTAGAAATTTTCAACATACAGAACCCTAATTTTCTCTATTCCACAAAATGATATTGGTATGTCCCTGAAGCGAAATCAAAATGTAGTGAATATTGTTCCTATTTTTTGTCATAATTTACCTACCTCAATATGTCATGATGGATAACTTATAAGAATTTTTATAGGAACTTTAGTTGTATATGAAGTAATTGCGCGAAATTAAGTTATATATGTCGTAGAAACGCTTTAGTAGTTACGCGTAGCATGAATAGTCGTAAATGCTCTGTTGTATGTAGGTATTTAGAAATTTAATTTTGTGTGAGTTTTGAAGTCGCGTACATCACTGCATAGCTGTTCACACTCGATTTAGTTCACTTTCACAATCTGGATTTAATATAAATATCGATAGAACGCATGATTTAAACATACTCAGACAACTCAAAGAAAGGTCACGCATGCCTTGTGAATTTGGATTCAAATCCATGTTCACTAACTTGGCATAACTGTAATGGTCATTACAACGTTTCTTTTAGTCAGTTCAACTGTTCTTCGAGGATATACAAGATTTACTTCAATTTGTAATGGCTTGAGTTACCCCTAAAACAACACAGCCTATTGTTTTCCTAGATCCACCGAATAAAAAGTCAGTGCTGGGTTAACTATTTTAATATATATTTCTATGAATTCAATTTATTCATATCTTGTGTTTTTTATCGCAATTCCATTATTATTCTATTGATCGCAATGTACTGTTAAATATATAAAATATTTCTATCACAATTCATGCGGTAGTAATTCAACTCCGTAACCAACAAACCCCTTTGTATGTAAATCATTTCTAGTTGAGCCACCACTGAGTACCACGTAGTTGTCCAAGTCTTTAGTAATTTTAAGATCTACAAAACCTAGGTCACGAGTTACGGAAAGAGTTCACTAGGGTGTGAGTAGCCTTCTCTTATTTCGCTCCTATGTTTACCGATCGCTGAGTGTCGCCGGAAAATAGTAGAGCCTCGTGTACCGAAAGGCCCCAGACCATCTGGGAACATCCATTTTAGCTGGGGGAGCGGGTACAAGTTGGGCACCAGCCGCCTTCTGGATACGTCCGACGCCTGAGACACTACACACTAACACCTAGGATTAATACCTCTACCACCATGTTTTCCCGTCAGGGAGGTCGAGGCTCGGGGAGAGCCGGCTGGAGCAAGTTTTTCCGCGGCCTACTACCAACCCCTATCCAAACAAGACCAAGCACTATGCAACAAAACATCAACACACGCACCAACGTAATCTCTGGCAACAAAACCCAGCCACGAACGGCCAACCAAACTACTACAACCATCCCAACACAGCCTGCTAAAAAATCCAACACCCCCTACAAAATCCAACTCCGCAAGATCAACCATAGTCAACCTACAGACCGACAAAAAATCTTTGAAACTACATTCAAACATCTGGAAGCTCCTCTCACACAACTCACTAGCAATTCAAACGGATTCTTCGTCATAACTGATGACATCACTGCCTATGATAAACTGACCTCGGACAGAGCCACCACACACTTCCGTGACATAAATCTGTAACCCATTGTATGAAATAGAAATTTCATTTATATCCAAACTTTGCCGGCATGGGAATACTGAACATTAGACGGCTCCATTTACGGCAGGGTAATAAAATAATTCAGTCGGAGAGCGTAGAGACGCTGGTGCTTATTAGCGCCAGCCACGTCAATTGATCAAGTACCGTAGAAGTTATTAGATGAATTATAAAAACAAATGCCGGCTCCGATCGTCTGGACAAGGGACAGAGCGTGGGATCAATGGTGAAATTAGCCATGGCTAAAGAGAAAACGGAGCCCCAACGAAGCATACCCCTGCATCCCTTCTCCCCAACAACCTACCACCCTTTGCCCAACCGCACCCCCTTTTTGGGGAGGCGCGCGCCCACGACTGGGCTGGCAGGACGATGGGCAGTCACTAAGTGTCTGGTCAGTATAGATAGTGGTCAGGCTCCGGACGGCAGGTGAACTATCTGAGGCCGAACACTTGCGGGAAGTAGAGTCCGGGAAGAGATTGTCTGAAGGTTTAGTCCAGGATTCGAGCGAGTTTGTGAAGTCAGAGTAAGGCTGGGTTGCCTTACCCAAGGTGGTTGTTTCTAGTGATTGGGTCTCATACCCATCCTGTGATTAGCGCCTTTTCGACTTTACTAACAACCGACCGTTCAAATATTCAGGTGTTGTTGATGCGAGGGCTCGCGATTTAAGTGTATGCTAAACACTTCTGAGGGCTCGCGATTTAAGTGTATGCTAAACACATCTGAGGGCTCGCGATTTTAGTGTATGCTAAACACTTCTGAGGGCTCGCGGTTTATGTGTATGCTAAACACTTCTGAGGGCTCGCGATTTAAGTGCATGCTAAACACTTCCGAGGGCTCACGATTTGAGTGTCTGCTAAACACTCTCAGAGCTAGGGTTTTCCTTGGCTCGCGGTTGACTGTATGTTACACAGTCGGTTGTGTTGTCACCTTGGCGATCCATTGAAGGATAATAATTGTGATTT
Source organism: Morinoia aosen (assembly GCA_030386875.1). Taxonomy (NCBI): domain Eukaryota; kingdom Metazoa; phylum Arthropoda; class Malacostraca; order Amphipoda; family Talitridae; genus Morinoia; species Morinoia aosen. Next base: position 39,734,861 of record CM059573.1, on the reverse strand, counting down.
GAGTTATCGCTGGTTGAACGGTGTGGTCGTAAAGTCCTTGCCTCGCGTGCTCTCGCCGTCCGTACTTGCATCCCCAATAAATAATAAAATCGTCGAGCGTCATAATTTATCCTCTCCATCTCGCTTTAGTGCCACCCAGAGAACCACGAGCCTAGACCCGAAGGCAATCGCTACCAAAGGTGTGATATATGAGTAGGGGTGTACGTAAAAGCTACAGCTCGCTCGCTAACGACACCCGTAACGTACTTCAGAGAAATTCCTAATCAAATTCATATCCCAACCAATTCGAGGCCTTGCGCCTCTGGTGGCAGCGGACTATCCGTATTAAATTCAACTATTGACTATTAACGTGTTACCACTGCAGACAAGAGATCAATAGAAATCAAATGCACGATATATAGAGTGTTCAGAAAATACACTTTTTACACCATCATCCCCCCAGATCTTTCAGCCATAAGAATCATCTTCATAAGACAACTTGACAGCAGCATTGACCAACTCCCACCGCAAGAAATACAGCAAGAGATAACACGACTGCAAACATGGGCAAAAGTCACCGAAATCAACAAAATAAAACATTAGACACACGTAATGAAAGTAACCTTTACCGACACTGCCATGACGCAGCGCACCCTCCAGATCGGCCTGCTCAAGTTCAACACAAAGATCATCCAATCGCAAATGGAACATGAAAAATACACGCACCTACGGATCTGCTTCAAATGCTACAAATTTGAGGACCACTCTACCCATCAATGCACTGTCAAGACACCAAGCTGCTCTGAATGCGCCGCACACGACCACACCTACCAACATTGCGATTCAACCCAAAAGAAGTGCCTCAACTGCGAAGGAAACCACCGCATCCATGCAGCCTTTTGCCATTACAGGAAAGAAGCTATCCGCAAGAAGAACCAAGAACTCCAAAAACAAGAAACAGACCAAACGAAGAGCACATATATTGAACTTGCAAAAACGGCCATCCAACAAACAACGAAAACAGAGCACGCACTCACACTCACCAGCCAGGTACACATAAAACTTGCCGCTATAATCATAGAAGCTCATATTGCAAACCTCACCCAAAAAGAAGACTTCGGATCAATCTTATCGAAATCTTTCATAGACAACTACGACGTAGACACCAAGTTCCCCGACCGCGACTCACAAAAACTCTTCAACATGTTCTTCTAACCCTACAAACAACCCCTAGCAAACACAACGGAGGCACCTGCCAAACAGGCAGGTACCGACTCTAACGATGACGAAATGGACACAAGCCACCACTCATCAGACGAGAACTCATCCCAGGACGAAACCAGCGACGACAACTTGACCGAAAATCGGAGAACGCAGCTCAAGAAGAAGAAAAAAACAAACAACGAAAGAAAAAGAGACAACCCTCCTCAAAAGAATCCCTTTCACAAGACGAAGTACTTCAGGTTTCAATCATTTACAGCGAAGGGAACATACAGTCTATTTCAAGCAACCCCACCAATGAATAGATAATAGAGGAACTGACCAAAAACCCTCCTGGCTTCAAAATCGCTGTCGCGCATGAAAACCCGGACAACATCTGGCAATATATCGTTGAATACAGCTACTCTCTCGAAGGCATGCCCATAACTCAATCCCACACGATCAATTCGTCGCGAAGGACAAATGCTCAGAACTCAGCGCCCCTCACAAGAAGCCCAAACACTCGACTACATAATGGATACACACAATACGAATAAGACACGGACTGTTATCCAACTCTGGCGTCATAACAAAATTGCACTATGCAACATCTACCGTCAATACAATCCACACACAATTCTACTAAACTAGCACTGTATGCAAAACGACACCCCATCAAAATTTGGAACTATAATACATACACCACAAACAAAGCAAATGAAAATCACGCTGTCGTAGCAACAGCAATTCGAAAAAACCTCCCATTCAAGCTGCATGATACCTTCCACACAGATATATTGGCCATCACAGTAGAAACACCACAGGGCCCAATTTCACTTGTCACAACCTACATACATCCACGCATTGATTACATCAACTTCATTGACATGCAGACGCTTTTTATTCGAAAACACCCAACTTACCTCTGTAAAATACTCACACGTGCATGAAATTTAGAAACGAAAATAGAAGGTTTATTCACGTTTTATATAACGATTTTAAAATAGCCGTAAGGCCAAACACACACTAATTTTAAGGAGCCGTACAGGCCGAACACGAACGATTTTAAAGGAGCCGTACAGGCCGAACACGAACGATTTTAAAGGAGCCGTACAGGCCGAACACGAACGATTTTTAAGGAGCCGTAAAGGCCGAATATGGAGTATTTTTAAAGAGCCGTAAAGGCCGAATATAGTTTATAATTTTAAAGGATTTATTTAATATCTCATATTTTTTATTAGTTTACGTTATAGATTAGCGCAAAGCGCGCTTTTTTTAAAAAGCCTTCGCTTTATTCAAAAAATGGCATAGGTGACACGGGTGCTCGTTAAATTGATACACACCTCACAAGCAGCAACAGCTGCAGCCACAGTTGTGACGAAGTAAGTAGGTGTCAGCGATTACATAAAAGCAGCAGTAATTAACTGCTGCAACCGGAGTAGCAGGTTAGCAGTAGACGCTATTCAGCGAACAGCAGGACTGCTGCAAACGCACTTTTAGGTTAAGTAGTAAACGAGATTCAAGAAAGAGCAGCAGGAACCGGTCTGGTCAGCTTCCTGGAAGGACAAATTAATTCTTTAGGTAAACAAAAGAAGAAACGCCGTAGAAAATTAGGTAACTCAAATTATGCACGATAATAAATATAAGACATTTAAGCTCCTACAACGAACCCAACAGTAGCGCCATCTAGCCCCAGAATCGCACTCGAGTCCTGACAAAACCCTCGAGCCAGCGTTAAGGTGAAGCAACTGACGGCAGCCTCTCAGGGTACGTAGGGGTAACTATACCAGCAGCAGCAGCAGAACACACTAGGAGCGAAAAAAAACACAAATTTACTTGGGTCGCCGCTACGGCGAAGTAGTGTTACGAGTCCTCTCTTTGCGCTGCATATTTCGTCGTTGTTTCTTTTCGTTGCTGTCATTTCTCTTGATAATCGTCGTGACAGAAGGTCACAATTATTTTATTTTGTTAATAAAGATCAAATTTGACCGAGACTTTTCAATGTCATCAGTTATGAATAACGAGGATATTGATGGCAAATCAATTAATTATTAAATAGGTAGCGTGTCATTATTAACCTAACAAAATTTGATGATTAACCTCTCTCTCGCTAAATAAGCAGGAAATGATACTACGAAGACACATGGTTTTTTATTCACCTATCTTGATACAAATTTAATGACACCTGAAGAATCATTGCGCATCTAATTTACGTTACAAGTAACATTACTGATGAATGCAGAATGCATTCATCTAAGCCTACGCACAAAGAAATCGAGATGGGGACGCTTCAGGAATAATGTACTGAATGAGACTCATCATAGTTGTAGATTCCGAGATGATGTTGCTATGTGTTACGCGGACAGCCAATTACATTACGTTACTTGAGAAATTATGAGTAGTTCACTTTTACACATGGTAAGAGACAACTGAGTCGGGGACCCCAAAGGGGTGCCCCGCTGACAAGATACGATTCAGAGCTCTGTTCTCTGTGGCTGCCGCGTGCTTACTGCCTGGCTCTCGCTTGGTAGCTGTGCGGACTGTGCACTCCCAAGTAGTTGGCATCGCACGATAATGTTGCCACAATGTTTAAGATGGATGGATTTACAATTGAGCGTTACGAATAACTCTAGCGTATTTAAATATTTCGCAATATGAAATATCAATTCATGATAATTGTATTAATGACATAAGAAACGTTAGCTACTGAACAATACAAATATTATTTAAAGTACAACTTTCCTAGTATTGATGTCTGGCAATCCTCTGTCGGTCGGTTGACACTCTTCCTCCTTTCTCGTCCTCTTCGAAGATGGAGTGAAGCTGGTATATAGAGAGAGAGCGTTGATAAGAGTTAGCGGCTCACGACATACTTCTGTTGTTTCGAACTATTCGAGTAACGGAGCGTCCTCCTTCGAATGATCGTTTTTTTTATATGTGTCGTGGGTAGAATCACAGCATCATCTTCCCTTCGTTGGCGAAGAAAACGATCTCCTGATCGTTGACACTCTCTACAGCTTTTGTGTGCAGTAGTAACGGAGAACGTTGATAAGTGAGATCCTTATTCTTTTTAATATCCACGTAGTCCAGCTGAGACGATTTTACGGCAGCGATGTAGAGTTTGCTCAATGACGAACGCTGATTTGAAGCTCCTTATGAAGTACATGCATTATCGTGTACCTTCGGCAGGCAATTTTTACCGTAATGTGAGACAGAGTCTTCCCGCACGCGGGAAAATCTCTAGAAGATATCCAATGGGATTAAGATCTCAATAATAGATGACGCGGGACAAATAAAGTCTCGGTCGCCGTGACCATACTTCAGCAGCATCCCTAAGGAAAGATTTTTAATCTTCACAATACCTTTGTTCAAGAATGTCATATTAATTGTGCCTCATCATTCACAATTTTCTTCATGATGGGGTATGAATTCAGCCATGAGGTCGTGTCGAATGTCGCCTGAGGAATATCATTGGCCTTCGCAGTCGCAGTCTTCTTCGTCGTCCATGCGCTGGTAGATCATGGAGCTTCGTTGCAGTCGAGTTCCTTCCTCTTCTCGCCGGATGCTGTCTAGACTGAGGTTCAGCTGTTCTTAGTACCTCCGTAGAAAATTTTAAGGCAGTTGACCCAGTCAGCTGGCGGGCAGTTTTCTATGTCATTTTCTTCGAGCTCGTGCGTCGAGCTCAGACTGCTCTCGTTGTTGAAGCGTTGCCGTGCAGTATCGTGTCCACGTTCGAACTATGTCGGGCTTGTCGGCGTGTTGGAGACTGTGTCGTGGACTGTGTGGACGTGAAGCTTGGCCTCCCAGAGCGGTCGTCTGCTCTGGCCTCTCCATCCACCTTGGTCCGGGTGTTGTTGGCGTCGTTGTCGTTGCTGTGGTTGTTGTCGTTGTTGTCCATGAGCTGGCAGCACACTGCGGATTATATGAACGCGAAGCTTGCCCCGTGAACGTGTGACGTTGCCTCAGTAGTGAAGGCGTGGCAGCCTACCACAACCGCTCGCAGTAGCCCACGGCATCAGCTGAAATTTCAGTCACGGTAATTCGGCGATCTTAAAAATTTCATTGTTCCTAGACAAGTTCTCATCCATTCATCATACATACTCCACGTCTCGGCCCATTCTATTCTTAGTGCTTACAATTGGACATGATGAACTTATCCTAATTTCCCATTGTTTCGAGGTGACATTATAATCTAAATTTGATGCGAAGCAAGAAAATTAAATTTTCAAATGGTGCATTCTCGTTGTGTACGTCATTAACAAAGTGTTGCAGCATTTTATATTTAATGTGAAGCGTACATTAATAAAGATCACAATTTTGTTTCATCATAAATTCCAGAATCATATTGTTAAAAAAAACTCCAAATTCTTACGACGTTCTCTTTATTGAGAAATAATATGATGGACATAAAGAATTCAACAATATAGATCGTGTTCGAGAAAATTCAAGTTTGTATATGTAAATTCAAAATGTTAAATCAAACTATTATTATTTACGATGCCAAGCATCACGTTTACAATATTATCTTAGCATTAAACATTTACCTGTACTAAGTTCAAAGTATATCATCTAAGTTTCTCAATGCGACGGCTCAGCTAACAGTCGAGCGAGGTAGAGTCCGTGCAGCGACCGTTGAGGTAGGAATGTGAGAGAGAGAGCGAATTCGAGAGAATTTGAGGGAGAGAAAGCTAGAGCTAGCCTGCTGGCTGCCGGAGAGGTGGGCTGTGTATAGGTTTGTTTCTAAACAACAAGCGCGCTGTGCACAGACTCAAGCCCGAATACCACACAGCTAGACAGTCCTGAAAATTCTTCCATCTCAACACGTACATTCAGGCAACGTTCAGGATGTTTTATATGGTTAAAATAATGCATTGAAATTTTAATTTAGACACGGACTTCTGAATGAAATAAATTGCGATTAGATTTATCATTATAACATCTACGATAATTATATGAATATGAATTTTGATCGCGTATATATTTTCTGAATGAATGAAGTTTATTTCTAAAATGAATTTTCTTTTGCGTATAAATATGATTGAATTTCAAGTGGATATTTTACTGAATGTAATATTTTATAAGTTTAATTTAAAGAAAGTTTTCAAATTACTATTATTCTATACGTATAATTCTGTATATAGAGATGCAGAATTTAAATCTGAATAGCACAAGTTTAATGTTTCAACGTAAATTGGGAAATTGGATTCGAGACGTCGGTTGCTACCGAAGCTGCCTAGGCTTCTCTCAAACAAAATGGCGTCCTGAGTCAGAATTACACGGCAGAATGATGAAAATTTATATTGCATACTATCATAATTTTCACATAAATCATTGAAGCACAGTTTAAACGAATAATATACTAAATTGAATGATTCACAATATTAAATTCGCATTAAGTAATTAAATGGTTTTAGATCGAATTATCGGATTCTACTTAGTTCAAACAGTTTGACATTTTAAAAGTTATGATCAATGGACATGTATACTAATGGTTGATACATGAAATAAATTTTAATTAGCTATCAAGGCAAGTTCACACGTACATAGGAAATAATAAATGCATGGTAAATAATGCTAGGAAATAATAAATGCATGGTAAATAATGGGTCACAGCAATGAATTTGTCTATAACATAAATTTACATGCAAGCAATTAGGTTAAACACATCATAACGTAATGAAACGGGTTTAATTTGAGATAGAGATTAAGTCATCAATTCTGTTAAAGGTTAAATTATTATTTTTTGGTAATGCTCGAGCTTTAATTGCTACGGAGGAGTGGATAAGGGAAATTTCACTCTTATTACGAATTAATAGGAATAAAAATCCACCACCGCTGGCTCCAGTGTTACGCGGACAGCCAATTACGTTACGTTACATGAGAGAGTATGAGTAGTTCACTTTTACACATGGTAAGAGACAACGAAGTCGGAGACCCCAAAGGGGTGCCCCGCTGACAAGGTACAATTCAGAGCTCTGTTCTTTGTGGCTGCCGCGTGCTTACTGCCTGGCTCTTGCTTGGTAGCTGTGCGGACTGTGCACTCCCAAGTAGTTGGCATTGAACGATAATGTTGCCACAATGTTTAAGATGGAGAGATTTACAATTGAGCGTTACGAATAACTCTAGCGTATTTAAATATTTCTCAATATGAAATATCAATTCATGATAATTGTATCAATGACCTAAGAAACGTTAGCTACTGAACAATACAAATATTATTTAAAGTACAACCTTCCTAGTATTGATGTCTGGCAATCCTCCGTCGGTCGGTTGACACTCTTCCTCCTTTCTCTTCCTCTTCGAAGATGGAGTGAAGCTGGTATATAGAGAGAGCGTTGATAACCGTTAGCGGCTCACCACATACCTCTGCTGTTTCGAACTATTCGAGTAACGGAGCGTCCTCCTTCGAACGATCGTTTTTTTTATATGTGTCGTGGGTAGAATCACAACAGTAGAGATGAAATATTTCAGAGCACTAATTTCATTAATTTCAGAATGACAATTAGTGAGCTCTCACCCAAGTTGAAATTTCCACTCGGTGGGTCGATAAGCCACTTTCAGAGGTTGTCAAGGAAAATCAAGGAATAAAAGATGAAAATAGTGGTAGAAAGGGTGTTCAGGCGAAAGTACATAATCAGGTAAGTAGTTAATAGAAGGGAGATGAAACAAGCCCCTATGGTAATTTGACGAAAGCTGGATGAACTCAGGTAGAAACCGTTACAGTTTCCTCCAAGTCTCGGAAGTTCACCGTAAGCAAGTAGGTTTGTAAACTTCAGAAGAAGCAATTTAATTGGTTAAGAACTCCCTTTGAAGTCGTTCACTGACCACTGGCCTTTTAATTAAATTAGAATTATTAAAGAGCTGAACACCAAGATAATGATTCAAATTAAAATTGAAATTCACAACACACGCATACAAACTTAAACAAAGTAAAATAGAATAATAAGTGAAGAAAAGTAATACATTATTCGTGGCCACGTATGAGGTAATAACTGGTGCCCTCCAGGTGCTGCGCAGACTGCCGCTGCTACAGTAAAAGTGTCAATGCCGAATCTTCCTAATTCTAAAAAAACTTCCGCCCACCAGACCTTTGCTCCGCTCAAGCTCCGCGGCAACAAATGACAGCTCGAAAGCGGCGTATGGCTCTGCCACCAAAGGCAATACGAGGAGTATGTGTGAAGAATTTTCCACACCTCCTAGCCGACATGAATGCCACACACCCCACTTTCGGATTCACGTACTCGAACAGGTAAGGGACACAAATCCACTAATAAACAGGAACAAATATCTCCACATCGGCACAAATTTCCCCACGATAATCCCTCACCGTGCTTCCACTAGTCCAAATATTGTACTAACATACACGCAACCATTGCACAACCTCATCCTCGAACCAGGTCAACTAACACCTTCCGACCACATCCCAATCATAGCTACAATATCAGCCAACCATATACAAATTCATATCCGCCCACGACCCTCCTTCCCCAATGCAAACTGGGAACTATACCGCAACCTTCTCGTCGAACAAAAAATACCGCAAGACTTGAGCCCTACACTAGAGGACATAGACAACCACCTAATCACATCAACGAAGTCTCCAAGCAATATATCCCACCTACCACACACAGAACCACCCCAGACATCAAACCCACTTCTGCTATACTCGTCCTTCAAACGAGACACAAACATACCTACGACCATCTCCAACGACACGGCCACTCAACTCACCTATACAGAGAACTCCTCAGCCTCAGCCAACAGATGAAAATTGCCTATCAACGCATTTACACGGCGACATGGAATAACACTATCGCCAACATCAAAAAGATGGACAATCCCAAACAATTCTGGTCTGCCATCAAACGTGTGTCAGGAAACAATAAAAAATAAAGCACCCCCTCCATTAAAGAAGACGGCATCTTTTACCATTCACCACAATCCAAGGAACCTTTGTTCCGACAACACTTTTCAAACATATACTCAGGTATTTATGACCCCAACAACAATTTCGACGCTGAACACAAACGCACCATCGAAACAAAAATGAACGACATCGCTCCCCAAACGACCAAACGAGACAGGAGACACATCCCGCCTCCACAATTTCCACTTCCCAACCATCACAATCGAAGCACTCAAAAACGCACTTCGGACGTTTTCCCAAAAAGCTACACGACAAACAAAAATAACCACACACCACCTTAAACACTTACCGCAAAACATGTTCCAGTATCTTCTGTACATATTTAACCACGCCCTCTCAGCGGGTCATTTCCTAAACAAACTGAAACACGCAATAATGATGTTTTTACCGAAAACCTCCACCTCCCAACACGAGGTGCAAAATTACCGCCCCATCTCCCTACTTGACACCCACGCTAAGCTCCTCGACAAGATATTAACTTACCGGCTAACAGACCATCTAACCATCAACAACATCTACAACAGCCGTCAACACGGATTCCGCCACAAATGAGGTACACACACCGCACTTGTCACGCTACACGAGACGCTCGACATTAAACAAACACAGAGAAACAAAACTGACATCATTCTACGAGGTGTAGGCAAGGCCTTCGACAAAGTTTGGCCCATAGGACTCAAATACAAACTGTCACAGCTATAAATTCACCCTCTATTCACAAAAGTCTTGTATAGCTTCATCACCAGCCGCACTGCAGCCATTCGAATCGCAAACTACACTGGCCCACCCTTCTCAATCAAGTCAGGAGTTCTCCAATGAGCAGTCCTCTCCCCAACGCTGTACAAGTACTTCACACACGACCTTCCCCCACCAATACCCAACACTGACTACATAGCTTTTGCAGACGACATCACACAAATTGTAGCTGCCCACAATTCATATAACATGTCAGCTATTCTAACAACACGAGCCATTGCTCAAATCAACGATTACGAACGAAAATGGAAAATCCAAACCAATACAAACAAATTCAAGATAATTGCTATCAGCCGCCGCAAATATTCAACAGTGCACATCAACAACACCCCCACATCTTTACACAAACAAAGGTAACTTTCTTGGACTCACAAACAGCACAACCGGATATGCGCCACACACCAGATAACGAGCAGCAATAGCACATCAAAATCTCTCACGTCTTAACCGATTCAAACACCTGAACCTAGAAGAAAAACGCCAACTCTACATCACCCTAATCAGATCCACTCTCATCTACCCAGCCATTCCCCAACACACACTCCCACCATCATCTATCTCAACACTCCAGCGTGTACAGAACCGAGCCACGAGATACATAACAAATTCAGAATGGTGAGATTTCTCCCCCCCCTGCACAACTACATCGCCGAGCAAACTTGCAACCAATCAACATAACACTCCACAAACACGCAAAAAGAATCTTGCAAAATGTTCACGACATGCACCCACAACTCTACCTACAACTCACATTCCCGCAAGACACCCCGCAAATACCGCACAAACAGTTCCTTAGCGTAAAAATGAAAACACTCGCACCCCAACCGAGACCAAAATACCCTTGACACGACATCAACGAGACTACTCCACAACCCCCTATCCACTAAGGTAAGCCTACTTACCCACGTCCAGTATTAAAGATGCTTACTAATTAAACACACAACCATACAAAGCCCTGACTGGTAGTTAACTTTCACCAGCCTCAAACTACTTACAAAAAACCCTTCAACATTAGCATCATATGCGCAAAGCGCATCTCTATCAGTTTCCTATCTATTCTTTTCCTTTTCACCTCTTCTCTCCCCGACACACCCTGTGTCAATCTCTCTTTCCGTCTTTCTATAAGCATCGACAGACAGTTACGGAGGTAACTTAAGTTGTTATTAAAAAAAGTTCATTGAATAACGCAGGCTCATAAAGAATCATAACCCCGTACCTTTGAATGCCGTACCGAAGGTTTATCGAACATGTGGATACATTTCCTGTTCTAGATCAGGATAACTTTTTTCGAATAAATCATTCAACAAAATGAGATCAGATGCAAAAAACTATGATATTACAAAATTTTGAGGGACAGCATATTTAATAAATTTTTGTCTCATTGATTATAGAGAGGAGCACATCGCAGTGAGCAGTTATATCATCAGTAAATTCTTTCGTTCTGACGGGCTTCTTTCCGCTGCAGCAATTTTGTAGGATCAGCAGAAACACATGGTCTGTAGGATGATCAGCGCTTTCAGTGAGAACGTATTTGAATTACAATTCGAGATAAGTTATATTTTCAATTCTGTTTTCCCAGGCGATTTTGAATGTTTTTACAACTTCTCGTACGCCCATTATTATCATTGAAATGCGGAGCTCACTCAAAAATATCAGTGTCGGTAGGAAACAGAGGTACGAAGCAGAAAAAAAAGTCTCGTACATTTGTCCGCGTAGGAAGTGAGCAAAAACTGAGTAGGAATTGAACATGTTCCTTCAGAAGACTGAGGGAACAAGGGACACTTAACACAAGCCTATCGTTTGACATGTGGAGTGTGCTCCACATTTCACTTTTCTTGTCAGCACTGCTTTGTGTTGAAATCTTTATTGTAGCACCTTGAATGTATATGTGTATTATACTAATAATGGTACAGTGCTCATGTGCTAGAATGTGTTAAAACAGTACTCTGCTTTGAGAACTGAGCTCATGGTTCTCATAGAACTGAGCTCATGGTTCTTATTATTTGCTAGAGCCCACTCCACCGTTACCCTTCACGATGTTAACTTACGGTTGCCCTGCTGTATGTTACTGACAATACATATATTGTTGAAGTCTCAATTACTCACCCTAACCTAAATTTAACAGGTTATGGACCCAGACAACCTTCCGAAGAAACAATTCCGGTAAGGTCCCGATGCGAAAACCATCCGGAACAGTGAGAACAGACGTTGGTGATCTGTTAGTGAGTGTGAGGCAGAAACAGTGAAAGTGAAAAAGAAAGAATTATGGCAGGCTCCGTAAGTGAAAGTGCTAAGAACTGTCTCACGGCTCTTAATGATAAAAACTCTCCTACGGGGAAGCTGCAAATGAAAATGCACTTGATGAAGGAAAAGTTATGGAATTTGGTTCGAGGAACGGAAACCATGCCACAGACTACGGACGAGACAGCTCGAATTAAAGTTGAAGAAAAACGTGACAGTGCCCTAGCTACAATTGTGCTTGGTGTTGAAACGAGTCAACTGTATTTGTTGGGCGACTCCACTGACCCTGTGCAACTGTGGCACAAAATTGAAGATACATTTCAAAAGAAAACTTGGTCTAACATGTTCAAACTACGCAAAAGACTCTACAACATGAAGTTAAAAGAAGACCAAGACTTGCAAACTCACCTCAAAGCATTTGTCGAAATATTTGAGTCCTTGAGTGTGATAGATGACGCTGTTGATGAAGAAAGCCGTGTAATAATTTTGTTTTCATCGCTTCCCGACCACTTCGCACTACTAGTGACTGCACTGGAAGCTCACGAAAAACTACAGTCATGGTATATGGTGACATAGCGCCTTCTGAATGAAGAAACAAAACTGAAAAACCAAAGTGCTTCAGACTTCAGTGAAAATTCCCTTGTGAGCTCCAAATTGAAAAACTGAAGATGCTACGAATGCGGAAAAACAGGACAACTACGCGCCAAGTGCTGGATCTATCAAGAAAATTGAAGAAAGAAGATGGGAAAAACACCTTGAATCATACAGAAGACCAGAAAGAATTTGGAGCAGGAAAACCAACTATATCAGTGCATTGTCTGTGATAAATGTCAATAATTTTTGGGGTATAGATTCTGGAAGAACTACACACGTGTAATAATAGGAACGATTTTTCTTGTATGAATGAGCTACCTAGTCCAATCAACATTGAAGTTGGTGATGGTAGAAATTTGCAAGGTGTTGGTGTAGGTGATGTTTAAGTTATGGTGTCCCTGTCCAAAGGTCTAGTAGATACCTGTGTTGTTAAGAAAGTCTTGTATGTGCCAGACTTAGCCTACAATTTACTATCTGTGCCTTAGATTACTATACCGGCCAATGAAACGCAGGAGGTCTTTTTGGGTGAATACTTTATTGGTCCGTAGCAGGTGTGGCACAAGCGAGGAACGTGATGGATTGAGCACAGATTGAACAGGGACTGACTCTTATATAGACTCTGAGAAGCGCGAGGTAGGGAGAAAACGCGAGTAAGAGTAAGCTCGCCTGCACATTACCTTCCCCCTTTCACCGGATAGGTATTCAATTATAAATAAAAAAAATAAATATTCGGGCGAGAAAAAAAAACTTTAACTTCAAACAAGGTTACCAAAATCAATTTCGTCTCCGCCTTACATGTTTTCAAAACTCAAAGAGAATTAATTTTACCCGAAAATACACTAGCACAAATACAAGCTGTTTTATACCTCCGTTTAAAATTAATACGACAACATTTGGCCAAATTTAGTGCTAACACTTAACGCAAGCATTTTAAGTCGCCTCGCCTCTCATGCATTTTAAACTTTAAGATTGGCAAATGAATTGGAATCAAATTATTAAACATATACCATCCAAGAATTATTTATAACACTCGGCAACTCAATCAAAAAGAACGAGGGCCGCTGAAGAGAACAAAAATAAAAATGCCCTGTTATTCCAAATGTAAATGTAAACAACTCGGTACAACTAAAGGTAAGCAACTCTAACGTAAGTAGACACATGGTTCAACAACATGAACTATAACTCATCAAGAAATTAAATAACAATCTTACCGTCCAAACAGAATTTGAAACCACCGAGCAGTTTCAGTTAATGCTAAAATAAATAAAAAAATAATAAAACGCAAAATCATTTTCTAAATCGAAACAACCATAGAAATATAAACTCAAAAAAACACCATAATAATAAAACGCTAGTTTTCATTAGCACATTAATGACTACACTAGCAATGACAACTTTTTCTGTTACACTGAATTTTTGACGTTTAGTACACAAAAATAAATAAATTATTCAATATCATAGTAAAAATTGCATCGAAAAATTTAGAAACCACATAACATTGCGAAACGTGGAAAATTTTATTACCCCAAATACACGCAGTGAAAGGCGAAAAGAAAAACACATTTTAAATTTTTTAACTCTACCGGTTATACCAACCCACAACCATGGTTACACAAAAAGCGCAAAGAAAAACGATTAATAGCTTATACTTAAAAACAACGAACAAAATGACAAGGAATAAAGCAAGTTTTAATTAACTAAACACCAGCTGCTACCACCGGTCAGCACCAGCACCAACTTATCATACAACCAGAAAGTCAGCACGACGATAGAGGTAGGGTTAAAAAAACGCCAAATTTTTTTCCTCAGTAAACACCAATGGTAAACCAATTAAAAAAGATAATTCCCAACAATTCGAAAAAGAAAAATTCCGAAAGGGTACACATTAGACGCAATAAATTTTGAGTTGCAAACAAAATCACCATCCCATCACTTGCTTAAAATCGAATTCGTGGCATCGTAAACCTTTTAACACAGACAAATTTTCTTGTCTGCACCTCGTTGCTGTACGTTTGTAAAATTGCGCATAAACACTATTAATAATAGTTGCCACATAAATGAAAAGCATATGATTATAAGATTAAAGGATTATAGTAGCGATTAAATAAACTTACAGCTAAATAAAACGCAATTGAATTTTCTAAACAGACCAATTACGGTATTTCAATAATAATCGAGACTATCACCTCGTGGATAGATATTTAATATTTAACGCCAAAATTTAGTGGCAAAAATCACACTTTCGGACGCACATTAGTTGAGGTACCGGGGCGTCCATTGCGCCCTGTTCTTTGCGAACGCTCAGCCCGCCTTGAACCAGGCTGTTGCACCAATATTACTACATCACCGCCGACCGTTATGTTCATTACACCTACACCTCCGCTGGATTGGTGGGATTGTTGTATCTTGGCGGCCTCAGCGTGCCCCGCCGTAGCTGAAAATCCGCGTTTCTACTACGATCGGCGAGAACTTTCAAATTCTTCTTAACGTAGTATACGAGGGCACCTAACGCCATGATGGCGACCAGCATCAGCATCACCAGGACGTCTGATACATGGTCGGGCAGCAGATCCACCTTGGAATGCGTCTGCAGCCAGTCCTTACTAAAATCATTCATGTGCTCGGAGAGCGCTGACACCAGCGTATCCACATCGACTGTAGACTGTGCGTTACCCATGTCGGGCTTGTGTATCCTGCAAAAGGAACAGAAGCAGAACTGATTAGCATGACCAAAAATAAATAATAAAAACTTACAAAATTTTAGTTACCTAACACAGAAGCATAATAGCCTGAGCAAGAGAACTGTAGCGACAAAGTACAGGTGAATTGAACAGAAGCTTTTCCCCAATGAAATTACACAAAGTTATTAGCACGTGTTGCTCGTCGGCCAGATATGTATTTTAAGTAAAAATTGTGTTCAGACTCTCAGTCGGGAAATTTCCATTCACCGTATCAATTTAATTAATTTGCGCTGACGATAAAAATTCCAACCAAAAGTAATAAGAACAAATTCAATTACGCCGTAGCGACAAGACCGAACGTCTCACGAGATGAACTGCAATGTCAGCGATTACATTTAGCAACCGGTGAATTCGCTCACCATTTAATTTGCCAATTCAGCAACAACATCCAAGCGATTGCACGCCTAGAGTTGCATGTGCACAGCACAATACAAAATCAAAAACAAATTACAAAGATTAATAAAGACATCTTAGAGACATCTTCAGTGATACATACACATTACTTTCAACCTCGAGATTCAAGCACAATACTTAACCTAATTCAACCTAATAGGCGCAGCTGAAAAGGGCTGAAATTATAGCATACGGGTTAAAATGAATAATAATGAAACACGAGTTACACAGATAATACGTTGTTAGCGCAAACAACACAGCAAAAATCCTTAACCTATAATGAAAACGTTAAATTGAGTGATACAGTTATCCTTTACTGCAAATCGTATCCTGTCGATTCGTTGCGACGTCAATAACATAAGTCGAAAACACAGTAAAAATGAACTTGTCATTTTAACTCATTATTTAATCCTCCTTAAATGGATTACATGGTTTAAATTTATTTTGTGTACTTTGGAACCAATCTTAATTTCGGCCCAATTTCGCTTGACCTTCAAAATTACACCCGGCCCTAACCAAGTGAACTCAAGCTCATATTTTTTGCATGATTCCTTAAAAGGACTTGATCACCCACAACGATGTTCCTATCCTTACGCTTGATATTTCTGTAAAGGTTCTTTTCGTAAGTGTTATTCAATATCAAATTTCTAATGTTATCGACAGTACGCGCTGCCTCTTTTGCTCGAAACCTTACCAAATTTAGGTTATGGTCATCAAAATTCTGACTTTGGAAAAATGGACAGGTGTCTCTGTTAAACACCACGTAACTTAGAATGACGCCCAAAGTAGAATTTAGTGCATTTTTCAATGCATTTTCGACAACCCTTAAGCAATGATCCCACTCAGCATTAGGCAAAGAATTAACGTATAATTTCAACAAATTATTGATTTTCTTGTTGTTCCTCCCAACGATAGCGTTCGAATGATGACTAAAAGCCAGAACTTCTTTTTTCGCAATTGCGTGGATGTTCCCGAATTGCTTCACTGCTAGTGGCTTAAATTCAAGCGCGTTATCCGATATCAGAGTTTTCGGAAACCAAAAAATGCTGAAGCAGTTTCCTAAACATGAAATTACTGTTTCCGTACGACGGTTAGACGTCGCGTACATATTACAAAGCCTAGAAAAAAGATCAGTAATTATTAAAATGTATTTATTACCACTATCGGTAACCTTTAGGGGACCAAGATAGTCCATTGAAACAACCTCAAAAGGTTTTTTTCGCTTTTGGCGCTGTCAAATTTTTAATGGGCACAGAAGGTCGTGCCATAAGTAGTTTACGAACTTCACAATTTCGTACGAGTTTCCTCACAATCGTTTACTCCAAATGGTTATAATATTTAGGTTTGAATCTAAACAACGTGTGCAAATCATCGGTGGGGTACATGGAATGAATGGCTAAAATTGTCTTACCCATTAGAGAATTTGGAACCACTGCAGTTAATATGGTACTTGGTCGATTGTCAATCCGTCGTCGTCGGTACAAGATGTCATTCAGAATTAAGTAACTCTGTAGGCCAGGTATTTTGGACGCACTAGCATGAAGTAGCGCTTCCCTAACCTCCATGCAAAAATGGATCTTGTTTCTGCTCGTCAATAAATTCCTTTATAGTCCAAGAGATCTGTTTCTCTGTCGGTACGTAATCAATCAGTTTCTTTTGCGTTTCCTTGTTTGTCGAAGCGTCAGTACTGTCGCTATGCGACGAGTCATTGACCGTCTGTCTGGAAAGCTCTTTTTTGTTTTAGATCGAGTCTCCGCGATGCACGCCTCTGATTCAAAAGTTGAGTGTAGAGCTTCACAGCTCTCTAGTTCTTTAATTATTAACTGATCATCATTTATAGGTAGTCTGCTTAAGTAATCAGCTACGACATTCAGTTTCCCATGTAATTATTTGACATTAGGATCGAATGAATGGACATTTATACACCACCTCGCCATAGTTGTATCTTCTGAGAGTTTCCTTGCAAAAAGAGGCGCTAATGGCTTGTGATCCGTATATACACGGATAGGATATCCAGTTTTTAAACATTTAAAAGATTTTAAAGCTGAAAACAGCGCACAAAATTCCTTCTTCGTGGTGCTGTATCTTTTTCGGCTAGAATTTAAACTTTTAATAAAATAAGCCACAGGACGCGTTACTTGATCATTTGAATCTTCGGCCTGCATCAAGACAGCTCCAATCCCAAAATTAGACGCGTCCGTAAATATGTGAAAGTCCTTCGTGTATTCAGGATGTCTTAAAACCGTGTCAGAAGTCAGGGCAGATTTGATATAAACAAGACTTTTTTGACATTTGTCGCTCCAATTATAAACAACGTCTTTTCTTAAAAGCCTATACAGGGGGTTTGCAATTTCTGCAAAATTAGGTAAGAAGTTTCTAAAATAATTTGCTAGTCCCAAAAACTGCTGCAACTCCTTCACATTTACAGGAGCCCTACAATTCGGCAGTTTCTCCAAACTCTTACATCTAATTCCATCCGCGGCAATAATATGCCCCAGGTATTCAATTTCTATCTTAAAAAAGTTACATTTTTCCAGTTTTGACGACAAGTTCCCAGACCGGAGCATCTTAAGGACGCTTCCAATGTCAGATATATGCTGGTTTTTAGTCTTTGAATATACTAAAATATCGTCAAGAAAGACGCAAGACATTTTCCCTAGAATAGGCGCAAGAACAGAGGTCATCACCCGCTGAAAAACGCTTGGGCTCGAGATCAACCTGAACGGAATACGTCGGAATTGGTATTTCCGACAACCAACACTGAAGGCAGTAAATTTCCGACTCTCTTGGTCTAATTCAACCTGATGGAATGCGGAGCGCAAATCCAAAGTTGTGAACCATGTGTTCCCTCCTAAAGTCAATAGTATTTCATCGACTCTGGGTATAGGGTAAGACTCTTTCACAAGAATTAAGAGCCCTGAAGTCAATCACAGGGCGAAGCTCCCCGCTCTTTTTTTACAATAATGACTGGAAAATTAAAGTCAGACATTGACTCCTCAATTATTCCCTGTGAAAGCACATCATTAGTAATTTTCACAACTTCCTCCTGATATTTATGAGGTATTCTGTATGGGCCAAATTCAGAACTGGTGCACCGCGTTTCAACTGTCTCCGGTGCGTCATAGGCTGGGACGTCGCTGTAAAACCGCCAATGACGTAGACGTAGTTTATGTTGTAGCTACAACTGTTGTAGTTGTATGTAATACTTAAAAAGTTTGTTATAGTGTAGCTATCACTTTTAGTTCTTTGCACTAGCACTTATCACTCGTCGTAGGGGCAAGTCCTCCAAAGGTGATTTCCAACACGATTTCTAGGTCGTCACCTGCGTCTAAAATCAACACACGAGTGCGGAAAGGAGAGTCCGTATCGATCCAAGCTGAAAATTGCGCGTAGGATTCCAATAGCGCCGCGAACGGAATGTTGAATCCCTGGAAAATAACCGATGGGCGTATCTGCCAAACATGGTTGTCTTTACTGTTGCCAGTCATCGATGAGGCTTCGTTAATACAGTAAATCTTCGGAACAGGAACAGCTTCAAACTTCTTCACTTCTTGATAACTTCCTGCGCTTGAAAGGTATTCACACGGTGTCGTGAATTTGTATTATAATTGTCACCAAAAATATACCGGCCAATGAAACGCAGGAGGTCTTCTTGGGTGAATACTTTATTGGTCCGCAGCAGGCGGGGCACAGGCGAGGAACGTGATCGATTGAGCACAGATAGAACAGGGACTGCCTCTTATATAGACTCTGAGAAGCGCGAGGAAGGGAGAAAACGCATGTAAGAGTAAGCTCGCCTGCACATTACAGAAAGTGGAAACTTAGTTTACTTTGATGAAAGCTCATGTAAGGTTGTAAATAAAGACCACAAACTAATTGCCTTAGGCAGTAAAGTAGGAAATTATATAAGCTTAATTGCACCCTTAATTCAGCTGCTAAATGCCTGAATGTTTCCTCTGATGAAATTCTGTGGCATAAACGATTCTGTAATCTAGGGCTTAATATTCTTAGGAAATTAGCCACTAAGAATCTTGTTAAAGGTCTTTGTTGTTCTGTGAGAGGAGATAACATTTTTTGTGAAAACTGTTGTTCCGACCCTTTCCGTGTACAGGTCGAAACTAACGCGAATGAGGTTCGGGAGTGACTCAAATGCAGTAACGTGGTTATCCTTTATTGGTACTTAGGAATTGGCACAGGCTTCGGTATTGGCAAAGAATCTGTTAGATCGGACGGTAGGGGCTAATACGAAGTGATGTTACTTCTATAACGCATCTGTGATCTGTACAGGTGCTTCCTCGACAGTCACGCTTCCGCTACTGAACAGCGACGACTCTTTTTTATGCTACCTCTACGGCAGGCCACCGCCAATGAACGGCGATGTCTCTTGCCGGTTCTATTTATATACTCGGCGGGCGCACATAATTGTTCCCCCCATACGTAAAAATTCTTTATTACAATAAATTTTTTTTTTTAAAACGTTATTCAATTAGCTTTGATTTTCCTTTGACTATCAATTAATCTTACAATCCGTCAAGTTAATTCGAACAGATCAGAACGTATGACACAAAATGCTTCCGAATTATGAACGGAGGTAGGCAGGTATGGCTTTTGCTGTCTTTAGCAAAGCATAAATTCAACAAAATTAAACGGTAATCCTACATCTCGTTAAACATTATTCATTTTAGTTTCAATTCAAAACTTGATTTATTATCCAAAATCAACTAATTAATCACCCTTCCCACTTAGCTTCAAACAATTTATTTATCAATTTATTCTTATTAATTCAATTCAAATTCAATTCAATATTGGATACACCACACAATTTTATTAACTTATCGAAATCAAAAATCAAATCACGTACGTAATAAATCATCTCCATAAGGTACACTTTTTTGAACAAACTAGACACATACCGTCAAATCGAGAAACAAAAATTTTAATGCAAATGAAAAATTTAGAAGGAAAATCCAGTATAAATCTATATTATATAAAGATATAGAATATAAGTTTATATACGCAAAACAATACATTACATTACTACAAATGGCAAGGTAAAAGTTGATTTGCTTTTCTGTAGGATTCAAATCGTCCTACGATTCAAATTTACTTATTTCAATTCAACTAAATTAAATATTGAAAGTAAATTAAATAGAATAATCAATAAATGAACTAATTCAATTCAACCAATCTACAAGCGTGCAATTTGGTTTTTATTCGTAATATAAATAATTCGTCTCCTTATCTCGCGTGAAACATGAACAAAACATTTCCATAAGGCGAGTAAAACGACTTCAAGGGTTATAATTAACGACACCAAGAACAAGTAATAATCCGTATAAAATAGAAATATTCTAAGACATGGAAGGTGTCTACTCCTCGGGAGATTTGAAAAACGTATATCACGCGTAATATGACATTCAGTTGTCTCCATCTTGTATGTGTAAAGATCCATCTTGTAGGGACGTGCACGTGGACTCTGTGCATGAGGCACGTGTGTTTTGTCATGTTAATGTGAGTGTAGAAGTCTAGCGATGTAATGTTATGCGCTAACTTGAGGTGGAACTGCAAGTATTTGCCTAGGACTATTACAGATTTCCTTCCAAGCGGTTCGACGCAAAGCTACGTCATCACCACTTAGTCGTCCAATAACCTTGTTGAGATCTCTTTTAATATAAATAATCATTACAGTAGTTATAATCGTGATTAACGTGTAAAGGAAACGTGTAAAGGCTTATTGAAATTAAGTAAGTAGTTATTATTGATTATTAATTGTTATTGAAATTAGATAAGTGCGCAAACCAAGTAGTAAGTGAAGGTGTAAAGTGTATGTATACATTGTAAATCGGAATGTGTAATGTTCTGGAATTGTTCAGGAGTCGCCCAAGGAATCTGAAAGGAAACGACACAGCTGATTAGCATGGCCACAAGCTTAAAGTAAACAATTGTCGTTTCATACTAAGGCAACGCTTCCTTCTCATTAAGACACATTCATTCCAACTACAATGCCTGGCATTGTTTTCAAACAAGTTGCGGCAGATGCGATGCAGTTCTCGCGGGTTTCGCACTCGCACTCTCGTGTCGACATTTCCACGATTGCACCTAAGTTTATCAACTCTAGCTTACGACTTGATGAACACAACTTTGATTTCGCAATAACAGTATGACAACATCCTAAGTTCAACATCTCGTCACAAGATGTTTGCGCAACAAAATATTTCCTAACGCAAGACATACATGAAGTCCTAAGAAAAAAACTCATAGAACGCACTTACAAGCTAAAAACCATTTAAATACATATATGGAATGGCAATTTCGGAATATATGAAAATGAACAGTTCCAAACTAGGTTGACAATTTTACCTTCTTAACTTATCTAAAGGCAGTACATGGTTTAAGTTCGATCGGATAATCTTGTTACCGATCTTAATATCTGCCTAATTTTTACCTAGCCTTTCAATGATACCGGGACCTAAGAAATTTAGCTGTAGCTTGTGTTTTTTGGCATGGTTTTTCACTAGTACACGGTCCGTCACCTTCAAATTTTTATCGCGACGTTTCACGTTTCTATAGGTAGTTCTTTCGATTGTAGCGTTAATGATTGCATTTCTAATATTGTTCACTACAATAGATGACTCTTTAAATTTTTGTTTTTGAACATCTTCATATGTAGTCGCAACATTGAAGTCTTCTAAATTAGTAGAACTAATATACACACACGTATCTCTACCGAAAACCGTGTATGCGGGGGTATCGCCTAATGTTTCATTAAAGCTATTTTTAATCGAATTCTCCACAATATCCAATAATCTATCCCACTCATTATGAGTAAGAAAATTTAGATATAACTTGAGCAGGTGTCGAATTTTTCCATTGCATCGCTCAACAATGCCATTAGAAAAAGGGGAAAAAGCCAGAACTTCCCTTTTTGAGATAGAAAGTCCTTTTGTGAAATTTCTCACATTAGATGATTTAAACTCTCTAGCATTGTCTGACAATAAAACGTCCGGGGTACCGAACAAACAGCAAAAATTCCATAGACAATCTGTAACAGTCTCTGTACGTCGGTCACTAGTCGAATATAATTTAACAAAACGAGAGAACAAGTCGATAATGACAAGAATAAATTTGTTCCCATTGTCTGTCATTGTTAATGAACCGTAGAAGTCTATGCTGACCATTTGAAAGCATCGTGTTCCAATTGGAGCATTTAGAATTTTAATCGGCGTCGATATTCGTGATTTTAGAATCTTACAGATGTCACAAGATTCAACAATTTTTCGTGTAATTGTCCGTTCGTACGGATGAAAATATTTTAATTTAAACTTAAACAAGGTATGATTCAAATCTGTATGGGACAAATTATGAATAAATAAAATTGTCTTGTGTAGCAGAGTATATGGCACCACAATAGTCAGAATGGTGCTGGGTCTGTTGTCAATTCTTCGTCTTTTATACAAAATGTCATTCATAATCAGAAATTCATTCATGTCAGTATTAGTAACTTTTGTTGCGTTCTCTAGGGCATCCTTTATTTCAGAACAAAAAGGATCACTATCTTGTTCACGTTTAAATTCGTCTAACGACCAGTTGTCGTTAATACTTGAATAGTCTGTAGTCTTGTTAACGTTATCCAGTCTGCATAAGCACGTTTTCTGTCTGCTATTAAAGTCACTGGGTTCACGTCTGGGGGCTGTCTGCTGTTCAGCAGTACTGTTGTTGTTTCTTCCATCCTCACTTCCTGGCATTGTCTCCTCGAACTCTCCCTCAGTCACCGGCTTGTTACATTTGTTACCCGCAGCAGCGGCTTGCAGCCTGGTTACAACGGGAAAAGTCTCTACACCCGGGGTTAATTCAGAACACTCTAATAGTTCTCTTTCTGTTAAAGGATTTTTGTCATGATTTAATCTACTTAATGCATCGGCGGCACTATTCGCTTTCCCAGAAAAGTACTTTAATTTGGCATCAAAAGCTTGCACATAAATACTCCATCTAGCGAGCGTGTTGTCTTCAGGCAATTTCTTTGAAAATAAAGGAACCAGAGGCTTATGATCGGTGTAAATGACCAGATCGTCTCCTAAAACAAGATATTTAAAGTATTTCAACGCTTCAACTATAGCAAACATTTCCTTTTTTGTTGTTGAGTATCGTCGTTGGGTGGAATTCAACGTTTTAGAAAAAAATGCGACAGGTCTCATGTTTCGAACTTTATCAGTAGATGACTGGAGTAAAACAGCTCCTATGCCGACGTTTGATGCATCACAAAACAGATGAAAATTTTGATCGAAGTTTGGGTGACTCAAGATTGTATTTTCACACAGTTCATCCTTTAATTTTTCAAAAGCGTTTTGACAATCTCTAGACCAATTGAATTCAACATTTTTCTTCAGAAGATTATAGAGCGGGCTTGCGATACTCGCAAATTTTTTTATGTACCTACGAAATAAATTTACTAGTCCTAGAAATGACTGTAACTGTTTCACATTCTTAGGAATTTCTAAATTCTTCACTTTGTCAGTACCGGTGCTTCTGGTTCCCATTCCGCTAATGGAATGTCCGAGATATTCAATCTCATCTCTAAAAAATTGGCACTTTTCCGTCTTTATTGACAATCTAGCGTTTCTTAATAGTTCAAGTACAACTTTTATATCGGCAAGATGCTGATCTTTTTCCTTTGAAAAAATGAGTACGTCGTCCATAAAGACGAAAGATAGTTTTCCTAGAACAGGAGATAGCGTTTGCGTCATTACTGACTGGAAATATGCAGGTGAGGTTTTTAAACCAAAAGGTAAACGATTGAACTCGTATTTCCTGCTACCAACGGTAAATGCTGTTATTTCCTTACTCTCATCGGTCAGTGTAATATTTTGATATCCCGACCTAAGATCTAATTTCGAAAAGTATTTTTGACCATTTAGACTATAGAGTATCTCATCCATCCGCAGTAGAGGGAATGATTCTTCATAAATTACCTCATTTACTTTTCGAAAGTCAACTACCGGACGTATGGTTCCATCTTTCTTATGAACTACAATTATCGGTGAATTATCACGGGAAACAGCAAACGACGTGATTTTCACCGCATTCGGCCTAGGAATGGCCCAAAACACGCATTTTAGCTCTGTCGACCGTGGAAACGGCTAAATATGCACTTTCCGCCTATGTCACCACGGGAAACAGCAAACGACATGATTTTTACCGCATTCGGCCTAGGAATGGCCCAAAACACGCATTTTAGCTCTGTCGACCGTGGTATCGGCTAAATATGCACTTTCCGCCTATGTCGCCACGGGAAACAGTAAACGACGTGATTTTCACCGCATTCGGCCTAGGAATGGCCCAAAACACGCATTTTAGCTCTGTCGACCGTGGAATCGGCTAAATATGCACTTTCCGCCAATGTCGCCACGGGAAACAGCAAACGACGTGATTTTCACCGCATTCGGCCTAGGAATGGCCCAAAACACGCATTTTAGCTCTGTCGACCGTGGAATCGGCTAAATATGCACTTTCCGCCTATGTCGCAACGGGAAACAGCAAACGACGTGAATTTCACCGCATTCGGCCTAGGAATGGCCGAAAACACGCATTTTAGCTCTGTCGACCGTGGAATCGGCTAAATATGCACTTTCCGCCTATGTCGCCATGGGAAACAGCAAACGACGTGATTTTCACTGCATTCGGCCTAGGAATGGCCCAAAACACGCATTTTAGCTCTGTCGACCGTGGAATCGGCTAAATATGCACTTTCCGCCTACGTCGCCACGGGAAACAGCAAACGACGTGATTTTCACCGCATTCGGCC
Source organism: Morinoia aosen (assembly GCA_030386875.1). Taxonomy (NCBI): domain Eukaryota; kingdom Metazoa; phylum Arthropoda; class Malacostraca; order Amphipoda; family Talitridae; genus Morinoia; species Morinoia aosen. The sequence continues at coordinate 39,709,228 of CM059573.1, read as the reverse complement.
TAGGAATGGCCCAAAACACGCATTTTAGCTCTGTCGACCGTGGAAACAGCTAAATATACACTTTCCGCCTATGTCGCCACGGGAAACAGCAAACGACGTGATTTTCACCGCATTCGGCCTAGGAATGGCCCAAAACACGCATTTTAGCTCTGTCGACCGTGGAATCGGCTAAATATGCACTTTCCGCCTATGTCGCCACGGGAAACAGCAAACGACGTGATTTTCACCGCATTCGGCCTAGGAATGGCCAAAAACACGCATTTTAGCTCTGTCGACCGTGGAATCGGCTAAATATGCACTTTCCGCCTATGTCGCCACGGGAAACAGCAAACGACGTGATTTTCACCGCATTCGGCCTAGGAATGGCCCAAAACACGCATCTTAGCTCTGTCGACCGTGGAAACGGCTAAATATACACTTTCCGCCTATGTCGCCACGGGAAACAGCAAACGACGTGATTTTCACCGCATTCGGCCTAGGAATGGCCCAAAACACGCATTTTAGCTCTGTCGACCATGGAATCGGCTAAATATGCACTTTCCGCCTATGTCGCCACGGGAAACAGCAAACGACGTGATTTTCACCGCATTCGGCCTAGGAATGGCCCAAAACACGCATTTTAGCTCTGTCGACCGTGGAATCGGCTAAATATGCACTTTCCGCCTATGTCGCCACGGGAAACAGCAAACGACGTGATTTTCACCGCATTCGGCCTAGGAATGGCCCAAAACACGCATTTCAGCTCTGTCGACCGTGGAAACGGCTAAATATGCACTTTCCGCCTATGTCACCACGGGAAACAGCAAACGACATGATTTTTACCGCATTCGGCCTAGGAATGGCCCAAAACACGCATTTTAGCTCTGTCGACCGTGGAATCGGCTAAATATGCACTTTCCGCCTATGTCGCCACGGGAAACAGTAAACGACGTGATTTTCACCGCATTCGGCCTAGGAATGGCCCAAAACACGCATTTTAGCTCTGTCGACCGTGGAAACGGCTAAATATGCACTTTCCGCCTATGTCACCACGGGAAACAGCAAACGACATGATTTTTACCTCATTCGACCTAGGAATGGCCCAAAACACGCATTTTAGCTCTGTCGACCGTGGAATCGGCTAATTATGCACTTTCCGCCTATGTCGCCACGGGAAACAGCAAACGACGTGATTTTCACCGCATTCGGCCTAGGAATGGCCCAAAACACGCATTTTAGCTCTGTCGACCGTGGAATCGGCTAAATATGCACTTTCCGCCTATGTCGCCACGGGAAACAGCAAACGACGTGATTTTCACCGCATTCGGCCTAGGAATGGCCAAAAACACGCATTTTAGCTCTGTTGACCGCGGAATCGGCTAAATATGCACTCTCCGCCTATGTCGCGAGGGGAAACAGCAAGCGATCTGATTTTCACCGCATTCGACCTAGGAATGGCCCAAAACACGCATTTTAGCTCTGTCGACCGTGGAATCGGTTAAATATGCACTTTCCCCCTATGTCTCCACGGGAAACAGCAAACGACGTGATTTTCACCGCATTCGGCCTAGGAATGGCCCATAACACGCATTTTAGCTCTGTCGACCGTGGAATCGGCTAAATATGCACTTTACACCTATGTCACCACGGAAAACAGCAAACGACGTGATTTTCACCGCATTCGACCTAGGAATGGCCCAAAACACGCATTTTAGCTCTGTCGACCGTGGAATCAGCTGAATATGCCCTTCCCACCTATGTCGCCACGGGAAACAGCAAACGACTTGATTTTCACCGCATTCGACCTAGGAATGGCCCAAAACACGCGTTTTAGCTCTGTCGACCGTGGAATCGGGTAAATATGCACTTTCCGCCTATGTCGCCACGGGAAACAGCAAACGACGTGATTTTCACCGCATTCGACCTAGGAATGGCCCAAAACACGCATTTTAGCTCTGTCGACCGTGGAATCGGCTAAATATGCACTTTCCGCCTGTGTCGCCACGGGAAACAGCAAACGACGGGATTTTCACCGCATTCGGCCTAGGAATGGCCCAAAACACGCATTTTAGCTCTGTCGACCGTGGAATCGGCTAAATATGAACTTTCCGCCTATGTCGCCACGGGAAACAGCAAACGACTTGATTTTCACCGCATTCGACCTAGGAATGGCCCAAAACACGCGTTTTAGCTCTGTCGACCGTGGAATCGGCTAAATATGCACTTTCCGCCTATGTCGCCACGGGAAACAGCAAACGATGTGATTTTCACCGCATTCGACCTAGGAATGGCCCAAAAACACGCATTTTAGCTCTGTCGACCGTGGAATCGGCTAAATATGCACTTTCCGCCTGTGTCGCCACGGGAAACAGCAAACGACGGGATTTTCACCGCATTCGGCCTAGGAATGGCCCAAAACACGCATTTTAGCTCTGTCGACCGTGGAATCGGCTAAATATGAACTTTCCGCCTATGTCGCCACGGGAAACAGCAAACGAAGTGATTTTCACCGCGTTCGACCTAGGAATGGCCCAAAACACGCATTTTAGCTCTGTCGACCGTGGAATCGGCTAAATATGCACTTTCCGCCTATGTCGCCACAGGATACAGCAAACGACGTGATTTTCACCGTATTCGACCTAGGAATGGCCCAAAACACGCATTTTAGCTCTGTCGACCGTGAAATCGGCTAAATATGCACTTTCCGCCTATGTCGCCACGGGATACAGCAAACGACGTGATTTTCACCGCATTCGAACTAGGAATAGCCCAAAACACGCATTTTAGCTCTGTCGACCGTGGAATCGGCTATATATGCACTTTCCGCCTATGTCGCCACGGGAAACAGCAAACGACGTGATTTTCACCGCATTCGACCTAGGAATGGCCCAAAACACGCATTTTAGCTCTGTCGACCGTGGAATCGGCTAAATATGCACTTTCCTCGTATGTCGCCACGGGAAACAGCAAACGACGTGATTTTCACCGCATTCGACCTAGGAATGGCCCAAAACACGCATTTTAGCTCTGTCGACTGTGGAATCGGCTAAATATGCACTTTCCTCCTATGTAGCCTCGGGAAACAGCAAACGACGTGATTTTCACCGCATTCGACCTAGGATGGCCCAAAACACGCATTTTAGCTCTGTCGACCGTGGAATCGGCTAAATATGCACTTTCCTCCTATGTCGCCACGGGAAACAGCAAACTACGTGATTTTCACCGCATTCGATCTAGGATGGCCCAAAACACGCATTTTAGCTCTGTCGACCGTGGAATCGGCTAAATATGCACTTTCCGCCTATGTCGCCACGGGAAACAGCAAACGACGTGATTTTCACCGCATTCGAACAAGGAATGGCCCAAAACACGCATTTTAGCTCTGTCGACCGTGGAATCGGCTAAATATGCACTTTCCGCCTATGTCGCCACGGGAAACAGCAAACGACGGGATTTTCACCGCATTCGGCCTAGGAATGGCCCAAAACACGCATTTTAGCTCTGTCGACCGTGGAATCGGCTAAATATGAACTTTCCGCCTATGTCGCCACGGGAAACAGCAAACGAAGTGATTTTCACCGCGTTCGACCTAGGAATGGCCCAAAACACGCATTTTAGCTCTGTCGACCGTGGAATCGGCTAAATATGCACTTTCCGCCTATGTCGCCACAGGATACAGCAAACGACGTGATTTTCACCGTATTCGACCTAGGAATGGCCCAAAACACGAATTTTAGCTCTGTCGACCGTGAAATCGGCTAAATATGCACTTTCCGCCTATGTCGCCACGGGATACAGCAAACGACGTGATTTTCACCGCATTTGACCTAGGAATGGCCCAAAACACGCATTTTAGCTCTGTCGACCGTGGAATCGGCTATATATGCACTTTCCGCCTATGTCGCCACGGGAAACAGCAAACGACGTGATTTTCACCGCATTCGACCTAGGAATGGCCCAAAACACGCATTTTAGCTCTGTCGACCGTGGAATCGGCTAAATATGCACTTTCCTCGTATGTCGCCACGGGAAACAGCAAACGACGTGATTTTCACCGCATTCGACCTAGGAATGGCCCAAAACACGCATTTTAGCTCTTTCGACTGTGGAATCGGCTAAATATGCACTTTCCTCCTATGTCGCCTCGGGAAACAGCAAACGACGTGATTTTCACCGCATTCGACCTAGGATGGCCCAAAACACGCATTTTAGCTCTGTCGACCGTGGAATCGGCTAAATATGCACTTTCCTCCTATGTCGCCACGGGAAACAGCATACTACGTGATTTTCACCGCATTCGATCTAGGAATGGCCCAAAACACGCATTTTAGCTCTGTCGACCGTGGAATCGGCTAAATATGCACTTTCCGCATATGTCGCGACGGGAAACAGCAAACGATGTGATTTTCACTGCATTTGACCTAGGAATGGCACAAAACACGCATTTTAGCTCTGTCGACCGTGGAATCGGCTAAGTATGCACTTTCCGCCTATGTCGCCACGAGAAACAGCAAACGACGTGATTTTCACCGCATTCGGCCTAGGAATGGCCCAAAACACGCATTTTAGCTCTGACGACCGTGGAATCGGCTAAATATGCACTTTCCACCTATGTCGCCACGGAAAACAGCAAACGACGTGATTTTCAACGCATTCGACCTAGGAATGGCAAAAAACACGCATTTTAGGTCTGTCGACCGTGGAATCGGCTAAATATGCATATTCCACCTATGTCCACGGGAAACAGCAAACGACGAGATTTTCACCGCATTCGACCTAGGAATGGCCCAAAACACGCATTTTAGCCCTGTCGACCGTGGAATCGGCTAAATATGCACTTTCCGCCTATGTCGCCACGGGAAACAGCACACGACGTGATTTTCACCGCATTCGACCTAGGAATGGCCCCAAAACACGCATTTTAGCTCTGTCGACCGTGGAAACGGCTAAATATGCACTTTCCGCCTGTGTCGCCACGGGAAACAGCAAACGACGTGATTTTCACCGCATTCGACCTAGGAATGGCCAAAAACACGCATTTTAGCTCTGTCGACCGTGGAATCAGCTAAATATGCACTTTCCACCTATGTCGCCACGGGAAACAGCAAACGACGTGATTTTCACCGCATTCGACCTAGGAATGGCCCAAAACACGCATTTTAGCTCTGTCGACCGTGGAACCAGCTAAATATGCACTTTCCGCCTATGTCGCCACGGGAATCAGTAAACGACGTGATTTTCACCGCAATCGACCTAGGAATGGCCCAAAACACGCATTTTAGCTCTGTCGATCGTGGAATCGGCTAAATATGCACTTTCCGCCTATGTCGCCACGGGAAACAGCAAACGACTTGATTTTCACCTCATTCGACCTAGGAATGGCCCAAAACACGCATTTTAGCTCTGTCTACCGTGGAATCGGCTAAATATGCACTTTCCGCCTATGTCGCCACGGGAAACAGCAAACGACATGATTTTCACCGCATTCGGCCTAGGAATGGCCCAAAACACGCATTTTAGCTCTGTCGACCGTGGAATCGGCTAAATATGCACTTTCCGCCTATGTCGCCACGGGAAACAGCAAACGAAGTGATTTTCACCGCGTTCGACCTAGGAATGGCCCAAAACACGCATTTTAGCTCTGTCGACCGTGGAATCGGCTAAATATTCACTTTCCGCCTGTCGCCACGGGATACAGCAAACGACGTGATTTTCACCGCATTCGACCTAGGAATGGCCCAAAACACGCATTTTAGCTCTGTCGACCGTGGAATCGGCTAAATATGCACTTTCCGTCTATGTCGCCACGGGATACAGCAAACGACGTGATTTTCACCGCATTCGACCTAGGAATGGCCCAAAACACGCATTTTAGCTCTGTCGACCGTGGAATCGGCTATATATGCACTTTCCGCCTATGTCGCCACGGGAAACAGCAAACGACGTGATTTTCACCGCATTCGACCTAGGAATGGCCCAAAACACGCATTTTAGCTCTGTCGACCGTGGAATCGGCTAAATATGCACTTTCCTCCTATGTCGCCACGGGAAACAGCAAACGACGTGATTCTCACCGCATTCGACCTAGGAATGGCCCAAAACACGCATTTTAGCTCTGTCGACCGTGGAATCGGCTAAATATGCACTTTCCGCCTATGTCACGACGGGAAACAGCAAACGACTTGATTTTTACCGCATTCGACCTAGGAATGGTTTAAAACACGCATTTTAGCTCTGTCGACCGTGGAATCGGCTAAATATGCACTTTCCGCCTATGTCGCCACGGGAAACCGCAAACGACGTGATTTTTCCGCATTCGACCTAGGAATGGCCCAAATCACGCATTTTAGCTCTGTCGACCGTGGAATCGGCTAAATATGCACTTTCCGCATATGTCGCGACGGGAAACAGCAAACGATGTGATTTTCACCGCATTCGACCTAGGAATGGCCCAAAACACGCATTTTAGCTCTGTCGACCGTGGAATCGGCTAAATATGCACTTTCCGCATATGTCGCGACGGGAAACAGCAAACGATGTGATTTTCACCGCATTTGACCTAGGAATGGCACAAAACACGCATTTTAGCTCTGTCGACCGTGGAATCGGCTAAGTATGCACTTTCCGCCTATGTCGCCACGGGAAACAGCAAACGACGTGATTTTCACCGCATTCGGCCTAGGAATGGCCCAAAACACTCATTTTAGCTCTGTCGACCGTGGAATCGGCTAAATATGCACTTTCCACCTATGTCGCCACGGAAAACAGCAAACGACGTGATTTTCAACGCATTCGACCTAGGAATGGCAAAAAACACGCATTTTAGCTCTGTCGACCGTGGAATCGGCTAAATATGCATATATAAACAATTTAAACAATTTAAACAATTTAAACAATTTATTTACCACAGGAGATACAGAGGTAGAATGTTTCTTAAGTCTAGTACAATGGACAAGTTTTAATATAGCTACCTGTGGGCCCGAATAAGTTCAGCGACTTCTGGGGCATCCTACCATCAACATTATTCTAAGGTGTACATTATGTTTAACCTAAATCACTTAACCTAGTTTCACATTAGACTGATCAGTGAGATAATTCAATCGATATCAGATATATATTTCATTTTACAATATAGGTTATGTGGACTATATTTAACAGTACATTCGATAAAAGATTTAACAGCAGACTGAAGGCGAATTACATATTACCCATGGCAAATTTCATTATTGGAAACAGTCATGTTGGAGACAAGATTTGACTTGGTGATCTTACATGACTGATATTCCGATAGGAAGTGAGTCTCGAGATTTCTTTTGAATAACTTGTAAGAATTACTATCACGGATCTCCGCAGGTATTGAGTTCCAAGTTTTAGTTCCAACGAAGAGGATACTGTGTTGCGACCGGGCCTTTGAATAATAAGGAAGCATGAATTTACTTCTATTTCGGGTTAAATGGTCGTGATGACTAGTTTGCGCACTTATAATTGTTTCAGGCTATTGTCGCCATCATTTCTTAATGTTTTGTAAATGAAATTACAAATGGAGATTTTATAGAGATCTGGAAGTTTGGGTATTTGTAAATTTTTAAATGAATCATTTGTGTGAGCATTATATTCTAGATTCTTTACCGCTCTGATTGCTCTTTTTTGCAGAGTAAAAATTATATTGGTTTTATTTTTATCAGTTCCGTGCCATGCTTCTGTTCCCATGCTTCTGTTCCGTACTGCAAGTATGGTGAAATGAGCGTTCAGTAGAGCATTCGTAAAGCTGTTTCAGGCAGGTAATTTTTAACTTTATTCAGGATTCCGATGGATTTCGATAATTTAGAACTAATATTAGCGATGTGCTCTTTAAAGGTCAGATGTTTATCTATTATGATGCCCAGAAACTTGCATGAGTTGGTTTCTTCGATTTCACCTCCACCAATTTTTATGTGTGGGAGAGATATGCTTTTCTTGTATGAGAATGTAATATACTTTGTTTTTTTCGATGTTGAGGCTTATTTTATTAGCTTTAAGCCATAATGAAACCTTATGGAGTTCATTATTTATGCTCTCCGCAATCATAGCGGGATTTTGGCTCGGAAGGACCGTAGAAAGCGTGCTGTCATCGGCAAAAAGTATGAATTTGAAAAAATGTTGTTGATTTGATAATATCATTTATAAATATCAGAAATAGGAGAGGCCCTAGGACAGACCCTTGTGGAACTCCATGGCTAATTGTCTGTGGGTCCGATTTTTGCGTCGTCAACGACAACAAATTGCTTCCGATTTGTTAGGAATGATTTGAACCAATCATGGGCAATTCCTCGAATGCCATAACAGTGTAGTTTCGAGAGTAATATCTTATGGTCCACACAGTCGAATGCTTTTCGAAAGTCAAGAAAAACGGAGAAAACAAGCTTTCCTTCATCTATATTAGAGTAAAGGTACTGTAAATGATTTAATACAGCTTGTGTCGTTGATTTCTTAGAACGAAAACCGAATTGTCCGTCATGGAGAAAAGATTTTTGTTCAAAATACGAATACACTTTTTTATACACAATTTTTTCAAATATTTTGCTCATAATTGGTAAAAACAGAGATAGGTCTATAATTATTAACGCAGTTTTTATCACCATTTTTAAAAATAGGGGTGACTCTGGCAGTTTTGAGAGAGTTGGGGAAGATACCTTGAGAAAGCGAATGGTTGATAATATCAGATATGCACGGTGCTATTATATCAGCAATAGCCTTAAGAACTTTAGCTG